>CM056575.1:40615000-41815000 GCA_029721435.1 Gymnothorax reevesii | reverse complement strand
CAGTGCCATTACGAGTCACTGGTTTCTCAACCACTTGGTGATTCTGTCAAACTCATAATCAGAAAGTGTGTATGGCCTTCCAGATCCTGCAGTATTTGTGCAGAGATTATGAGCAAATGGTTCAGGGGGACATGAAAAATGTCATCTTTATTCTGGGCCCACTGAAACCTCTGCATTGGTCCATCAGGGTACATGAATCTAACATTGATGTCCTGATATTCTTTGGATGTGTCCAAGACAACTGCCTTCCACCAGTAACCATCATACAGGCAGGCTACATGAAGTCCCGGAGTAAACTGTTCAAGTGCTGACTGTTCTTTGTGATCAGCATCCATCATCTGTACAAACTGAAACCCATTATCATCTCCAGAAACACGTTTCACAGTGAAGGAACCATCAGCTGAAGGAATGAAGCACTGATTTTCCCTGGTACCCGGAATTTTAGGAACATCTTCAAAACGTCTGTTTTGGTCAACTGCATGTTTCTACATGTTATGTTTTTGAAGGGATACTTTTTAGTTCCTCTTCCCAATACTTACCTAGCATATGTCTTTTTAAATAGTTTTAATTGTTTAAATTGTGGATGCTACCAATGATGCAAGATTGAGTGATAGTTTCACAAACTTGGGAAGCCATTGTCTCAAGATGTACTCATTAGAATGTCCTGCCACCTATACAACTATTTAGAAATCATTGCTGTCATCCATTTTGGAAGGATGGCAACAAAAACAGCATCTCACTAGTTTGTCTGTCATCTTCTATTGCAGCACTTTGTACATTTTGCCACAAAATAAAAATATATGGAAAAGACTCATCAATTTTGTAATGAAGGTATGCTAGTTCCATAATGATATATATTTTGGTGGCAGTACACATCAAGAGCTTCGCAAAAATATAGGTTTCATTAAATTGAAGGATGCCCACACCCTGAAAAAAAAGGGGCCAAAAAAAAGGGTCACCGCCCACAGGGGGGTAAAACAAGGGTCATTATTACCAAAGATCTATAAATGCTACAGGATATTAATTGGTGGCTATAGAAATCTCTTGACCATTACAAATGGCTGATATTACCACAAATCCACAAATTTTCATCAGATGGGTGTGAATATGGTACCCTCAAATGTGTACGTTTTGATACTGGTTTGTAAAAGTAGCATTTTTGAGAGCCTGTAAAACGACAATAAAAGGGTTAAAACTGTGTTGATTGGCAATGAAGGGTAGTACATTGCATAGAGAACAAGTCTTGAAAAAAATCATGGGATTGGCTCCATCACTTCCAGAGTTACTGCCTGTAAAAAATGGGGAAAAAAATGCTAATTTCACCAACCGGAGTGCCATTCCCACTTTTTTGACCCCCCAGAAAATCAAAACTCGTGAGCTGATTGAGCTAAAGCTCAGTATGTCTTCATTTGGCTCCCAAAGTAACACTGTCATAGTTTGAAGAAAATTCATGACTTTGCCCATGGGAGCCCTGGTTGAATACATGTGGAATGACCCTTTTCTCATTTCACTGTAGTCAGTGCTCTGTACTGCACAGTGGTTTGTACTGTGTAATGGTGTGGGTTGTGTGAGTATCTAGGAGGTTCACAGCTGCTCTCATTGCAGTATTTTGTTATGGTGCAGTTCTTGGAACATGCACTAGATGGCACTAAAGATTTTTTGGAGGGAAGAGGTTGTCGGTCCCACACATGGTAGCAGACAGCTGCCTTGCGGACCTCTATTATTTCCACATGAAAAGATTAATTCCACTGAAACACAGTCTAGAAGGAGAGGGCGATCAGTTAGGTCATCACTGTTTTGTCCCATGGTGTGCTCCAAGCTGCAAAGCGTGAATAAGAACACATTATAAAGCCATTGCATTATCTCAGGCTTTTTTGTAGTGGAGAATAGAAATTGCTCTCAAATGACTTGGCTGGCTAGAATGAGGCACAGTGTATAGCGCTGCTGCCACTTAGCAAGAAGGTCAAGGGTTTGAATCCTGCCAGCAGGGACCTCTCTGCATGGAGTTTGCATGTTCTCCCTGTGTTTACGAGGGTTTCCCTGGGTTCTCCGGTTTCCCCTCACCATCTAAAGACATGCGTGTCAGGCTAACCGGAGACTCTAAATTGCCCATAGGTATGAATATATGAGTGATTGGTGTGCGGATGGTGTTTTGTCTTGTCCAGGGGTGCGTTTCCCATAAGCACTGATGCTCACATAGTTGGAACCATTGGCTGTGAGTGGACAAACTATGTAAGTTGCTGACTTGGTTTACAACTGTGCTCTTGGGAAATGCACCCCAGGGTGTGTCCCTGCCTTTCACCCATGGTCAACTGTGATTGGGTCAAGCTCCCTCTAGACCTCAGTCAGGAAGAAGCAGTAATGAAAATGGATGGATGACTTGAGAAGAATGGATGGATGGCTGGAGAAGATGGTACTGCCTGCATTGCACCCCTTGTTACATTTAGACTGTTCTTGTTGCACTCTTCATCCCACTTTTGAGAGCTTCCTGGGATTACATTGGGGGGAAATCTTAATTCTGACCATCACATAGTTAATGCATGCCATTGTTTTTACTGCAAGTTTCAAAGATGGACACTAATAGTTTTAGCTAATGTCCCCAAGACCAGACGCAACCCCCTTCCCCACAGAACCAGGGTTTCCGCTACATGTAATTGATCGTTTCGCACCGCCAGGGTGAAATAAAAGCCGCCACACTTTTGTAAAACGACTTTACAGAAACCCCAAAAATCCTTAGCACAATCGGGTGTTGCCATTTCTCCTTGTTAAGTTAAAATGTGCGTTTATAATTCTTGACCTGCTGTCAATCATTTTGCTTGATAAACACGTTTTCTGATTAATAAAAATTAGCCATCGGCAGTAAAACAAGGTGCTTTCTTCTTAATGCAATGTGTGCAACGCTTAGAGAAAAAATATTTTGTTCACTTTGCAAAATGATAAACTACGATGTTAACTTCTGTGTTCGCTGCGAGCACATCCTGCTCAGCCCAATTGTATCTTCATGATTATATCATTCCAATTCTGGAGTCCGAAGTCATAATCGGTTTTCATATTGTATGTATATGCACCTGAAACTGATAAACCTCCGTGCACATAGAGTTCAATTATTGCATCGCCTACGTGCTGATTAATGAAAACTGGCCGCACCTGATAATGCTGAGTTTTGACCCGACGCTGAAGCCCTCCGCCACAGTATCAAAAAATCCTGGAGGAAACCCTGCGAACCATAACAAAAATGGTCAATTAAAACAAATGTCTCTGTCACTTAGGAGGAATGTTGGAAAGCAACCATGGGGCAAAGGCCAAACAACGCTTCAAGTTGAAATACGCAATGGGGAAACACATGTTCTTGTTCTTCTTCTTGGTTTGTGATAGGTGCTTTGGAATGCTGCTGAGTCCCGGTCAGAAGGTTCGGAACAGTGACATGCATCTCTTGGACATGGTAAGAGAAATGTTTGCTCTCTGATGGGATGATGGTGTCAGAGATTCAGAAGCTAAAATTGCCTGCTATGAAGTAGTTGTCAAACAAATACATAAAAATTTGAATATTTTAAGTAGATGCTGCTTGCATGTTAGGTCCTTTTGGGTTCATACACTGATCACCTTGGATAATGGGACTGTTTTCCCTTCAGCCTTGATATCAGTGCATGTACTGTGCCATTTACAGTCTTCAGCCGGGGCTGCTTGTTAGACTGTTTGTGAGATCTTCAGGTAATAACCAGACGGAAAGGGAAAGCTTGGCTGGATTTTGATTTGAGGGCCCAACTGTAGCTTTAGGCAGTGGTTGTATGTTAGTCACTACTTGCAGCTTTTGGTAACTTAACTAAGCTTCAGCATGTTAAGTGCTGTTTTTTAAAAGGTCTTCAATCATCTGACCATTTGCACAACCAATTAGCCCTTACAAGCCATATCAAAATCTGTCTTTTGTGACATCGCTTGGGGGACGGATCACTCCGAACACTGACAGACCTGACTAAGTGGTTGGCTAAGGTTGATTAATCTGTTCATGTTCATTTGGATAATTGACCATTATCAACCACTTGAAAATTGGCTCTGAATGCCCCGAAGAGTTCCATATTCATAAAAAATTGTTACTGATGAAATTAAAGAGTTAGTTAACTTATAATTATCCTTAAACATGACACAAACATGAATACAGCGATCAAGAAAAATAAAAACCAGCATACTCAAGGGCTCCCTAAAACAGACATTGAAAATCACTAGTCTATGCTAAGTCTGCATCATCCTGTTCCTGTAGATGAACCATCCTACAGGTTTCTAATTGAAACCTAATTTTGCTGTCTTCAGTATTCTAATTAGTGCCTTAATGAGCCCTGTACCTGTTTGATTTAGGTGCGCTTTGTAAAGAACGGTGAATGAAAGTGGACAGGACGGTTGATCGGCATGAATAGCGATTTTGGCCTTGTTCACACGTACACAGGGTGGTTTTTTTTTGTTTTTGTTTTTTTAAATCATAGCATTTTCCATTTGTTTCAGCCTTTTGTCCACATGCTAACTGTGTTTTTGATGCCTTTCAAGGTGGAGATTCTGAGAAACTGTTTTCATTGTTTACTTTTGGACAGGGGAAACTTGTCTTACAGCAAGGTTCTAAGGTTTGTGATTAGCCTTCACGGTTGTATACATTAAATTACATCATTGCCGTCTTGTGGAACTAGATTTTTTTTTTTTAAACAGGGAAGAAAAACTCTTCTTAAAATATTCGTGTACATGTGGACTAAGCCCTCGTGATCACGGGGTCAGTGTGAAATTTGCTTTGCAAGATACGGCAAGTCAAGGCTGTCAATATCCTGGAATGTGAAAAATAAATATTTGTCTTGCCTGGTTTTGCCCAATGCAAATACTGCCAGGTGCAACATTTTGTGTAATAGTACCAATGTAAAACACAATCTAGTTTCCACATTCAGTAGCGCCCGTATGACCCTAATGTTGCTGTGTTTTCCTATATTCTGCACAGTCCTTCATGTCTGTCTCAGTGAATGTGCCCTGGTGCTGAAGCATTGAGTTCTGAGTGAGTTCTAAACGCCCCCACTGAGAAAGATGTGGGGAAGCAGTTGTGTTGATGTAACTCACAGCGGGGCAGTAAGGTGTGTGTGTGTGTGTGTGTGTGTGTGTGTGTGTGTGTGTGTGTGTGTGTGTGTGTGTGTGCGCGTGTGTGTGTGTGTGTGGGTGTGTTTTTGTGTGTGAGTGAGTGAGTCATCTCTGTGCTGTCTGTGTGCAGGAGTCGATGGGGAAGAGCAGTGATGGAAAGGCCTACGTGATCGCTGGCACCTGGAGCCCCAACACGC
Organism: Gymnothorax reevesii; assembly: GCA_029721435.1. Classification (NCBI taxonomy): domain Eukaryota; kingdom Metazoa; phylum Chordata; class Actinopteri; order Anguilliformes; family Muraenidae; genus Gymnothorax; species Gymnothorax reevesii. Next base: position 41,809,694 of record CM056575.1, on the reverse strand, counting down.
CTGCTTTCCAAGTGCTGAACGAAGATACGCCAAAAGGTGAGGGCACTGGTAGCCGCAGGCTATTTCAGCCGGCAGTGCGACTGAGTTAGACTGATAACTGTATTCTGTGCGGTAAGAGCAGTCTGGAGCTGGTACATTTACTTCATTTCATGTCCTGGATTTGGGAGGGATCCTGGGGTTTTGTGCCTTCTGGTTATCCAGCTGACTCCATGATAGGGATGTAACGATATTAAAGCGCAATTTTTTTTAAGCGTAGTAAGACCACCTGCTGCCAAGGGGCGAATATCCGAACTTGCCCTTTTGCTTTATTAAACCCGATGCAGTCTTGAACGAACGGCTGCTGTAAGCGCCAAACATCAAAGGGCATGTGAAATGCTTCCGGAAAAACCTTTACTGACATCAGTATTTTTAGGCGACATGCTGAACCGAGCTGAGTAAAAGACAACTGAATCGTCTTCTTTCAACCAATTAGGCTACTGCAATCCTGTCCCTGTTTACCCTGCTCAATTAGCAATCAAGCAGTGGATTCACCTATTTACTGAGTAGAAAGAGCAGATAGTCCAATTGATTAACATAGCATGTTGGATTGTCGCATTTTGAAATTAAAATGGCCATGGAACAGCAGAGATTAGCATGAATATGATTGCACCATTTTTTGTGGGCTTGCTTTAATACATTCTCGGTATTGCAATAATTTATATCTCATATTCACATTTCACTAGCTTTGAAGAATGTTTTCCACTTTCTGTGTTTTTTAGAGGCTTAAAATCCTGGGTGATCTTAAAACAAAGCTCTTTCTTTTCAATTAATCTTTAATAATCTCCTAAAAATGCCTTATACATTTTTACAATCGCACAAAATGCTGTAATACAAGTCCGCAAAAATATATGTAATCGTGTTCCTGCAAATGTGTGCTGTTCTATGGCCATTTAAATTTCAAAATGGGACAATCAAACATGCTATCTCAATAAATAGGACTCATTCAACTCATTCGTGTAAAGTAAATATTCAAGTAAATAAGGGCATCCACTGTTTAATTGCTAATTGAGGAAAGTAAACAGGTTCAGGGTTAAAGTAGCCTTAGTTGGTTAAAAGGGGTCTTTTTTTCCGTAAGCATTTCACATGCCCTCTGATATCAAGCACTTTCGGCAGCTATTCGTTCGAGACTGCATCAGGTTGAGTAAAAGAAAAGGGCAAGCTTGGATGTTCACCCCATGGCAGCAGGTGGTCTTATTAAGCTTTAAAAAAATTGCAGTTGAATATCGTTACATCCTACTCCATGATCATGCTTTGTGAAACTGGACCCAGGAACCCGGTATGGCTTTCTTCACTTCAGTCCAAATTCCAGTTTTGGGAAAGATTTATTCATTATTTGCACAGCTGTTCGTCCATAAAGGCAGCATCAACACACCATACTTTAATCCCCAATGACTACTTCTGTCTCTGGGTGCTGAGTTCACCTGCTCTCCAGTCAACCACATTTTTTTTCCCGTTGGCTAAAAATAGCATAGATGCCGTCACCTGAATTTGGTTAAGCTTCTAAGCTAGAAAGTCCAGCTGGGTTTTGAAGAGCATGAAAGTGAATGCTGCTTGCAGACCATCTAAAGTGCAAATTCACTCCTATTCCTATTTGACTGTAGCTTCTGACATCTTTAGTAAAGGTGTTATTTCAGTGGAGATTCATACGAGATGAAAGGGCCAAGTGCGCGAAAATGCTGCTCTGTGAACCTGCCTTTTCAGCTGCTTGCCCTGTAAAAAGTAAAAAGCTTAGTTTTTACAGGCTTTCAAATCATCTTCTGTTCCCAAGAAAATGTCTCCACTTTTCAGTGTATCTCTGGCCCTATCTAACTGTTTTCTGCTGGAGCCGAGGGATGCTGTGCTAACTGAAGCCTGAACCTCTAGTTTTTCTACCAAACGTCTTCTCCAAATCCAACTTTTATGCTTCAGTTTATTGGTGAAATTGCAGTCTATTTTTAGATGTCTTCTCAAAAAAGATTTCTAGGTTGTCTTCTTTTTTTTTTTTTTTTTTGTCTAATTAATTAAAATCCTGAAACCTCCTCGGTGTGAAATAGGTTTATTTTTCTTCTTGTAAGAGCGTGATAATTATTCACTACTCCGTGTTTATCGGACTGTCACGATTACTTTTACCGTGAAGAGGAAAATCACGCCCTTGGCGCTTTGCGCTAGACTGAAGGAGAGGCCTTGCAGTTGATCGGAATTAAATCGCTGCTCAAACATAATACGAGGGCGCGTCAGTAACCTGGCACCAAGTTGCGACTGTGTTGTTTCTTTACTGTAGTTTCTACCACTAATCTAACCCACGCTCAGAATAGTGTCTGCTGTTGGCATCGGTGAGGTGAGTCGTTCAGTTACTCATTCAGTGATCACCCATAGGGCTGGCGCTAACATTTCTCGCTTGCTGGGGATCGCGTAACGCCCCCGATTAAGAGCAGGAAGGAGACGCAAGCTGCTTTGTTTACCAGTGGGTGTGAGGTCTGCTGGGTTTTATGTCGTCCTGCATCTTAGAAGATAGTTAAGCAAGTTGATCAGATTGCATTTCCGCCGCACAACACTGTTGGCTGAAGCTAAGCAGGTGTGGGCTTGGTTAATACTTGGATGGGAGACCACTTGGGGCAATCAAGTTGCTGCTGGAAGAGGTCTTGGTGGGCCAGTGGGTTGTGATCTTCCCTCTGGTGGAATATTCCCCAATGTGCACTGATGGGCACACTGTGCTGAAGGAGACGCCGTCTTTCGGATGAGACGTTAAACAGAAGTCCTGACTCACTGTGGTCATTAAAGATCCTGTGACACCCTTCAACAAGAGTAGGGGGTTCACCAGTGTCATGGCTAAATTCCCAACCTGGCTTTTTTAACCTGCCGCCTAATCATCCCCTGATCTTATTAACAATGCAACTTGTCCTCTCCCTCTCCACCACAACCCCTAGGACTCTGTTTAAAAACAGATTTCAATCTCAACAGGATTTCCTTGGTTTAATAAAGGTGAAATAAAGGTTAAATTAAAGAGAAAAAGAGAATGTTTAGCTCTTTCATGATTTTCCCTTTGAAGGTGGCACTTGCATTGACGGTTGCCGTTTTGGCTCTTGGCTGTGTGTGATGAGAACTGATTGGCTGTAATGTATACATCTACCGCTTGAGGTGGGTCACCTGTTACCTGTGCTCACAGCTGTGATTGTGTCGTTTCGCGTTACTCCTAGACAAGCAGGTGTACATGACGGTCGCTGTGGACCTGGTGGTGACCGAGGTGGTGGAGCCAGTCCGCTTCCTGTTGGAGACGCTCGTGCGGGTCTATCCAGCCAACGAGAGGTTCTGGTACTTCAGCAGAAAAACCTTCTCCGAGACCTTCTACCTCAAACTCAAACAGGTACCGTCCACCACATAGTGCACTCCGGGATGACCGCGCCCACTGTTACCAGTCACGTACACAGCTACGGCCCATTGACTCAAACCTTTCGAACACTTCCTGGTAGCCACCAGTGGAACACACACTTCCAACCACCATGTCCAGTATAAACACCAGCTCACGCTAGTCGTGCTGTTTTCTCAAACTGGCAAACAAAAACAGGACAAAGTAGGAACAAAGTCCTTTTGAAAAGTGAAGATTCGAACACAGAGGCTCTTCTGCCGGAACCCGTGAAGCGGCAAATGAAGGCTTTGCATTATTGGGAGCTAATAAGAGGGCGATTCTCATTATCGTGCGGCGGAGTAATTAGGACTGCAGCCCCAGTTACTGCCTGATTGCCTCTGTAGTTATCTCATCACTGAGAGGAAGAATGCCTGCGCTGTAGTTAAAAGCTAATTAAAAGATAATATTATGGTGTTGGCACTAGATCGAATTCAGCCATTTTATTTTATTTTTAGATTTTTGCCTCGGTCTCTCATTAAGTAAGAGGAATTGCAATGTAATTATTACCTCTGCCAATGAGTTGGCCCCCATTTGTCCCTCTGTCTCTTTTAATCTGTCTGTTGGCAGGTTTACAGAAAAGTTGCGGGCTGATTTTGATGTACCTTTGCGGGAAGGTTATATACGACAACTGTAAGCAATGGTTAGATTTTCACAGGTGTAGGACAAATGTCAAGGTCAACATCGCAGAAAAGGTCAAAAACAATGATGCCCTATAGGATTATTCTGTTTCTCCTCCTCAGCAGCTCAGAATTTAAGTGACTGAATAAATTAGATTCACATTTTTTTGACAAACTATAGTTTCTTGCCTGATCACCACAGTCGAGCATTATCTTTTAGTAATTTCACATGCTAAGACTCTTGAATTCCCTCTCCAGACCCACGTCCTGATAGCAGGTAGTTACAGCATAGAGCTTCCCGTCACTGCTTGTTTTTAATTTCCTCCTGTAAGAGTAATTATAATTTCTTCTATCCCCCCGGGCGATGCAGAAAGCGACATTAATTCCGAGCAGTGCGTGCGTGGGGGGATCTCTGGAGCCATTTTGAAGATGCTTAGACAAACATTCCAGATGTCAGTACGCCCACTCCACATTCCAGACCAGGATAAGAATCAACTATGGAGCCCTTTATTGGTGCTGTAAATTAATATTTTATTATTTTTTGGGCTTCACTATCTGTTGTTCATGGAATGATAATTATTGCGTAGTCCATCCTGGTATTTCAGATTTAAAAATAGATTTTGTGACATTTTGCACAGACAATTGCAATTCCCTTTTGGATTGCTGTCGTCTCTACTCACAAAATAGGTTTATTGAATGATCTTGTTCATTGTCTGTATATTTTTTTGTGTGTGGGCGCGCGTGTGTGTCTGTTTCTGTGCGTATGTATAGGGGTGGAAAAAAATATCAGAAGCACATCTGAAAAATGGTCACAAATGCCTCGGCCACAATTAAAAAAGAATCTATGCCAGTTGTACCCACTCATTTTGAATTTTAATTGGCGACATTCGTCTGCTGAAAAGAGTCTAACCAGCTGCACTTTGAAACGCAAATTTCTGAAGCAAGATGGGGGTACAAACAGAGTCCCATTGAGGACAAATGGAGGATGCCTGAATGGCGGGTACATCAGTCACTGAAATGACATAATATTTAAGGCGAACGAGCGGAACTGTGTCAAAAAAATAACGTATGCTAAACACAGAAACCGATGACGGGAATAAAGAATTGTATCCGCTAGTCGAAGTTTTTTGACTGGGACAGATGTACACTTGTTAGGATAGCTGCCAAGAACTCTACTGCCCTAAAAACTAACACAGAATTCAATTCGTTATCTGAACAGGTTTCATGAAATACGGTACGTTGCGAGCTTCACAAAGCAGTGTTTCCCCCTTTTCATGTGTCTTTGTGATCAGGGCACGGAGAAAGATGGCCAGGGAGACGCCATGTTTGAGGTGGTAAGCCTGCAGAGACAGTCGGAGTGGACCAACGAAGGCCGAGGACGTTTGGCGTCTCCTGAGGAGGAGGATCCGGAAGAAGGTACCAAGCGAATCCCCGTTTCGGTTTGTGCTGTGAACCAGAGCTGTGTTGTATCGATTTTGGCTGCTTAGGAATGGGACTTAGTGTCTACGGTCGTGATATGTAGCATTGTATTTCCATTTTGTGGTTTATTGAGGTTTTTCTGAAGTTGTTTAAGGTAATTAATGCGTGTGCTAGTTTGTGTTACTCTGGGGTGTTGTTTGTTACGTGTCGCGATGTCTTAGTCAGTTGTTCTGACTTGAGTTTATGGTGGGTTGTACCAAGTGGTGCTGGGCTATCATAGCTTGGGTAAAATTTTTATTCTGCATTTGCTCTGCTGCTATGATTATGTCATCCTGCCATTTGGTATTCTTTATTCCCTTCTGTCAGTGTTGTTTTCTTTTAAAGCTTGTTATGACTGTGCAGTCCCGGTAGACGTCTCATAAATGCATGACCAATATTGATTAGGCGATGGTGGCATTTTCCTCTTAAATACGGAGGAGCACTCGGTGGCTGTTCAATTTAAAAGAATAACGACACTGTCCTTGAGCGTGCTCTGATTGCTTTTGAGGATCTGATCTGAAGGAAGAGATTGCCTGGGCAGGGATGGCTGCTTGGAAACCTGTTGTTAGATTTCATTTTCTTTATTTACAACCCCAACTCAGGGAAAAGTGGGGACAGTATGGAAAATGCTCATAAAAACAGAAATTAGTGATTTCTAAATTGACTTTGACTTACATTTTATTGCTGACTGTATGAAGGAAAGATGTGTGATGCTTTCTATGGAAAACTAAATTTTGTTTGTAAAAATGTATCCATTCCTGTCGTTCAGGCTTGCATTGCATTCCAAAAAAAGTTTGGACTGGGGCGTCTTAAAACTGATAATGAGGTAAAGAATTTCAATTATGATTTGATTTGAAACCGCTGGTCATGGTAATCTGGACAGGTCTTGTCCTTCAGGAGCAAAGACGGTCCTTCAGGTCGAGGATTGCCAGTTGGCTCTCAAATACATGGGAAAATCATTGAAAGGTTTAAAGATAATGTTCCTCAAAGAAGGATGAGAGAGGATTTGGATATTTCATCCTCTACAGTGCAGAACATTTTTAAAAGATTCTCGGAATATAGAGGAATTTCTGTGCATGAAGGGCAGGGCGCAAGCCAATGCTGAATGCTTGTGATCTCCGAGTGCTCAGATAGTGCTGCTTCAGAATCTGTTTTTATCTGTGCCTGATATAACTACATTGTCTTGGGATTTCTTTGGCAGACCTTTGTCAAGTACTACAATACATTGCTTCATCCATAAATGGCAGTTGAAACTGTACTATGCCAACAGGAAGCTTCACGGTATCCAGAAACACCATTGACTTCTCTGGGATTTGAGGGATCTTTGACAGACCATCATACAATGGAAACATGTATTGTGGTCAGGTGTATCAATATTTCAGGTTTTTGGAAGAAAGGGATGCTGTATGCTCTGGACGAAAGTAAGAAGGACCGTTTCGGTCCGTTACCAGCTACAAGCCCTAAAGCCATGCTCTGCCATGGTATGGGGTTGTGTCCGTGCCCTTGTCTAGGGTTACTTGCACTTTTTGGTAACACTTTACTTGAAGGTTTCGTCATAAAAGTGACGTAACACTGTCATAACTGTTACATGACACAGTCATGAACATGATATGAACATTCACGTTCACGACTCAAGACAACCCAAACAATGTCAACTTCTCTCTTTTGTGTGATCTTTTATTAAACGATACAAAATAACAATTGACAAATATAATGCATACAACTCAATACTGAAAAACATAAAAGCACCCCCCCCCCTCCCCAAAAAAAAGGAAAAAATCCTGTAATCATCCCCTTCCCACCCTCATTCCAGACCATTTTATATTATTCCAACAAGCTTTTGAGGTTCATAGAAAGCAAAGTCCACATCTCTATTGTTGACTCCTTCGCCCCATGCACCCGGGCTGTCGATAATTCTAGATACGCTATATCTAGGTATGTTAGGACCCAGACCCTACGTGAAAGGGAATGGGGTGGCTTCCAGAGCATCGCAACCAATTTTTTCGCTGCTGTAAGCCCAGCTAATACTGCTCGTTTCTTGGCCAGGGATAAGCCCAGGTTAGACAGGTCATTTAGAATGAGTGTACCTGGTGCATGAGGCACGTTAATCTCAAATATCTCTGATAAATTAGAGGCAACCATCTCCCAAAACCTGGCCACCGGCTGGCAGTCCCAAAACATATGAAAATGAGTACCTTCAGCCTTTACATCACATGAAGTACAACTCGGGTCCGGAATTATTTTCATTGAACTGAGCTTCCTTGGTGTAAGGTAAACCCCATGTACGAAATTATAATTTATGTGCTGGTGGTCGGGATTCCTGGAAGAAATTAGAATGTTGGACCAAACATTATCCCAGTCAAAGTCCGGATCCAGATCCGGGATATCGGCCCTCCATACCGCATCTAATGCCAGGGGTCTATAAGCATGTTGTGAAACATCGGTAGAATTTGGAAACAAAGCCACTTGACAATGTCAACTTCTCATTGCAAAAACCAAATGACATCTAATGACAACAGTCATAAACGTTTATGACATTAACATAATGTTTATGACATGTTCATGACTTTGTCATGTAACAGCTATGACGGAGTCATGTCATTCTTATGACGATACCTTCAAGTAAAGTGTAACCCACTTTTTATTATCCCCCGGCATAGAATGCGGGGGGAGATAGGCATCGCCTCATCTGTCCGTCTGCCCGTCCGTCTGTCCGTAATCATATCGTTTCCGGAGCAGAACTCGGAAACTGTGCAAGATATCAACACCAAACTGGGTACATGTATTCTATGTATAATCTAGATGTGCCTTTTGGGTCATTCTCTGAAATATGCCCGGAAGGGCAAATTTTCAAATAAGATCCATCAAATAACTAGTGCATGTGTTTCTAACAACTATTATTCTAGTTTAGGCTGGCAAATGCCAATTTCAGAAAATTTGCATTTTGGGGCAAAACTTCCCAACTTTAAAGTCTTTTGTTTTTTATAATTTTTTAGCTCGCCGGGACGAATGTCCGGAGAGCTATTGTCGTACCCCCGGCGTCCGCGTCCGTCCGCATCCGCGTCTGCGTCCGTCAGCGTGCAGACAAACTTTAACCTTGTCCCGGCGAGCTTTGTTGTCTTTCTGACAACTCTTGTTGAGATATGGGTCATTCTTGAAATTAAGGTCATTATTTAAATGAATGTCAAACTCGGCAGCAGAAATAATCTATTGTTGAGGTTGTAATTTTTTGTGTGTGACATTTGACGTTACGTGTGTGACCAAAGTGCAAAGCCTATGCTATGACAGGACATTAATGACCTGTTTCCTTTATCTTTAGACTAACAAAGGTTTAGTTCACACTTGTGAAAAGTTAGTCTTGGTTATGTCTATCCAGAACAACAACAATGACAACTAAAGCCTTCAACTTGAAAGTCAGCCACCCCATCATTTGACCTAAATATTTTGCCAGATTTTTGCAGCAATGATGTGTATACCCATGTTCAAAGCAGGAAAGAATTTAGATGTGATATCGTGGAATATGTAATGTTCAGAAGGTTATGTGAAAATGCTGTTAATTGGATTAAATTAACCCCTATGCGCAGAAGCCAAATATGGCTATTTATGCATTACCGTATTTGATTCTTTATAATTCTAGATTTAAACTTCATAGAGAGGGGGACTATGACTCAACTAAGATAATAGAATTGTAGCATTCAGTATTCCATTGTATTTCAGTTTATTTTCATGATTTTGGTAGAGCGGTGTTTCCCAAGCCTCTCCCGGCATACCCCTTGTCCTGCATGCTTTAGATCTTTCCCTGCCCCAGCCCTGGTGATTCAAACGATTCACTTATTATCAAGCAGCTTCTTGGGTTAATTGGTACCTGATCATTTGAATCACCTGTGCTGGAGCAGGGAGAGATCTAAAGCATGCACGACTAGGGGTCCGCCAGGAGAGGTTTGGGGAAACGCTGGGGAAGAGAAACGGGGCTGCAAACATTAAAAAACCTTCATGAAAAGTCTGCATTGAAAAGATTTTTTTTAAATACAGTGGATTGAAAAATGGCTGGAGGTTAAAACAGTACATTTTTGGGATCTTTAACTCTGAGGCCACAAGTACGCTTCATCTGAGCATAAAATCTTATTTAGCTTTGAAAGAGGAAGCCAAATGACACTGCTCTCCAGGTGGCTCCTTAAACACTCACAGCCCTCTCAATGGCGCACTGTCAAATCATAAAATAACCATATCTTTAACACAAATCAACTTTTAATGCATGAAGTTGAATACAAATGAATGATTTTCTGGTTTAATTTAACAAGAGCTTATCAAAATAGGCACAGCTGGACATCAATGGTCACCAGTACCCTCTCCAAACAAAAAGCATACCTTTTCTCTATAATAAAGTTCAGAGTTTCATCCTTTTTTTCTGTAAAGCCGTATCAGCAAGCACACTTACTCTTTAAAGGACCTGCTTATTTTACGGTCAGAACGTTCACTCAGACAGAAAGCTTGCTGTTTACAATTCCAGCTTGAAGGTGACTAAAGCTAACCTGTGAAATGTTTATGCTGTTCACTTCTGTCCACCATATTAATACTGCCAAACCCAATATTCTGCTCAAGAACATTGGCGAGTACAAAGGCTGTATGCTAAACACCTCCATGCTTACTTACAAGGACCTTCAAGGACCAGAGATAATGATTTTATTTAAATATAAAGGACTTTTTACACACCAAACAAAGGCGTCACACACAAGGCATGCAAATGAGGTTGAAGTATGCAAACAAGCTAGGTATTTTCATTAAAGTTTTAATTAATGCAAACAGGAATAACTATTGCCAAAATTGATGATGCCAAAGAGTCATACTCTTCGTTCAAATCATAGAAGTTTTGGAATGTAAATTAAATGTAGCGATTGACCCATTTCCTGTGTCACACACGTAATGCAGCCTCTTTCTCCTCCTGTACTTCCACTGTTTTAGGCAAATACCAAGTTGATGTACCACATTGATAGTTAAGCCCAGGTATCTTGTGGTTGTCCTTTTTTGATCCCCATCTGCAACCCAATTAAAGTATAGTGCATTGAAAAATGAAAAGAATACCTTCCAAATCAGAAGAATCAAAAGAGAATCACCCTTTTGCTACTTTGGAAATTTCGGGATTCCTATTTTGTTGTTTCCATGGAAACAAATCTGGACGTAGTGCACATCAGGCCTAGTTTGTTCCCGGAGCAGAACTCAAAAACCCTTCAATATATCTTGCTGAAACTTTGCATGTTTAGTACTCACATACTGAAGTGGTGCCTTTTGATATTTTCAGATTTCTGAAAATCATTTTTTTGTTTCCATGGAAACAAGTTGCATTTGGACTCTGTACAGAGAGGTTAATTTCCGGAGCATAACTCAAAAACCGTTCAATATATCTTACTGAAACTTTGCATGTGTATTACCCACATACTGAAGTGCTGCCTTTTCTTATTTATAGATTTCTGAAAAAAAAAAAAATTTCCCTTCCACGGAAAAGAGTTGGATTTGGACTCTGTACAGAGATGGGTTAATTTCAGGAGCAGAACTCAAAAACCGTTCATTATATCTTTCTGAAACTTTATATGTGCATTACCCAAATACTGAAGTGGTGCCTTTTCATATTTTTAAATTTCTGAAATTATTTTTTTTTCCTTTCCATGGAAGCAACATGGATTTGAATTCAGTCGCAGGGCTGGGTTTGTTCCCGGAGCAGAACTAAAACACTGCTTATTAATGACCCTTGTTTTTTTTATTGCCTTTGCCAACGTGTGCTATATAGTCTTTGCTAGATGTTGCCAGTACATACTTCCAGATCATTCCCGAGGAAAATCACCTCAACATTCTTGTTTGAATTTCTTTGAAGGTGTAGGATTGACATGACTTTCCCAAATAATGAGGGGCCAGGGGGATATGTCATCTTTTGATGACTCTTGTTTTGAAGGCACCATTAAATGCTAAAAAGTACTCAAAGATTATGGAGTAACATACACTGCCTTCAGGAGACCAACTTTTCCAGGGATGCCATTGGTATTCAACATGACAAAGCAAAACTGCTAATGCAGGCATGACAAAAGCATGTTGTCTAAGAAGAGGATGTGGGTGTTGGACTGGCCTGTCTGCGGTTCTCAATTGTCCCCAGTTGAGGACATACGACACATTTTGAAATGCTAAGTGCAACAATAAAGACCCTTTACTGTTGCACACCTTGAGACTTGTGTGTAGGAAGATTTGGACTATGCTATCCTGATACACAAAATGAATTGGTGTCTTCAGTCCCTGAATGTTTTAGTGATGTGGAAAGGAATGGCAACATTACTGTCCCAACTTTTTTTGAAATGTGTTGCAACAATCAAAAATGAAATAAGTGTTTATTTTGAAAAATCAGTAAACCTATATCATAAAACATTAAAAATATACTGTTAAAAATGTTTTCAAGAGAGCTGTCGGGTGGCTCACACGGTTAAGGCACTGCGCTGCAGTGCAGAGGTGATCACCACGTCGCGGGTTCGAGCCTCGGCGTACCCACCGGCAGGGGTCGGCAGCTTTTTCAGAGTAGCGCACTATTGGCTATCGCGCTACAGGGTTACAAATTGGGAAGGGACTGCCGGATTTGGGTGTTCGTGAACAGCTTTGTTCGTTGCTCCGGCGCCTCCTGTTGGCCAGACGGGCGCTCGTCAGGAAGACTCTGGCTTGGTTCATGTCCGGGTATCCTCCGCCCTCGCTCTGAACTTGCGAAGATTCAACCAGCGAGTGTATAAGAATCAGTGGCTGACAGGCACGTGCTTCGGAGGAGAGCCGTGAACTGTCTTCACTATCCTGAGTTGGCAGCAAGGGGTCGCATACGAGCAAGCTTTGTACATAGTTCCCCAATTGGGCATTCCAGATTCGGGTGGGATTGGAGATGCCAAATTTTTTAAAAATAAAAAAAAAAAAAAAAAAAAAAATGTTTTCAAGGTAAAACAGATAATTTACTGATCACTGCTTTCAGTTTTAATTTTAATTTAACATATTGTTTCAACTTTTTATGATTTGAGGTTGCCTTTTCAGGAATGGCTTTTCTCCTGGTGGCAGCACATGACATAATCGAGATGGTCAATGTGATATTTTGTTGCTGAACTTACTACTTACAACACAAAGGCTCTCTCTGCATTCTCTCCCATGCAGTTTGGCGGCCGAGCATTATCTGTTAAATTTCATTCGGCCTGGCTTTGACTGTAGCGCCCAGTGAACGATATCAGCCGTCCGCGGGGTTTAGAAGTCCGTTTGTTTTGGACGGCACACTGTGCCAGCTTGAGAAGAGAGACCCAGTGGCTGTAGAGCGGGTTATCTCGGGGCTCTGTTGTTAGGAATGGCTCCCAATTTGGCAAAGGGGTGTCCACTTCTCCAGTCCCCTTCGTTATTCATCCAACAGCGGCCGAGCATGGCCTCTGGCTGATGTGAGCTTATTTTTAGTGGTTTTGGTGTTTTGACTCCGATGAGGACTGCATTTTTAGTTGTTTCAGGGGGTCCGGACTTTTCCAGACTATAGCATCTTGCATATCATGCAGGTCCTTTATTTGATATATTATATATAGTGTTTCACATGGAAGTGCTGTATTAAGAGTTTTATTCCTGTAATTATCCTTAAATCAGATTGCTTTTGGGTCATTCCATATGAAGTCAACCAGAGGTCCTCGGGTCACTGACTCAAATTTGACTCCGCTTTATTTTGGGAGTACCTTTATATTCATAATGAACACAAGAAAAATTCAGGCCCCTACTCCAAGGGGTTTCCAAGATATGGTCCCCCAAAAATCAGAGCCATGCCCCACACTAATCGTGAACGTTAATTTGTAGAGATTTTGGAGGCCATTATCTTTGGATTCAATCATAGGAATGGGCTGAAAATCCAGGGTATTTTGGGTGCAGCTTTCAGAATCTATTGTCAGAATCTATCTATCCCTTTTCATTTTCATGATATGGGCATCTCAATTATGAAAATTTTTATGGGTGGAAATCAAAAATTCAGTTTTCAAGGGCTCCCCATGAGGCCAGCATCCCATACAGAGAATAAATTGCGCTGGATTCCTTCTATTTGAGGACAGGTTTGTCGGCATTGGAAGATTGACTGCATCCAAGGTATAATAGTGGAGTTAGGAGACCCTGAATGGGTTCTAGCTGAAAAAGTCACTTTTTTGCCAATTTTGGATTGGCAAGTTCACCATGTGGGCAATTACCCACAGTAATGAAACTTATTCTACATGAATGTTTATATCTTGGCTTTATTTCATCAAAATTACAACTTGGCATTCGACTTTGTTGAATAAGGTATACATTCCAAAACAAAAAACAATAGTAGCTGCTTAACCTTTTTCATGAATCCCTCCTCCAGAGACCGATATATCCTGTAGAAGGAACCCTCCAGTCTGGTTTCATTCAAAATAATTCCTATTGACCATGTCCTTATCTCATTTAAATCCTGTAAATATAACTGAACACTTCAAGGCCAGTTTTGCAAGTCTTTTTTTCTATAAATTGCGTCCATTTCAACCGTGCAATGTGCTTAACATAAACAGGATACAACTGATGCTGCTGATACGCATATGCTTGAATGCTCTGTGTTTGTCCAATCAATGTGTTTCACTCACTGTGGGAATGTTAAAACACTCTGAAATTGGATAAGAAACAAGCCAATCAATACACTGTTACTGCGGAAGTTTCACGAGGGTGTCAAGTATAACTGTGCAGTTATGCAGAAGAGCCCGAGTGTATGATTGAGTGATAGGCTATCAACACCAGTACTTGGATGGATATAAGGAAGGGCTGAATTTGTCAATGAAGGAATCTAGATGTAAATCCACGGTAGGGAACTACGCATTTTTTGTATGTGATGACTGTAAAGTGAAGATATACACATTTATGTGGAACAAGTTTCATTACCATGGGTAACTGCCCACATGGTGAACCTGCAAATCCAAAATAGGCAAAAAAGTTACTTTTTCAGGACCCTTTTCAGGGACTCCTAACTATACTATTATGCCTTGGGTGCAGTCAATCTTCCTTGTACAGACCGACCTGTCCTCAAATAGACGGAAAACAACACAATTTAGCCTCTGTAAGGGATTCTGGCCTCCTTGGGGGCCATTGAAACCAAATTTTTGATTTCCACCAATGAAAATTTTCATATTTGAGAAGCCAATATCTTGAAATTGAAAAGAAAAGATAAATTTTGACGAGATTCTGAAAGCCTGCACCCAAATTACCTTAAGATAGCAATTTTCAACCCATACCTATGATTTGCTCCAAAGATATTGACCTCTAAAATCCCTATAAATTAACGTTTGCAATTTTTGCTTGGGGCATGGCCCCTCAATTTTATGGGACCATATCTTGGAAACACCTTGGAGTAGCAACCTAAAATTTTGCATGTGTTCATTATGAATATAGAGGTACTCCCAAAATAAATTTGAGCCAAATCTCAGTGGGCAACTGCGGAATTTCTATTGTGCCGAATAAACATGCATTACTTATGTCCTGTGAACAGCTGTGCTGAGTAAATATGCATTACTAATGTCCTGTGAACAGCTGTGCTGAGTTAACATGCATTACTAATGTCCTGTGAACAGCTGTGCCGAATAAACATGCATTACTAATGTCTCGTGAACAGCTGTGCCGAATAAACATGCATTACTAATGTCCTGTGAACAGCTGCGCTGAGGAAACATGCATTACTAATGTCCTGTGAACAGCTGTGCTGAGTAAACATGCATTACTAATATCCTGTGAACAGCTGTGCAGAGTAAACATGCATTACTAATGTCCTGTGAACAGCTGTGCAGAGTAAACATGCATTACTAATGTCCTGTGAACAGCTGTGCTGAGTAAACATGCATTACTAATATCCTGTGAACAGCTGTGCAGAGTAAAAATGCATTACTAATGTCCTGTGAACAGCTGTGCTGAGTAAACATGTATTACTAATGTCCTGTGAACAGCTGTGCTGAGTAAACATGCATTACTAATATCCTGTGAACAGCTGTGCGGAGTAAACATGCATTACTAATGTCCTGTGAACAGCTGTGCAGAGTAAACATGCATTACTAATGTCCTGTGAACAGCTGTGCCGAATAAACACGCATTACCACTGTCCTGTGAACAGCTGTGCTGAGTAAATATGCATTACTAATGTCCTGTGAACAGCTGTGCAGAGTAAACATGCATTACTAATGTCCTGTGAACAGCTGTGCAGAGTAAACATGCATTACTAATGTCCTGTGAACAGCTGTGCCAAATAAACACGCATTACTACTGTCCTGTGAACAGCTGTGCAGAGTAAACATGCATTACTAATGTCCTGTGAACAGCTGTGCAGAGTAAACATGCATTACTAATGTCCTGTGAACAGCTGTGCCGAATAAACACGCATTACTACTGTCCTGAGAACAGCTGTGCTGAGTAAATATGCATTACTAATGTCCTGTGAACAGCTGTGCGGAGTAAACATGCATTACTAACATCCTGTGAACAGCTGCGCCGAATAAACATGCATTACTAATGTCCTGGGAACAGCTGCGCTGAGGAAACATGCATTACTAATGTCCTGTGAACAGCTGTGCTGAGTAAAAATGCATTACTAATATCCTGTGAACAGCTGTGCAGAGTAAACACGCATTACTAATGTCATGTGAACAGCTGTGCCAAATAAACATGCATTAATAATGTCCTGTGAACAGCTATGCTGAGTAAACATGCATTACTAATGTCCTGTGAACAGCTGTGCTGAGTAAACATGCATGACTAATATCCTGTGAACAGCTGTGCCGAATAAACATGCATTACTAACATCCTGTGAACAGCTGTGCTGAGTAAACGTGCATTACTAATGTCCTGTGAACAGCTGTGAGTTTTAATTCGCTTAGCGCCCTTATTAAGGACTGCTCTGTGAGCTGGCCACACCTGCACGGATCTGTTGCGCACATTCTTTAATATGCTGATTGTGGAATCATATTTTCCCATCATAGATGAAATAAAAAAACATGAAAAGAAGAGGATTAATTTTGCAGACACTGCATTCTTATTATTTTATTCCAGTGTGGTGAGAAAATGTGCATTAATAGGTTGCTGAACGTGTACTGAAGGTGGCTATGCTCAAAAATCCCCTGACAGCTTTAAATAAGGCAGTTCAGTGCACTCGAGGACACTGACAAACCTCAGTTTCGTTAAGCTGGGGTAAACTTCTACGGAAGATAAAACTGATAAATTTGATTACCATTTTCTGTGTAGTGGGCTGAAAGAGATTTTCTCCCTTTTTCCCAAAGGAAGAACGAAAATAAAAACACGTCGTTTAATGTGAATGTTTGCACACCTTGTTGCATCTGAGCGCTTTGAGAGGAATGACTTGTCGGCGGAGAAAAAGGACTCCCACTCATTTTATCTCCTGCTCATCTCTCACTTCAATGCATCAGTAAATAAAAACTGTGTTTGGGTATGTTTGACCTTCGCCAGTGATTGAAAGAGGTCAGACAGAAAATATACTGACCTGCAATGGCTGAATAACCTGAAACGGCTTTTTTTTTTTTTTTGTAACTTCACATTGGCAGGAGTTTCTGTGTTGGAGTCTCCCACCCCCCTTTCTTTTAAATATTAAATAAAACACATATTTAGAAATGGGTCTGGTCTAGATCATTAGTTATTTGCGTTTTCATCTCTTGAAATTAATGCTTTATGAATCTAATTAATTTAAGATTACTGCTGCACTGTTAAAAGCAGCACCAATGCGAAAATGACAGAAATGAAGAAATATGTGAGTGATGCCCAAATGTGAAACAAACCAATACGCCATCTCCCTTCTGTCGTATTCTAAAAACAACTGTCCTTTGCCAAGTGTATATTAGAAGAATCCATTTTGTGTCGAGGCGGGTATGACCACAGGCCAAAAAAAAGGATCTGAAATGCCAACACGAAAGACTGCGCCCTTGAAATCTTGACCAGCTGCTCATAAGACCATTTGTGATTTAAAATTTTTATATCGAATCTATTTTTTAATTTGAATTGGCTGAACGTCAGGGTGAATGGATGTCAAGTTTCATAATAAAGCCATTATATTCATTAGCTAAGCAACAAGAAAATAAGGCTTTTTTCTTAAGGGCAAATAATTTCCTATGTGCTTTGAGATGGACTTGCTGAGAAATGGTGTCAGTTTTGAGCGCCTCTGTGCTATAGAATTAAGGGCAGGTGTGATGTATAACAGTGTAAATACTGGTGACATAAACGCTTCTGCACTTTCCCATGACGGCCATGTTTCCGGGAACTTAGTCAGCACCGTGGACTGGAGCATGTTTCTCCCGATGGCCTGAATCATGTTCCTCCCCAAGATCTGGAGCCTTCCCTGCCTCATAACCAAGAACATATTTTCCCCATTGGGCTGAGGAGGCTTGATCATATTCTTCCTCATAGGCTGGAAAAAGTTCTTCCCCAGTGGCTGGAGCATGTTCCTCCTCATGAACTGGAGCACGTTCCCATGCATAGGCTGGAGCATGTTCCTCTGCAAAGACTGTAGCATGTTCCACCTCAGGGACTGGCACATGTGCCTCCTCATAGATTGGTACACATTCGTCCGCATGGACTGTAGCATGTTCCTCTTCTTGTGCTGGAGCATGTTCCTCCGCATGGACTGTAGCATGTTCCTCCCCATGGGCTGGAGTATGTTCCTCTGCATGGACCAGAGCATGTTCCTCATCATGCACTGGAGCACGTTCCCCTGCTTGGACTGAAGCATGTTCCTCCTCATGGATTGGAGCATGTTCCTCTGCATGGACTGGTGCATGTTCCTCCTCGTGGACTGGAGCATGTTCCTCTGCATGGACTGGTGAATGTTCCTCCTCATGGACTGGAGCATGTTCCTCATCATGCACTGGAGCACGTTCCCCTGCTTGGACTGAAGCATGTTCCTCATAAATTGGAGCATGTTCCTCTGCATGGACTGAAGCATGTTCCTCCTCATGGATTGGAGCATGTTCCTCTGCATGGACTGGTGCATGTTCCTCCTCATGGACTGGAGCATGTTCCTCTGCATGGATTGGAGCATGTTCCTCTGCATGGACTGGCGCATGTTCCTCCTCATGGACTGGAGCATGTTCATCCTCATGGACTGGAGTATATTCCTCTACATGGACTGTAGTTTATTCATTGTCATCCAGGAGCATGTTCCTCCTCACTCATGGCTTGGAGCATGCTTTCCCTTTGTCTTAAGCATGTTCTCCCCATGCCTGGAGCACATGCTTCAGTCTTCCCGGCTGAACTTCAGCCATTGACACTTCCCTGAATCTTGCCTTGTTAGCCGTGATTAAAACTGCTCTGCTAATTAAAATCTGGTGAACCTGCCTGTGCATAGACTGTCACTTTATTAAAGAGGCTGCAAACGCAGTTTGCATTTGTTTCTTTTGGCTTCAAGCCTCTGGTCTTCTCCCATTCAATTTTAAAATCTTCAATACACTGAGGGCCCTTTGAGCAACATTTACCCAAAGTGTTCTTCTGCTGAGACCTTGCTCTTATGCTGTTGTTATAATCCAGATTTGCCTTGAAAGAGAAAAATGGACAGAAAGGCAGGTGTAGGAGGATCTTTTTTTCAATTTACCTTGTCACCGCTGCAGATGGAAGCTTTCTCCAAGGCCTCTCTCCCATAGCTTTGAAAAGCCTCTATCGTGTTGTTGAGCTGGAGCTGTTGAAAGGAATTTCTAAAGGCTATAGTCCATTCCAGAACTCTCATAAAGCCTTTGAAAGGAAAGTAATTTAAGCCTCTTGCTGGAGGTCACTGTCATTGTTATTGGTTCTGAATGCGGCCCTGTGTTTGGGTCTAGTACATAGCATCATTCCACATTTGTTCGTTCCCATTGTTGAGTTTGAGTTTATCGGACTGTCAGAAATTGACTTTTTTTTTTAATGGAACGAGGCTTTTTAAAGATTTTGCGCACTGTGGTTGTGTATTTATTTTTATTGTTTTATCATCTCCATCACCTGGCTTTTCTGTCTGATTCACATGTTACAGTGCAACAGTGGTTCCGGCGTGCTGTGACTTAATCCCTCTCTCGCGCATGCATACATGCACAGTGTTGCCTCCATTTTGAATTCGAGCCTTCAAGCCTCAGAGTTTGGTGCCTGTTTGCAGGCTCTTAGGCAATAGGGTTGTGCAGTTTATAAGAACAGTCTACCTGGGCTTTCTGACAGAGCTGCTTTCCTCATCACCAGAAGTCACCGCGCAGGGTTCAGACGTGGTAATGTCATGTCATGCGTCCTTTCCGGTTTCACGATAAGAGAAGTGGAGCGCCCAGCAGTGGCTGACTGGCCAAAAGAGCCTCATGGCTCAATACAGCTGCAGAAAGCTGATTATAGGCTCATGCTTCTGTTATGTGCAGCTGCAAGTGAACAAGTATATTGGCATGAGTGGAGGCTGGTAGTGGAGCTAAGTGCCATTTCGTAGAGTTCCTTTTCCTGAGCATAATGGCTCCTTGACATCAAACCTCTACGATTTGATAGTTGAAGTCCTGCTGCACCCTTTTCGGGAAAGAAAGCGCATGACTAACACTACACCTCTTTGTTCCAATAGAGTTCTGTATTTATGCAGCGTGATTGCTCAGTGTTACTGGATGTGTAAAATCAGATTTGCTCTGCAGTATGTCCTATTGGGTAATTATAGCCGAGATCACTTTTTTTTTTTTAGCTGGAAATATGTTAGCATGCCCGACAGTGACATTTTAACTTATGCCATAACTTCAATGTCTTGGAAATAATTCATTCACAGTTAAGTCTTACAAGTGTAAGGAATATGAATTTTATCAGAATTGATTGCAGTGGTAGTTTCTCCCTTTTGGGTGTCGCTTTGTTTTATGCAGGGCTATTATTTTTATGCTGGATTTTTTTTCTGGGATGTTCAGACTTCATTTCATGCTTCTTGTGTGCCTAATTTTGAAACTTCCTGGTGTGCTTTAGATTTGCCTAACCTTCTCTTATGGGCTTTGCATGTCAGTTTGTATATATCCTGTTAGCCTTTATGGGAGAAAATGGCACAAATCTCTCAGCCCGTTTTTTCTTAAATCCAGCAGATATCAGAACAAAACACTCAGGGTTCAGCAGTGTCAGTTTGGGCCCTGAACCTCCCCAAAAGAGGGCTTTTCATGTGATGCAGGGGCTTTGAAGTAGGCTGGACATGTAAATTGGACTGTATTGTCCTTTTGCTTGGACCTACACCTGTCCCACAAGTACACTTTCAACCTGAGTGAATGATGTCTCTGGATGAAATACTTCTCTGATCACATGTTCTCAGTCACTATGCTACAATTAAGCTTTATGCTGATGAGTGACAATGAACTGACACTTTTCTATGACCTGTATTTTTCGTATGATACACGATCAAAACTGATTCGAGAGGATGATCTTGCACCTTCCGCCAGGAGATTCAAACAGTAATTCCTCTCATGTGGATGTAAATGCCTTCAAATTGAACTGTCAGCCTTAATTTGCGGGCATTGTATCTGAATTCTAAGAATGGCTGAAATGTTGTCATGTACACACACTTAGGAACTTTCTGTGTACTATATCCTGTAATAATTGCCACAAATAAAGAATATTAAATTATTTATGAGCTTTAAATGGTAAATAAATATTTAGAGGCTGGAAATTGTGCCCATAGGGTATTATTTGTGTATTTTATCTTTTTTTTTTTTTTTTTTGCCTTTTTTGTACAGTGGTGGTTGAGCTCCCCGATTGTCCCCTAGAGCTCATCCGGTTTCTTTTTTCTCTACTTTCATCAGATAGCGACAGTGAAATCTCCAGTGGCACAGGAGACGTGTCAAAGGATTGCCCAGAGAAGATTCTGGAATCCTGGGGAGGAATCCTGACCAGATGGTGAGATTCTGCGTTAGGCTGATGGACCATGGGCCTCAGCGGAGTTTAGTTTTGCAGTTGTTTTTTTAAAATGCATGGTGTAGTGGCTCTTCAGCAATTTGTGTTTCAGAGTGACGTGCTTGTAATTTTCACTTATGACTAATACCTGTCCTAGAATCAGTGATTTACAATGCTTAACAAATTTATTAGACCACCACCCAAAAAGTAAGGTTTATGCCACAGCTGCCCTAAATTAACAGTGTTGGTAATTGGCAAAATAATTCTGATGTTTCTGTTATGGTTAATCCACAGGAATGTGCAAGCTCTTTAACTGAAACAATATTTTTAATGCTAAAAATAATTTTTGTTGTTATCCATGAATTTTCGAATTTATCGTTTTTCAGGAAATAAGAAAAACATAGTTAGGCACATTATTATTTTTTGATTGAGATACCAAATAATTGGTATTTTTACCAGTTATTTTCTTATATTCCTGAACAAAAAAAATCGTTTTAGTGGTTGAATGCAAGCTGTTATCAGAGCATGCCAGGAAAAAACTGCACGGGCACTATCAGTCACTCCCGCCAATTCTCCAGCGGGAACCATTTTTTCACCCCTGCCATATGTTTGGCAGGCATGTTTTTCACCTACCGGCTCCTATTGTACTTCAGCTTTAAATGTACATGTATAGGCACCTCATTTTATTAGGTCACCTGAGCCGAAGGCGTGACCTATTGCGATCCCCTTTTGTCCGTCGTCGTGCGTCGTGCGCCGTCCGTAAACTTTTCCTTGTGAACAAAATAACTTAAGTATTTATGAACCAATTTTGATGAGACTTTGTATGCAGGCTTATATCCATAAGATCCTGGACGAGTTCGAAAACCAGATTGATTCGATCATATTTGATGGAGTTATTGCCCTTTGTTGTATTATTATCATAAACAACCTTGTGAACACAATAATTTTAGTAAATATTGGTCAATTTTCATGAAACTTTGCAAGCTGGCTTTTATCTATAAGATCTCAAAGAAGTTCGAAAACCAGACCGATTCAATCAAATTTGATGGAGTTATTGCCCTTTGTCATATTGGCATCATAAGCCACATTGTGAACACAACAACTTAAGTAAGGGTCATTTAAGGATGTGTCATGTTTAGGTTTTGGAGGAAACTGGAGTATACCTGGAGAAAACCAACAACCTGTGGTTGGTACTTGGCAACTGCCTGTAGAGTTTGAGGGGAAAATGCCCCGCGGGATGCGGTTTTACCTCAGAAGTAGAAAAGTAACTTGACATATCGAGGGCCGAGGATTAACTAGTTCTATCTGACATTTTACTCAAAAATGAGATATCTGTCCTACAATAGTCTCAGTACTAACTAGTTTCAAAATCAAGGAATCATATCCTAACTACAAATATGTTATGAGATATGTACCTTTTATTGTTTTAAAATAGCACATAGCTAAATATAAAAACTCATTTTTCTCAAAAAGTAAAAAATGCTAGATAGAACTAGTTAATCCTCGGCCCTCGATATGTTAATGAAGGTATTATATATTCCTTTCACTGAAGCGTTTTTTGTTTAAACGCAAAATGAAGTTTTTATGAGCATATTCACAGACCGCACCGACCAAGCCTATGTATTGTCAACTCTGTTAGTGCAAGCCTGTTGTCTTGCATTTACTTTTTTATACCTAGATTTGCTGGAAACCAGTTACCTTTATAGATGGAAGTGTCTTGAGGTGCTTTATAAAAATTGTGAATTTCATGACCCCCAGGCTCCATGATTGCCCCTGGGGAGGGGGTCAATTTTACTATAGTTTATATAGGAAATGATACTTTTGGGTCCTCTTCACTGTACGCGGTGGTTAAATAACCTTGCGTCCTCATCCTGGCTTGTTTACCATTGTTCCAGTTGTTTTAAACTTCTTTATGATTCCTCTGACAGTAGATATGGGCAGGTGCAGGCGAGTGGCTATTTTCTTGAAGCCATTGCCTGACTTGTGAAGGTCGACACACATCTGCCTTACTTGAATTTTGCGTTCCTTTATTTTTCCCATGTTGAAGAGTGGATTAGAGAAATGGCCTCTGTGTCACGGCATATTTATGCCCCAGGGTAACAGGAAGTGATGAATTACTAATTACATGTTCCTAGTTACTCTGATCAACTTTGTAAACTACTGTAGAAATGACAGAAATACTTCAATTACATTTATTTCCTAGGAATTGTTAGGGGTGCCAATAATTTTTGAACAGGTGATTTCATGAAAAGTAATTATTTCTTAGTCAGGGATTTTTTTTTCCGTTATAATTCACTTGAGTTGAAGGTTACATTTTTCTACAATTTTCAGTGTGAGAGTATACCTCTGCAATAAAAATTGAATTAATTTGAAGGCTTTTTACACATCTTAACCAGGGGTGCCATTAATTATGGAGGGCACTGTAGATAAGAGCAAAAGAATAATAATGTGCAAACAGAAATTGATTTTTGGTGAAATGTAACATTGGATGTACAGATGGGTTACACTTACAAAACCTGAAACAAAACCTGAATGATAAAGATGCAGAATTTTTTTTTTTCTCTGAAATTTTTACCCAGGTCAGAAATGGCTAGTTGCGGCTATGATGATGGGTCGGATATGCTGAACTGAATATGAGCGTGCTTCCTCAGTGCTAGCACTAGTTGCCTTGATCTGAGAGAATGTTGCGAATTCTAGTTTTGATTATGACATTGTTGACATCATCATAGTCGTTGCCGAGGTGGGTCAAATGGGCTAACACTTGTATTAACTAGTGGCGCATCCCTGAAGTGACTGGCGATCGTGTTAAATCGCGGCCGTGAGGAGGACTTGACGGGCGTTTACGGGCGCCGGTGTGATCACGCCCATCTTGTTGCATCTCGTGTTGTCGAGGGCAAACGAGGCCAAACAAAATATAGTTCTTTGGTTTCAATGTGTAAATAAGGACAATTGAGTGGTTTCAGTTAATTATTTGCTGAAGAAATAACAAATACTTTTTAGTTTTAAACAAGTTTTTGACAAATTTCTTAAATATTCGTTTTTTTTTTTTTGACAGGGGGTCTAATATTTGTTAAGCTTTGTATGTGTTGTAAGGCTCAGGTTTTCAGAACTTTGTTGAAGCAAATTTAACAGTCTCGTGGATGTTTTGGGCCGAGACCGACTAGTTGATGCATGGGTTCGATTTTGAGCAGTTGTTTATAAATAAGGTTTTAATTAATAATTGTTATTTTAATAAAGGAACTGGTATCATGCCGTTTTGTGTGGCATATAATAATGGGTTCATACACTGAATCAGAAATTAAATGTATTGGCCCATGATTGCTAAACAGTTGAACTCTTTGCATATGAATGTGTGCGTGCTTCCTTTGATGCAGAAGTATTTATCTTATGTTGAGGCAAACACTATGTAGTTGAGTATTTAAACTTCTGTAGTTGTAGAGATGCATGTAACTAGTGATTGTGAATTTAAGAGCCATTCCGTGAGTAAATGGCACTTTTTGAAGAAGTTGAGGAGTTGACCCCCCTAGAGTTGAATGAAACTTGGCAGATAGGTAGATATGGTAGTCTCACATAAAAAGCCAAATGTTTTGGTCCATATCTCAAGAAGTCTGCCAGTGGCACCACCTGGAAGCCACAAGTGGCTTAGTTTTGCTTTTGACACCACATTTTACATCAATTATTATGACTTAAGGGTACGCAGTACCAGATGTTTTATACTTCTATCATGACCTGTAACACTTCAAGTCTGGAAAGACATCAGCACCACATCAGCGCCAAGCTGGGTTACTATGTTATTTAGCCGGAATTATTTGAGAAATCACGGTAAAAAGTGAAAATGGGAGTAAAATAATATCCCAGACGTATACCAATCAAAATGCATTATTACTCACAACAAGACTATCATTTTCAGTTAATATTCCCTTGGTATCTTGCTGGGTTAGTGCAATGGATGGCCGGAAAGATGGTCAAAATTGATTTTGGTGCATGTTTGCGGTATATTTTCTCAGTAACCCAGCTTTGTTTGATGATAATAAATGCTGTTTGTGTGCTTTTGGAGCACTGTTTTCAGGAATATCAAGAAATTCTTTGGTAGTACTCTTTCAAGCTAGACGGAGCCAAAGTTGGAGGAAAACCATTTCATAGCAGATTGTGCCTATGTTTAGACAACATTATTTTGTTTACCCAGCAAGATTGAGATTTGAAATTCTCTGGATACATAGTCCCTTTGGGGTACATTACAGAATTACATTACATCCAGAATAGTACCAAGCTAAACTCTTCCTTTTCAGAGAGAACTAGCTCTGTGCATCACAATTCAGAAGCAATTTCTTTGATACTTTGCTGTGGATGGCCAGTACTTGCATCCAGCGTACAGTGTCCTCTTGAGGCGAATTTTTCTGACTTCTGATGTTTAAAATCTTCTACGCTGAAAAGACTACCACTGAGATTTTACTAATGCTGTAATGTACCCCAAATGTACTATGTATCCAGAGAATTTCAGATCTCAATCTTGCTTAGTAATCAAAATAATGCCACCTAAACATAGGCACAATCTGCTATGAAATGGACCATTTTTAGTTTTCCTCCAACTTTGGCTCCGTCTAGCTTGAAAGTGTGGATACTACCAAAGAAATGCTTGGCAATCCTAAAAATAGAGTTCCCACAGCACAACAAACAGCATTTACCCTCACAGTACAAATCTGGGTTACAGAGAAAATACACCGCAAACATGCACCAAAATGAATTTCAACCACCTTTCCGGCCGTCCATTGCACAAACACAGCAAGATACCAAAGTACTATTCACTGAAAAGGATAGTCTTGTGAGTAAACACATAATAAAGCATTCTAGTTTGGTACATGTCTGGCATGTTATTTTATTCCCATTCCCATTTTCAATTTTTATTCTTATTTCTCAAATAATTCTGGCTTGATAACTTAGTTACCTACTTGGCGCTGATGTGGTGCTGAAGTCAAACTGGACTTGAAGTGTCACAGGTCATGATAGAAGTATAACATATTTGGTACTGTGTACCCTTAACACCTTTCTGCAGACGTAGATGTCTGTGAACATAGAGCAGCTCTTTTTATGGAAGCAGTTGCTCTACTCTATCATGAGGTGGCACCCTCGGATCAGTTATTCACAAGCCAGCAGCGCTGGAACACAGTCTAGAATATTGACGAGTTCACTCCTATCCCTGTTTTTCAGGAGTTGCATGAATTAAACTCCTCAGCTATGTGCAAACTGCTCAATATTCTTGCCCATAGTATCTATCCAGCAGCTTAAAAAAATGATCTCTTGCGGCAGAAAAAAATCGTTGTCTGCTGCAGCAACCACTTCAGTTACAGTGACTCAATGGTATTCCAAGTCGTTAAAACAAAAAATCTGCTTCCTGAGGCAAAAATTCGCCATGATATTGACACGATGTCATTCTAC
Source organism: Gymnothorax reevesii (assembly GCA_029721435.1). Classification (NCBI taxonomy): domain Eukaryota; kingdom Metazoa; phylum Chordata; class Actinopteri; order Anguilliformes; family Muraenidae; genus Gymnothorax; species Gymnothorax reevesii. The sequence goes on along the minus strand of CM056575.1, from coordinate 41,782,874 downwards.
TATCAATTTCAGTCGTCACATATTAAGAATGCTCAATTTCCTATCGTGGATTAACAAGTAGATATGTCAGTTGAAGAATTCAGCCGTCTTTTAGAGCCTCATACAGGCTCTCACGATGTGCAATCACTTTAATGGTGATTCAGTGGTATCTGCGTGGAAGCCCAGCTTTAGCTCACGCCCACGTGAAATTCTCCTGGTAATTACCAATTGATTGACATGATTTTTATCCAATTGCAGACAGTATAAACTTTCCTCAGTAAGTGAAAGACATTGATTGGACCTTAAAAAACATATTACAATACTGGCGTAATAGGGTTTCGTTATATTCAATATGCTTTACCCAGCACAGACTAATGTCGTTGCATGGGAATGAAAAACCTCTAGAACTGAGCCTGTAGAGCTGAGCTTATTTGCGGGATGAAAATGTGATTCTGAGATGGAAAATAGCAGTTATTTTGAATGGAACAGACAGGAGGGCTGACAGCATTGATACTGTTGAGATGCAGCTCAATAATTCTGTTTAAAAGTGAGTGAAGCTGTCTTCGTGTGGTGAAGCTATATCTTACTTTTAGCCTGCTATAAAACTGAAGCGGAATGCCTTGCATTTTCGCTCTTTTATAGTGCGAACAGCTATTACTGTGACCGGAGTTATACTTGTTCCATAGTGGGTGTGAACGTTGTTACAAGCTTGCATTTCGCTGGGATGATTGGAATTCCGCCTGCGTGAACATTCTGACCATAAAATATGCAGTTCCTCTAATGAGTATGTGTGCTTGCTGACGCAGCTTTGTAGATAAATGGATGAGACTCTGAACTTTATCGTGGAAAAAAGGCATGTTTTTGGTTTGGAGAGGTCAGTGGTAACCATTGATGTCCAGTTGCGTCTATATTGATAAACTTATGCCAAATTCAACCTGAAAATCATCCCTTCATATTGAACTTCATGAGGACAAAGTTGATTTGAGTTAAAAATATGATAATTTTATGAATTGAAAGTGTGCCATTTTCAAGGCTCTGGGAGTTTGGAGAGCCACCTGGATAGCTATCCTATTTGGCTTCTAAAAAGCGGATAATTTAATATTTCATATTGTTCATATGAGGAGAACTTGTGTTGTAGGAGTTTATTATCCCAGAAATGTATTGTTTTAACCCCCAGCCATTTTTCAATCCTCAGTTTTTTTTTTGACAGTTTCAATGGTGAATTCTCATGAAGATTTTTTATGTTTGCAGCCCATTCTCTCTACCAAAATCATGAAAATAAACTGAAATACGATTTAATTCTAAATGCTGTTAGTGTCTTTTCTGAGTTGAGCCACAATCGTCCCATTTACAAAGCTTAAATCTTGAATTATAAAGCGTCAAATTGAGTAACTCATAAATAGCCAAATTTTGCTTCTGCGCAAAGGGGTTCAGTCATGATAGTTGATGTAAAATGTGGTGTCAACAACAAAACTGAGCCACTTCAGTGGCTTCCAGGTGGGGCGATCAGCAGGCAAAGTGAAATAAGGACCTAAAAATTTGGCATTTTCTGTGAGACATCCATATCTACCAATGTGCCAAGTTTCATTTAATTCCCGGGGGTCAACTGCGCACCGAATGTCAGTCTCTCGTGCCTCAATATATATGGTGCCTATTAACGGCTACAAAAAAAGGTTTTTTTTTTTTCCCCTTTCCAATTTCTTCTATTTTTACTTATTTGTAATATTTAAAATGTAAAAGTGTTCATTGTAAGACTAATTATCAATATAAGACAGACAATGTAAATGAATGAAAAATGGAGACTTTCAATGATCATTTCATTTGTTGATAGTCATTTAAAACTTGGTGGCAAAAACTAGTGTGCTGTTTTTGATAACTGGCAATGAATGTTTTACATTACATTGGAGGACCTTTGGCTTGCTCTGATTTACAGAATTGTTTTAATTCAGCCACAATTGTGAGTTTTTGTGCATGAAGTGCCTGTTCAAGATCATGCCACAATGTTGATCAGATTCAAGTCAGGACTTTGACTACTCCACTGCAAAACCTTCATTTTGTTTCTTTTGAGCCATTTAGAGGTAAACTTGCTCGGATGCCTCAGATACAGCATAACTCAACTGTGCACAAAACAATGGCTGGACATTCTCCTCCAAGAAATTCTGGTGGAGAGTAGAATTCATGGTTCCCTCAATTATGACTGACCAGTCTTGAAGCAGCAAAGCAAACCCAGACCATCACACTTTTACCACCGTGTTTTACTGTTGGTATGATGGTCTTATTGTGGAATGCTGTATTAGATTTATGCCAGATGTAACTGGATCCATGTCTTTAAAAAAAAGTTCAATTTTTGACTCCTCAGTCCAGAGAATTTGATACGTCTTGAGGGTCATCGAGATGTTTTTGGACAGATTTGAGATGAGTTTTTAATGTTTTTTTTATTTTTGGTCAGCATTAGTTATGCCTTGCAGCTCACCTATAGATGCCATTTTTGCCCAGTCTCTTTTTTTATTTTTTGAATTGGGAACACTGACCTTATCTGAGTCAACTGAGGCCTGCAGTTAAGAGATGTTGGGCTGTGTTCTTTTGTGACCTTCTGGATGAGTCGTGGATGCAATCTTGGAGGAATTTTGTGGGCCCAGCCACTCCTGGGGAGATTCACCACTGTTTAAAGATCTCTCCATTTGTAGATAATTGCTCTCACTATGGTTCACTCGAGTCCTAGAGCCTTAGTATTGGCTTACAACCCTTACCAGACTGATGTATGTCAACGATTTGTATTGCCCTTGTTCTTGAATTTCTTTGTATTGAGTACTGCTGTTTGCCTACTTCACATTGCCAAACAGGTTCTGTTTCAGTGATGTTTAGATTCAATGGGCCTTGCAGTAATCATGCCTGGGTATGTGAAATTGAACCAATTTTTATTGAGTTTTTACCCCTCAGCCCGACACGGGCACTAGGGGTATTGTCGTCCCTTCGGCGGGCGGGCTGGTGGTCGGGCGGCTGCCAATTTTGTCCGGGCTATTTCTCTATAACCACTTGGGTTTAGAAGTTCATATAGCATATGTGTGCCTTTTCGAGGTTTCGTCCCAGTTTGACCTTGTAACCACTTGGGTTAGGAAGTTCATATTGCATATGTGGACTGCCCAGTGGGGGTAGGTGTGCCTTTTTCAGGTTTCGTCCCAGTTTGACGTTTCACCTTGCAGCAGTGACCTTCAGGGCTCAGGGGTATTGCCCGCTTCAGCGAGGCCCATTTTTTTATTTGTTGATTTAGTTATTAAGGGTGCAGTTACTTTTTCACATTGTGCCAGGTAGGGTTGAATTACTTTTCTCCATCAATAAATGAAATCATCATTTAAAAACTGCATTCTATGTTTACTTGGGTTCTATTTATCAAACATTGTAATTAGTTTGATGATCTAAAGCATTTAAGTGTGAAAAATATAAAAAAAACTTGAAGAAATTGGGAAGGGGGCAAATACTGCCTCACGGCACAAGTGTAAATGTACTAGCAAAGTGTACCAACCGATAACCAAGTTAGCTAGCCCACACATTTTCCTTTGGTGGACGTTCATATTCATTATTAAGTCCTTTACATACTGTCAAAGATTTGCCTCCGTTCTCCTGATGAGGTGACTCATACTTTATGAATGGTGTCTGTTAGTTAATATCCTGCATTGGAGAGAAGAAGAGAATATCTGAGTCTTTTTCGACCATTTCTGCATTGCTAACGCTTCTCATCCCCGGGGCTCACAGGCATGGGAACCTGGCAGCGAGGCCTAAGGGCCTGTCTGCGCTGGTCAAGCCGGGGATCCCTGAAGCGCTGCGGGCCGAAGTCTGGCAGCTCCTGTCCGGCTGCCACAATGACCAGACTTTACTGGAGCGCTACCGCATCCTCATCACCAAGGTAGGGAAGTGCAGGCAAACCCAGAAATGTATTCCTCAACGGTTCTTTGTCAACACCATTGACGCGCAGGTGTTTGGTGGAGGGGGTTGTGGATGCTTACACTTCAGGGTTTGTTTGAATTGACAGTGAGGATTGCACTTCCTCGTTGGGATTGAAAGCTGTGTCCGGGATATTGGCGGATCCAACTCATGCTGCTGCTCAAGTTTTTTTCCGCCCCCAATTCCCTAGCCCATTGTTGAGCCAGCTACCTGCAGTGGTTTGTCAAAATTCAGAAAGCAGTGGATTGCTTTCAGTTACCTACTGTTTCGTGCATAAGCGTGACATTGTTAGGTACACTACCGGCCAGTTTTTGTAACCCAACAGTTTTCATGTAGTGACAGATGGAGAAATGAAATTTATAGTGCTTAAAAAAATGTATGGGACCACCTGTCACAAAAAAAATGAGAAAACGCAAATATTTAAGAAACTTGTCAAAAACTTGTTTAAAACTAAAAATTATTTTGTTATTTCTTTGGAAAATAATGAATTGAAACCACTAAATAGTCCCTATTCATGCATAAAAAACAAAAAAAAAAGGATGTTTGTTTGGCCTTGATAACAGCTTGCATTCTTGCATTCAACCCCTAGAACTAGTTTTTATGTTCAGGAATGCAAGTAAATAACTGTTATTTGGCATCTTAATCAAAAAAATAATAATGTGTTTAACAATTTTTTTTTTCTCCATTTTTGTAAAACGGTAAGTACAAAAATTCAGGGATAACAACAATGGTTATATTGTAGCATTAAAAATATAATTTCAGTTAAAGAGCTTGCGCATACTGGTAGATTAACCATTACAGAAACAGAAACAACATTGGGAATTACCAACTGTGTTAATTTAGGGCTGCTGTGACATAAACCTTACATAAAGTAGTGTTCTCATAAATTTGTTAAGCACTGTATTTGATTTTTGTTTTACAACAAAACTGGTCAGAGTGATCAATTGGTTCAAGCTATAAACTGCTAAGCCGAGTCGAGGCATTTTTTCTGAAAGGAAGTCATATGGTTCTGAAGCGTTACACCTAGCGGTATTCTGCCAGTTGCCAAGGCAATGCTGCACTTGTGGTGTGCTTCTTCTTGATATCTAGTTTGTGTTGGTCTGTACTGATTTTGCATACTTTGTCAGAACATAGAAGTCATGAGTTTACCTTTCCCCCCCAGGTAAATAAATAAATTAAATTAAAAATACTATGACATAAAGTGTTTGCATATTTTTCATTGATGGTGTGCATACTAATCGCTCTTTTGTTATCTCATGCGCTCCTGGGTGACCTTTCCGCGCATTGGTCCCTCATAGTTTATGCAATGCAGTGTCTCATATCTGTGGCTTTACTGCCTGTTTTTCTAGAATTGCAGTGTTCTGTTTTGCTTCATTTTAATACTTCACAAGGAGACTCTGTTGCTGAGTGCTGTGCTGAATCAGAACTGTTTCCATGGCTAATGAATCAGTATTTATAGGCTTTGCTTAAGATGCTGTCAGCAGTTCAGCACGGGCCAGGTATGCACGAGGACGCTCACTTTTGTGCTCTTGTATACGGCTCAGAGTTTTCGTCCTAATTTCTGCCTGAACTAACAGTTTGACATTTTTGCCTTAGGAATTGGTCACTGTTGCCTCACTCAGTCTGAGTGCTTTTCCATTGCCGATTGGGGTGGGGGAAGGCGAGGGAGAGGGAGTGGGATATTCCCATGTGGTGCACATGTTCCCACAGTAAAGGCTGCGCCATGACCTTGGCGTAAAAAGGGTTGGCTAGCAATTCCCATAGGGGCTAGTGACAACACTCGCTCGGTGCTTCGGAGAGTGCCTTTGAGTGGGAACGAGTGGTGCAGGAGTGCTGTAGAGCACTAATAAACGACCTCGGTCATGGAGCCTGCTCATCAGCGCTGTTGAGTCACTGTATTAGCGAGTCGAAGAGCGCTCTAATGAATGTCAGCAGGCATTAGTGAGTGGTAGACCTTGAGAATGGCACAATGGTAGAGAGATTATGAGCAACGTGGAGCTTCGGTGAGCTGTAGGAAAGGTGGTAATGAATTATGTAGATCTAGTACGATGCGCGGCGGATTGACGATGTAAGTTCATAAGCCACATCAAGTGGATGACAATGGTCATGCAAGTTAATTAATTTAGTCACGTAGCCGAAGCTCTTATGCAGTGTTTTTTAGGCAAAGTAATGGAGAAATTGCGCTTATCGTCACTACGCTTGCACTGTAAGAGCCGACGATACAGTGTGTCCAGTACAGTTAGCTGCATAATTTTTGGGACAGGTGTGCTTTTTTTCCCCCCCTTCATTTGGCTCCATCTCTACCATTTTACTTTGGTCATCAAGCTGCTGTGGATACAATGCAGTTTCCCAACTTTGGATATTTTTAACACATAGTGATCTTGCCATGCAAAAATTAATGGTCTTTTTTTTTTAAACAGTCCCCCTGAAAAGGTGATTCCTTTCACTGGCAGAAGATGAATAGAGATAACGGGTAATTAAATTTTTTTCTTCGCTTTCGACAGTGGTGGACTGCAGCCGTTAAATAAACTCGGTAGAATGGTAATTGCCAGTGGTAGGGAGTGTAAGAGACCCATAGTCAGCGATGGAGAGCTGAACAGAGCTGGCCTTGTGCACCCTCTGCGGTGACTGGCACTGCCAGAGTGCCTCATGGGCATCGGTGCTTATGGAATTGGGTTACTCGCGCAGAATAGCGGCTGAGTATTCTCTCCGGGGGCCACACGACTGAAGAGAGGAGTAACTCGCAAAAAGCGGCCTGCCTGAGTAGGTTTCTGCTTGTCTTGCTCGCTTTTGCTGCAGAAAGCAGTTCGCTCCTTTGTGTTTTTTTCTTACTATTTCTTCAAATATTAGCGCACTAGACTGGCGTTATTAATGTGATGGTGGACCTTTATGGTGTGCCGTTGCTGTCACTGTGAGGCATTTTCATTTTTATGGAGCGTTGTGTGGTTGTATTGCAATGTTAACATCATTACACAATGCTGGCAGGCTTATCCAAGGTGATTTAACGGGGTTAACAGGTCCAAAGCTTGTTATTTAGAGTCCTATTTACTGTTCGATGCTCATTGTGCTATTCTTTGGGAAGCGCCGCTTGAAATACTACGCGATAATCAATGGCTGAGGAGGAGGAAGGAGCCGCAGCCATAAACCAAACGGTTCAGCTGCTCGCTGCGGGGTTCGAGTCAGCTAGAGAGAGACTGAGGTATAGGAAGACAGAAAATGAAAGACCAGGGAAAATGAATAGATTTTTTTCCTCCCAGTATCTGTGTGTGTATTAGTGTGTCTGTGCTCACTTGGTGTTATTCTTCTGGTGTGACTCCTTAACCCACAGCTCCAGTTCTTCCCACGTTGTCAGAAATAGCGCCGGAGCTGATAGGCAGCTAAATATATGGCCGGTTATGTAAGACGGGTTATGTGACACGGAGAGCATAATTCATTCATTAATTTAATTTTTTATTTTCCATTCTTTGTGAAATAATGATACAGCCGTCCCGGTCACGGCACTATTAATAAAAATAAAATGCCTGAAGGGACAAGCAGAGCGGTTCACTCAATGGTTTCCCTGTTATTAATGGCTCTGTCTCCTCTTGCCACTGATTATTATGCTGATTGAATCCTAAGTAGTCGTGCTGCTGGTGGCAATGGGGATATTGACGCTGTAAATCAGCGCGTATATCACTACACTTTTTTCTTTGTCGTCAAGACGACGTATTTCTGAGTGATTCCCTGCAATGGCACGAGTGGTTGCGCGCTAACGTGAATGGGTAGTCGAGTCCTGGACAGGGGATGGGTTGTTCTCATCGCTGGACACTTTGAGAATATGGAGCAGATGTTGAAGTGTGTGTGTGTGTGTTTGTGTTTTTGTGTTTTGGTTATTATGGTTGCGGGTGTAGGTGAGGGCAGGGCAGAAACATTATCTGTAGAATTGTGGTTGAGAGAGTGTTTCAGTTTTCCAGAGAAACATTTGCAAATTCGGTAATAAAGTTGGCATAGATTATTTTACACATCTTGAGGCAAATATGAAATTCTGCTCTGTGAATGCTGCCTGTCTGCTATAAGTGTGTTTATGGAATATAAAGCCTCTGGTACTGTATACTGTAGGCACATAGGTGCTACATTATAGTCTACCTGTAAAACTCTAAAATATTTTGTGTCATAAGCACCAGTGATTAAGTTTTTAAATTCTGGGGTGTTGTTCTGTTCCTGAACTGTTAAGTAACTTGCATATTCTTAGACGCGATGAATTATAATCATGCGAGTTATTGTAATGCTAATATCTATGCAAACTGTTGAGCCTGACTCACCCCTGTTGAAACACACCAAGCAAGGAGCTAAAACACCATGTATTGAATGAATTAAGGCAATTAAAATAAATTAAATCTTTGTTTGACAAAAATGACAAAAATTTTACTTAGTAACTACACTAGCTACAAGTTTCGAGCGGGAGAATTCAGGAATCTGACATTTTGAATTTTAAGTCCCAATTCCTGAAGCCCACAGCTAATAATATGAGGTTCAAGCGGCAAAACTGTGGAAACGCTCTTGTCCTTGAATGATATTTGTGCCTGCTACGTTTTGAAGGTCACCCACTACTCAAATTAGAAAAACCTAATTGGCCACATGGAAGCGCGACAGCAAGCCAAAATACGTTTTATGTTACTCTTTAACCGTTTGGTTTTGAGTCAGAAATTTTCCCCCCTTTTTTATACTGGACTCCTTGGCTTCTGCTGAACAAAAAGTGTCTTGGGCCAAAATGGGGTGCCACATTAGATTGTCCACCATTTCAAATTTTTTGTAAAACTTTTAATATCTACTTTCTCTTTGCCAGTTTGTCTAATTTGTACAAAATTTGGTATACCGTATCTTCTGACTCGTATCTTTAAATGTTGTATAAAAAAAACTGCAACGTTGAAAAATGTTGCCATAATTAACCAATAAAATTTGAAGGCATGACCTCAATTGATGTAGTTGATGAAACCCTGGAATGCAATAAGCAGTCATTACAAAACATAACAATTTAGCTCGGGATGCTGAAGCCTGCAAACTTTGGTGTAAATTCATCAATAGATGCTGCCATAGCTAATGGTCATAACTCCTGAACCACTCGTCTGATCAAATTCAAATTTTGCTCATTGCATCTTGGTCAAATGATGATCATAATGAAGTCTTTGAGGAAATGATGATGGAACAAACAGGATGACCTCCGTCAGCCAGATCATCATGAAGTTTGCAGGGCAGTGAATATGAATAATATGGGCCATGAACTGGAACTTGCTTCCAAAATTCATGCAATGTGTGTCTTTAATGCTTCAAAATTCATAATTGCATTGCGTTGCTTGGTTCCTCTTAATTACCACTTGTGCTTAAAATCTTTATATTAGAACATTGTAGTCAGGTTAACAGTGTTGCATGCAAAGGATTAATGAGTGTCTCCTTCTGAGCTGGAGCCTTACAAACGTCTCTTCTGTTTTATTCCTCCATTTTGTCGACACAGCAATTAAAAATTGTTATTTGATTTTCTGAGTTATGAAGGGAGCTTGGGAATCGGGTGAGGTACTCGCCAACTCGGTCAGTCAGCTGTGATTAATGTGACCATGTTTAATGTTGCATGCGGTGGAATCCGCTTTCCCTGAGTCTCTCAAACGCGCATGTTGACATGGAGCAACTTGAGGTGCTTCTCATTTGCTTTTAATTACTTTTTTGTTTCATTACCTGCCCGGCCGGAACTGACAGCAACCCTAATCAGCTTGTGAATTAGCTGTTTGCCGGGAAATATAGGGATTATTTATGGTAACATTCCTCCCTGTCCTTTTTTTAACCTTTATTTAACCTTTCAAATTCTGTTTCTCTTGACCAAAAATGAGCTTGAAAGAAGTGTCCGTATAACCAGGTTATTGATATTTTGTGCCGACCCAGTTCTTAGTCGTTCGCATTTCAATATCTCGATTTGTGTCTTGAGTAGGGCTCTTGTTAATATGACGCCATGATGCATATTGTACTCTTGTTAAATATCAACCATCCTGCTTTTTGTGCAATACTTGTGTGCTTCGGTCTGAGCTGCCATCTTCTCTGCATAAGAAGTGCCTCGGGGACAAGCTTAGCTGTCACTCACAGTGTTCCCTCGTCTTCTCCGGACTGACTGCCGTGCTGTGATAGGCTGTGTTTTGGAGAGGTACCGCCCCCCACCACCGGCTCCCCACCTGAGCAGCTCGTCATAATGTCGCTGTCATTTAGCGAGTTCCTTTCCTCGAGTGCTGCCTGCTGCCTCCATCAGTGTCCAATCAACCGCTTTCCTTCTCGTAAAACAATGCAAAAAACTGGGAAAAAAAACTGAAATGCTGTTCTTCTCTGTCTGAATTTTGAAAGGGGATTGGATGTGATATTGAACATGGGGGATGGGGTGGAATGTTAATTTTTAAGTGCATTCAATATAAAGTAGTTCCTTGTCTTCCTGTATTCTTCAATGGCGGTTTTCGGTTTATTGAAGGTTTGAGTGTTTTCTATGAGCCTGCTTAAATAGGTGACACATTGACACAGAAATCCCACTTTATACTTACTGAAACACCCTCAGTAATGCCTTAAATAATGTGTGGTGAGCAGAGATCTTTGATTTTCCCTAGATGTACATCTCTGTGCTGGCAGTAAGCTCAACATTTAGAGCCTGTTAAGAGCTTTGCTCTTGTAACTCTTGTGTGGGATTTCTGCACAATGGCCATCTTTCTCTATTCAGTAGGTTAGTGAGTTATTGAATGAACTGTTTTTGGTCCTGCTTCTTGAAGTATGAAAGCTGCCTCATGACTATATCATGGTAAAAGAAACAAAAATCATAGAATTTATATGATTAATATGAAAAATGTCAGTAGCAAAGTGTGCATTGGGAAATTTTTGTGTGCAAAGACACACATGCGCGCACACACACACACACACGCGCGCGCGCACACACTTACATGCTCCCTGTCCTCTCTCAGCCCTCGGGCTTTGCCCAAAGTCATTCACAGTTGCGTACATACAAACACACACACACACGGACATGGCGCATGGGACATGGGACATGCGCAGATTCAGACCCTGAGGCATGGCTACACTGTATCAGAGCTGCTTTAGGCTTGGCCTTGGTTTAAATGGGCAGTTCGGCTGCCGGGTTTTTCCTCTTGGTAAAGGAGCCAGAGTGACCACCAAGGCATCAGGTCGAATTCAGCTGTGGTCCCAATATAGGATAGATGCGGTCTTTGGGTTAGCATAGTTTGTTGCTGAAGTGCCTCCTATTGGCCATCCGGGTGCCTGTTTTTTGCGTTCTAAACCTGCACATGTTGGAGTATCCTCTGCTCTCGTTATGTGGATGCAAGGTCTGAAACTTCGAGCGAAAAGAAGCAGCGGCTGGTTGACATTCGTTTTGGCGGAGAACCGCTAACTGTTTGCACTCACCCAAGATGGCAGCATGATTCGCAAATGAGCATGCTTGTACTTAGTTCACTGATTAGACATTCCAGATTTGGGTGGGATTGGAAATGCCAAATGTAAAAAAAAAAAAAAGGTAATAAAATAAAACTGTTTAAAGGCTGGATTTGAGCTTGTATGGTTGTCCCAGCACGGGATCAGAGCGACAGAGCAGAGGGGCACGAGAGGTAACAGTTCAAAGGGTTTATTATCATTGTTTTCTTAGTCCCTTTCTTCTGTTTGAGATGAATTATTAACCGAGCCTTGTGGCAGAGCCCATCTCTCTGCTGCTCCGATGGGAAAAGAGCACTCGCACATGAGCCGAAAGGTGCTGCTTTTCCCAGCTAGGACGAGACCTTCTCACAGCATTACTGAAATGTTAGTCGCTGCATTACACTGCCAATACACGATGGCAACAATGAGAGAATGTTTAAAGTTAGCTTAGCTGCTCCTGCAGATCGCTGATATTATTTTGTTTGTCGCCCCCCCCCCCCCCCCACCCCCCAAAAGGAACTGCTGGGGTTTGCATTGTTTAAGCGGTACGGTCCTCCACAAAAGTGTTAACGAAAGTGGGAGCTTTTGCACTGAAAGAGAAGTAGCAGCAGTGGACAGAGAGGTTTGACAGGATGTAAAATTGAGCGTGAAATAAGAACGGCAGCGAAGCGTTCTCTCTTGCCCCAGAAATCCCCCCCTCCCCCTCCCCCCCACTCTAATTTGCTCCTGTTTGTTGCGCTTTGTCAGCTGTGAGTGAGGGAGGGTCCCAACCTGCTGAAATGCCTGGCAACTGTAACCAAGGGGCAGACAGAGCTGGGCTTGGTCATTGGTCTGTTTGAAGGGGGGGATTGAGAGGTGGGGGGGATGCAGTTTGGAGAACAGAGCTAGATGGGTGGGGAAAAGGCTTAGATGGATTTTCTGAATAGGAAATTACTCCTGCTTCAGTTTCCAAGTAGGAGAGGGGGATGTGAATGAAGGAGTGGTGGGCAGCTTCTAGGGTAGAGAGTGAGAGAAAGAGGGAGAGAACGACGGAGAGGACCTCAGGTGCGGCCGAAACGAGGGGGCGGGAGAGGTGCTGAGGGAGTGAGAGAGAGAGAGAGAGAGTGAGAGAAAGAGAGAGAAAAAGAGGAACTGTACGCTTGTGAGAGCAGCATCGCCTTCCCACTGCACCAGTGGTGAGGGACAGCTCTTCTTCGCTGCGCTCAGCCTGTGTGAAAGGGGTATTGTCTTTATTATAATCAGCGTGGAGTCAGCTCTTTTTCTTCTATCACGCACTGTTTCTCTCTCTTTCACGCTCGGGCAGTTCTTCGGGGGAGGTTCAGTACGTGTTTTAATTGATTTGTTTTGAATGCGAGGCGCCGCACTCCAGCGAGTGGTGTTGCCCGGCTTGAAACAGTCCTTCGGATGAGCGCTCGTGGGGGAAAATGGACACTGGTCGCGGGGAAAGACTGGGAGCGGAAATTTCCCCCCTCTTCTGCTGGGGTTTTTTTATCCTTAATCCTTTGGCTGCCGAGTGCGTTTTGTAAACAAGAGGACTGATAGTATTGGCCATGTGGAACAACAGACAAACTCTTAAAGAGGAGACTGCCTGGCCTCTCGCAACAAAAGCGGATTTTCAAGGGAGCCGAGAGTGTATAAGTAATAACAACTAAAAAAACAAATGACGTGCTGGAAGATACGCGGATGTGTATGTTTTCTGCCCTCGGCTATCTGAGAAACATCTATGGCGAGACGGAACATAAACAAGTTTACGTGTTAAACAGGAGAGCGGGACCCAGTCAGCTGCAGTGCAGACAGAAACCCAGCCAGCGTCCTCACAGCTGAGATCTCTCTGGAGATGCAAACAGTCAAGCTGGGGAGTTTTCTCGTCGGGTCATTTAAAAAAGACTGGAGAAGATGAGTGCTCGGCAGTGATGAGCGTGGCTTTTCCTCATATCCTCAAAGCATGACACAGCTTTTCTGCCATTACAGTCTGCAAAAATACAGTTCGCCGGCAAGCAACGGGACTTGGAATTGAGGTACTCGAGTCGCTGCTGTGGCGCACAACCTAGACGCGGCGAAATGCTGTTTTCCGGCATTTTTTCTCCTGCTCTGGCTGATTGAGGATCATGCGCTCGAGCCCTGAAACGTCTTTTGAGGGAGAGCTTTGGCATCCACTTCCAAATAATACCGAGTGTTTGCCCGGAGTGTGTCTGTGTTTTCATTGGGACAATGCGCGGCACAAAGGGGGTCCAGACAGCGACAAGCCATTTTTACTTTTGAGGGGGAATTGAAACAAAGTTGGTGCGCGTCGCAAGACTGGAGGATTCCCGGAGGAATTCCTTCATTCTGGAAGAATTCTGGATGGAGTCCATGGGCGGTATGAGAAATGACGAGGACAAATCATAAAAGCTAATGAGCATCAGTTGGAATATTCTCTTGTTTGTAAGCTTACTGTTGAGCTAAAGCTGAACTGTTCTTAATATTTTTGATAATGTGGAATGCATTGAGGAATACAGGTATACACATCTGAGTAGCAGGTTATGTTTTCTGTTTCTACACGGAAGAGTAATCGTTCAGGCTCTGGCTTGTTTAATCTCCTTCAGTAGAGCCCGTAGGAAAGTTTTCTCCAGGAAGTTCTTGACTTTTCCAGTTCTTATTTTGTCTGATATAGTCCTGTATCTCTGGACCTGCTACCTCTGAAGTATTTGACCAGAAAGAGCGCAGTTGCAGAGCTGATTGCACACAGAGAAGGCAAATACGCACTGTGGGGAAGCACTCGGCAAAGGCTCTGTTAGCATGTCGTTGACAGATGCGCATTTGAATTTTGTGTTTTTTTTAATAAGCATTTGTACCATGTCATCTCTGAAGAGGATGTCTTTGCCTTCTGACCCCTGCTGTACTTTTCCCCCCTGCATCCCAATATGACTGGCTTGAGTAGGCTAACAGTATCATTTCCTGTTGTGTTTGTTCAATTTTTTGATGTTTGAACATGGACCACGACCCAATCATGTGAGAGCAGAATAAAAGTTGCCTATAGAATCTCAATTGACTGAAAACAGCGGAAAATGTGTGGCCCTAATTGACGCACCATCTATTTGCAGTTAAGCAGGTCGTGACCTGCCCAAACTGGAACTGTAACTATGAACCAATCAATTTTTAATGAACTGGTGCCCACCTATGCTCCTTCTGTGAACGGCAGTCTTGGCAGCCCCGTTACCTTGTCCCTGAACCACTCCTGCCCATTAGGGTGGAGACACAATGAAGGGGCAGAGGCCTGTCTTTTGGAGACGGCGGTCATTGTGCTGCTAACCGTGCTCATCATTCTGGGGAACCTCACAGTTATTTTTGTTTTTCATTGCGCGCCCTTGCTTCACCACTATACCACCAGCTATTTTATCCAGACCATGGCCTACGCGGACCTGCTGGTGGGGCTAAGCTGCCTTGTACCCACACTCTCTCTGCTGCACTACCCCGCGGGCGTCCAGGAGCCTCTCACCTGCCAGGTGTTCAGCTACGTCATCTCGGTTCTCAAGAGCGTGTCCATGGCCTGCCTGGCCTGTATCAGCGTGGACCGTTACCTGGCCATCACCAAACCGCTCTCCTACAACCAGCTGGTGACTCCTTGCCGGCTTCGCTGCTGCATCGTCCTCATCTGGATCTACTCTTGCCTGGTCTTCCTGCCATCCTTTTTCGGCTGGGGCAAGCCGGGCTACCACGGGGACATCTTCGAGTGGTGCGCTCACTCCTGGCCCACCTCGGCCCTGTTCACGGGGTTTGTGGTGTGCCTGCTGTACGCGCCGGCTGCCCTGGTTGTCTGCTTCACCTACTTCCACATCTTCCGCATCTGCCAGCAGCACAACCGGGAGATCAGCGAGCGGCGGGCCCGCTTTCCCAGTCAGGAGATGGAGGCTGGGGAGGGAGGGCACCACAGCCCCGACCGCCGCTACGCCATGGTGCTCTTCCGCATCACCAGTGTCTTCTACATGTTGTGGCTCCCCTACATCATCTACTTCCTCCTCGAGAGCTCGCACGTACTGGACAGCCCTGCCCTTTCTTTCGTTACAACGTGGCTGGCCATCAGCAACAGCTTCTGTAACTGCGTCATCTACAGCTTGTCCAATAGTGTATTTCGACTGGGAATGCGCAGGCTCTCCCAGACCCTCTGCTCCTCCTGCTCCTTCAGCTCCTGCGCCACCGAGGACAAGGACTTTGCGGACCCTAAACCCCGAAAGAGGGCAAACTCTTGCTCAATTTGAGGAGTGTGGATGATGTAGCGAAAAAACATGGAAAACTTAGAATTAGTCTGAAAGTGAAGCAATAGGAAAGATTTGCCTGAAAACATACTGTATGTAATTTGGGCTCGCCCCGATGGGGCCTTATCCCTCTCTATAAATTTGTGAGGAACTGTGAGTGGATTGTTTAAGCCCTTGTGTTCTTAGTTATGGTATTATTGGAATGGCAGCATATTACTTGAAAAGATCTGTAACGTTTGAGGAGCAGCTTGGGAAATGCAGCTTGGGGGAGTGGGAATGCTTCAAAGGAGGCTTGTCTCTAAAGATTTTTCACAAGGTTAATACCAACTAATTTGCACTACTTGCAGCGGTGCAGGACCACAGCTAGCGCTGTCGGACTAGCGGAAGGGTGTTCTCTCTGGCTACAAAGCTAACATTTCTCGATGGTTCTCAAAATCTTTTGAGCTTTTTATCTGCCAGTCCTGAATTTAGATATAGCTCATCTACACAGTTTGAAGCCATGTGAAACAAAGCCAGGTTGCTATGGTTTTAGTAAATCCACAGAAGAGCAGGGGCTTGGACCGTCTGTCACGCGCTGTGAACTCGTTCTCGTGCACCTGTTTTATGACATGTTGGGGACATGCTTGCACAGCAGCAGGCTGAAAGGACATGTACATGGGCAGACTTGGGAGATTATCACGAACTCGGTCTGTACATCGTGACTCACGTGGGCAAAAGCGCAGTGAAATGTACTCAATCTAAGCTCTTGATGACTCCGGTCTTTCCAGCCATACATTTGGTCGCCGAAAACAATGACCTAATGCAAGGTCTTGCGGACAAGGTTGCCTCTTACTCAGTCTGGCTGGGGGTGTATTGTGTCTTACAGTCAGGATCCATGTTGCTTTACTTAACTCTGAGCTGGATATATATTCTGAAAAATCTATGGACCCAACGGCTAATGGCATTCCAGCATTTGAAAATGCATTGTAATCAGATTGTGGCCCAAAGTGTTAAGGTCAATTATGGAAGGAAAATTTGTGTCATGTTTTGCATTCCACTTTAAAGAACTGACCCACTCGGACAGCAGCCAGGATATTAGGACTTTGAGAATCTGAGAAGCGTGTAAAGACAGGAACAGGGAATTTATGGAGGATTTAAGCCTTGTCTTTAGGCCCCAGCTGCGTGTGCCACGAAGGCGGAATATGGCTTCTCGGGAATTGAATCTTCGGATGAGTTCTTCCGCTTGGATTCTCACTCAGCTGCTTGCAGGCGCACTTTCCTCCCCATGGAACTGGTCCAGCAGCGACAACAGGATCGACTTCAATCAGCACGACCAGGCTACAGAGGCCTGCCCTTGTCTGTAATTTCAGTGGAAGTGATGGGCGAAGGATGAGGGTGGGGGGGATTCAATCACTTGTAAGGGTGACCTTTGATCTTGTGCCACACTTCAGTGTCTTTGTCCAAGAAGACAGAGTGCAGTTATCTTTCCTTACCTGTTCTAGTCTATGAGTCAACAGTGACACAAAAATAGCCTGTAAGTGCACAGATTTAGTGACTCCTGGAATTGTGATGTTTCCCTTTTGTCCAATGCAGTGTTCCTCCTGGCACCTGAAATTACGGCTGAATGCCCATGTGGTATCTGTGGACATTTAAAAGCTGAGAAAAGAGTGACAAGGCCAAGCAAAACTGTGGTGTTAGCATGTATGTGGCATTAGCGCTGGAGACTCCACCCTTAGGCAGCTTGCTCTATCGTGCTTCAAAAGGTTTCACTCTTCAGATGTACCTTGCATTCTGTTACAGATTCATTGTGTCTGTGACTTATTTGCATAGAAAGATAGAAATGCAAGATTTGGGCCTTATGTCCTCATTTTTCAGATTATTTTTCGGAGGAAATGAGTTTTGAGATTGTGAAAGCAAGCTTTATCAGAGTATTGAATTGAAAAAAAATCAGTCTTCAGTTTGTGTTATTATCCAATTGTATATTATATATCTTTTGTAACATCGATGTTTGATTTAATTTTTTAAGTGAAGCCAAATGAGAATCACCTCTGTATTATTTCCAAATCGGGCATTATGTACTTTTTGTTGATGGCAAGGTACTATGTGGACAGAGAAAAACCAAAAAAAAAAAAAAAAGAAAGAAAGAAAATGGAAAATCAAGTTTGTTATGGCCGGAAACAGTGACCTGCATATGGTCAACTTTTATCCTTAACCTGATCCCTTGATTATATTGAGTATGTCTGAGCTGTGTTCGCAAAGAGAACTCATTTCACTTTAATTTGTGTCTATGAATCAAAGTTGATGACAAATCTTGATTCAATCCTGGCCAATGAGAGTCACTATCTCATTCCACAGCTGTAGCCTTCTGATTGCTGCTTTAAATCCATGAATCGAGTCCTGTGTTGTTAAAGAAGATTCATGGGTCGAATGAGAGGAACTGATGAACCCTGGTCATTAGTCTACCTGAAAAAAACCCACTAAGTGGGCTTATAATTACTGTGAAGTGCTTTAAAAGCCATTTTTATTCTTTGTTTTCATTTTATGGCAAAAACTTTTGTTAAATAATCATAGAGTATCTCTTTTTTGCTAAGAAAGCAAAGTTCATCTCTGTTCCGAACCATAAGTCTTTATTTTTTGATGTTTGATGGCATGACCTTCAACTGATGGGTGGTAAATAGTAGATGTCCTACAATCCGGATTGGTGGAGTCATTTCATCATGACTGAAAAATGTGAGGAAATGCTCATTTTGTCGTTTTCCTCTTCATGTAATCCAAGAGCATCATTTCCATAATTGGTGTTGAGGTGCTGCAAAGCATTTTACAAAATGTAATTACCCCTCTCTCCACTCTTAAAATGATGCAAATACAGCACACGTTTTCTGCGGAGATTTGATACTAGCTGGTCAGCAGATTATGCAGTTGGCTTATCGCATTGATGATACTAAAGAGTTTTTCCACAGGTGGATATATTTGAAGCAGAAAGGGATCCAGTTAAATGTTTTTGTTCAGTCCTTCTATTTGCAAACCAGTGTATTCTACTTTAATTTCATCGCAATTAATTTCGCTCGGTTTGCGTTTCATCGGGATTCTTCCTCGCTGGGTTTTCTGGTTATAATTCTGACCAAATGTGTTCTTACTGCAAACTTATAAAATGGCAAAGGATATATCAAGGTTCAGAAAGCTCTGACAATAGTGTGTCTTTTTTTGTATACAGATTTTTTTATTCTGTCACTGGAATTGTATATAGGCTTATTTATTTATTTATTTGATTGTGTACATGATGATACGCCGCTTGTTAAATAGGAGTATCTGTGTGTACTTGTTTTTATCCACCTGTACAGCTTGTGTGTTACAACAAAATACAAGTTGAAAAAAATCTCTTAATTATGGCACATACTCGTGTACACTCGTGTGCATTAAACTAGACGGCTGCTGCGACAAACTGGTAAGCTGTTTTTGATTAGGAAACTCATGTAATAAATAATACAGTATATATTTTTTTATTTTGAAGATTTTGTCAGAGGCTATGGTTTTGCTGTTGCTACCAATCATGCGTAATAAAAAATTGAAGATCTAATGTCTTCTACTTCCTCTTTGAGCTTTTTTTGCACTTTGAAGTCCATTTTACAGTGCCAGTCAAAAGTTTGGACACGCTTTGCTAATGTCACAGCATGCTGTTTATAGAGTAATTTAAACGGTTTAACTTCCCTACATAATCTCAAATGGAGTCTTGTAAAAGGTAAACAGTCAGAAGTGAAAAGAGAATAATTTACTTGTTTCAATAGTGTCCAAAATGTTGGAATGCTCAAAGAAGCCATATTTTGCAAAGTAAACAGACGATTAAACTCCTTCTGTTTTCCAACAGCTGAATTAAAGTCAAGCGGTTACGGGACTTAATGGGCGAAAAGGTTGATGGAAAAGCCACCCCAAGTG
This sequence comes from Gymnothorax reevesii, assembly GCA_029721435.1. Classification (NCBI taxonomy): domain Eukaryota; kingdom Metazoa; phylum Chordata; class Actinopteri; order Anguilliformes; family Muraenidae; genus Gymnothorax; species Gymnothorax reevesii. Next base: position 41,763,378 of record CM056575.1, on the reverse strand, counting down.
CAGCACGTCTTTGGGAAGTTAGACCGCCATGCAGCTGCAAATTCATTGTAGTCATATGACTGCCCTTGTTAAAAAAAAAAAAAAAATGACTATGCGCTGCAAATATGACTACAAAATGGTAGTTAGTTTCATGGATTTCAGAATTAGATCTCTCTCTTTTTTTTTTTGGCAAAATAAAGGCTGCTTATTTATTTTAACATGCTTTGTAAGAAAAATGTGGGTGTTCTCCAAACTTTTGTCTGGCACCGTATGTTTACTTTCGATGTCTTGACTGGCAAAATGCGTATCACTGCTCATGTATTGCTCTCATAATTGAATTTTAAAAAATACCCGTCATACAAAAGAGACCTTTCTTTTCCACGGTCAGATGAGTGCTCGTATAAATATACTCTCAGTGGAAAATGAATCATGGATATTGCTTGCAACAATAATCTCAACCTGTTCGGTACATCTGTGAGGGAGGCAGCATCTTTGAAGTTGATCTGTTTTGTGTTAAGCATCAGATCAGAGCTACTCTTTGCATGTGATAAGAGTATCGCCTGCTGATTCTGATTTGCGGCTGGCAGTATATGGAAATAAATATACTCCATGTATGTTAACAGGACAGTGTGTTTAACATTCTTGCGCTGGTTGTTTAGAATGGAACAGAGATGCTTTGTTCTGCGGGGTGTAGCTGTGCAGGAGCACAGGTGCTCTGTTTATGTTGGGAGTACCACATGTTACACTGATCTGCATGTTATGTTCAGATTGGAGCTTGTTTTACACTGGTCTGTCCGTGATGCTATGTGTATTATTGCGGTCTAAACGAAACTGCTGTGTGCAGCTTATGGGAACGAAGAGTGTGTGCATGTTGGGAGTAGAGGTTGACCGTTTAATCGTTTCTACTGATTACTCGTCGCGGATAGGACGTTTTGCAAACTAGTGGCTAGTTGGTGGGACGTACATTACGGCTTAGCAGGGAGGCTCCGTGATCCATAGGTCTTTCTTTCATTATAATATCAGGCCTCTCATTTGGAATCACAGACTGTGAGGGAGAACAGTAGCTCACTGGGATTACTGACTGAAGGAAAACAGTAGCTTTATAAAAACTGCTCTTACCTTGATTCTTTTTTATGGTTAGTTTGATGTTCAGTTCCAGATTTATGTATTAATTACTTTGAGTTTGATGTTCAGTCTCAGATTTTTATATGTATCTTTTACTTGGAGCTTGGTCTTCAGTGAGTCAGGTTTATTTAAGAATGTATGTATGTATTTATTGATCTATCTCTTTGATATCGGCCGATAAATTGGCTGTGGGCTTTTTCCTGCTCAGTACTAGCGTTATTACATCGACCTTTAAAAATCCACCAGCGGTAAACCTCTAGTTGGGATTGTGCCTTGTTCAACACTGAGTCGCTAGGTGTTGTGTATTGGAGTTGCCTGGTTTGCGTATCAGTGTATGTAGGGTGTAGGGCTACTCTGCAGGTGCTGAGTGCAGCATAAGCATTGCTGCTGTTTGAGCACACGAGGAGTGTATCTGCGTCACACTCGTTCGGCGGGAGTAACGTGGAGTAGGAGTGCGGGACGGCTTTGTGCCGTGCAGCTGCCGGTGCGGGCAGCCAGGCTCGACCTCCTCATCTGCGTTTAAAAAGGTTACAGCTGTGCGCTGAAGGAGAAATGGATGCGCGAGAAAATGACCTTTTTGAAATGCAATCGTCGCATCAAATTTGTGTAAAGTGTCCGCCTGTCAGGGCGGTTTTTCCCTCTTAAATAAAACATGAGCGCAGAGGCTGCTTTAGCCCTGCACATCGCGTGTTCGTCCAGCTTTCCGCTTTACACGTTGTCGGCTAACCCTCGGAATTGCCAGTTCTGAAGCGTGCGGCCAGGTGCGACCAGACAGGTGATATTCGGTTTGGAGAGACACCTCAGGCTGATTGGTGATTTTTTTATTTTTTTTAACCTGCCATTGAATGGGGGAGAATGGGAAGGTAATGCCATGTAATGGGGAACACGATGTGTTCTGAAGAAAATGGAACACCATGGGGAGACCCCCCCTTGATAATATTGGAGGTAATGTATTCCCTGCATTCCCTGGCAGAGAAACGCAGATGTTATAAATAGCAAATTAGTTATTAATGGAACGGTGCTGCTGCCCAATCTCATTTCACCCAGAAAATGGAAACGAGGAGCAGATCTCTCATCTCTCTCCCTCTTGGTCTCTTCCCCCCCTCTCTCATTCCCTTTCTCGGTCCATCTCTTTTTGTCTTCTTTCTCTCTCCCTCACTCCCTCCCTCATCACTCTCTTTTTGAATGCATTTATGTCAACACCCAGGAAAATCCCAGGAGTCCCCAATAATTAATTAGTAAATGTAATCCATTAAATTAATGCTGGTAGCAAAATAAAGCAGAAACGCTAAAATCTAGAACCCAAAGTGACATGTCACGCTATTCTTAAATCGGTTATGTTGAGCTTTGATTTCAAGGGCAATGTGAGTCACATGATTTGGTTCCCTCAGTTTAATATGTTATGTGCCTCTACACCTATTTTTATTTATTTATTTATTTTTGGATTGGTCTGTCCACCCTCGCAACCCAGACCAGGAACTCACTGGTGAGGTGATGTATAGAATGACGGGTGTCCATGGCCTTCAGTGGTTGGTGGCACTGGTCTGTTCCCTAAAAGCGGAGACCCTATGAATAAAGGATCCTTTTTTTTTTTTTTATCCCCCGCCGAGCGATTAGCGTGAAGCGGGGGATATAGCATTGGGCTCTGTACGTACGTACGTCCGTACGGACACATAAAATTGAGGCGGTGGGGGATATTGCTATGTTTGTGGCAAACACTTGTTCGTATTTTAAATTTGAGTGGTTCATGGCCTTATTCGGTTTGTTTAGCTTATTTTTTTCAATTCATCTCTTGGGTTTTTGCAACTCCACTGCACAAACGGACTCTGTCTAGAACAAGGATTGAATGATAAGGTCTTCATTCTCCATGTCCATACCTGCAGGAAGGGCTCGTTATCACGACCAATCATCCTGTTTCACCTGAACAAACAACATTCATTTACCTGGACGTCCATGTTGGATCAGTCAATCTGTTGTTTCTCGCTTCCTTGAGCTTTTGTGTGAATGTTTTGGTCACACCTCACGGCTTGAAAAAGGATGGGGAAAAACATTTCCGACTATTCCCAACATACTTCTAAGAACAACTCCCCGCAGGCGACTGTTCTTTTTGTTTTTCAGTGCTATCATGACACAAATCTTAAACACACAGCTCTGAAGTTTCTCCCAACACCACAGTGTATATACTATGCAGCTCTGCTCTGTGACCTTTTGTTAATGTTAGCATTAGCATTTTGGAGAGTTTGCAGCTCACGTGTACGACCTTGCTGCTCGCTGAGGTTTGGGCAAAACTTGCCGGCATTTTTGAGAAGGGTAGTGACCTCCATCCTGTGACAAAAAACCCAACTTACAGCTGTCTTCCTCCTTATTTTATCTCCGGTCCTGTGTGAACACTGCTGGGCTAAGTGCAATAAAGTGTAGATCCTAGTTTTTTTTTCCCATTTCCCCCCTCCGTTTTGTACAGTTTGATAGTTGTTCTATCTGCCAGTTTTCCATCCATATTCATGAACACAAAGAAGAGCAGCTTACGGTCCAGGCTGGTGAATATTTATGAAAATCCCCTCCATGCTGACTGTATAATGAGTTGCTTTTAATATTAATCCGTGCAGCTGCAGAGACTACTCAGCACCTTCTCCTTTCAAAAGATGGAACCGGGGTCCGAGCAGGAGGAACACCTGTCCCCTCTCGAACAACTGAGGCCGCCCCGCTGTTATCAAAGATCACGCGTTCACTCCTCAAGTCAGAGACAATGCTACTCTTCGAATCATTAGCCCTAATGGGGTACCGCTCTTTGAAGAAGGTCCGTTCATGCATTTTGCATGGCATAGCTCCTCGCTGCCGACAGCTGGAATAAGCCGACTCTAGATTGAGCTGTTCTTGAGTGGCAGTTTCCCTGGAGTTCTACGTGGAGATGCTGGCCACGTGTTGGTCTGGAAGGCCTCAGGAGGGGGAATATCGTAACCAACTTTGATTGGAGTGGACCTGCTGTCTCTGCCGAAATGAAAGCTTCTCTGGAATAGGCGTTGGAGAGAAGAACGAGCGCTGCTCTGTTTTGTGATCCCAACTTCTACTCGTATTTTCATTAGCGCAGTCGTACCTGGGCCCGATATTTGAAGGGGCATCAGCTAACATCAGAAACCTGCGAGTGTATCCTGTTAACTTTGCCATGGTCAAGTTGGGAGCGAAGCACAGAAGTGTATAATTTTTTTAATTTAACCTTTATTTAACCAGGGAAGTCCCGTTTGGACTGAAATTTGTTTTTCCAGGGAGCCCTGCGGAGTTGAGGTGGAGAGGGAGAGGACAAGTTTTATTGCCAATTAGCTCAGGGGATGATCAGGTGGCAGGCTGAAGGAGCCAGCTTGGGAATTTACCCATGACACTGGTGAACCCCCTACTCTTGTTGAAGACTGTCATAGGATCCCTAATGACCACAGAGAGTCAGGACCTCAGTTTAAAGTGTCATCCGAAAGATGGCGTCTCCTTCAGTACCGTGCACTGCACTGGGGCATTGGGGGTTATTCCACCAGAGGGAAGATCGCAACCTACTTGCCCACCAACACCTCTTCCAAAAACCAATGTAATTGATCAGAATGAAAACCAGCATTGAAACTCACCCTTTGGAACTTGAGTTGATCCTCTGAGCCTCCGGGCAGTTGTTGAGTTTTAGAGTAAACACCGCTGAGTCCTGCTTCCAGAGTTAAGTTTTTTTGGTCCGACTCCTCTCTCTCTCTCCCCTCTTCGTATCCTATTGCGTCCTCCGCTAGCCGGCCGTGCTGACAGCCGATAAATGGCCTGTGGCGCGTTGATGGTAATACTCGCTGACAGCTGCCCACACTGTACTATTAGGCTGTTTGCGCGCCCGTTTGCTGCGTTCCGCCATCTGTCCATCCCATGGGGTACCTCAGAGGGGCTCTGGAAGAACTCTGAGTGGAGCTAACCACCTCCTCCAGGAGACACATGGAAGAGGCCATGTCACCTTGATCTTTTTCATCCTCGCCAAAGAGGGGGGCATCACGGCGCTATTACCGAGTATTGGTTGCTAAGTGACTGGAATATTGGTGACAGGACTGAGGTACAGATGTCATTGGAAAATGAAACTAGTGTATAAGGCCGTAATCACGTGTCGGTCTCCTGGCATGAATGTATATCGCAGTCTCTTTTAATATCTTAGATTTGAGAGTATTTACATCTGTATTGACTGAACCGTGTTGGATTTACTGTCTTTCAAGGTTGTGCCACTGTTGTGCCACAGATGCTTACTGACCTCTCTGCAAGTGGCGCATCTCACATTCTGGGCCAGTTTGGTGGACATTAATGAAGCCTAGTGTCTGACCAAATTCTATTCTTAATGTACATGCTCCACACAAAACTCAGCATAGTCCAGGAATAAGCTTAATCGCTGTTGGAGGGACCAGTCCTCTGTGTACTGTCTCTGCAGTTTTATATGGCAATCTGTTTTTCCCTTTACTGCTGCTTCGAAAACAGATCTTGAGCAATCCCATTTGCTCAGGCACGAAGACTGTCTTTTTAAACTTGCCAGGAAGGATTGTATCTATCCTTTCGCATAATTTGAATGGGAAGGATCAGCCCCTCTACTCTGATTGCTTTAAAATTGTCCCCTGTGAGCGTTTGCCGAACGCGGCCTGCAGAAATGGCTCCATGTTGAGCCCTGTCGGGATTGTGTTATGATTGACTAATTTTCGCCACCCCAAGTCCTCCAAGTGATTATTATTTGGCAATTGCTTGTCATTTTGACCTCTCCAAATGGCAGCGAGGTGTAAATATAGCTCTTTTCAGTCTGAGTGGGCATTAGTACCGATCCTCGCTCCTCTCTGGACGGCCCAGCTGCCAGATTCCTGCGCTAAGCCTACCGCTGGCACTGCTATTAGCACAAGGACAGGCCTGCCACCCGCATTACAGGGAAGCTGCCTAAGTTGGAGGAGATGCTTGGACACTGAGCTCTGGATCTTATTCAGTCTGATGCAGGTGTCCCTGGATCTTCTATCCTCAATCCCTCTCTACCTCTCTCTCAATCTTGCTTACCCTCCTCAACCCCTTCCTCAATCCTTCCATTTCCCCTGGTCCCTCACATGCTCCCCTCATCCTTTTTTCATTCTTCCCCACCCCCCTCCTTTCCTTCATTCCTCCCTCCCCCCCCCATGCAATCTACACCCCCTCCTTCCCATGTTGTTCATGTACCCAGCTGATTATTTTTCCATAATGCTGGTAAGGTAGTCATCCTGTCATGGACCTGAACCACTAGCATTCCCGTCCGGGCTTTGATTCAATTAGACATCGTAAGACTCACGACGACCCCCGTCGCTTTCCCAGCTGATGCGAAAATTGCGCACGCTTTGGTCAGCATGCCACGTGTGTGTGTGTGTGTGTGTGTGTGTGTGTGTGTGTGTGTGTGTGTGTGTGAGGTAACAAGTTCTGCGGGGAGAACCGGCTGTTATGAGCCTCCTTCTAGCGAGAGACCGTCTCGGGAGATGGGCCCTCATGCTCATGCGGAGACCAGCATTGCACAAGCCCCCCGGACAGCCTCCGCCCACGCTCTGGTGCGAATGAGAGGCAATTAAGAGGGTGGGGGCGGAGCGAGCATGGCGGGAGAGGAGCAGCCGGCAGCCATCGCCGGTTACGAGTACATGGCTCAGGAGGAACACGATAGAGGCGCATGAACTGCACACGGTAACGTTAAGTATGGCTCAGGGGCGATGTCCCTTGGACCTTGACGTGGTTGTACCCTTTCCCTGTTGGTAACAGGAAGTAGAAAGGGCTCTCAGATGCCCATTGTGCTCGTTTGACCCTGCTATGCCGCTGTGGCTGTTTGAAGCTCGGGGGCTTGAAGGAGGAGGCTGTTCTATTTATAAAGACCCTCTCAGGTGCTCTCTGGTCGACAGCTGAGACATCTGGTGCAGCAGCGCAATGACAGTCGTCTATATACTCCTTCAGGGCTGCAAAGAGTGAAGCTGTAATGTCTGGTCCAGAGGATAAAAAAAAATTTCATGGAGTTTGGGACAAAGACTTTAATCAAACAGTGCATTTCGAATTAATATGTACATTTTCACCTTGTAATTAAGAGTGTTTTTATACACTTTGATTTAATCCCTGCCCCTCTGCGATCCCTGCACTATGGGGCTCACAGAATACTTAAACCAAGGAAAACATGGTCATACCACCACACAGTTTACAGATTTGCATCATCCTCTCTGAATTTAAGAGGCTTGAAAAACCCTGTCGCTTCCCTTATTTTTCATGGGAATTCAAGTGCGGCTGGTTCCCCAGTGTGATTAGATCAACCCACTCGCCAAATTTCTTTCAAACTGCTGTATTAAATTTTTTTTGTGGAATTTACAGCTACAGTTTTAAACTGTAAAAGTTAATCTCCCAGTTGTTATTTTGTTTTAGTTTTTATCGGTTTACTGCTCTTTCTTATAAAATTTGGTCACTCAGTGATTTTTAATTTCATAATTTTTATGAGTATACTCTGTTTCCATTTTGTGACTTTATACACAGTAGTATCCTTCTGTATCAGTCTTCCTGTTTGTTTCTTGTTTAATTATTTCTTTGCTTCGTAGTTTCGGACCCATTTTGGTGTGAGGTGGACCCCGCGCTCAGTGAAGCTCTGTAGATTTTTGGAGTAAGAACAGAGTAGACCTGCGGGGGGACAAAAAAAACCAGGGCGCTGTCAAGCCATCGTCATGGAAACCGGGAAGGCAGAGCGGAACGTGCGCGCTCAGACGCTGCCACCTGCGATGATCCGTTAAAAATTTATTAGGAATAAGCAGAATTCTTCTTCCAACTCCCTGCTACCCGTTATGAGCAGGGGGGGTGGGGTTAGTTTTCCCACAGCAGACGCCCGACATCTGAGTCGCTCCCCATTGTGTCTCCTGAAACGCACAGCTCAGGGATCGCGTGTCTTCGGAAGGAGCCAGAAATAGACGCTAGACGGAATAACCAAGCGACGTAATTAGCTGATGAAAAAAAAGCCTCCCGTTGAAGATGCACAATTGGGAACCAGGAGCACTGGAGAATGGGGGTGGGTAGACTGCCCGCCCCCTCCCCTCCCCAGCCCTCCCCCACGGGGACTGGCTCCTGGGTTTTGCATCATTTAATCAGTGGCAACAAGTGGCAGGCTTTGAGGAGCCATATGAAAAGCCATAGCCAAGAGAACAAAGTATGTGGTGTCCAATGGCTGCATCTGTCGCTACTCTGAGGAAGTTCTGCGGGGTCAACAAAGCAGGACTGCCATGCTGGGCCCGGTGAATAATTTAAGTTGTGGTGCCAGAAGAGAGAGAAATGGCGAGAGGAATGGGAGTCCTGATGGTAATGATGAAGACAGCAGGGCATCGCAGTGGGGCTCCGCCGCGCTGTCTGCTCGGGGCCAGGGGTCCCCTGTTCCCTCGGCCCTTTGAGCCCCGGTCTGTCTGGTGCCCCCAGCGAGCAGCAGTCAGCGAGTACTGCAAGTCCTCTTGTGTCCTCTGTCCCTGTGCAGTTTTCTCGGAGCCGCTCCTGCCTCGCGAGAGTGTGTGTGCTAGTGTGTGTGCGAGCCGCCGGGTATTTCTTCCTCTTGTGCGGACCAAATAGCCCCGTAAGTGATGGAAGATCAGATTTCTTTACCCTTATGGAGATTTTTTTTTTTTAATTGTCCCCACAAAGTAACTGAGCCGTTTTATGGTTTGGGTTTAAGGCTTGGTTGAGGTTGATAAGGTTGAAGTTTAGTTTAGAGTACGGTTTGGCGTGCAGTCTAGGTGAAGGTAAAGGTTTTGGGGATGAATGTATGTCCGTGGAACGCCCCCTCAAAACATGAAAACACAGCATGTCTGAGTGCGCAAGCGTGTGTTCGTGTACGTATTCAAATGTGCGTGCAAGTGTGTGTCTGATTGGCAAGCGAGTGAAGGATTGCCGACGTTTGTGAGCATTTTTACATGCGTGCGTTTTGTATGTTTGTGGGAATTGCACTGGCTTTTTTAAACGGAGTATGAATATGCTTCTGATACTCAGACGTGTCAATCTATCACATAAGGATGAGCTCGACTTTGCCTTTTGTATCCTGGCAGTGCTTTGTGTAGCTGTTAGCGGTTACCCGTCATGCACGTAGGCCAGCAGTCGAGAAATTTTACAAGCTGTTAGTCGTGTGGGACGATGTGAGGTGCCAAACCCAAGCGAGAGCAACGTGGTAAAACTGACAGCACCTACGATACGTCTCTCTCCTCAAACACGAAATAAATGTCAACTGGCGTCACTCCTCCGTAAAATGCATTCAGTGTGATAAAGGGGAAGATGCGGTAAAAACAGTCTGTAAAAACGCTGTAGCTCAAAAGTCAGAGGCCCAGGCTTTCCATGCTTGCTTCTGAATGGCTTCTGTCTGAGAATAAGATGAAAATTAATCTGAAAGTGCAGTCAGTATATGTACACCTTCTGGCTTTTTAACGAGCTTGGATTGTCGCCAAACTGCTAGCCACAGTCGGTCTCGGTCACCTGGAGTGAACCTGTCTTGTGATTTTTGGCCCCGTCCTCGGACATGTGCGAGTGTGCACTGAGCTGTGGAAAGTGATTAAAAGAGCCTGTAGAGGAATTTTTTCCGAGCTGTCTGCAGCTGTCACTGATGTCTGAGTTGCTTGACTGCAGCCCCAAGACTTCAGCCGGTGTCCTGTAACTATGGCAACCCTCTCTCTTTATTGATGAAGACTGCCGAGGCATTTAACGTCTTATTTGAAGTTCAAAAATGGCAATCGATTAAAATCGATGTAGTTCCTGGTTTTTATTCTGTTGTTGCTGCAGGATTTTTATTTATTTTTTTATTGCAGGTTCTTGCTTCTGCCCATTCTGGTGGATGCTGGAAAATTGGCTGGGCCTGCAATGTGGGCCTGTGCCCTAGTGTGTTGCTACAGCACTTGAGATTGTCTAAGGAGTTACTTAGCTTCTCCGCTCTTGGAAACATGGACAAAGCATATCTTCAGGCAGTGAATATGACCAGGCTTTAGTGTAGCATCTGTTAGCGAGAGCGCTCTAACTGTGCTCACTGTATGATGGCGCACAGCGGATCAGTCTAAATTGATAGCACACACACGGACATCCGTCTTTGTGCTGCTTGAGGTGGCCATTTTGCTACTCAGCAAACTGCTGTTTGATTGGATGCCCTAGTGCTCTGTGAGATGCTCTCGGCCATTCATTGCATACTCACACCTATCGGTCCAGGGCTTTTTTCATGGACCAACAATAGACCCTTGCCATTTTGAGGGAGAATTGTTGCAGTTTTGTGTGCAGAGACATTAAACACAAACCTATGCTACCAACTCAAGGACTCCGTTCCTCATTTAATGCCCATAAATTTTGGATGAGATGTTGAATCAGCATTGGTCAATATATTTTTTATCCAGGTAGTACAGTCATTCTAAGTGTAGTCAATTCTATTGGCAGCTTCAGTGTCTTATTTTTATTTTTCAGTGCCCTGCCGTATTACGGTTGCTCTGGTCCTGGTTATTGGCTCAAGAAGACATATTTGATGTATGGTCAAAAACTCCAGGTTCAGAAAGTGATACTTCTGCCATTTTTTCTTTCCACCTATTAAGTGAACTGGCTCATATCACTGTTTAGGATGCAGAAGTGTTGTATTTTGATAACTCAGGAGGTTGAAACAAAATACTTGGAAAAGTTTCTCAACCTGGAAATCCAGCTCCGCTTTTATTGTAAAAGCTGCACATGACCTGCCCAGCCAGCTGACGGATCCGAATCCCTGACATTTTTATATCAGAAAAATCAGTATTTTTCCTGATCTTATGCCATAAAACCTCCACCAAATAGGTTTGATGGTTTATTTTTGTGCAGAGATGGAGCTAGATCGGCTTTACGTCATCCAAAATAAAGAGCAGCGGTACATTGCTGGATATTGGAATTGATTTTCTAACTGGGTTCATAGTGTTATGTGGATGAGCTCTCTCCATCCACCTGGAATTGCCCCAAGCTAGAAGAGCTCCAGTCGAAGTTTTGTGAGCTCGGATAATTTGCGAGCTGTGCACGGTCTTTGGCCTCCATCGCATACAGTGGATTGCTTAGTGATGCTGACAAATGGGGGGAAAGGGGAAAGCTTTAGGGTTTACACTGCTGTAGATCTGTGCCTTGAGGCCTCCTCATCCGCACTTTTCCATAGTACTCTACTGTCACAGTGTTCATATAAAATCTCTGGAGAACATGTCTGTGCAACTAATTTTCTTCATATCAAGAAAAAAGAACTAATGCATTTGATAGCTTCTTATGATGCCATTTTTATCTAGAGAAGTTTAATAAACAAAAATTGCCCCAAACTGTGCTGTTCTCCACTGGGTATCGGGTGTGACCGTATACTAAGGCGCGGAATTCTCACCACATACTCAATTTTCGAGTGTTCACATGAAATTGCTTGCCGATTGCAAGCAAGCAAGCAAGTAAAATCCAGAAACCGGTTTTTAATTAGTTTTAGAAAGTTGCTCAATATTATGATGCGAGCCAAAATAATTGGCTGTCCCTAGGCAGTCTTTTTCTCTAAAATAAGCTATCGCTGAAATATTGTGTTTGAAAAATGGGTATTTGATATCCTACCAGTAGATGAAGGCTTCGTTTGAGTGAATCTTCGATATTTAGAGTAAAACTTAAAACTTAAAAAAAACTTTTGAGACCAAAATTGACTAAATCAACCTAAACTGCATGCGCACTGTAAATCACAATGCTTTTTTCACTTGTTTTGCTTTGCAATGCATGCTGGGATTTGACGGTAGCTTTGCGCATTTTTCTGTCAGCAACGCAGTTAATAACCGGCCGTCCCCACTATCACGCAGGGTGAGCACATGCATAATGCATGAACATGATTAATCTGTCTTGTGCTGGCAAGCCACAGGAATCACTCCGGTGCTCTTGTTCCTTAACGCCTCACCTTTTATTCTGTTTTTCTCTCAGAGGCTGCGTCTTGTGAACAGACTAATGCAACTGTTTGTCAATTTCAATTAGGGGGTCCTTTGAAGTGGCAGATTTCACCCAGGGGAGAAGTAGGGGTGGTATTATCCTTCCTGCCAATCAACAATCATTTCCCCTGTTTCTCCCCTATCGAAGCTGAGTGTAGCAGTTATGCTTTTTGTTGCAGTAATGGCGCAAGTTGGAGCCTGTTCATTTTTCAAACCATCCTTTTACTTTTGCGATTTGTTACCGATAAAGCAACAATAGGAATTGAAGCCCGTTGCGACTGGTTCCTTGACAAATGTGTTTACTGTCAGAAATCATCTTCTGAACACCCAACAGACATGAGTGGATAAAATGAAGGGATTAGTGAACATCTGACATCAACAATAGCCAGATAGCATTTTGATCAGAGAAAATGACTCAAAAACAGTGTTTTCTTTTTTGTTGTTGGTTAGAGTATATGGTGGGAGCTGTAGTAACTGTTTTGGCCCACTGTTACTCTCCCTGTCCTCCGCATTGTCAGCATCGTTCCACTACCAGCTGGTTCAACAAGACTTCAGCGCTGATATAAACTGATAAAAATTCAGTCAAAGAATTTCATTTAACAGGGTAACTGTTCTATATTGGGACTGCTATTCAATTTTTCAGTTAGCCTTTTAAGTATTTATGCCCATTCGGATTTTCCCTCTGAATCACTGCTGACTCCATTAGGACTCTTAATCCACCAAAAGTAAAATCAACAGTGATACAGTTATTGGATAAGGGACTTTACCTGAGCATCCAGGCGGCAGAAATCCCTCAATGTTGAGTGTCAAAGCGGTCAACTAGTCTTGTTCATGTGGAACGTATCCAGGAATTTATATTCGCATTTCAGATTGCTTTTAGCAAGTGCTATTGCGCCATTTTGTGTTGATAAAAATTTTTGAAGTGACCGCATTTCAGTTTATACATTTGAATCTTGATGGTAGACAGTAGAGAGAAATCTAATCTGAAGCCTTATTTTGACTCATTCATTGTCACAAGTTGCTTTTCATTTTGCAGTTCCAGCAATTGAGGACATTGATGAACACAGAGCACAACCCATTGTATCCATTTGATACTCAGTTGGGTCCTATTGATTGACAAGCTGACCCTCCCATGAGAACGTCAATAGCAGCCCACAGACTACTGTATTTGCACTGCCATTGGGGTCAATTGGCATCGGCGAATAGAAATCATTTAAAGGATGAAAATGACCAATTGGCTGGGAAACTTTCAACTCATCTGACCTGGAATCTTTATCTGATCCCAGTAAAGTAATGGAAAACGAATGTCACGTACACAGGCATCCCGTCTAATTCTTAGGTAAACATTTGGATCCTCGTCTTTCCTCAGAAGGATTTTCTCACATTATAAAGGTTGCCTCTCTGTTTCCAAAAGCAGGAGTTATTAAAAAGCAGAGTCTATGCCTATTGACGGCTGTGTCATCTCTGTGTCGCCTGCCGCCCCATAAATGGAAAACTGCTCTCTTTCCACGTTCCGCTGTGTGACACCCTCCAGCTGTTATAGCCAAGCTCGTTTCTCGCTAGTTTTGCTTGCTGTCGTGTTGCGTTTTGTTGTTGCGGTCCTCTTGTCGGCAGTCAGAGGCCCTTATTCGGGGTGATTATGCGAAGCTGGTGCTCCTGCCTCCGCGAGCGAATTGGTGCTCTTCAGACAGCTCTACAGAGGAGGGAGGGAAGGGAATGCTTCCTAACCAGTGTGCCACAGAACTCTGCTGTCTTATCATGCAAGGTCAGGTGCACTGTGCTGTTTATTTTTCAAAATTGTCATAAACATTCAAATGGATTTTTTTTTTTTAATTTAATTTCCAAAATCCGTGCACTTAAGTCCAAATAAAACAAACACTTGGAATCAGCTCCAACTTGACCTGAAACTGGATTTACAGATCCCATTAGGATATTTTTAAGTATTGGTCAGTGTTTTTTAAAGAGAACTCCGATTGTTTTAAGTAATTGAAGACCACAAAGGAAAAATGATCAGAGCCAAATCTTGCATTTTTGTATATTTTATATATTACATATGATTATAATATTTATAATAATAATATTGTATATTATCGTAATATTTTATAGATTTTAAATTTTTTTGCATATGTTTTCAGTGCTTGGTTTCTAAGCTCATTTCTCCACAAAATGAAAATGTGAGACTGATCATTTTTCCATTGTGGTCTTCAGTTGTTACTTTGTTCTGGGATGGCAGTCTTGTCTCATTGTTTTATTGTTTTAAATTTGGTTTTCAGATATAGGACCCTGTTGAAATAGAGACTCAAGTCTCTGTATGACCCCTTGCTGAAATATATCTTTAAATAAATCTGAATATAAATAAATATATAAATAAAAACCCTGAAAGGACATTTTTCCCAGCTTCTGCCATTTGAGATCAACATCAGTATGCTTGTAATGTTCACCTCAGAGCGTGGTGTACTACAATATTCTGTGAATTTTATAAGCTTGCCCCAGGAATTGACAAGATGGGAATTGCTGGTCATTATAATATAAGAAATTCTGGACCCTGATCCAGGTACGGGGTCTGAAGCACAAGGCGCAAGTGCATTTAAGGCATCTCCAAATCCACTTTTGCTGGTTTAACAGTGGCTTATTTGGGCACAAAGTTGGTTGCACGGTTCAATGAGGTTGTATATATTCTCTTCATTAATCATAGGCATGTTTTTGCCATAGCATGAAATAAACCAATCATAATGTCGTCTCCCATTCCCTTTAAAAGCCAGGTGTGCTTGAACCTTGGCCAGTTGGTAATTTAAGGGCGGATTTGCGAAGTAGTTGGACGAAACTGTTCTCTGCAGGGGAAACGGGTCTTCTCAGAGGCAAAGTGAAAGCGCATGTGCCAACCACTGCTGAAGGTATGGAAACCTGATCTCTTATCTCCAAAAATGTTAATAAAAAAATGTCCTTTAATATTGTTCAAAATTATTTTTAGTCGTATCCAGATAAAAAAATAAATCATCATACACAGTTAATCCAGCGGTCACATTTGAATATGAGCATAAAATAAAGGAAAAATTGAAAAAAGGTTTAATTCATGGTCGTGGGTAAAAAATAATTATGTATGGGTTGGGCATAAACATTAAAAATAAGTGGGAATAAAACGGTTAGGGTGAAGGAAACTAAAAAATCTGATTAGACAACCGTAACCCCTCGAATAATATCCAGAGGGAGTGAAATGAACTTGCTTTGTTGGCTGTGAGACTGGGAAAGAAATGGATCAACGAGGATGACATAAAAACAAAAAATATCTGCTGGTGAATTTCAGATTGTTGACATCGCATCCTTGAAGGCCAAGTCGGATGAATTTAATAAATTTGGATTAATTATAGACAGTGACAATAATGTCATCCGTCGCTTTGGTTCTTATTAAAGTGGCACGTTAAGGCTGCTTCGTTTGTCAGCCAAACTGTAAAATATAATAAGCACCTTTCAATCTAAATGCGGAGTTGTGTATTTGATAATTGAAGCGGGATTGACGGGTTGCAGGTATTGCATTCATGGATCAGATCGGATCCAAATTCGATTTGGAGATGATTGTGGGTAATGAGTTGATTCTTTCTGGACTTTAGATTATCCAAAAATTATTATCTCATGCACATTTACACTTATTTGTTACACTTATAACATTTCTTTGTTTTGCAGTCGCTTACTCTGTGTGACCATGCGAATACATTGATTTTCTTATGTTTCTTTTGTTGTTCCGAATATTACTGTAGGCCAACATGTTTTAGATTTAACCCCTTAAGAACTGAGATCCTTAAGAACCCCGGTACCAGGGATGGTTATTACGCATTATAAATACAGCATTTTTTCAAATCGCGACATTGTCAAGCGGCATATCCACATTTCACGAGGAAACTCGGCCAAAAGCTCATGTAAACTATTTTTACCTCCACCGAACACAATTCAAGCACCAAGCAAGTAAATAAGCATGCAGCAGAACATAGGATAAAATCATATCAGTGCTGAATCGCCAGGATTTCTGCTGAATTCGTGCTATGCATAAAAACGATACCTCAAATAAAAGAGGAAAGTCCACAGAATGCAACGATATGAGCCCTGTAATTTTAAACCGACACCACATTGAAAGAACAGCAGGCATACACTTTACAGTCTACAGAGATGAGCAGAAAAAAATTCATACCTTTGATATTTTGCAATAAAAAACTGCTCGAGGGTAAATCTGCGCTTGCTATTGTTAGCCCAATGTGTTCGTGTTATAACGAAACTAGATCTGCCGGGATTCTAGCACGTTCTTTCCCAGGGCGTTGCTTTAAATATCTCAGCTCCATAGCATTCCGCCTCCTTGCAATGTACTATTCTTTCTGAGATCGGCTTGTGATGCTGTCAGGAAGACTCTGCCGGTAGGAATTTGATTGTATGAGTCCTGATGATTCTAACGAACTCTAAACCACCTCAATCGCAGAGACCTAGCCTGAGCTACAGCCTTGCGTTCCGAGTGCGTCAAACTGAGTCCATGGGACATAATGAATGTTCTTGAATAGCGCGACACTATAAACGCATAACTAGTTTGTTTGAGGTATTGTCTGAATAATTATCGGCTAGTTATTCAACATTCATTTTCAAAGTCGTTTCCGCACAAATACTGAGCCTACAACAGTACAGTAGCCTACGTATTTTCCTTACCCATTCGATGAATGGGCAATTTCACCATGGACTGTTGTCGATTGGCGCAGCCTATTGGATAAAATGCTGCGCTGCTGAAAGGAAATTGTGCAGGTACGATTCCTGATCGGGGTACCTTTTTTCATTTATTTATTTTTTTATTTTTTTATTTTTTTATTTTTTTTGGAAATAATCGCAGTTGCCTTCTACAAATAATCGCTGGGGTTTTTGTTATTCTTACTTTTCTTTAATATATTTTCACATTGCCATTGTATTTATCATTTTACTTATTTGTTTTGTTTTTTAATAAATATGCTCCAGTGGAGTCAAACTTAATTTTCATTCTATGTATTATCTTTGAATGGGAAATTGTATAGGCAACAAAACTGGCAGAAATAATAATAATTTTTCTTATGCTAAAAATGAAAAAATGTTGTATTTGGTTGGAATGGATGCCTGTTGTGATATATAAGTGAAATTTTATTGGTTTTACAGGTTGGTATGTAAGAAATCTGAAATGGAACACAAGGTACCTAAATTGCCAAAATGGAGAGGCCACCTAGACATGCCTCTCGAATTTTGCTCTGATTGACCTGATCAGAATAAACTTTGGCACAGATAATAATGACATTCTGTACTGTGACTTTTAGAGGTTTCAGGCTGCAACTCAACAAATTTACAAGGGATCGAAGTAAAAATTTGTTAGGTGCAAAATTAGATCTTTCATTTACACTGTGTTCCATCTCCATTTACTCTGACTCAGTGACATATATAGTGATTTTTTTACCAGGTATGAAATCCCAAATGGTTTTACCTTTATTACCATACCAAGATTATTCAAATGGACCAAGCAGTCACAGAGATATACTCATTTCATTTTGGGCTTGCCATTTTCAAAAAAGAGGCTCAGGGCTTAAGGGGTTAACAGAAATTAACACAGTTTCAGGCATGATATGGCATGTGTTTAATGGTCCCCTGACTGCTACCCCTCCAGTGGGCATCCACTAGAAAACTGCAGGAATGACAGAGTTTGTCAGTATGAAGGGGTCATAACTTTATCCAGAATAACTTGGGAATACTTACTGGTGTAATCTTGCTTCCTGAATCACATATCACCTGGATGTTGACGTTCCCTTATGATTCAAGTACATCAGACTTGGGTCAATCAGTGACGAGGCACACAATTGCACTGGCGAGCAATCGATCTTACTTGCCATTATGGCATCAATTTTTTAAATATCTTGATTTACTCAATGATTGTTTTTCACCTTGTAATCTTTGTATTTTAATGAATTGCATGTGTGTGCACTGTTGCTCCTCCCTGTGTGAACAAGCTGTGTGTTCACGCATCATGCACTGTCTAAAAAGGCGCATAATACCGGTACTATCTAAATAGTGCACACTCAAATAGCAGTTGAATACAAACACTCAACTTTAGACCAGGTTTTTGGTAGTCAATCACTTAATCACTTTCTGCTGCCTCAAGACTGCGATGCGCCAACAATGCACCTGACCACACCTCATTTTAAGACAAAATCGCCCATGGTTGCTCGATTTGATGGAAGTACACTTGTCATTTAGCAACCTGAGTGCTGGACGGAAAAATGACAAATGCGTCAGTCCTAAAATATGACAGACACTTTCATCATGCTGGGTGCCACTGTGTGTCGGGTGTTAGAGGAACCCTTTGTGTTATCAAAAGGGGCAATGAGGTCATGAGATATGTAGGCCTATGGCTGTTGTGGAATATGTTGCCCGTGATGCTTGTCAGTTTATATGACCATACAGCATTCAATTCTGTTTGTGTCCTTTTTGTCAGATTGAAGCATTTGACTGGGAAAAGTGCATTGTTAAGTGTTATGAGGTTATGCTTGGGAGAGCTAGACAAAGTTTCCGAATAACTTCGCCTGAGTAGTCACTGGGCAGCTAGATAGCTGCTTACAAATGTAAATATATATATTTTCTGCCATGCTGGTGGTGTATGCTAGCCAAGTAGTCTCAGTATTTATCCATTTTGTCGATAACCGCCATCATTTTATGCGCTTGCTAACTAGTGTTTCCAGATGTGAGCAAAACAATATTCTTTCAACAATGAAATGGCACAAAACTACACCAAAGCTATGAAGGAGCTGGTGGCACTCGCACCAAAGCTCTAGAACGCAAGCCTGGAGGCACACTGTGTCTGCTGGAATTCATTACAGTCCCAATTGCCATCCTCTGAGTATCAAAAAGCGCTTAATCTCTGTTAATTAGACACGTTTTATGTCTGTTGTGTTATGACCCGGACCCTGAGGCCACATTATGCCAGAAATAGCTGTAAGAACCATGAATAAATATCCAGTATTCACATCTTGGGACTTACAATCAGGCAGATCAACCGTTGCTTTCATTTAATGCTCTATATAGCAAATGGTTCATTTAAAAAGAGGTTAAATACTTCAGTTGATTAAATTATAGAATGACAGGTAAAATCAGTGGGGCGCTGATTGCTGGAGGCATGAACACATGGTCACTGATACTAAACCCACTGTGGAAAATTGAGATCTTAAAATAACTCCGAAGCTAATAGCAAGGTGCCCACTTCAATAAGGAAATGTAGAACTTGGGCACACACTTTCAACTGCTGTAATTGATCGAGTGAATCACACTAAAAGCCAGAATATACAGTTAGTCGTTATGACCAGGTTCGAGCTCACCTATACAAGCATGCCTACAACTGACGAGTTTCGTTCCATTATGTATTCAGAATACTCTTTCACTCTATGCTTCCTCCAGCTCTCTCTCCCTCTCCCCATTTTTTCCCCATCTTTTTTTCCCAGGGCAGACAGATGCCAGTAGCTAAATTACCATTTGGCGCTCCCCTTCCTCCGTTTATTTATGAATATCATTTGTTATGAAGCCATGGTTTATGAGGCTGCACTGAAATGAGAGATCCATTTTCTGCTCCTGGAGTGAGGGAAAGTGAGGCTTCGAGAGAGGCCAAAGGAAGAGGGTAATTAAGTATTAAGTGGACAGGAATGCAGTGGGACTATCAAACTTGCGTCTCTTCACTTTAGGATAAGTAACCGCAGCTGCCTCTTAGCATTTCCTGGGCAACAGGAATTCAGTCGCAGCATTAGTGGTTTTTTTTTTTTTTCCAGAAACTCTGTATGTGAAGCTTACATTAGGCCATTACCGGAGTAATTGTACGCTGTTATAAACTGGCTGAATTTAACAGTTAAATTAACGTTTTGTTACCTGGTTATTCAAACTGCAAGTGGAGTCCTGCGCGCATTTAACTGTGGTTTAAATATAACATACACGGAACTCCGCTGTAAACTTATTGTAAAATTAAAGTTTAATTAACAGGCAAAAAAGGTGCAAGTTTATAACAGTGTAGAGTAGGTCCCCTCGGGAAATGCAGGTAAAGATCATTACCCCGGAGCAGACGGTGGAATCGTCCCATCACGTGAGGGTGAAGATTGGGGGTTGATGTTGTTTTACACTCGGGGGCAGGACCTGCGGAGCCCGGTCAGCACTTTTTATTTTGGTTCTAAATGGGTTACCTGCCCGCGCACTCGGCCGAGCTGAGTAATGCAGTGTCCGTAAACGGGCCCCCGAGCAGCAATTAAAGAGCGCTCTCTTCTCTGGACAGCCAATCAGATGAGCCCGGAGGAGAGTCGGCAGGAAACGGAGCCAAGATTATGGGGGACGCAGGCCTCCGACGGTACCGCGCTTGCATTACTGTCACCGCGATATGAACACGCCCGCTCGATTCGCCGGATGCTCACTCCACGACTCTCTGTCGTGCATCTAAAGCAAGAGAGAGACAGAGGGATCTGGGTGAAGCGAGAGACCGCGGGATAATTCTGTCAAGTCTAATAGACACAAACGCATCGCCACCAGCGAGGCTTTTCAGCTGATCGCATTCCTTTTAATTCTCTCCTCCAACTGAATTAGATAATGTTCCCTTGTATAGTAGCATGCTGTGGATTAGGACTTCATTTTGACCTGCAGTTTTGACCTTGTATTCTGTGCCCGGATTATGTAAGTCAAAAATCCGTCTGGAATAACATTTTGAGGCATGTTTTATGCCTTCGATGAAGGCAAGGAGCAGGGTTTTTGGCAATACTCAAATAATGAGTTATAATATAAATTATACTAATTTTATTATATTGTTATAATTATTTTAATTATGACATTATTGGAAGCTGTATTTGTGCTATAGACTGATGAGGACATGTGGAATGCAGTGTGAATCCGTCGAATATGCGTAGCAGCACTCCCATGTCACATGCGCACGACACGCTGCGTCCGCTGAGTCCCGGCAGACACAAGCAGCTGCCCACGCGCACACGGGCGCGGACACGCTTTTTAATGTCGTCGCCCAGCGAGCCCATCACCCTTTAGCTCTACAGTAGTGGAGTCTTTTTATAGCTAGCCGTTTTTATGTTCAAAGATGAGGACGAAGCCCGAAGGGGCGACTGCTGATTCCGCACCACCATCTGTGCTCGTGACAGCGCGGCCTCGTAGCGCAGCAGAGAAAGACTGGCGGGAGACCCTTCTCGAAATCGGCTTTTCTGATGAAAATTTTTCCCGCCATGGTCACGCGCTGCTGCAGACTGCTGGTCCAATTTTAAAGGTCCCCTATTATGTCACCAGGTGGACAGCCATTTCGTTATTACCAGCCTTTTCAAAATGTTTCTCCTCTTGATATCACATGGGGAAGTAACCAACCTGAGGCAAGAAGAAACTGATCAACTTCAGCCAAGCAGTCAATCAGATTTCATTTTTCTGGTTGGTCACTCCCCCTTGTGATGTCAGGAAGGGGAGATTTTTGAACTGGCTCATAATGGCTAATAAGCTGTGCACCTATTAGCATAATGGGGACCTTTAATCGTCCAGCTTATAATAGACTGGAAAAGAATGTCCAAAAGAGACGGCGAATTGATTAGCAAAGGAGGTCCGCATAAGAGGAGCAGAAGGCTGCGTGTAAGAGAGGTTGTAGGCTCGTTACGGATGCCTCACGGTCCAGTTACAGTTTATTGCTTGGAGTCCTCCCGTTAGTCTCGAGGGCCGTGTTAGCTGCTGAGCTGTTAGAATGTATAATTGATAAGGTAATGAGGACTGATGCGCTATGTTTCTCTGCAACTAATGATCGGTCTTCATAAACCTCCTTCCGATACATGCGCGAATGTCACCCACTGCAGTCACTCGCATTATGAACGCTAATGATATTAAATCGAGGGGACCTTCTAAGTGGTTTTTGGGAGTTTTATTCTTCCTGGGTTATTAAACCGACGAAGAGAGAAGAAGCTCGCCCTCATTTATCGCCATTAGCCAACTAATGACGCTTTTCGTTTGTAATGACATTCCCTGTTAATTTGATCAAACTGTTTACAACAACTCACGCTGTCAAAGAGATTTTTCAAGCCTCCCTGTAACGTTGCCATGGCAGCGATCTTTGTTTAATTATCTGATGATTTTCGCTGCAGAGGAGGAAGGAAGTGTTTTCACTTGGAGCTGTTGCATCTGTGGGGGTGTAAACTTGTTCAATATAAACTCCGGGTATCTCAGTACTCCTGTTTTCCGTAGTCTGTAAAGCTTCATGCCTTCGTCTGCAGGTAAACCATGTTAGGAGGCTCCAAGACCTTCCTCAGGCTCTCATTTGGTGATGCTGTTTGTCATTTTCTTGCTGCGTACCTCTTGGAGCAAAATTAAAAGGACTGTCGCTCTGTCACACCTGTGTTCTGCTTGTTTTCTGTGGCGAGGCTCGCAGGCACCTGCCCTCTGTTTCAAGCCTTACAAACAGCCCGCAGCTCAATTAGCCTGCTATTAAATTTTTCTGTGTTTATGGATGAGTGGTTCACAGTGCGTTGAAACCTCAAGCGTGGTTCTGTTAAAAGGCAATTACGATTCATATGTGATGGTATTGAATAAGAAACCTTGTTTGGACGCCATATTGCCACTGATTAAGTGAATAAATTTGACATTTTTGCACACTGTGCTTTAACCCCTTTGTGCACAGTATACAAATAATGCAACTTTTTCCTGTTATGCATGAGCCCGTTTAGACTTTATAACATATTATTTGTGTCATAGAGACTCTGGAAAATTTTTTCCAGCGAGGCAAGACATTTGGAAATTCAATTATCGTATTATTTAGGAATTAAATTTCGAAATTTACGAACGCCAGCGTCTACGTCTGCTCAAAGGGGCTAATGACACTGCGAAATGTCAATATTTAAAAAGTGTGTGAAGTTAAAAAGACATGACGGCCTACTGGATGAATGTGGGGGTAATTGACAGAAGAAACAGATGAATTAAAGAGTTGAATGTGTGTGTTGTCCGTGGTTTGATTTGGGAAATGACGCGTTAGTTGGTGAGTAATGGTGTTATGGAGGTCATGTCCACATCCCCCCCATTCTGCTCAGTCCAGCTCCAGCCGCGTCTCCCTCCTGCTAATGATGAAATATGGTCCAATGAATGACCCAGCGCACACACCCCACACCCCCCACCAGAAAGCATTACTGGCACTGTAGAGAAAGGCATGGAGAGCTGCTTACGATTACAAATGTTACCATCCGGTCTCTTCGTAACTGCAGAATGTAATTCATTTGAGCACTTTTTGTGCCTCTAAACTTCTTTCTGGGTTGGTATTGAAGAAATAGAGGGTTGTTTTGATGTCACTGTGGAAGTTGGTGTATGTATTCTGTGTCATCAGTATTTGCACTATGTGCATGTATTCGCAGGAGTGTATTAATGTTTGAGGGTTTCACTGGTGAAATGTGTGAGTTTGTGTGTGTGTGTGAAAGTATGTGGATGTGTGTATGTGTTTATGTGTGTGTGAGATTATATGTGTGTGTGTGTGTGTGTGTATATATATACACATCCATATGAGAAAATGTATCTGTGTGAGGGTTACGTGTGTGGGATTGGTATGCATATGTGAAAGTGTCCGCTTTTGCGCATGTGTGTCTGGGTATATACATTTGGGCGTGAGTGTGTGTTTGTGTGTTTGAGTGAGTAAAAGAGCGAAAAAGTGTGTTCGTGTATGTAATGGGTTTGTGAGAGAGAGTATGTACATGCATGTGTATGTGTATATATGTATATTTGTGAGAGAGATAAAGAACGATAAAGCGTGTTTGTATATATGCTCGCCTATATACTATTTTTGAAATATGATAATCAAATAAATAGTAAACACAAAAGTGGGTAGTTAAAGTGAATATTACATTCAATTATTGGAAAAAAATAAACAAAATTTGTTGCAAAATGTCTGCTTGTACCATGACATGGAAGAGGATGAATTACATTTCTGTTGCCTGAAATGTCTATGGTCCACTATAACATTCACAATTTTCATATAATTTATCTTATTCAATTA
This sequence comes from Gymnothorax reevesii, assembly GCA_029721435.1. Taxonomy (NCBI): domain Eukaryota; kingdom Metazoa; phylum Chordata; class Actinopteri; order Anguilliformes; family Muraenidae; genus Gymnothorax; species Gymnothorax reevesii. The sequence continues at coordinate 41,739,306 of CM056575.1, read as the reverse complement.
CTTTACACAATGAAATATTGATGCTTCCACATAATCATATGAGTAATGTTAAAACCTTCGACGTAACATTTGATCACTTTCGTAACGGCTTTTTTCTGACCAGTCTTACCCCACGAATGTGAGTTTATATACTCTAACGAGAAGCCTCGAGGTCATATTATATACGTCATCCAAATTGCAATTGAAAATCACTACACTTCATAGAATTTAAGTTGTAATCATGCAATTTTGTCTTTCGTAGCAGATGCTGAAAGAATGTGTTCCGTGTATGTTTCCTAGATATTATGTTACGACAGTAGACCTGTATTAAAAAGCATATATAATTATTAGGTGATAATTTCTCACTGTAAGGTGTCCCTTTTTTGCGCGGAAGGATATCAGTTAACATTCTGTGTGTCTAGACCGGAATTTCCCCTCGCGCAGTGTCATGTTTATATATGTTTCCGCACGTGAGGTGGCTGTTACGCAAGTGATATTGGCGGTTATCAAGTTGGTCTGCGACAATATTCACACATTAAAGGTGAGTTTTTCACTCGTTATTTTTACATTTCCACTACATGTATGGAATAACAGCGCTTATTTTTTTTCATTTTGCTTCCATGTTTGTATTGTTTACTTATTTATATCCATAATGAAAATTTATCTGACTTGACTGTTGAAACTGTCCAGCTGTTTTATGTCAGTGTCGGATTGATTTTGAGATCACTGGTTATTAAACTGAGAACACGTCGAATAATATAAGCCTGAATAAGTAATGTTTAACGACCATAAGACCTACCTCTGAGTAATAAGTTGATGATGTTTCTTTGTTACGTTAGTGATGACAAAGTGTATTACTCAGTAATTGGCTTTGCATAATGATTTCAAATATACATGTTTATAAGTCATAAAAATATTGATATATCTAGTGCAAAAAAAGGTTGTACCTCTAGGACCATCTGCACGCACAAAAAAATTAACCCTAGAAAAAAGATGAATATTCATGGACCTCTGAACTTATGATTAAATTTAATGAGAATAATGATAACAATGTTAAGTACTTATTTTACTTTAATGTCTGCTACCAATGAAACAAAAATATTTACAATAAAAATTATATAATCGTTATTAAACAGACTTTTTCATTCCATTTTCGTTTCCATGTTACGCGAGTGATCTGCTAACATGTCATTAATGTTTTTCTCATTGCTGGTCATGTAAAACAAGATGCTATGTTTTTCTTATTAAACATAAAAGAGTACCTCTAGAGGTATATATAAATACCTAAAAACATTGTTTTTTTTAATTAAATTTTTTAAAAATACTGTCACAATTGAGATTCCAGATTCTGAGACGGACCCATATATGCATGTGTGAGAGAGAGAAAAGCACTGAGTGAGAGATGGATTGAGAGTATATATGCATGTGTGTGAGAGATGGAGTGAGAGTATATATACATGTGTGTGAAAGATGGAGTGAGAGTATATATACATGTGTGTGAAAGATGGAGTGAGAGTATATATGCACGTGTGTGAGAGAGAGAGAGAAAAGCACTGAGTGAGAGTATATATGCATGTGTGAGAGAGAGAAAAGCAATGGAGTGAGAGTAAATATGCATGTGTGTGTGTGTGAGAGAGAAAAGCACTGACGGAGAGCAAGTGCAGTTTGCCTCTCGTCTCTCCCTCGGTTTGCCTGTCGAGGCTCAGGCCGGCTTTATCTGCAGCTCACAGCTCCGCTCTCAGAATGCCATCCCCACGTCTCCAGGAGGAAGTGCTACCCTGCAGATTAGACACAAAGGCAGCCCTCCACAATTACACTCAAACGTCCCGGGGATGTTCCCCGCCAACAAAAGCCATTGTTTACAGCCTCCTTCCCGCTATATTTAGTTGCTGCCTGGTACTTTATCGATCCTGTGATTGATTTGACAATTTTAGTTAAACAATCTCCCCCCGTATACACACACTCACACACACACACACACCACTGCTCCAAGTATGGAGTTATCAGCTACACTGAAGAAGGTTGTATAACGTGAGACTACTGAAGGAACGTGTTGTGCGGGAACCACCATTCACGTCGCTGTATCGGCATCCGTCGCCCTTGCTTTGTCTGTCTGCTGTTGGGTAACCTTAGCTCAGGGTGTTTGTGACTTTTTTAACCTTTCTAACCTTTGACATGTTTTAACCCTTAGAGCACTGAAATATAAAAAAATATATATTAATTAACTTATCTTGTGTTGTTGAAAACCTATCATGTGGCAACTTGTTTAAAAGAGCTCATTTAAACAAGTAGCCGCATAATAGGTTTTCAACAGGTTTAATTTTGATATTTTGCATCATTGAGCTACAATAGCTGCATTTAGTGCTCTAAGGGTTAAATTTTAGCAAAGGTCTCAAAGTTTCCAAAGATCACAAATATGTCCAGTGGAATTTCAGTGAAATGTGAGTTAAATGTTATGCAAGATCTAGATATTTTTCTAATGCTACAGCCATTAAAACACTGAGACCTGGGTCAGAATATTTTACTCGGCATAATTGTGATGTGGCTTCAGTGAAGTGCTGCAACTAGCTGATATAGAATTTCTATGTGACATCTTCCTACATATGAAAAAATTTCCAACTTTTAACCTACTTAAGGGAAATTCAAGCAAAAACTAGGGTAAGTTGTGACGTCACAAATTTGTGATCATTCAGAATATTCTGTTGCCGAGTTAACAATGACTTCTGGTGACCAAAATCACTCATTTCTCACTATGTAGCGCACTAGGCAGTAGGTTTGCCATTATATATTGCTGTCCGAAATTGTTTGTAAGAATTCTTATCCCCTATATAGTGAACTCATTATATCCCACAATCCACTGAAAAATGTAGTGAATGGTCACTAACCCAGCAATACGTCCCATCATGCATTGTACACAAACCGAAGAATAATTACCTCCACCAAACGAAGTTTGCAGGAGGTTATGTGATCGGTGCCATTTGTTGGTTTTCGAAATCGACTACCATGTCACTTCGTTCTGTTAGTCGTGTGTCTGTCTGTTTGTTAGCAGGATATCTCAACAACGGCTGTATAGATTTCAACCAAACTTTGCAGGATGTTACAGTAGCACAAGCAGAACAAGTGATTATATTTAGGCATATCTAGGTCAAATTACAGCTGAGATTTAGGCCAAAGTCCAAATCCAGCTATGCTGGTGGAGATTTAAAGTCTTTCCAATGGGCCGGATTTCCAATTGGTGTGCTTTTGGGTTTTGCTGCCACCTGGCGGTAGAATGCAACAATACCTTACATCAGCCAAAAAAAATAACGAATGCGCAGAGTTGCCTTGCAGTGGCAGAGGTATGTACTCTACCAAGTGCCCTTAAGCAATATTATATTCTCCAGTTGTCCTAGGCCACACATTTAAAGTTTTGAGGCAAAGGTCAAAGTACTAAGTCACTGTTGACCACGTTACGAAATTGACTCTTGTCTGGAGTCAGACATCAGACAATTTTGACAATGGTCCCGCTAAGTGGGAGTTGTTTGTTTGTTTGTTTGTGAACAAGATAACTCAAAACATAATGAAGGGATCAATCAGTCAGACAACATGGCCGCCGCGGTAGCCATCTTGAAATCGGCCATCTTAAAATCCTATGACACGCGATTATTGAACTTTGCTCCCACTCACCAAGATTTGGACTGTGCTGCCTTGCCTTAGGTTTGGCCTCTAAGGAGTGCCTCTAGTTAATTGTGAGACCGGAATGAGGCCATTAAATGCACCAACAAAATGAAGCGGGTTGTGTCTGAAAGCGTTTCTTCCTTCTGCCCATGAGCTCACTATTAGGGAATAGTGAATGAGTGAGTGACTTCAGACGCAGCCATTGACTTGGAATTCTGAAAAAAGAACAACACAGAAGAAATGTATTCTTCAGTGGGTTCTGTTTGCTCTGTGGTGTGTTAAGAGTGTGGAAAATGGACCTTTGGCCACATGCCTGCTCCCATGTTTCCTCAGGACTCCGCCCAGGAGGGTGTGATCACCAGGGACATCCACCGCACGTTCCCCGCCCACGACTACTTCAAGGACTCGGACGGCGACGGCCAAGACTCGCTCTACAAGATATGTAAGGTGAGAAGCCTGGGCCGGACTATCTCTTTTAAATGTAGGACCGTTGTAAGCTCTACCCCAGGTGCAGTTATGGTCTCACCGTCGACCATTAATTGACATTGAACTGATATCTGAAGGCTGTATTATACCTCTGCATAGTAGCATAGTTTACGCAATTCACATCTTTTGTGGTGTTCTCAAATGCATTTATACTTAAGTGCATGTTGCATTAGTTGTATGAGGCCACAAATTCTTGTTTAGGTGGCCTATGGCTAAGCTAAATGCCAATTTTGGTTCAAAATTTTAGTTTTGAGGTAAGAATATGAGTGGTCCTTCAAATCGTCTGTGATATGGAGTCGTGTTCCGAAGGAAACATTCGTCACGAACACTGTCTTCAGGGCTGGAACAGCTATGAGTGTGGTTACTTTCAATGATGGCCAACGAGGAATTGCCTCCATTCTTATGAAACTTGGCATAGAGAGTGGGGCACACTCAATGAAAGGCTATCACGAAATGGACGGAAAATGTGTGAAACAGAGTGAAAAACGCAGACTTGAACTTAAAAAAAGAAACGAATAGACGCTCAGCAAGCACGTAAAACCAGGGAAGAAACAAAGATTGAAGAAGAGGGAGTTACTTATGAGGCTGGGACCTTTTTAAGGAGGTAAAAAAATCCTAAAAACCACAAATTACTAAATGTATTCCTTCTGAGAACATTACTGTGAAACTTCGATCACATTATTACTGCCAAACTAAAACCTGGAAAAAAGTCTCTGTAGTGACATTAGGAGCGTTTTCTCCTTCACATTACAGCTGAAGTTATAATAACCAAACGCTGTTTAGTTATCTCGATAACTGCATTTCTCTAAGTACCTATATATTCATTAAAGCAGCCATTGCCATGGCAACCACTGATCTGATGCTACTGAAACTCAGTGTTTTAAGTTGCAATTTCTAACAGAATTATCTTGATTATAATTCTTAGTTTAAAACGTGGGTATCTTGAAAAAAATACTTGCTTAACTATAAGTCCCCCAAAAACACATACATTGTAATTTTGTTTTTCAATGTATGTGTAGGTAAGGTATACTGGTACCTCAAAACGTCTTTGGTTAACATCTAATTAGCATTTGTAGTTTGTGGTAGAAGTTACTATTATCTCATTTAGACAACAAATCATTGTCTGTATGAGAGAGTGCGACCACCGGTTCTTGTTTACTTGCTTCAAAATTTTTGAGGAGGTACGCACAGAGGTTTGCACAGATACGGTATGCGGCTTTCACACATGTTGCATAAACCCCTACGAAGAGCCATTTTTGGCACAGTGTAGATATATATATATAAATATATATATATATATATATATATATATATATATATATATATATATATATATATATATGTATATATATATATATATATATAAATATATATATATATATATATATAGAACCCCAATTCTGTAATAGATGGGACGAAGAGTAAATTGTGAATAAAATCAAAACGCAATGACTTTCAGATCACATGAGCCAATATATTATTTACAATAGATAATAGATAACATTTCAAATGTTGAAACTGAGACATTTTACATTTTTATCCAGAAAATGAGCTTATTTCAAATTTTCTGGCTGCAACAGTACTCAAAAAAGTTGGGACACAGGCAATTTATATCAGCTGGAAGAACATTTAGCGAGTTATTAAGTTAAGTGGCATCAGGTGTGTAACATGATTGGCTCTAAAAGGGATGTCTTAGAGAGGCTGAGTCTCTCAGGAGTAAAGATGGCCAGAGACTCTTCAACCTATGAAGACTTGCGTAAAAAATTGTTGAATACTTTAAAAACAATGTTCCTCAACGTCAAATTGCAAAGGCTTTGAAGGTCTTCTCATTGACAGTGCATAACATCATTGAAAGATTCAGAGAAACTGGAAAGATCTCTGCGTGTAAGGGACAAGGCCGAAGACCTTTACTGGTTGCCTATGATCTTCGGGCCCTCAGACGCCACTGCATCACTCACCGGCATGATTCTGTCATTGACATTACTAAATGGGCCCAGGAATACTTCAAGAAACCACTGTCTGTAAACACAGTCTGCCTTGCCATCCACAGGTGCCACCTAAAACTCTATCATGCAAAAAGGAAGCCATTGTTGAGCATGATCCAGAAGCGCCGCCGTGTTCTGTAGCAACAGACTGTAGCAAAGTACCAAAGTATCCTGTGGTCAGACGAGTCCAAATTTGACATTCTTGTTGGAAATCATGGGCATCTTGTCCTCCGGGCTAAAGAGGAGAAAGACCACTCCTCCTATTATCAGCGTTCAGTTCAAAAGCCAGCATCTGTGGTGGTATGGGGATGCATTAGTGCAGATGGTGTGGGGCCCTTACATGTTTTAAAAAGCACCATGAATGCTGAAAGGTAAAAAAAGGTTTTAGAGCAACATATTCTCCCCTTTAGATGACATCTATTCCAGGGAAAGCCTTGCGTATTTCAGCAGAACAATGCAAAACCACATACTGCAGCTGTTATAACAGCATGGCTTAGTAGAAGAGTCCGTGTGCTGAACTGGCCTGCCTCCAGTCCTGATCTTTCACCAATTGAGAACATTTTGTGTGTAATTAAATGTAAAGTCCATCAAAGGAGACCCAAAACTCTCCAGCAGTTGGAAGCCTGTATTAACAAAAGTGGGATCAAATTCCAATAGCTAAACTCAAGAAACTTGTCTCCTCAATGCCCAGACGCCTCCACTCTGTGTTAAAAAAGAGGGGATGCTACACCATGGTAAACAGCCCTCTGTCCTAACTTTTTTGAGACCTGTTGCAGCCATCAAATTTGAAACGCGATCATTTTGTGGATAGAATTGTTAAATTTCTCAGTTTCAACATTTGCTATGTTATCTCTGTTCTATTGTGAATGAAATACTGGCTGATGTGATTTGAGAGTGATTGCATTTTGATTTTATTCACAAATTACACTTTGTCCCAACTATATATATATATATATATATATATATATATATAAAATCAGTGGTGGCTGGTGAACTGGTGAAAGGGGAGGCTCAAATCCATCACTTAATGATTGTTCATAACCTGTTTTCAATCATTAATGTAAATTACCATTACAGAAACTCTGAAAACTCTCAACATTATCACGTGTGGCCAGTTTTCATTTATAATGCATACCTGTCAACTAAAAACATGCATTTGGTGTGTGTTTAAGTAGCATATTTACGTTCCTCTGCTGCAGTCAACAGTTATTCAATCAACGTGTATGTACCAGATTCTCGCGTGTAAGTCCTTGTGCATGGACGGATTGGAAGCAATGGAATTGCATTAAGACGGTTCAAATGATCTTATTTCATTTGAACGATCATGAAATACATGCACTGCTGCCAACCGCTGAGTAAAGAAAAGTGTGAGAAGTCTGAAGTCATAATTGGTATGCGTTATAAATGAAAACTGGCCACATCTGATAATATTGAGAGTTTTTGGAGTTCTGTAATGGTAATTGAAATTAATGATTGAAAACAGGTCTTGACCAATCATTAATTTTTTGGGATTGTTTGAGCCTCTCCTGTTGCCAGTTTACGAGTCACCACTGATAAATAAATTATATATATAAAACAACATTTATCCTGGACCAACACATATATATAGATAAAGGAGACGATGAGCATTAGCTGGAGTTAGCTTCATCATTTAGGACACTGGCATGGTGTTTTGTGCTATTCTGCAGAATTTGTTGTGGAGCTCCAAGTGGTCCCACACTGATTTCTGTCTGCTGTGCCAAGGAAATGGCCAGTTGCAGACTTTTCAGTCTTCAATCTTTTCACAGCTGATATACCTTTCCCAGGTGCTCGAGTCTTTCATCTAGACCAGCTTCATGGCCTCTCACACCATCATATCATCACAATATTTTGTCTTGCGCGTTGTGAAGCTGCACATTTATTTGGGAACTAACCTGGGAGTTGTGAGTAATGGCTATGGGTTTGCCTGATTAATGCGGTAACATGCTGTGTATTCCAGCACAAATATTCCACATTACCCTATGGTTTTATATTCATCATGGTCTGAGCAACCTGAGCAAATCCCAGAATGCAACTGTTGTGTCGCAGTGGGATTTATATCAGCCTGACCTTTCTATCAAACCCCTGCGCATAAAACACATTATATTTAAGCTTAAGTCCATGGAAATGACTTTGGAGCTGGAGCTGTTGTTTGAAGAGGAATATCTATAGCCGGTCGCTGGCTCTCGTCTGTATGGGCCTCTGAGCCTTTGAAAGAGGGCTTACAAAGCCATCCATCTCTTGATTAATGCATTTTTAATTACTCAAAAGGCTTTTTGCCATTTGCTTAGTATGTATGTAGTTTTTAAGTATTAATGCCTATTTTTAAAACAATGTTGGATGTTTGTATGTATAATATCACTACTCTTTTCTTGAAGGCATTAAATAATGGATGTGAATGGATGTGAAAACTTGTGTGTTTGTGTGTGTGTGTTTGTGTGTGAATGGAATTCATTGCTTTAATTTCTTAATGTAATCTGTGTGAGGGTGTTAGAGTTCCGCTGCTAATTTGCCAGTTTTTTGTTTTAGCCTCTTCAGAGACGATCAATTCCAAGTCACTTATTGGTTGCCTAAGAGGCAGCTTTCAATTTTGTATTGATTGGAGTTCACTGCAATGCTGGATGTTTGTGTCTGTGTACGTGGATGCCTGTGAGGCTCTCAAAACTTCAATCTGCTGTCATAATGGGCCTAGTCACTGCTGAATGGTATGTAGGTGTCATAGGCCACCATAACATGTGCATGTGTGTCTGTGTGTGTCCCAGGCCTACTCTGTGTACGATGAGGAGATTGGATACTGCCAGGGACAGTCCTTCCTGGCCGCGGTCCTGCTCTTACACGTGAGTCTTGGGTTATCTCCACTTTTCTGCTTTGGGATCGGGAGGCGGGGAGTGGACTGGTGACTCCTACAGCTGGAGCCGTATCGGAATCCCATATTCAGCAAATCAGATACACCCATTAACAGACTAACAGGGAATGGGGATCTCTCCATTGGGATTTTCCATTCCTTTTAGTTGCAGTTGGGGAAATCCATTTTCCTTGTGCATTATTTCACTTTATTCCAAAATGCTGACAGTAGATGATGGATACAGGGTCTGGAAGTAGAGTACTAGGAATAAATACGCCTTTTTATGGGGAGATTTGAATTACTATGTATTACTGCATATTATTCATTTTCTGCAAAATAATCATATATATTCCTTCTTCTCCCTCGGCGGTCGGAGGCCGAAGGGGATTTATGTCGTGGTGATGTCCGTCCATCCGTCTGCATGTCCTGGGAAGGGTGCTTAAGTTCTGAAATCAACTCCTCTCTGCTGGTCGGAGACCAAAGGGGGATTATTTCGTAGTGCTGTCCGTCCGTCCGTCCAGCCGGCCATCTGCACGTCCTGGGAAGGGTGCTTATGTTTTGAAATGAACTCCTCCCACATTTTTTCAGGGATTTTCATGAAACTTAAGAAAAATGATATGCATATATTGGTTATGGGCATATCGTATTTTTATAACCTGCCGGTTGGAAACCGAAGGGGGATTATGTTGTGGCGATGTCCGTCTGTCCATCCATCCATCCATCTTTCCACATCAGAAGGTACTTGACTGGTGAAATCAACGCCTCCAACAGTTTTCATAGGATGCTCTGAAACTTTGCACACATGCTGCAGATAGGCTGATGATGCGCACATCTCAGTCACAACTCCGGCAGGGGATGTTGCACCCTCAGAGCGCTCTTTTTTTATTTTGTTGTAAAAGAAAATATGCTTTCCAAGTGCTTATCTGCGTTTCTATAAATGTCTCATATAAAAGTTGCTCATGTATAAATTGCGTTCTATTGACTAACAATGCAGCATCGATGATTTTAACATCGCTGTTGTCTGCTCTTTCTGGTAGTCTGCACTTCAGGCAATCATGCTCCAATTTCATGGATACAGTTGAAGTTTCTATTGAGGATTTCCATTCAAATTTGAATTTACTCCAAGACTTCACTTTTTAAATCATTTTTTATGTTTTTTCCCCCCAGAATCAAGGCCATTTCAAATTGTGACCTTAGAACATGCGGATTCAGCACAGTGGCCATCACATCTGTCATAACACCAGTGTTATGGTTTGAGGGGGAAAAATACTGAGCGCTACTCTTGAGTGTGTGTGTGTATAAATCTTGATGGGACAGTACAGTTCCTGTGCGCATTATTATCCCCTGCCACAAAGTGTGACAGGGGATATTGGATGGGGGTCCATCCGTCCATGCGTCCATCCATCCGGGCCACAATGGGGACAAGATTTCTCTGAAACAATTATATCAAGATGCATGAAATGTTATATGCTTAAGAAGCTACTCGCGATCTACATCGAGTTTGAAAAAGGATATCCAAGCATTTTTTTTTTTAAGGACTTACGGCCCTTGATCGGAGCAGGGGATAGAGATGACACTGTCGTCTTGTTGCATTTGTAGTGAATCTTTTCAGTCCACCCCCAGGTGTTTTGTGTGCTCTGAAGGGCACTGTAGATGGTGCGAGATGATGAAGGGGGAATGAAGGAGGTATAAAACAGAAAGAGATCAGCAGGTTCAGATGACAGTGAAGGATAGCGGATGAAACGGGTGAGGAAGACCGAGGGGATGCTGGGAAAACTCAGTGAAGAAGGGATGGATGGAGGAGAGTGCAGGTAGGGAGGAGTCAGGTGATGGAGGGAGGGAAAGAGAGTGAAGGACTGAAGAGGAGGGTGTGGACACTGGAGGTAGCTGTGGTCCTTCAGTATGCAAGAGGCTTAGGAGGTGTCAGGAATATTAATGACTGTCCCTGTGTACTTGCAAGGAGTTTATAAGGCCCGGACGCGCGTGTGTGTGTGTGTGTGTATGTATGTGCACACACACATACACATAAACGCAACACCTGCGCTTCTGTCATTGTGATTAAATTCCAGCTGCTTTCCTCATCCATACACACACTCTCACACACACACACAAACAAACACACACATGCAACACTCACACATACATAGACACCTGCAAGTTCTATCGCTGTGATTGAATGCCTGCCTTTTTACCTCATGCGTACACACACTCGATGCTCATACCCTGGCGTGCAAACACACACACACACACACACACACACACACACACACACACACACACGCACTCCTGCAAGGTCTGTCACTGTGATTGAATGCCTGCCTCTTTACCTTGTGCGTACACACACTCTATGCACACACAGTAGCACGCAAATGCACGGACACACGGACACACACACACACACACACACACGCTCCTGCTAGCTCTGTCGCTGTCTTATGCATGCTTGTTTTAAAACAGCCACCCTGACTCTTCTTCCTGAATATACGCACGTCATCGTTAGGCCCCTACGTGCTTGTTTGCACACTGCCACTCAGACACACACATGCACACACATTTACATACACACTTGCACACTGGCTGCCTCTCACACGCACACTTGAACATTCTCTCTCTCTCTCCTACACAAACATGCACCCAAATAGACTTGCGCCCAGGCTGTTTCCCAGGATTCTGAAACTGCCAGTCATTTGTTTTTCAAATTGAAAGAATTGAGTAGTGAAAAGGAACCCTCAAGATTTCACATCACAGCGCGCAACACAATTTGTAGTAAATTTTATTTTCTGATGTTTTGGGTGTAAAATTAATTAACTCTCAACAAACCAGCAAGATGGTTAAAAAGGGCGAGATGAAGACTTTGGCTTTATGAAATAAGAATTGGATCATCTATTCATTATAGCAGTGGTTCTTAAGTTCGGTCATGGCGCCCCCCTGTGTATGCTGGTTTTTGTTCCAGCCACAACTGCAATTCTAAGATTTTAAGGAGCTGTTGATTTGTTTTAATTAGGCACATTTATGCAAATATCCACATTGTCGTATATTGGCAGAGGGAAACAATTTAACCAAACATTTAATCAATATAAATAATCAAAAGGTTCCTCATTGGTGAAACTCTTGACACATGGTGGCAAAACCCGACAATTTACTTGGCAAACAATGGAGTCACACCTGTTGTGTTTTCTGTTGATTTTATTTGGTTCAGGCAGGTTATTTGGGAAAAACTCAAAACACCTGTGTTCAGAAACCTAATTTGGAGCTTATTGATTTTCTCAGAGTCTAATTAGATCTGTTTAAAAATGTTTTCACCTGAAAATCCTAGCAATATTGAAAGTTAAACACAATATGTTCAAGGGTTTTTATTCTTCATAGCGGAATCCATATGTCCATCCAAATGTGACTTAAGATGGTAAATGACTACTCTAAACATGGAATGCTGCTAATTAAGACAAAGTAACAGCTTTTTAAAATCCTAGAATTGTTGTCGTGGCTAGAACAAAAACCAGCATACACAGGGGGGCGCCAGGACTGAACTTAAGAACCACTGCATTAGATAATCAAAGCAATTTTAGTCAAACAAATGTATTTTTAAGTTGCAAACCATTATAACTCATTGCATGGCAGGCATATTCAAAGCAAAAGGGGCTCACAGTTCCCCTTTAACAGCCACCAGTGTTAGTAATGACAATAAATTTACTAAAGTTCCATAAAGGACCTTTTACTGTGTTTGTTTGAAAATGGCGGCGATGATGCAGTCCAAAATGCACCCATGACCTGTATTGGCCAATGAGGTGACAGTTCATAAAAAACGGAACAGCTGACAGAAGTGTACTCTTCCACAACCTGACTTGTGGCTCTTTCTTCTCACTTGAAATTCACTTCAATTCAAAATATTTTCGATCTAGATGGCAGATTCAGATAATAAAATCTTCTCTGTTTTCAAAAGCACCTGTCAAAAAAGACGGGAAGAGCCGTCCCTGGCTAACTATATGCTTGCACCTTGTCTCTCAGTCACACAAATCCTTTTCTCTCCGACCTTTCTGAAGGGACACGAAAGCTAACTTTGAAACTAACAGCCTATTTTCAAAGACCAGTTTTGCAGAATGGCAATATACAACACATTCACTCCCTGGAAACTCACTCTCTTTACCTATCGACCATCCTGTTTCCTCACTTCTCTCTTTCTCTCCCTTTGACTTCAGGTGTTTTTGTCTCTCTCTTTTATAGATGCCAGAGGAGCAGGCTTTCTGTGTTCTGGTAAAGATTATGTATGACTACGGCCTTCGGGATTTGTACAAGAACAACTTCGAGGACCTTCACTGCAAGTTCTACCAACTGGAGAGGCTGCTTCAGGTGTGCATTTGTGTGTGTTCGTGTGTGTGTGCAGGGGGGGTGTGTGTGTGTGGAGCTGGGCTTGGGGGGGTTCAAGCCCTCAGATCAAATAAAATCAGGTGAAATTGTTCTAGCACATTTCAAAACCTATGACTACTGCGCGCTGCACAATCGCGCGCCTACACTTGCATAAGAGCCAACCCAAGAGCAAGAATCAGAAGAGCAGGGAAAAAACTCCCGATGCTGAACTGGGAGGAACCTTGTGAGGGACTGGAGCCCTCCCTCCTGTGGCCGAGGAGGCGCATTCTGATATCGCTATTTAAGTATTGTTTTGGGTTCAATACAATAATAATGTTCGTCCAGGAGTAAGGTTATTGTAAAGCGACCAATGAAAAGCAATTATGCTACGATGATGTCATGCAGCCATCAGCTAGCAGTATGAAAAATCTCGGAAGTTGAGCAATTTAAGAGCGAAAGTGATGTGAAAATTATATTAAATTCACAGGGCAAAAACTGTCGTGGTTTTTCACAAAAACGTGCATCTCTGCTTGTATCTCCTCGTGTGCATTCAAAGTTTGCGAACATCAGTTTGGCAAACTTAAACGTGTGACTTTTATAAGCGCAGCTTCAGAGCTGCCATTCCTTGGTGTTCATAAAGTTACTCCTGGACGACCATTATTTTGTTGATCCCGGAACAACACCTACACGGCAATATCCTGATCAGGGCTTGCGAAATTCTCAAAAAGGTGGTTGCCCTGCCGGCAAGTCACTGTGGAATTTTACTTTAAATTTTATTTAATTTTGGAATTTTTGTTGCCTGAGCAGTCCCTTCCCAATTTGAAACCCTGTAGCACTATAGCCAATTGTGCGCTACTCTGAAAAAGCTGCCGACCACTGCCGGTTGGTACGACCAGGGTTCGAACCCGCGATTTGATAGTCACTTCTGCACTGCAACGCAGTGCCTTAACCGAGTGAGCTATCCGGCAGCACCGGCAGTTATTTCTGCCTTTCTGCCTTACCGGTGAAATGGAAAGCTTCTTCGCTTTCAGTGAATGGTATGCTATGAGCTGTCTATAGATAAGATTGACTAAACGTTATATTTTCATTAGGTCTACAAATAGGTACATAACAAGGGAATACATAGCTTGCCACATGCATCGCTACAAATTTGCTATATTGAATGACCAAGAAAATGCATTTGTGTAAAGGTCCTCATACCAGGGGACTGAGACATTGTACTTGGGATTTTCCTGTCAGGCACCCGTTTAACTTGCAAGGATAACGTACTGACATTTAGAGAAGCACAATGGACGCCACATTGGTCTCTGCAACTATTCGCTCCGACTGCCTCTACTTCCCACATACACTCAATGGCATAGTCCCAGCGAGGATCCCCTGTTATCGCCACCCAGGGCCTGGGTAATCATCGATAGAATGTGGTTGCCCGCCGGGGCATTACAAGAGAAATTTCAGTTGCCCAACTGAAATTTCTTGTTGACCCAGGACGTCAGGCAGGCGATTTTGCAAGCCCTAAGATGAGCGGCCAACGAGGATGAGGTTTTTTACTTCAGTGCAGTAATATTTGCATAGGGCTTTGTACAGAGATACTGCTGCTATAACATTTTACTTTGTAGCTGAAGGGCGGAGCCTGGCCCAAATCCCCGAAAGGGCGAATGAGGTAAAATGAGGGAATGAGTGATTAACTTATTTGAACCTTATTCATTCCTTATCTTTGCAGCCACAATTTAAGCTTGTTTTAGCCAAAGCTGTCAAATCCTCTTATTGGCGAGCAACTGTTTTGTTAGTTTTTGTTTCAGCCCCACTGTTGGAGCCATTTTCGGCATAAGCGGAGAAGATGTTTTTAATATTTGTACAACCCCAATTCCAAAAATGTTGAAGTGCTTTATAAAATGTAAATAAAAACAGAATGCAATGATTTGCAAGTCTCATAAACCCACATGTGTATTTACAGTAGAACATGGATACCATATCAGATGTTGAAAGTGAGACATTTTACCATTTCATGAAACATTTTTGTTAATTTTGAATCAACTGCTTTTACTGGCTATTTATCGGTCTCACAGCAGATTTATTATGAATTCGGTAGCTTTCAAGAGGCAAAAAATTACCGCGGGCAAAAAAATGTGCAAGTATCTGTAGATTTAAGTAGTGTTAGCCTGGCAACGTTAGTAAGCAATCTAGTTTGGTTTGTTAGCTATGTGTGGAGTGAGGTTCTGTGGGAGTGAAGAGTTTTTGCCCAAGAAAGCACCGTGAAAACCGTTGCAAGGACTTATACTCAGGACCTTTCGATCTTAAGTCAAGCATACTTAAAGCCCCAGTACTGCCATAAATTCTGCGTTAATTGGCCAATTTTAGCGACAGGAATCTGGGACAATTGATTGTTTCCGTAAAAAAATAGCTGATTTCTAGATTGATGATGTGCCAAGTAAACCCTTTATTGGCTTCGTATTGGTCTTGATTATTAGGTCTTATTATTATTAGTTAAGCGAATGGAAATTGGAAGCAGGTGAAGAATTAAAAGATGAGGATAGTGCAAGCCTTTTTTTGTGCGACTGTTTTTGAAATTACCCCGTATTAATTATATGCAAAAATTGATTCAATAAACAAATTGGTTTAATGGACGTCATCATTTTTTAATCAACCTGAAGAGTACATTTTGTTATACAACATAAATACCAAGCCCTCACTTCATGTGATCAGATTTTTTTTTAATCGATTTGACTGGCGAAATGAACCCCTTGTGGACACGTCGACCAGCAAGAAAAAATCCTCCCGTAAACTCTGGGTGCACCTTGACACTTTAGCAGCCTTTTATCCAATCCACTTGTCTGCCCATCTCTCCTAACACTGTGCGTTCGAGCTAAAAGCTTTTGGCTGTCGAGACCTCTACACGCCTTCACGCCACGCGGCTCGAGCCCCCCGGAGGAGCCGACCGTCCGCGTGCGGAACAGTCCACTCGAGTGCCCGGCTCTCGTCAGCCTCCAAATCTAAATCCTGCGGAAATTGGGTTTTAATTTTGTGGTGAAATCCAGTTAAGCCCAAAGAGCGCTTCTATTCACGCCGGGCTGAACTTGGTTAGCATTGACGAGGCCCTGAGGCGAAGGCGTTAGTATCGATCGGTCAGGGCTGAGATAGCGGGAGGGGTGATGGGCCGTGGTGACAGGTTCTTTCCCAGCGGTTCACACTGCGAAAAAATGTCTGAACAAGCATTTTAGTCTTGTTCATGTCTTGTTTTCCCTTTCTAAAGCAGAAAAGCAGTCGTTGTGTGCTTGACGACTGATATTTCATACCCCAGTTGACAAATCGTGAAATGACTTAAATAACCAGGCCTTATTGGCTAGGTTTAATTTTGTCTTTATAAGTAATACCTGTGTTAAAGTATGATTAGAGTCTAAATGTTATATTAACACCCTTTACGCAGAATACAAAAAAAAAATGCCTGTTTTTCCGGTTAATCATGAGCCTGTTTAGGCTTTATAACTCAGTATTTTTATCACAGAGACTATGGAAAATTATTCCAGGGAAGCAAGATATTTGGAAATTCAAATACAGAATTATTTCATTATTCATTATTTAATTATTGTTGAATTAAATTTCAGAATTTACAGATGCCGGCATTTATATCTTCCCTACGGGGTTAAAATATTAGTTAGGATTGACTTTCATTTTGTTTTTTGCTGTGCAGGCTTTCTATTCTCCATCCAACTTTTGTTCTGTTCATCCTTAATTTTATTCCTCATTGCTTCCTGCATGGAAGTGTTGAGAGGAAGAATGCTGCGTGCTGCTTTTGAGAGTCTCGCCTTCTCGCGTAAAATGATTGGTTCACACCCTGGGATTTGAGAAATGTGACATTCCTAAAACTGGCTGTGCCTGCTGTGGGTGTCTCTACCCTCCTCCTCTGTTTACATCCCATCTGTGCCTCCTCTTTCCTGCTCCTGCCCTTTCTCCTTTATCCCTCTTTCCCCGACTCTCTGCCATTCGTTTTCGCCCCGTTGCTCTCTCTCGTCGCCCTCCCTCCATCCCTCCCTCACCAGGTATCGATCTGACCGGGCTATTTTGGTAATTCTCCGCCGCTCCGGGTAATGACTCCTGTTCGGCTCTGGCTTTACGAGTGTGCTGCTATCTATCTATCCGCAGATTTCGACCGGCTGCGCCGACGGGAGTCTCGCTCCCGTCCATTTTGCCCCCGTTCACCTCTAGGGTTCGCGGTCCGTATGAGACGGCCCTTCATTTCGATCGGATCGGTTACGCGTGACCTTGCATAGACGAGCCGGTCTTTGAGACTTTGCTTAGCCTTGGACTTATTTTTTCTTTATTTTGCCTTTTTCTCTCATCATGTCGTTTGATTTGAATAACTGAGAGTGGCGGTGTATTCATGTGTGGTTTTTTTTTTCCACCGTGGCCCCATGGGTAACCATCAAAATATGCTCCAATGCTGACGCTGGAGTGTTTTCAGTGCTTGATGTGGTCTCTTCCCTTCTCTCTCTCTCTCACATACACTCTTTTGATTGCTTGTGTTGTGTAAAAGCATTGGTCTCTTTTTTTATTTTTTATTTTTTTTGTTGACCAGTGCAATAAAGAAGCCATTTAATTCTGTTTCCTAGGTGCTCTTTCACGCTCTCTCTCTCTCTCTCTCTCTCTCTCTCTCTCTCTCTGTCTTAGTTTCTCTCTCTAGCTGCTTACTGTTATTCTCCCATTCTCTCGCACTCCCTCATATTCTCTCTGTCTCTCTGTCTCAGTTGCTGTCTTGCTCTCTTACCCTCATTCTCTCGCACCACTTCTTTATCTCTCTCAATAGCTCTGACACAGTCTTGCTCTCTTGCAGTCTCCCTTGCTCGTTCTCTTATTCTCTCCCTCTCTCCCTTTCTTGCTCTCTCTTTCTCTCCCTGCCCCCTCTCTTTCTCTCTCAGTTCAATAGCTTTTATTGTCATGGCTAATTCATGCCATTGAATCGGAAACTCACGGGTAACTGGGATTTAACAGAGTAGAAGCAAACATTATCTCTCTCTCTCTCTCTCTCTCTCTCTCTCTCTCGCTCTCTCTCTCTCTCTCTTCCCCCCCTTCTCACTCAATTTATTATGTTTCATTGTCATGGCAAATGCAAACACTTGTATTGCAAATGTATAGCAGGAATTTTACAGAACAGTAGCAAAACATATTGCTCTTTCTCTCCCCCTGTCTCTCTCCCCTCTATTCATTGTGCTTCATTGTCATGGCCAATGCAAACACTCTTACTCCATCTCTCCCTCCCTCTCTTGTTCTCAATTCAAAATGCACAGAGCTAAGAGGGAATTTACTGTACAGTAGTACAAAACAATCTCTCTGAATTCAGTATGTGCACAGGAAACATGAATTTAAAAGAAGAGCAGAGATCTCTCCCTCCTCCCTCTTTCCCCATCTCTCTCACACTCTCTCTCTCTCATATATGAAGACCACAAAGGAATAGCGATCAATGCAAATTTTGTATATTTCATAATATTTTACATTTTTTTCATACTTTTTTCAGTTCTTTGTTCCTAAGATTGTTTTCAATTTTTAATTCATCATTTTTCCACAATGTGAAAATGTTACTGATTATTGTCAAGCGGCGGGACATAGTATTCACGACCGTCCGTCTGTCCGTACATCCCGAATCCTTGTCAGCGAGATATCTCAAGAACGAATTGACGGATTCTCTTCAAATTTGATGTCAACATGTATTAGGGCGATACCCCGGCGCCAGTCGATTTTGGTGACCTTTGCGTCACTCTCAAGGTCACACCGAAAGATTGCTCATTTTGACACGATTTCACATTTTTGTGGCGGGGGACAAAGACACGTTAGTGGCAAATACTTGTTTTTCCATTATGGTCTTCATACACACACACACATATGTATATATCCAGCTGAATCCAATATGTACTTTGATAACATGAATTTTAAAGACTAAGATCTCTCCTCCCCTCCCATTCTCTCTCTCTCTCTGTCCATCTCTGTCTGTATTCAGTATGCACACAGGTAACAAGAATTTATCAGAATAGTAGAAAACCATCTCTCTCTCTCTTTCTCTTTCTCCCTCTCTCTCTGTTTTCAGGAGCAGCTGCCAGAGCTCTGGACTCACTTTCAGGATCTGAACCTGGAGGCGCATATGTACGCCTCACAGTGGTTCCTCACGCTCTTTACCGCCAAGTTCCCGCTCTGCATGGTCTTCCACATCACCGACCTGCTCCTGTGTGAGGTCAGAACATGCAGAGAATGTATCCATACTGTTCCCACGGTGACTCAGTCACTCCGTCACTGTGATCTGCCACATGACTGCAGGCTTACCTTCTAGCGGTGTAAATGGTGTTTTTAAATCACTGACAGACACTAACACTGTAATATTCTACTGACGCTAACAATGATACTGTGCTCTTCAGGTAACACTGACGGACACTCATACTGTATTTTTCAACTGTCACTGACAATCATTCTGTATTCTTCACCTAACACTGACAAACACTCATACTGTATTAAGCAACTGATGCTGACAATCATGCTGTTTTCTTAAAGTAACTCTGACGACACTCATACTTTATTATTCTACTGACATGGACAGTCATGCTGTGCTTTTCAGTTACTGCTGAGTGACACTCATGCGATGTTCTTCAATAAACACAGACATACACTCAGACTGTATTTTTTAACTAACACTCACTATCATTCTGTATTCTTCACCTAACACTGACTAACACTCATACTGTATTATTCTACTGACACTGACAGTCATGCTGTGTTCTTCAAGTAACAATGACAGACATACTGTATTCTTCAACTTAAACTGACAGGCACTCATACTGTATTATTCTACTGACACTGACTATTTTAGAGTAATCTCCAGCTAACACTTACAGAATCTCATAGTGCACTCTTCAAATAATGCTGACAGATGCATATACTGTATTTTTAAATTAACACTGACAGATGCTCATAGTGTATTATTCTACTATGGAGTTAAATTGCTGCCAAAACCTAATATACAAACTGAACATGTTTTACAAATGCACAACAATTCACAAACGAATACAATGTGATTTGCAAATATAAAAATGACTCACGTGCAAACAAAGTGTGGTTTGCAAATAGAAAAACGATTTGCAAGCAAATTCAGTGAGGTTTGCAAATACAAAACACCGTTAACAAACGAATGTATTCAGTTTTACAAATACAAAACGTACCGATTACAAGTATACGACGAGAACCATTTCCTACAAGTACAAATCACTTTTGGCAGTTTTCTACCGGTGACATGGCGGCGATTTTCTCATTTGTACTTGTCCGAAGGATTTTCTCACTAATGTCCTCACTGTTATTGGCCCTGCTAAACAGCAGGTGGGGCTATGATTCAATTTCCTAGATCTCTACACCGTGAAGTTGAACAGAATAGAGAAGGGCCGCCAGCGACAACCGTGGACATGAGGATGATGGCTGAGGCTAAATAAAAACGCAGTGTCTACGCGTTCGAAATAACTCCATGTCTGATAGTGAGATGGTCTCAATATAACTCCGTGTCCGACAGTCGATTGTTGTTTTTAATCTCTTGAAATATACTGAATCTTTTAGATATTAAACGTGAATGTTTTGATCAGACTGCTCACTTCTTCAAGATGGTTACCGAAATTAATTAATCACTGTTTCTGTTTAGGCTCTGCTCAATAAAGTGTTCTGATTGTTGGTGATATATTTCTATTCTCTATTTCGTTATAAATCTGGTCTCATATCATTACTTTTACTCTCTGCTGTCTGTCGGACATGGAGTATTTTGCATCAATTCACAATGTCGATGGTCATGGAATTGCTCACTGACTACAATCACTATTTTATCTCTGGTGTTGAAATAAAGCGTGAAACTGTTCAATCCATCTGTCTAATTTTCAGAAAAGAGACCGAATAAAAACTGTTGTCTATCTTCAACGAAAGAAAACTGAAGAATAAAAAGACCAAGAAAAGTCGATGGCTAACCATTTGCATTTTGTGATGGTCGAACACAAACCTGGCCAAGTTTGTACGTCTAAAATTGCTTTAATACTCGAAAAATTATAACTTTTATGACTTTCGGACACGGAGTATTTTAGGATCTCTGTTCGACAGTCGCTAAATTCGTCATAGATGCACAAAGTCCCGCGCCAATGCGACTCACTTTATTGAGCAGAGCTTAAACAGGAACATTGATTAATTAATTTAGGTACCCATCTTGATGAAGTGAGCCGTTTGATCAAAACATTCACGTTTAATATCTAAAAGATTCAGTATATTTCAAGAGATTAAAAACAATAATCGACTGTCGGACACGGAGTTATATTGAAACCATCTCACTATCGGACACGGAGTTATTTCGAACACGTAGACACTACGTTTTTATTTAGCCTCAGCCATCATCCTCATGTCCACGGTTGTCGCTGGCGGCCCTTCGCTATCTGTTCAACTTCACGGTGTAGAGATCTAGGAAATTGAATCATAGCCCCACCTGCTGTTTAGCAGGGCCAATAACAGTGAGAACATTAGAGAGAAAATTATTCGGACAAGTACAAATGAGAAAATCGGCGCCATGTCACCGGTATAAAACTGCCAAAAGTGATTTGTACTTGTCGGAAATGGTTCTCGTCGTATACTTTTACGTTTTGTATTTGTGAAAACTGAATACATTCCTTTGTTAATGGTGTTTTGTATTTGCAAACCACACTGTACTTGTTTGCAAATCGTTTTTATATTTGGAAACTATACTTTGTTTGTAGATGAATCATTTTTATATTTACAAATGACACTGAATTGGTTTGCAAATCATTTTTATATTTGCAAACCACACTTTGTTTGCACGTGAATCATTTTTATATTTGCAAATCACATTGTATTTGTTTGTGAATCGTTGTGCATTTGTAAAAACATGTTCGGTTTGTATATTAGGTTTTGGCAGTAATATGACTCCATATTCTACCACCACTGACACTCATACTGTAATCTTCAACTGGCATTGACAGGTGCGCGTTCATCATTCTTTGACCAACGCTGACAGACACTCATACTGCATTCTTTAACAAACACTGACAGTTGGTCATACTGTATTCTTCAGCTAGCGATGACAGGCTCTCGTAACTGTTTTCTTTAACTAACACTGACAGACACTCATTATGTACTCTTCAACTAATGCTGATAGGCATTCTTACTGTAGTCTTTAACTAGTTCTCTCAGACACTCTTACAGTATTAACTAACACTGACAGAAAAATCCTACTTCATTTTTCCACTACCACTGACAGATACATTTACTGTATTATTCTACTGACACTGACACTTCTACAGTAATCTTCACTAACACTGACTCTCACGAATATTCTTCAACCAACACTGACAGAAAATCATACTGTATTCTTTAACTAACATTGACTGACACTTTTTCTGCGCGCTGAAACTACAGCCCCAATTCCAAAAAAGTTGGGATGTTGTGTAAAATGTAAATTACAACAGAATGCAATGATTTGCAAATCTCATAAACCCGCATTTTATTCATAATAGGACATCGACAACATATTAGATGTTGAAAGAGAGACATTTTAACATTTTATGAAAAATATTAGCTCATTTTCAATTTGATGGCAGCAAGACATCTCAAAAAAGTTGTGACGGGGCAACAAAAGGCTGGAAAAGTAAGTGGTATCAATAAAAAAAGGCGGAGGAGCATTTTGGTCAGTGACATGACTGGGTGTGATGAGCATTTTAGAAAGGCAGAGTCTCTCAGAAGTAAAGATGGGCAGAGGTTCATCAATCTGTGAAAAACTAAAGTCTAAAAATTGTGGAGCAATTTCAGAAAATATTCCTCAATGTAAAATTGCGAAGACTTTGAATAGCCCACCATCTACAGTACATAATTTCATCAAAAAATTCTGAGAATCTGGAGAAATTTCTGTGCACAAGGGACAAGGCTGAAGGTCAGTATCGGATGCTTGTCATCTCCGGGCCCTCAGGTGGCATTGCACAAAAAACAGGCATAATTCTGCACTGGAATTCACTGCATGGGCTCAGGAACACTTCAAGAAATTATTGTCTTTGAACACAGTCTGCCGTGCAATCCACAAATGCAAGTTAAAGGAGTATCATGCGAAGAAGAAGCCGTATGTGAACACGATCCACATATGCTGCTGACTTCTCTGGGCCAAAGCTCATTTAAAATGGACTGAGGCAAAATGAAAAATTGTTCTGTGGTCAGCTGAATCAAAATTTGAAATTCTTTATGGAAACTATGGACGCCTTGTCTTGCAGACTAAAGAAGAGAGGGACTATCCAGCTTATCAGCGTTTAGTTCGAAAGCCTGCATCTCTGAAGGTATGGGGTTGTATTGGTGTATTATGGCACGGGCAGCTTACACATTGGGAAAGTCACTATCAATGCTGAGAACAACATGGAGATTTTACTACAATATATACTCCCAACTAGACAATATCTCTTTCAGGGAAGGCCTTGCATATTGCAGCAAGACGATGCTAAACCACGTACTGCATCCATCACAAGAACATGGCTTCGCAAAAGAAGAGTCTGGGTGCTGAACTGGCCTGCCTGCAGTCAAGACCTTTCACCAATAGAAAACATTTGGCGCATCATGAAACGAAAAATCCAGCGCAGAGGAATCAAGACCGTTGAGCAGCTAGAATCCTCCATCAGACAAGAGTGGGACAGCATTCCTCTACAAAACTCCAGCAACTGGTCTCTTCACTTCCCAGACATTTACAGACTGTCATTAAAAAAAGTGGTGATGGTAAACGGGGCCCTCTCCCAACTTCTTTGAGATGTGTTGCTGCCATCAAATTCAAAATGAGCTAATATTTTTTGTGAAATGGTACAATGTCTCGCTTTCAACATCTGATATGTTACCTGTTCTATTCTGAATAAAATGTGGGTTTATGAGATTCGCAAATCATTGTATTCTGTTTTTATTTTCATTTTACTAAGCACCCCAACTTTTTTGGAATTGGGGTTGTAATACTGACAGACGCTGTATTCCTAACTAACACTGACACTCTCATACTGCATGTACGTATTCTTGTGTGAACACTGGCAGACATTGGTAGAGTATTCTTAAATTAACATTGACAGACACTCCAACAGCATTTTTCAGCTTGCAGGCAAACTATAACTTAGGATGACAGTCACACATGCAGTGACTTTTACTCTGACAATGAAAAATGATAATCTCTTATTACTGTTCATGTCTACCGGGGAGAATAATTTACTCTCAGATGTTCATAAATTGATCCTAAAGTGAGAGTAGCTCATTGCACTCCTGGGATGTGTACAATAATTTATTAGTAATGACAAAGAAACTGTTATTTTGTAACACAAAAGTGACTCGAACACACAGTAGTTCTTTACCAGCCCTAGCAGATGCAATTACTGTAATCTTACTAAACCAGTGACGGCCTCATTCAGTGATCTGTGCGAACAATGCTAGTCGCCAATACAGTAATCTTTGACTAACAGTGACTGCCACACATGGTAATCATCTACTAATATAGGAAGGCAGGCATACCATAATCTTCAATTTCAGCTGTTTTATTGAACTAGTGATGATAGCCATAAACATGGTTAACATGCATCTTCTTTGGCTAACACATCTACAGTAAATATTTACTGGCAGCCACGAACAATAATCCTTTAATGATTCTGGTCACAGAGCCACCTTTTGCTATTGTAATCTTACTTTACAGTAGCAGCCACAGACTGTTCTTTTGCTGTTGCAATCGCGCATACAGTCATCTTCTCCCAGCACTGAGCGATAAACATTAGCTGTCCTCTACCAGCAATGTCAGATGCATTTAGAGTAAATATAAAGTGACAGCCACACACAGTAATCATCCACTGACTCTGACGTTTACACATCGGTCAGTGCATTCCCACAGTAATCTTTCTAAACAGCAAGAGATTAATTCATTGTTGAACACAAAATTGCTTATACAGTCGTCTTGTACTGTATGTTGGTTGAATCTACGGCGGTCATGGTACGCAGCTGTCCACAGTAGCTGTCAAGGCCTTTCTGCTGTAATGGCTCGCTCACACTACATAGCATTAACGTTACACTACAGCTTCAGTTTCACTCCCTTGCTCTGTTGTCAGACATCCTTTGGAAGGGAAGGAAGATTTGCAGTGACAGTCATTGCAGCATTATCATGATTACGGTGTGCTCAAGGCTAGCAAACAGAAGCATTCATCACAAAGGAGGAGTGGATTTTGCCGCTAAGGCTGCTTTAGATGAATAGTGCTGTGAAAAAGTATTTGCCACCTTCTCAGTTTCTTCTAATTTTGCATATTTGTCATAGTTGAATGTTTCAGATCATCAAACTAATTTTAATGAGACAAACATAACCAGAGTAAGCACAAAATGCTGTTTATGAATGATAATTTAATTTATTGAAGAAAAAAGCTATCCAACCCTATCTGGATCAATGTAAAAAAGTAATTGACCTCTTGGGTACCAAATCAACCAATTCAACGAATTTGATTGATAATCTAGTTCAATTTCACTGGATTCACCCTGGCATGATTACTGCCAGCTCAGCGGAATCTAAACATCACTTAAATTGGAACCGGTCTAGCAATGTGATGTAGGCAAAAAGCAGCACATTATGCTGCAATCTAAAGAAATTCAAGAACAGTTGACAAACAATGTTGTTGACATCTGTCAGTCTGGAAAGGGTGACAAAGCTGTTTCTAAGGCCTTGGGACTCCAGGGAACCATGCTGAGAGCCAGTATCTACAAAAAACTTGGAACAGTGGCAAACCTTCTCAGGAGTACCTGGCCTTACAAAATTCCTCCAAGAGTGCATCAAGGACTCATCCAGGAGGTCACAAAAGAACCCAATTGTACATCTTAAGAACTGCAGATCTCACTTGGCTCAGTTATGCTCAGATTTCACAATATCACCACTAGAAAGAAACCAGGAAAAAATGGCATCCATGGGACAGCACCTGGGCAAAAACCTCTGTTGTCCAAAAAGAACACAAAGGGCTCTAATTTCTTGGAGCAGCGCAGGGTGGCGCAGCGTGGAATAACCCACGCCATGATAATTTCGTCTGGTGCAGCCTGCGCAGTGGTAAAACACCGTGCGCAACCACTTTGGCAATTTGGTAGATGGACGTGCGCCGATGATGGGTGTGGCAGCGTAGCAGGGGGAGGTGTCACATATTCATCATGACGCAGTGACAATTTTGTGGATAAAGGCTCCGCTGAAAGTGCGCAGAGAGCTCACCAGCTCCAACCTGGTTTACTTTCTGTGCACTGGTAATTTGGTTGACCTCCGCACACGTCACCAAAACCTCACAGGCAGGTTTCCAGAATGTCAGGCATATTGCAATGCAATTAATAAATACAGCAACCACTATTTAATGTAACTATCTGAATCAGCACATAAGTTATAGTATCTATACCGATTGTCCTGATGTCAGATCAAAGAGAGAGAGATGTGTGGTTCTGGGTCCATGTATAGGCTATGTGGGTATGTGTCCTTTAGCTGCTTTCACACCGGACGCGAAACGAATTTTTCGCATGACTGATTACATTCAAAGTCAATACAAAGACACAAATAATTTGCGTCATTGCATTGACTTTGAATGTAATCTGTCATGCAAAAAATTTGTTTCATGTCCAGTGCGCAAACGGCTTAATACTATTATTGTCACTTAGGTTTTATTGTTTTTAGTGGGGGAAAGGAATACAGCCTGATTGCTATGATCTCATACTGAGTTAAGATCACATATTGAAAATAAATGTGTAACTTATCTTGCATTGTTGTCCATGCATGTTAATCCCAAAATTTGAAGCCGCAACAGGGTGTAATTATAGGAACACGCTATCCATCGTTTCTCTTCCCAATGATGCAGGCAGAAGAAATTAGTTTGAATGATCTGACATCGTTTCGTTTTGAAATTCCATTCAAGTTCGCTAAAGGTAATAATTTGCGAATGCCCAAGCCAGCCAGCTAACTCATATTCATAATGCTTAATACCGAGCGGTGCAGAAAACATGCCTGAAGCAGCAAAGTAAAATGCAACATTAACGCATACATGCAGATTTAGGACAGAGGCTTCTTTATTCCAACATTTTAAAGGTGAGTAGAGGAGCTCATTTGATTGGTGAAGATTTGACTCGGCTGTGTTAAACCCACTCACGCCTTTTCTCCTCCCTCTTCGCCACTTGCGCCGGCAGGAGGGACAGAGGCGGGACAGAGGAGTACTTGCGCTGAGCACGAAATTGCAAAGTACGCCTGGATACACCCCGTTAGTGTGGCGCTCCCCCCCATATGCCGCGCCTGCGCCTGGTCAACTGATTAAGAGCGCAAAGGCTCTTCTCAAATTTGCCTCAAACATCTTGATGACCTCAATGACTTATGGGATAATGTTTTCTGGAACGATTAATCAAAAGTGTAAGTTTCTGAAAGGCATAGGTACTACTGCATCTTGCATAAAGCTAACATGGCATTCATCAATAAGATCATCATACCAACAAACACTGTCGTGCCAGTGTTATGGCGTGGTGCTGCATTGCTGCTTTAAGACCCGAACCACTTGCCATACTTGATGGAACCACGAATTCTGCTCCCTACCAGAAAATCCTTAAGGAGAATGTGGGGCCATCAGTTCATGATTTCTAGCTCAAGCGCACTGTGGTTATACAGCAGGACAATGATCCAAAGCACACAAGCAAGTCCACCTCTGAATGGCTCAGAAGAAACGAACTGTAGGTTTTGAATTGACCTATTGAAAGCCTTGACTTGAATTCAGTCAAGATGCAGAGGCATGACCATAATCAGGCAGCTTGAAAACCCTGCAATGAGGCTGTATTTAAAAATTCGCAAAGAAGGGTGGGCCAAACATCCTCGACAGTGATGTCAAAGACTCGTTTCCAGTTATTGCAAACATTTGATTGTAGTTGTTGCAGTCGAGGCTGGCACAATCAATTATTTTTTTCACATGGGTGATCCAGGTTTTGAATAACTCTCTACCTTCAGTGAATTAAATTACAATTTGAAAGATGCATTTTGTGTTTACTCACATTGTCATGATGACAAATAAGCAAAAATAGAAGGAACTGGGAAGGGGGTAAATACTTCTTCACAGCGCAGTAAAAGGCCCAAGGGCTTGCTGTTGATACCTCACTCCTTTAAAAACTGACCAGCTCTGTTGCTGGCTTGTCGTCGCTCTGATGCTCATTGGCTTGGTTTCCCACCACCTCTCGCTGTTTGTCTTTCTGCTCTGGCTCTTATCAGCCTGAGGCAGAGCAAAGTTTTTATGCTGTGTATCGCTAAATGAAGTGCATGATGGCTATCTGCTGTTCAAAACTATGGGCATCATCAACACCTTCTTCTCTCTCTCTCTCTCGCTGTTCATATTATCTCTACCTTCGAATCTCTCTCCTCTTGCCCCTTCTGTTTTTCCTTCTCTGTCATTCAGTCCTTCTCTCTCTCTCTTGCTCTCTCTCTCTCTATGAATCTCTCCATCTCTCTCTGTTGCACTCTCTCCCTTTTTCTCATTGTTTCACTTGCTTTTCTCGGTCCTACTTGTGTCTCTTTTCCGGTCTCATCTGTGTTTTTCTCGCTGGCCATCGTCTCACTGGTGCTGTTGAATGCATGTGAGATACACTAGAAGTCCTTTAACTGGCACTGGCAACCGTGCATGCGTCCGCATGCATTCGAGTGTAAGTGTGAGCGCATGCGAGTGTTCGTGTTGATACTTCTGTGCTTGGGTATGTCACTATGTGTGTGTCTTTGCACATTGCAAGCACTTATCTTGGTGAGTTTGGAAAATGAATGTGCATGTGAATAACATGTAAGTGGGTGGGGAGAGAGTGTGTATGTGTTTATCGTTATGCCTTTGTGCACACATTTCTTTTTTGCAACAATCCCTCATGGCTTGCATGTGCAATCTCACTTGCTATCTATTGGCACATGTGTGAAAGTATTTTACCTTCCTCCCCCCTCTCCGCTCTCTTTTCCTGGCCTCCCTGGCCCACTAGCACCATCTAGAGGCCTTTTTGAACAAGGGAGACTCTTCTTCAGAGTTATTAATAGAGCTGGGGAGCGATATTTATAGCGCAGTGTTGCCATGTGAATGGATTTGTCTGAGCGGCGTAGGAGACCGGTGTTCCCATACGGGGCTGAATTTGGTGCTGCAAAGAAGCGACCCGCTCCCAACGGCCCCCCACCTCAGTTCCCCCTTCGGCTTTGTCCGTCTGACGTCCGTGGCCCCTCTGCTGCTCTCCGTCTGTCCACCTCAGCTGCCATTTTGTGCATGTGCAGCTGACTGACTGTCCCTCTGAGCCTCTCCTGCGCACTTCAGTAATCACCCCTCCACCGTTCCAAGTTAAAGTGCACCATGGGATGCTTTATTGAGTCGCTCAAAGGCAAAGCACTGAGCCGAACACTAGCAAGCTTTCTTGGCTCCTAAATAAATGACTCATGTTAGCTATCAGGCCCTTGCTATGTTCACAGACTACACTTACAAACACACTGTGTTTGTTCTCGGTACAATTATACACGTCCTATGATTTTTAATTGGAAGGTATTCTGTTAATGGAGAGTGTTCAGTTTGTGTAAACAATTCATATTTGCTGGATGTAATTTACTGGTTGTACAACAATTTTCTGGCTGACAGAGATGGGGGGAGGGGGGGGGGGGGGAGAAGAAGTTGAAGGCTTTTTGTTTTACTAAAATCTTGGATTGATCCATCTTTGTCATAATTACCGCTTGGCAGATTCTATGCATTTTTTCTGAAAGGGAAGTCATATGATTCCGATGCCAATCTAGGTTGATTTTACATCTATTATCAGGAAATGGAAATACTTGAACTGTTTATTATGCTAAATATGGTAAATATATGTGTGTGTGTGTGTGTGTGTGTGTGTGTGTGTGTGTGTGTGCAACCTCTTTTCCAGAAAAGTTGGGACTGTGTGTAAAATGTAAATA
This sequence comes from Gymnothorax reevesii, assembly GCA_029721435.1. Classification (NCBI taxonomy): domain Eukaryota; kingdom Metazoa; phylum Chordata; class Actinopteri; order Anguilliformes; family Muraenidae; genus Gymnothorax; species Gymnothorax reevesii. The sequence continues at coordinate 41,709,023 of CM056575.1, read as the reverse complement.
GAAATAGAATGTTATGATTTGAAAATCATTTAAACCCTATATTTAATTGAAAAAGTGCAAAGACAACATATGAAATGTTGAAACTGAGAAATTTTCTGGTTGTTTTTTTATAAACATCTGCTCATTTTGAATTTGATGTCAACAACGCATTTCAAAAAAGTTGAGACAGGGGCTACAAAAGACTGGAAAAGTTTAATTATGCCAAAAAAATACATCTGCTGGAACATCTCACTGTAAATAAGGTTAATTAGCAACGGGTCCGTAACATGATTGGGTATAAAAGGTCTTTTAGACACAAAGATGGCAATGACTTTACCACTCTTAAATGACTGAATGGGAAAACAGTTCAACAATTTAAAAAAAAAGTTTCTCAGTAAAACTGCTGAGATTTCATCTTCTACAGTGCATAATATTATCAAAAGATTCAGAGCATCCAGAGAAATCTCTGTACACGAGGGACAAGACTGAAAGCCAATATTGAATGACCATGATCTCCAGGCCCTCAGGCAGCACTGCCTTCAAAACAGATGAGATTCTGAAGTGGCAATCCCTGTATTGCCGCAGGAACACTTCTAAACACCTTAGTTAGTGAACACCATTTGTCGCTACATCCGCAAATGCAAGTAAAAACTCTGCCATGCAAATATTAAACAAAGATCCAGCAATGCCATGGACTTCACTAGGCTCAAGCTCATTTCAGATGAACTGAGGCCAAGTGGGAAATTGTCTTGTGGTCTGACCGATCAAAAATGTGAAATTATTTTGGGAAATTCTGGACGATGCGTGCTTTGGGCTAAAGAGGAGCGGGACCATGCAGCTTGTTATCAATGCAATGTTCAAAAGTCAGCATCCATTATACTATGGGGGTGAATTATTGCACATGGTATGGGTAACTTGCACATTTATGATGACGTTATTAATGCTGCACAATATATACCAATTTTGGAGTTTCATATACTGCCATGCAGACATCTTTGACTGGGAAGGCCTTGCTTATTTCAGAAAAACAATGCCAAACGCAACATTCTGCATGTATTACAACAACATGGCTCTGTAGTAAACGAGGCTGGGTGCTAAACTGGCCTGCCTGCAGGCCAGACCTGTCACCCACTGAAGATATTTTACACATTATGACGAAAATATGACAAAGGAGTTTCCGAAGTCCGAAGTGTTGATCAGCGGAAAGCCTATATCAAGCAAGAAAAGGAAAACATTTTGCTTTCAGAACTATAGCAGTTGGTCACCGCAGTTCCCAAATGCTTTCAGAGTATTGTTGAAAGACAAGGTACTGCACCACAGTGGTAACCATTGCCCCTGTTCCAACTTTTTTGAAACATGTAGCTGCTACGAAATTCAAAATGAGCAAACATTTTTTAAAAATTTCTCAGTTTTAACATTTGATATGTTGTCTTGTCTATTTTCAATTAAATGTAGGGTTTAAATTAATTGCAAATCATTGCATTCTGTTTTTATTGCCTCTCAGCCCTCAAGGCTGACGGGGTATTGCTATCCTTTGTGCGGTTGGGCGGTTGGGCGGGCGGGCGGTCAGGCGGCGGGCTGGCGGGCGCCTCCAAAAGCTGAGGGGTATTCCGTGCATTGCACGCCTATTTTGTACATTTTGCAGAGCATCCCAACTTTTCTTGAAATGGGGTTGGGTATATGTTTTTTTAATGAGTTATTTTTATTTTATTTATATATTTTTAATTGTGATATTTAGGTCATTGTCCTAAATGTTCTTTCTCACCTCTCACTCACTATTCACTTATTACATCGTACCATTTGAGGTTAATTTCTTGACTATTAATAATTCACTGAAACATGCAACAAAACATAAGTGTTTTAATATTTTTGACCAATAATGTATCTGTGTGCATGGTACATTAGATCCACAAGTTGAAGTCAAGGTACATTTTTTAACTCATTCTCTTTTTACCTCCTTTAGGGATTAAACATCATCTTTAATGTTGCCCTGGCTCTCCTCAAGGTAAGATTTGTCTCATGTAAAATGAAAATTTTACCTTTATTCCATTTTAGCTGGAATGTTGTCATATTCACGCTGCAGATTTAATCTGTCCCGTAAGAAATTATTTGGCACTGTTTTGTTGTAATTGGATTATTCTAATTGGAGCGCTTAACCTGTTTTGACAGGAACACGTGGAGAAATGAGCTTGGAAAATTATTGTGACGGTGGCTCCCTCTGCTGGTTATTATGAATATTAAAGTGATGTCATGCAAATGGGCAAAGGCCAGGCTGCAGTAACAGAGAAGTGATTATTCTCACATAGCAGTGTCATGTGACAGTCTTCTGCGGTTTTGTAAGTTCTCCACCAATCATCCATTTTGTAGCTAAATACCCTCAAATTAAAGCTAAAGGTCTGCACCTTAAATTTATATTCATTATTTGTTTTCTTCTCCTGTTTGGTGTGGCAGACAGCTGAAGGAACAATTACATTGTCAGTGTCCAGATTTTATGGACTTCACTGTATGCGTCTGCAGCCCAGCCAAAATAATGCTCAGAAATACAAACTAAATGGGAATACTTCAGTGAGAGGGTTTTAGTTTGCCATTACTGGGTGATATGCTTTCCTGAATCTCCCGATAATGATACCTCCAGGTGGATAAGTGTTTTTTAAGCAGTGGTGGAGTTGATGGCATTACCTCATTTACAATTCCGTGTACTTTGTGTACCAAAGAGCAGCTGTTTAGTTCCAAGATGTAGGCTGGCTCGTGCTTTAGGATGCTAATCAGGAAGCATTTTAGCAGATACGCTTTGCTGCACCCAGTGGAGAACAATAACAGATGTGGCAGTATATCAGGAGCGATACTGCCGTATCGGACATGAGAGCTGTGGCGTTTTCAGTGTTCGGCGGTGATAGGTGGCGTGTTGATATCGTCTTTAGCAGCTGTATTGATCGCTAGCTGCAGCGGCAGCGCTTTGCTTTGGCCTCTGCAGCATCCTGATCTGTGTCATTACTCCCAAAATGCCAATGGTGTCGTTGCTCCATTGATATTGCAGGGATGATCTAGCGCAGTGGTAGGGACACGGCGGGCAGCGTTATCGTATCTCTGCGTGAAACGCATCAGCTTGGCGCGCGGCCACAGTTTTTCAAAGCCTAGCGGCTAGATGGTGCTTCCGTTTATGAATGCGCGCCTCATATCCATTCTCCGGTTTGATGTGGCTCAGCCTGGAGTGCTTTCAGATGCCATTCGCCTATGATTCATATCCATTTACTGCATTCAGTCTCACTCAGATCTCTTCACTGCGGAAAGAAATAAACCATGCATGCTTATCAACCAGAGACAGCAGGAAGAATACAGATGCAGTGAATGAGATGTCACCCATGGGCTTGGGAAAGGGTTTTCAAGCTGAAGGAGTTACGACTTTATTGTACAAATTGAGGGTATAGATCAGGCATTTAGGGGTGGACTATTTTGTAGCGGCGAGGGCTTTTCTCTAGGAATTAAAAAGTTGGTAATTAAAGCTGCTGTGTAGTTACAACATGATCGGTGTTAGGTCTGTTGAGCAAAAAACTTAAAGATACAGTTCACCCAAAAATGAGAATTTTGTCCTTATCTATTCACCTCAATGCCAGTTGAAACATGAGTGAAGTTTGTTAATGTATTAAATTAATTTTGAGCATACCAGAAAAACTCCTCAGCGGCCTTCTCCGAAACAACAGAAGTCAACGGAGAGGCTTGGCCATTAGCATTCATTAGATTCCAAATAACGGACTAAGATGAACATGAACATGTTCTGCTAGTGCAACATAGTGAAAGTCTCTCTGAGGCTGAACAATCGTATCGTAAAAGGTATGGAGGTGAGTTAGTTGATAACGACAGAATTATGATTGTTGGGTGAACTGTTCTTTAAACCCCTTGTTGCTTCACTGTGGATTGACTTCAATAGAGTCCAATATGCAATATGTCCCTTTGGGTAATTGTTTCAGTTAAATAACTGAAATATAGACCATCGAATTTGCCCATGAAGTCCCGGCTGTTCCATGCACTTGGCTGGTTGATTAACTGGAGCTATTATTAAAGGTGTTTCAACAAAAGTTATAAGGGTACCCTTCATGAATTTATTTGTGTCTTGCTTCTTTGCAGCGATAAAAAGGTAGACAACTTGGCAATCAGTTCCTAGATGAGCTTCTGTCAGGTTGAGGATAGTCATGTTGATGACATTTTGAAACTTTTAATGAGATATTTTTTGCTGTTTTTTCACACTCTTACTTGTGTTTTACAGAACTTCTGTAAAGTTCTTTTTTTTTCAATAAACAATATGAGCAATGCAGTGGCCTAAAAGAAGTTTGGTCACATCACAACCTTATTTCTTTCTGTATTTCTTTACTCAAAGGAGACCTGTTATGCTACATTTCCAAATTTATATTTTGATCTTGGACTCCCCTCGAGTAGGGGTTCTTAATCAGCTCATACTACCATGGGGCGGCATGGCTCAGGAGGTAGAGCGGGCGGCCCAGGAATCAGAAGGATCTCGTTTGATCCCCGGCTCCTCCAGAGAACGCGTCGAAGTGTCCTTGAGCAAGACAATGAACCCCGCACTACTCCTGATGTAGGGTGGTGCCTAGCATGGCAGCGTCAGACATCAGGGTGAATGTGAGGCAAAGTTGTAAAGCGCTTTAGGGTCATATCATGTGACTAAAAAGCGCCATATAAATGCAGTCCATTAACCATTTACCATCCTCAAAAAAAGGAGGATGGTAGTCCATTGTAGTCTCTGCCTGAAACGCCTCGTTGGGGCGCCTCTTCCGCTATGCCCATTTTCTTCTTACTGGCCAGCTCTGTGGAGGCGGTTTTTCCGGGTCCGCCTCCCCAGAGTGAAACTGAGACCCGTCTGCCATCTGAGAGGGGATCGACGGGCAAATTCTGCAATCTAACGCTGTACTTGTGTATAGATCCAATGAAATGAACTTGTTCTAATACACGCAACGGCGCAAGTGGAGGACGCAGTGTGTAAGTCTGGCAGCTCAAGCTCAAATTTGCTTTCTACCTACGGCAACTATGGTGAGTGCAGCGGTGTTTCTACTCTGTATCTAGGATTGAGGGAAAGAATCCACTTCATACAGACACATTTGTAGAACGGGTCGACATACCCAAATGTAGACCGGAGACCGTAGAAATCCAGTGGGTCTGAGTTTAGAGGGAAACATGGACATTGAGGAGCAGCAAAAAGTGGACCAACAACTAATGGACTGCTTCGGTGTGCATTATAAGGACCTGCTGGTTCATGTGCATAACTGGTGTGTTGTTCACATGGAGTAACGAACAGCTTCTGCACTGGTGTATGACGAAGAGGCGAAAGCTCTAGGCTAAATGGTCTTTTAGGAAATTGCCCGTGGTAAAGATTTATTTATTGCATCGGAATGACCAGCGTTTGCTCGCAATAAATGGGCGTGATAAGCCGCTATCACACCGGATGCAAAAACAAATTTATCCTGCGACAGATTACATTCAAGGTCAATGTATTGTCTTTGCATTGACTTTGAATGTAATCTGTCACGCTGAAAATTCGTTTTGCGTCCGCTGTAAAAGTGGCTTGATGCGACCATAACGCATGTATTTGCGTCTTTCCATTGACTATAAATGTAATCTGTTGCGCGAAAAATTCTTTTGCGTCTGGTGTGAAAGTTGCTTAACGAGCCCATAATGCGTGTATTTGCATCTTTGCATTGACTTTGAATGTAATCTGTCTCGTGAAAAATTATTTTTGCATCTGGTGTGAAAGCTGCTTGATGAGCCCATAACGCGTGTATTCGCGTCTTTGCATTGACTTTCAATGTAATCTATCTGTCATGCGAAAAATTCGTTTCGCGTCCGGTGTGAAAGCGGCTTGACGCGCCCATAATACGTGTATTCACAGCTTTGCGTTGACTTTGAATGTAATCTGTTGCACAAAAAATTTGTTTCATGTCCGGTGTGAAAGCTGCTTGAAAGGCCCACAACGCCTGTATTCGCGTCTTTGCATTGACTTCGAATGTAATCTGTCCCCCGAAAACTTTGTTTCACGTCTGATGTGAAAGCAGTTTTATGGATAGTGCGACAGCTAGGGAGAGCCCTGTTATGCTATCAACATAATGCAGGTTTTACAGACCGTAAGTTCCGATAGCGTTGACAAGTTGCTTGTGTGGAGCTAGCGAATTGATCACTTATACAGGAAAGAATTTTCTACTCTATCTCCGCCTTTTTCGGCATTTTATTAGCCAGAACAATTTCTAAAGGGGGATGAAATTATGTCACAGTGCCGAAAAATCGCTTGTTATACCAGATAGAGTAGAGCTTCTGCGTTATGCATTACTTTCACGGTAGCATCAGAGAGCTTGCCCAGAATTTGTGAAGTATTCAGCTGGTCATGGATAAGTGAAGCGATCACAAGCAGCCATTAACAAACCCAAACACGCATCCCAAGCTCTGCAAAACCTACGTCTGGTCTAACCTTAGCCTTTTCAGTACAACTTTGCGGACACATACAGTACCTCTCCGGTTAGCTTCAACTATAGTGGCTACAATCGGGCAACGTTATGATGAAACTGCCACATTTGATGCTTACCGAAGTAACGCAAGCATACCAATTAGAATTACGGCATATAAGTTAACTTTGAGCATTTTTAATCAGCACGGCATGCAAACTAACATGCAGTAGCTGGTAACCTTGCAGTCATAACAACTACAGAGACAAACCCTTGCAATACAGGTTTTACAGACAGCAAGTTTCGTTACTGTGAACAGTTGTACCAAGCATCCAAATTACAAACAAGTATTAAAAGTTATCTTCAAATGAGGTTTATGTTTGCACACCTTCTGTAGAATTTCCCCTGATATTACTCTTGCATATATTGGACACAAACATTAGCAACAGTAACTTTGCTACGTTTGCCACAGTACTACAGCAACAGTCAACTGGCTATCACGTCAGGTTGGCTTATGCAGTAAAAGCAACTTACAGCTTCTGCGAGCCAGGGACAGTTACGACCGATCCAGGCTTTATCTTCAGATATTACAAAGCCTGCGTTTGAGGCCAGTTGTTAGTGCTAACTATTGTTAGCGGTCCTGCTAGCCACCCGTAACACGTTAGCTTCACTTACATTATTTGCTGTTATATCGCCACTTACAGCTTGTGGCTTCAAGCGCTTGAACAATGCAGCTGCTTCAGGTTTGAGAAGCAGCTGAAACGCTTATCCAGTGTCGAATTATCCTTTATTGACAAAGCTGTCTTTGGTGAAATGCTGAGCACAAACAGCTAACATTGCCTTTGGCCGTGGCTATTTGCTGCCAGCAAACAAAAGAAAGCTATCCACTGATTTCTGGTGGCATCGTCTTTTGGAAGAGAAATAAGTGCTTTTCTTCATGTCCAAAAGTAAACGGACAAGCAGCTTTGGGAGTGATATTGGGAAAACTGCACCTCAAATGATCTGCGGTTCTTCTTTTGTATTTCTAAAAATGTAGACGCTACTAAGGTACAGTATGATCTGCCTTTGTTAGTGCCTGCTAGAATAGTTTCCGGGGGTGGGCTCGTTCAGCGCCGTGATTGGCTGTGGCTAGGTCTGTATTAATTGGACGGCACAACCTGACGTCCAGTTTTGCCCAGATCTCGTGAAGACCTCGGGAGGAGCTGTTCAGAGAGGAAATCACGTTCACGAAATCACGTTTTTGGATAAGGCAAAACCCATTTACCGTATGTTTAGAAACTTTTCAGAGGTTGAGTATGGACATGCAACATTGTAACATTACTTATATTGTATTAAAAGAAGGATCAGCATAATAGGTCCCCTTTAAAAAAAAAAAAAAAAGATTGTGCCTAAAACTGAACAAGTAGCAAGACTCATAAATCACTGAGCTACAGAACGTAATGCTGTTTGGTTGCTAATGTTTCTATCCCTCTTATTTTTTTGGTTTTTTGTGAAATGGCAGTGCTGCTTGTCTTATCAGCACCATCAAAGTGGGTTTTTTGGTCTAAAAGGAATAGAAAAATCACTTACATCAGTATATCCTGCTCCCTCACATAAGCAAGTTTACCTCATGAAACGGCACATTTTGACCTTCTGCAAATTTTTAATTTTTGATGCTACAAACCAGTTGTCTATGGCTTGTTAATCAATTTTTGTGGCCTTAGCCATTTCTGATGAAACAGCAGTCACTCCACTCCATTAATGCTGTTTCCCACTTGGCAGAAATGCACAATTATTTAATGCTGATTTTGGCAAGCTTTCACCAACATAGTGGGGCTTTATGAGGAATGTAAATAAAATACCTCAGTTGCTTGAGGCTATAATAACGCCGCTGTCAATTTTGTCAGCTTGAAGTTGACAGGCTTAACGGTGGGTGATCATCATGAAATGACACAAAATTTCTTTGATTTTCATTTGAGTGAACATGATTACTATTTGTAAAGATAATTCATCTGGTTGACAAATGATTCTTCTCAGTATCTCAGAATTGAAAATATTTAAATTTATGTCCAACATCCAGTGTTGTGGTTTTTTATGTACTAAGTGTGCATCATGTGACTGGAATACTCCAGATATATTAATAAATGTGAACTTGTGTGTCATTGCACTGCTCACTTCAGCAGCCCTTTTTTTTCTTTTTCATGCTCCTAATATTATTGCCTTAGTTGATATTTAATTTTTAAATTTCCTAATTGAGACTAGGCAGAAGCATGAGAAGGCTGCTTTGGTTATTACTGTTATTATTTTAAGAGTTAATCGGATTACCTTTTATACTTCAGAGAAAAATAGGAGGAGAAAAATAGGTTTCCATTCGCCTCACGACTCATTTTAAATTACTGCTGTTTACTTTTTCAAAGTTTTGTGGCATACAGTAGTGTGCAGTGATGATGATACACTCAACAAAACACGGAAACCAAGTACTATTCAACTATTAATTTTATGTGATATTGGACCACATAGATAAAAATAAGTAAACGGATAACAATATATTGTAGAAACCAAAATAATAATGTCTTTTTGAGAGAGTCAATATCTAGTGTGGCCACCTTTGATTACATCATTTAATCTTTCGGGCATAGTTTTCACATATTTTTATTTCCCTACTCGCTGTACCATTCCATATGGTTTGAAATTCATTCCGAAGAGGCTCTTTCAATGTTACAACAGATTTGCTGGCTCAGATTAAGGTCTGGATTTTGAGAGGGCCAAGTCATAACTTTTATGTCATCAGATGTTTCTTTCTGGCTGAGATAATTCTTTTGCAATTTTGAAATTTGTTCAGGGTCATTCTCTTGTTTAAAATAAAATTCCCGACCAATCAGTCTCTTTCCAGATGGCGATTCATGCTTCACAAGGATGCTGTAATACTGCTTTTGATCCATGATTCTGTCCATTCTGTTCATGAGATCACGGGTGCCTTTAGAGCCGCAGAATCCCAAACCATAATATTACCAGCTCCATATTTCACTGCAGGGGTTAAACAGTCAATTTTGAAACGTTCTCCAGCTCTCACGTAAGTTCTGCGTTTGGGAGAGAAAATTTTTGAATTTTGATTCATTGGTCCAAAGGACTTGTTCCCAGTCGATTGGAGTTCAATCCTTGAATTTTTTTGGCAAACTCGTCTTTATTTGATGTTGCTTGCTCTTGGCAGCAGCATCACCAATCAGACCATTTTCACTCTCGCGTCTGGAACAGTACATTCTGATACTTTCAGGGCTTCCTCTGGCTTTTTTTATTTTGTAGCCAACCTGTTTTGCCAAATAATTTATTTAGTACCCACTTGATTTTTCTCTTAGCCAGGGTTTTTTTTTTGTCGCCATCTGTCCTCTGCTGTTGCCACCACCCCTTGGGAGAACAACTGGACTCGGGGCCACCGAAAGGACTGTTTTTCAACATTACATTGCTTCTTTGGCCTGGCCTTGCAGAAGAATCCATTCCAGACATGGAAGCCTACACAGACTGACCTGGGAGATGAAGCTCAGTCAAACGGGGTGGATCCAAATTTTGGAAAGGGGGGAGCAGCCCCCATACAAGCGTCAAAGACGCAAAGCCTGGAGGAGTCTGGGGACCCTCCCCCAGAAAAATTTGAAAAATCAAAGTGCCAAATGCATGTTTTCCTGGCATCTTGGGGAAAAAAATCAAGGTCTTATAGTTGGCTGAAAAACAAATTTTTTTCATTAACAATTATCTCTATTTAAGGTACAAGTTTGCACTTGAATCTGCAAAGATAATCAAAACAAAGAGACTTTCGTCGTATTCCGATAGAAACTGATGAACCGTGAAAATGATCAAAGCATCCATCAGGATACATCATGGATTAAACATTTAAACCACAACACTAAAGTTGTTTTCTTTCATGGAGAATGGTATTTAATCCACTTTGAAGTGAATTTGCTACTTGCAAATTAGGCATATTCAGTAAGCATGCAGAGCTACAAAATCATCTTCTGGAAATGTTTGATTCTCACTTAAGGGGGTGATGAAGAGTATTCTTCGGGGGTATCTACGGGCGTACATATCAATCACTTTGTTATAATCAAGTTTAAGATCCAGTTGCACTTGCACAAATGTTACTGTGAGATATAAGCGGTGTTATCACTAAACAAACGTTATAGCTCGTCTTATAGTTAATCCATATAGACTGCATATTACAGACCGTGTACAGTTGTCAGAGTTGAATAGTCACTTGCTATCTTATACATTCAGCTATAGAAATCATCAATATTGAAGAGGCCTAGTTGTCCCTTGTTATAATATAGCGTATAAACTGTAGTGCAATAAATACTCAGAGGATTAACTGAACTAAAAGTGTCTATCACAATGTAAATGCTTAAATAAAAGTAGAAATCCTGCATTTAAATTAGGAGTGAACTCATCCATAAAACCGTGTGTCAGCTTGGCTTGCTGGTGAATATCTATTAACTGATCCTGGCGTGCCATCTAGTGATAGAATATTGTAACTGCGTGCCTAAATTTACAGCTTCATGTCCGCTGGCAACAACATCTGCACAAAGATATCCAGCCGAGCACCGTTGTTCTTGAACGCGCCAAATCCAGTTAATCCTTTATGATGAATTACATTCATATTTAAATTTGTAACGAGTCTCGAAGTGGCCAGTGTCAACGTAACGAAGTGAAAGTATACTTTTTATCTTTTAAATGTTGTATAGTAAAAGTAAAGGTCAAACTTCAAGTACAGTACGCTATAAATCCTCAAAAAAAAAACCTACTTAAGTAGGGTACTGTTCGTTACTATACACTATATACTATATATAAATTTTTTTTGCACCTCATTTTCCACACGTGCTTTTGTGTTCGACGACTTGGCGTCTTTGTTTTGATTCTATTCTTATCAGTTGCTCGGTTCATCTTCGGTAAACTTCGTTCGCTCATTAAAAATGAAATGTGTATATTAGCTACTTAACTGACTGAAAATATTACAAATAATTAAAAGGTGAAAAAGGAAATAAAAAACTGCCTTCACTGGGATTTCAACCAGAATTTCCAGCTTGCAAATCCACGGTACTACCCATTAGGCCATTGGTGCACTTCATTGAACTTTGTTGAAAACTTGATGTTACACCTTTCCCTAACACTAACACTAAATTCGACCCTCAACTGATCCCTAATCTTAATCCTAACCGAAATTTAGGGCCACCCTAAACCGTCGTAAACCGTGGGCGCAGCGAAACCATAACTAGGTGATTAAGCGAGGTAGCTGCTGTGGGCCTACTTCGGTGCGAAAAAGCCTGAGCTCGTCCTATGGGGCCTAGACCTACATACACAGTCTATTAATATTATTAGATATATTAGAGTCTCGACTGACGAGTCGGCAGGTTTCGAGTGCTGAAGCAAGGCTTTCACCAAGCTTTCTGCAAGAACTCAGAGGCCAACAGGGTATAACTATTACATAATCCTTTTTCACAATTACATAGTTTACCTACCTCCAAGACAGCTGTATTTACCAGTTGTTTTGAGCAATGTTCACAGTCGCTGATAACCGAGTTGTTTCAAGCGTGCTAATGACGTAATTATAAACAAATACCCTGATTCGTCGAACAGAAAAGCACGTGTAGAAAATGAGGTGCAAAAAAAATTTTGCTGCCCGCACAGTGCACTACTTTCAGTGCACGTGATCAATACTGGATGCGAGATTCAGTGTGTTAAGACGGTATGGGATATCTGACTGACTCTGCGCGCAGTAAGGAAGTGAAAACATCGGTCTGAACCAGGGCCGTCGTATAGGGGGGAAAGGTGATGACAATTATAAGGGCCCACAAAACCCACAGTAACCGCCATGACAAAATTATTATGCAGAGACCTAACTGCTATTCATACTAATGCACCAGAGTTAATCACAAAGCCACAGAGGCATGCAATATTGATTAAATAAATTTCAATTTATTAGTGAACTCCTGTACCAATGGCAATTACTTACATATTGGTCAATCTCTCAGCCATTTGAATTATATAATTAAATGGCAAAATAGGCTGGATTTATTTATAAGTCTACTTAAGCCACTATCCATCCTGTTGACAGAGCCAGGCCCATCTCCCGAAAGCAAGGCTACTTCCGATAGTGAAGGGAATAGTGAACCAGATCATAGCTGTAGCCTACAGCTACAACAACCCAGGAGAGGCTTAATGGACTTGCCAGACCTTCAATTGAAAGTCAGTTAAGCAGATAGTTGGACTTCAAAGACCTTAAGCTGTGAACAAGCAAAATAACTTAAGCTCAAGTTGAGATAAGGGAAGACTTAAAATTATAGTTTTTGATATTTATTTTACAAGAAAGTATTTAATTGTGTTCTCAATATTACTTACGAGATATTCAAATAGTTAAGTTACATAGCTACCTTTGTGATTTCACAATAATAGCTACACCTTGTGTTGTATCTTTAGCCAGTATACTTTGAGTTATTGTCTGTTGCACATTAGTGCTCGATATTTTACAATAAAATACCCAGTACCCATTTGCTGAGTGATTTATTGAACATTTATAAAATGGGTGCTTCCCATCCTTAAATGTGATTGGCTTAGCTGCGTTCCATGCCCGTATAAAATTACTGTAACCCACTGTGGCAGGCCACAGCACAAAATATCCCTGCCCGCGACAAACTACTCGGCGCTCAACTGACTCGTAAGTTACGTTTGTTTCGAGACTTTTAGCTCGCTATTTCAGTGTTAGCGAAGTTTAGCCTTTTAACCCGCTAACCAGTTGGCTATCTATCTAGCTAGCTGTTGTATTACAGAGGTTGGTATCCCTTTTGCGTTGCTAACTACGTTGCTAACTAGCTCGCTATTTCAGTAGCCTATTAGTGATAAATTGTTGACTTTTTTCTTGTGTGTTTATTTAATGACCTATGTGTAGTGTAACCACATCGATTGTAGTGAACACTAGCTAGTTGACAAGCTGGCTAGCAAACTAATTCGTAATTCAACATATTTTCCTGGACACCAGCAAGTGTGGAGGACCAAAGTCAATCGTTCCCTACTCTCGCTGCTGGTTGTAATGATATGGCCGATCGGCCCAAGTTGAGAACAAGGAAACTCGAAAACCAAAACGAATGTAAAATTATTTCACGGGGTCTTCAGGAGACCGAAGGAGACGACATTCAAAACAGCCTGCTTTTATAGTATATCTACATTAGCGAGCCCAAATAGCCTGATGTGCCATGATAATGGCGCCAGATGAAAAAGCAATCTTAGCGTCTGTGTTGCTTGCCAACCATTCTGTCCACTCTATCTTGCTTGGTGGAAGAACAAATAGTTCAATTTTATTGTTGCATTATTACCAATAAATTGTCGATTTTTTTTCTTGTGTGTTTGTTTATTGGGTAACCAATTGGGTAACCGTTTTATAAAAGCAATAAGCCCCTTGAAGCACTGGGTTACTGTGATTTTATAATGGCGGAGGGGCACTAAGGCACTCCGCTGCAGGTTGTGCCTTGGAACGCCCCGGCGCCGTAATAAAATCACTGTTACCCCCTGCTTCTCTGGACTTATTCCTTTATTATTTTTTCTGATCAGACTACGTGATATAATGTGGTTTCAGGTAGCCTCTTCTGTGAATACTCACCACATCTAATAATTCAGAATTTGCATAATAATACTCTTAACTCTGTGTTGAGTGGTTAATCGTAAAAAAAAGGAAAAAATGGGTGTATTGCATCTAGCACTGTCAAGAACACAGAGAAACAGAAAAATGAATAACAGCCATTGTCGTAAAAAATGTTGGGGGCCCACACTGATATTCTTTCAGGGGGCCCAGCATTCCTAGCAAATGCCCTGGTCTGAACACCTGATTGTAGATGGCTTTTTAAGGTATTTTGGGGAGCTTTTAATGATTTCTTTTTTTTCAATTATTTTTTAGATTTGCCAAATATATTCCTTGGTAGCCAAACATTTTTTAATTTCGCTATTGGCAAATTTGGCGAGCGCCAGCGGAAGCCCTGTACTTTAATCTCTTCACTTCTGGCGTTTTTAATATCAACCACTGATTTTTACTTTCCACACACAGATAGCAAACATCAAAGGCACCTCCTTTCTGTTTTGCACCTCCGTTGCCACTAGTTTTCAGCAAACCAGTCGATTTGAAACACTCGATGTTGTTTCTTATTGTGCTATGGCAGCATTTAACGTTTTCAGCATCATGTAAAGCCTCGTTGTGGCTATCTCTGAGCGCTCCCTCCTTTGTGCCATCGTGTTTAACACAGTGACAATGCTCAAAGTTGATGTTGATGCTTTTTTTTTGCATCAATAATCATGGAATCAGCCTTCAAGCATGTATTCAGGCTATGCAAGAGTCTAAAAAATAAAATTTGCGACACCTTTCAGTTGTTGCAAAAAATGGATGTTTTCAGTGTTTTTGTTAATTACCCATATTTTTACCTCAATATACTTTTGGGAATTTTTTTTGTTCTCATTGCCTAAAATAGTATTTTTCAATGCATTTTCACTAAAAAATTCTAAAGAAGTAATATATTTAGAACCCTTTTCGACAGATGTGGTGATGTATGATCATCATTGCGCACTACTGTATTGTCAATGATAATGTTTAGAGATTAAGTCAACTAATATTGATTTTGTTCCTTCAAAAAGAGAGAAGTACGTATTTATGGCACCGTATGTAATTAGGAAAGGGAACAAGTTTTTTGGGCGTTTCAGGGGAGGGGTATCGCTGAGTTAGAGGTTTTTACTGTATTACGTTCTACGCATTCCCTGTACTGTTAATACCACAAGGCTAATATGTTGCATCATATTTTTTGATTTTAAGAGCCTGTGATGAAAACTGAGGGGTCCTAAAAGGCCGATAAAGCCTGCATGCTGTGATAGAGAGAGAGTGAGGGAAAGGGGGAGAAGGGGTTGGAGGAGAAGAAAGGCAGTTGTGCGTGTTGTTTTGAGGAGATTCCGTGGATTGAGAATCTTTTTGAGGAAGGGGGTCGACACGAGATGAGGGAGGTGAGAGGGAGGGGGTGGAGTGGGGGGGATTTGGGGGTTGCACCGGTTGTTTCCTATTGGCTGTCCATGACGGCATTCTCCCCGGAGGCTTCCCTTCCCCCCCTCCCCTCCCAGAGCTGAGTGTGCGGCGGTCACGTTTTCAGGGATGTCTACCGCGAGCTCAGCCTGCTTGCGGATCCCCAACCCTGCCCTCCCTCCCATTTCGCATGTTCTAGCACAGTGCCGGTAGCCTTGCCATCCTCTCGCTTTTTCTCTCTCTCTCTTCCTTTCCGCTGCTCTCATTCTCTCCCTCCCTCTCGCACGCTTCTGCTTCCTCTAGCACTCTGTCTCTCTCGCTCTGTTTTGCTCTCTCTCGCTTGCCTTTCTCACCTCCTCTCTTCTGCTTTTTCTTTCCCTCTCTCTTGCTTGCACTGTCTCCCTCTCGCTCCCTCTCCTGTCTCCTCCCCAAACCCAACGCGCATTCCCGAGATTTTTGCGAACGCTACCGTCGCCGAGCGCGAGGCCTGCGCCGAGGATCAGTTGCGGACAGCCAGTGCCTTGAGATCCGACCAACCACAGCCCCCACCTCACCGGAATGTTCTTCTTTTTTACCTGAGCATCTCCTTTTTCCCTCAGCGATTGTGAGCTCTGAAAATAGAAATCAGCGGGAACAGGAAAACATGGACTCATCCCTGGTTTATGTTATGAAAAACAACGGAATAATTGAGCTTCTCTGTTGAGCCTGGGGCTGATTCTCGTTTGCTGTCAGACCTGGATGCAGCCGGAGGTTTTTCGCGGTGCTCCTCGAGTGTTCAGATGCGAGAGAGAGTGGCAGGTTGCGGATAGCGGCTAGCCCTCGACGGAGCTGGCGTCCCATCGGCCGGGCATCTGTTTACATTCCCTCCCCTGTCCGTTCCGAGGGTTCCCGATAGGACTCCGCTGATGCATGCATTTGCTTGCAATACCGCGCCTGCCCAGCCCGCCGTGGACCCCTGGTCTCACCGATGAGCTGCTTTCTCAATCTGTTCCCCACAATCGCAGCGGCTGGGATTCTGTCAGCAAGCTCGTTATAATACGGGAGACGGAACGGATAGATGTGCCTGCTTGCCACTCTGCGGCCTCGCACTGCCCTCCGGCCCCAGCTCGCTGCCGGGCTGCGGTGACCCTGGACTGCAGCGGCCCACCGGAGAGCCGGGTCGGGGAATTCGAAGGGAGATGCTCCTCCGCCTGTCATCCTTCTCCTCTGTGGCCGTGCGCCCCTTTGCCTCTGTTGCTAGGCAACCGTTTATTAATTTGAAATTTCAGGGAGAAGGACGAGGACAGTAGTCAAGGAGACCAAGTGGAGGAATCTCTCACTGGAATGCTTTCAGAGATTAAACAAGAGCCGCTCTGACAGCTGGGTGGAGAAGCAGGGCACAGCATGCTGAGAAATTTCCCCTGCCAGGGCCTGTAGGCACCGCGCTCAGTCATGTAGCCCTACTACCCTTCCTTCTTTTCTGGACTGTGGGCAAAACCCCTCTGCTGTTGGTGGCATGGACAGAACCGTGGGCTTCCCTTCCTTCTCATATTGGAGGCTTTAAGGTGGAGTTGATGAGAAGTGGCAGTCAGAAACTTTTGATGCATTTTGTCAGCGAGTTTACATGAAGTTTTAAACCCAGTTGTCAGTCGTCTGTGCTACTTTGAGCTTTTACTACTGCCGATACCTCTCCACGCTATAACTCCGGTCTGTACCTGAACTGTTAAAGCTGAATTGCCCGCCTACATAAAATTATTCACCTCAGCTAATTCACCAAAAAAATAACCGTGAAAAGTTACGAAACAAACTAGCCACGCCCTCTGCCGACTTCACCCTGGCCGGCACGAACCCAACCGCGAGAACCGAGCTGACCCGGGAGTCACTCGGTGTGCTGGAGCCTGCCTGCATCCTGGCCCCCGAAAAGGGTCTTCCCGCCACTCCTCCGCCCCCGCAGTGCCCCCCTCAGCTGCCCCGCGCAGTGCGGGAGGGGGAGGAGGGGGGTGCCGGGGAGGACAGGGGTCTGGTGACGGACTGTGCATGTCGGGTGATGGGGCTGCTGGCCATGGGCCACCGGCTCTTCGTCCCCAGGCTGTTGGCGGTGAGGACTCCGCGCTCCACCCTCTTTATCAGGGTGTATCACTGTGTTTCTCAGCAGTGTTTTTCACCCGTGTTACTCTGCTGGGTTTTTTAACTGTAGTTCACAATCATGTTTTTCAACTGTCAATCTGACCTTTTTTTTCAACTGCCACTCTCAACCATGTTTCTTATCTGTTATTCTCGACTGTGATTTTCAACTGTCATTCTCAACCAAGTTTTTGAACTATCATTCTCAACCTTCTTTTGACTGCCATTCACAAACGTGTATTTCAAATGCCATTCTCAACCGTGTTTTTCAACTGTCATTCTCAACCATATTTTGCTCTGTCAATCTCAACCGTCCAGCTGTCGTTTTCAGCTGCTTCTCAGCCATGTTTTTCAACTGTCATTCTCTGCCATATTTCTCCACTGTGCTTTGCAACTCCGTTCACTATTCTTCAGGCTTGTTTTTTGTGTGTGTGTGTGTGTGTGTGTGTGTGTGTGTGTGTTTTGATTTATCATTCCGCTCACTGCCATTAAAATTGTTAGTTTCCTGGTCAACTCAAATTTATTTTGTGTTTAAAAAAACATGAGATAAATCGTAAGGTAATCCGTTGTTTGCATTTTCTTCTCGGACATGAAGTTGAGTGCTTTGGCATTAACGTCTTATGAGATAATATCCTTGGCCAGATATACTGAGTAGATATTTTGGAATACGAGCTGAAACAGAAATCTTGGTAATGTTCTGTTGCTTCTTAGATGTGATCATATTTACAAGCCCTGAGGTGGCGCTCATATGTTATGGCGGGTACAGCAGCACAGTGGACTGAAGAAGCTGTAACTCTCATTTATTTGTTTTGCCTGTGTCTCAGGATAAAAAGCAGTCATGCAGCTGGCTGCTTGGTTATGATGGTCATAGAGTTCATATTTGTTTTCATTTCGACTGCGATGAAGTCTCGTAATTGGGTTCGTCCCAGCTAACGTGCTGACACACTAACGCTGAGCCAAAGGCCCATTACCTTGCAATGTGATAAATTACAGAGCATATCCAATAGCGAGGAGTTTAAATGAGGCCAGACTCTTCACCCACTCAGGGTAATTAAAAAGGGATTGACATTTCAGCCCATTTATCCTTGCCAGTCTAGTTTCTGCTTTGACCCAGCTGCTAATTAGCAATAACCAGCACACTTTGGAATCTGTCCATTTTGTTAACAAAAGACGTTTGTTAACATATTTCTTAGGCTGCACAACAAGGTTATTTTTATATTTAACCCTTCAGATCGAAGATAATTGATATGGGAATAGGATGTTGTTTAATTAAAGGGTCTTGAATATTGTTCTGTATATCTGTACTGTATTTTGCATACTACTTTGAAAAGTGGTTGGCAATATTCAATATATACTGTATATAGAGCATTGTGCACAGTTCTTGAGTAACATGAAATCCTCTCTCTTTTTCTTCTGGCTGGTGTACAGACATCCAAGGAGGACCTTTTGCAAGCAGATTTCGAGGGAGCACTGAAGTTTTTTAGGGTCCAGCTGCCCAAGCGGTACCGTGCTGCTGAGAACGCCCGGAGACTCATGGAGCAGGCATGCAACATCAAGGTAAGATCTTGTGGTCATGCCTCTAGCAAGGGTCCACTGTTCCGTCAAGCTAAGACCTTGTGGTCATGCCTCCAGCAAGGGTCCACTACTCTGTCAAGAAAAGACCTCAAGGTCATGCCTCCAGCAAGGGTCCACTGTTCCGTCAAGATAAGACCTTGTGGTCATGCCCCCAGCAAGAGTCCACTGTCCTGTCAAGGTAAGGCCTTGTTGTCATGCATCCAGCAAGGATCCACTACTCTGTCAAGATAAAACGTCAAGGTCATGCCTCCAGCAAGGGTCCACTGCTCAGTCAAGCTAAGACCTTGTGGTCATGCCTCCAGCAAGGGTCCACTGTTCCGTCAAGATAAGACCTTGTGGTCATGCCTCCAGCAAGAGTCCACTGTTCCGTCAAGGTAAGACCTTGTGGTCATGCATCCAGCAAGGGTCCACTACTCTGTCAAGATAAAACCTCAAGGTCATGCCTCCAGCAAGGGTCCACTGCTCAGTCAAGCGAAGACCTTGTGGTCGTGCCTCCAGCAAGGGTCCACTGTTCCGTCAAGATAAGACCTCAAGGTCATGCCTCCAGCAAGGGTCCACTGTTTTGAGAATGTAGGCATTATGGTCATGCCCCATGTAATGGTTTGTTGTTGAATCAAAATGGGACCATAAAGTGGGACCAAAATTCAAGGATCCCATTTTAGAATTTCCATAGCAAACTGACCTGAAATAATTGGAGAAAAGGTTTAGCCTGAGCAGATTCACCATTTGGGATGAATGAAGGTGCTCCTAAATTTTTGACATACCAGTGCAATTTCCTTTCTGAAGGGTGAGAATGTTCAATTGCAACATATTGTTGATCAGCCATAACATTATGACATCACATCATGTTATGTGAATGACGTTTATTTTCTCATTTTAATGGCACCTGTCAGTGGGTGGAATATGTTAGGAAGCAAGTGAACATTTTGTCCACAAAGTTAATGCGTTGCAAGCAGGAAAAATGGGCAAGGGTCAGGATGTGAGCGACGTGGACTCGAGCGAAATTGTGATGGCTTGACAACTGGGTCACAGCATCTCCAGAACTGCAGCTCTTGTGGGGTGTTTCGGGTTTGTAGTGGTTAGTACTAGGGGTGTAACGATTCTTTTTAAAGCGTAGTACCACCACCTGTTGCCATGGGGCGAATATCCGAGCTTTCCCTTTTCCGTTATTAAACCCGATGCAGTCCTGAATGAAAGTGCCAAACGTCAAAGGGCATATGAAATGCTTCCGGAAAAATAACCTGTCTGACATTTGTATTTTTTTGGCCGACATGCTGCACGGAGCCAAGTAAAGGATTACAGAATCGTCTCCTTTGAACCAATTTGTTACTCTAATCCTGTCCCTGTTCACTTT
Organism: Gymnothorax reevesii; assembly: GCA_029721435.1. Taxonomy (NCBI): domain Eukaryota; kingdom Metazoa; phylum Chordata; class Actinopteri; order Anguilliformes; family Muraenidae; genus Gymnothorax; species Gymnothorax reevesii. Next base: position 41,688,550 of record CM056575.1, on the reverse strand, counting down.
GCTCAATTAGCAATCAAACTGGGGATTCGCTTATTTACTTTGCTGAATGAGTAGAGCTGTTTATTAAGACAGCATGTTTGGTTGCCACGTTGCAAAGAGTAAATGAATCCACCATTTGATTGCTAATCAAGCAAAGTAAATGGGGACAGGTATACTTTTCTTGGAGTTCCCTCATCGGGAAATGATTCTGTTTTCATTTGCTTGGCTCCTTTCAGCACGTAGCCGAAAAATTTTGATGTCAGTCCAGTTTTTTCTGGAAGCATTTCCCATGCCCTTTGATGTTTGGCACTTTCGTTCAGGACAGCACAGGGGTTAATATAGGAAAAGAGAAAGCTTGGATATTCGCCCCATGGTAGCAGGTGGTGTTACTACGCTTTAAAAAAATACCCTGCTTATCGCACTGAAGACCCCTCGACTGCGTTTCTAAGTTGAATCTGGCATTAGTTGAATTCTGATCGCAGAAATAATACATGTAATGAAGCCAAGCGCTGATATGAATAACCTTGGCGTCGCCATTTCTCATTTTTCACAATAGGCCCCCTGGTGGGCAAAGTAAGAGTCAAAATTGACTGGAATTCGGTAGGTAAGTGAAGAATCCATAGACGTACCACCCACTGAAAAATGAGAAATCTAGAAGCAAACCTGAAGGCGCTAGAGCAGTAACATCGTTGAATGTAAAGATCAACAGCATTTATTCTATTTGTCCTAGAAAATGGTAAAAAATTGGTCAAATCAAAAACACGTGTTATGTGATGAAGGGTGATCCCATGCACATTGGCCGGCCGAGGGGTAATGAAAAACCGTGATTCAGAATCGTTACATCCCTAGGTAGTACCTCCCAAAATTTTTCCAAGGAGGCAAAATCAGTGAACTGCGGTTCATGGGCAGCCTGGGCTAATTGATGTGCATGGGAACCGAAGGCTTGCCTCCAAACCAACAGAAGAGCTACTGTAGCTCAAATTGCTGAAAAGATTAATGCTGGTTCTGATGAAAATGTGTCAGAACGCACATTGCATCGCAGTTTGTTGCAAATGGTGCTGCGTTGCCGCAGACCAGCCAGGGTGCCCATGCTGACCTGAATCAACCGCTGAAAGCGGAACATCAGAACTGGACCATGGAGTAATGGAAGAAGGTGGCCTGGTCTGATTAATCACATTTTCTTTTACATCATGTGGATGGCAGGGTGCAGGTGCATTGCTTACCTGGGGAAGACATGGCACCAGGATGCACTGTGGGTTGAAGGCAAGCTAATGGAGGTAGTTTGATGCTTTGGGCAATGTTCTGGTGGAAAAGCTTTGGTCCTGCCATTCATTTGGATGTTACTTTAACACGTACCACCTACCGAAACATTGTTGCAGACCAAGTGCACCCGTCTATGGAGATGGTGTTCCCTAATGGCAGTGGCCTCTTTCAGCGGGATAATGTAGCATGGCACTCTACAAAAGTGTTTCAAGTATGGTTTGCGGAACACAAGAATGAGTTCAAGGTGTTTCGTTGATCTCCAAATTCCCCGGATCTCAGTTCAGTCGAGCATCTGTGGGATCATGTGGTGGACAAATAATTCCAATGCATGGAGACCTCACATATTGCCTTACTTAAAAAGGATCAGCTGCTAACGTCTTGGTGCCAGATACCACAGCACACCTTCAAAGGGTCTAGTGCAGTCCATGACTTGACAGGTCAAGGCTGTTTTCGCAGCAAAAGGGGGACCTGCACAATATTAGGCAGGTGGTCATAGTGTTACGGCTGATCAATGTATATGCTGAATAATTGTTGATTCCTGCTTGGGCTTTTTATATCTTCAGCCCAGCCTCTGGGAAGACAGTCACGCTCACAGTACATTAGCTGTGCCACCTCAGTTGCTAATTTGTGAGAGCGCACCCAACCATGTGCTGGTCATGTGGGGTCGGATATGAGTTTGCACAGCACACTTCACTGGCAGCAGAACTGGAGGGATTTTGGGCCCAGACTCCCTCTGAAACTCTCCAGTCCCTGGGCAGCAACTGAGCTGAATCCTGGTATTTAAGGTGTTCCACTTGAAGCACACCTGATCCAGCCATTGGAGCCCTCGATTCATCGCATCAGGTGGTATTCAGAAAATGTCAAGATCTGACTGGGGTAATTTTATTTGTGGTTTTGAAACCCCTAGTCTAGTGTGTAGTCAGCATAAGCATTTCTTTTCTGGAGGCAACATATTTTAGTATCTTGAGATTTTTCCTTTGTTATGTACCTCGGCCCTGAAGGAGTTTTTCTTTCTTCTCGGAACATCATATTGCATTATTTTTAGTTTGCGGTAAGTAAGTACAATTATCTAATTTCAAGAGCCACACAACAACTCCAATAAGTTTCATTTTTTGTTGAGCATTAATCAGCTCTGTCATGAACAGACTGCATAGCAGGCATACATTAGCCATAGCAGAGTAGTACAAAAAGCGGGTAAGTAAACAAGCTTGGGATTACAATGAAAAGCAAACACTACAAGGTAAGAAACACTCTTTCCCGAGTGCTTTGTCACAGTGCCCTGGCTCACAAGATTTTTTTATAATAGTTCTCTGGCTGAAATGGTTTTAAAAAAAAAAAAAAGAAAAAAGACACTGGTCGTGTTCAAAATGGGTTACTACATATGACATAATTACTGATTATGGCCAAAAGTGGCAAGAAGCATCAGGCAGGTGACTAACTTTAAATTTATACCAAGGTATATATATATACCTTGATGACTAGCAACGCTTGCCAGATTTCACAGTCCTCAGCCTTCAGCTGTTTTGGTGGTATGGTTTTGTCCCACAATGCAACACAGCCAATGGTAACATCCTACCAAGTCCCAGGAGATATTAGTATTTATCGGACACAACATGCTTGTTGTCTCATACTTGCGATTACACTGTATAGCGCCAAAGAGGGCAGGTTGTGGCATCCAACATATACCGTTGCAGTGTGTGGAAAACCAAATTGCAATTCCAAACACGGTCAATGTAAGTAGGAGGCTGTGGCCAAACCTACTTTTGTCATGTTACATATATCCAAGGAAAACAGATCTTCACACATACGTTTTCAAATGGAGGGTAGTCGGATTAATTGACTTCCTGTTTAGAAGAGCATTTCGATCTGCGACAGATTTGAAGTAAACGCACATGAAGATGGATGTTGACTGGAGGGCGACAGATATCTGACAGGTTTAGTTCCTGTTTAATCAACACCATACCCACTGAGAGTGAATGGTTTGAACCCAGGTGTAAATGATGTTGGTATTGTGCGATCGTCCGGGTGTTTCATATGGTCTTGAAAAAGACTGTTGTTGGCAACTGACGTTTCAACAACCTGAAGATAACTTCCGCTCAGGTTGTCAAAACGTCAGACACCAACAACATTCTTTTTCAAGACTATATTATTCACCTGGACGATCGCACAATACCAACATCATACCCACTGCTACACAATGGCATCAAATTGAGGGAAAAAAAAGAATTTCCTGAAAGTGAAAAGAAATTTTCTTGGGTGTGAAATTATGCAAGTTTTGCGGTTTTATCATTTTATATGCATACGTAGTCTAGAATTTTTCCATTTAGTTATTTTGAATTGACAGAATGCTGGTACAAGCAAATTGTGTCCTATACTGTCATACTGAAACTTGCCAAGGGTTAATTTAGTGCAGGGATACTCACTCTATGCAGGCTTTCATTCTAACCATGCAACTTCACATTCTACTAATCAAGAATCTATGGCAGGGGTGTCAAACTGACCCGTAAACGGGCCAAGAGGCTGCAGGTCTTCAATCCTACCAAGCAGAAGCTCACCTGAAAGCACTGATTTAATCAACTGATCTAGGCCTGCACAACTGATTAGTTGTATCAGGTGCGCTTCTGCATTGTTGGAGTGAAAACCTGCAGCCTCTTGGCCCGTTTACGGGTGAGTTTGACACCCCTGGTCTATGGCAAAAGCTTTTAAGTTAAGGGTTGAGTAGTAGAACCAGGTGTGTGACTGGTTGGTTAGAGTGAAAGCCTGCACCCGTCCCAGCTCATTCTGGAAAAGGCGGAGTATCCCTGATCTAGAGGGTATGTCCCTCTTTACAGATCTCCGCTGTAATCACAGCAGGGTGGGGCCAGGAATGTTCTGTACTCAATACGTCTGGAGAAGGGCTTATTTCAGTTATCGTTTCTTAATAGTTCTCGATTGCAACATTGCCTCCAATCTGGGCAGTGTGTGTGTGTGTGTGTGCATACGTGTGTGTTGCTGTGTTGCTGTGCATGCGTGCGTGTGTGTGTCTGTCTCCCTGCATGTGTGCTTGCGTGCGCACGTGTGTGTGTGTGTGTGTGTGTGTGAACATGTTTGTGCTCTTAGGCTTGTGGCATGCACAGCCCTGCTGCCTGCAGTTTACATCAAAATCTTCATCCGCTGAGGAATTACGATTTAAGCACATGTATTGAATTACTTTGGCTGGTACGTTTATCTGAATAACCCTCACCTCCTACTTTGAGGTACGATTGGATGGCCTTTTTTAAGGTTGTTTGATGAAGAGATGATTTTAGGGAATTTTTATTGGATAATTTTTGCAATAAAACTCATCTACCTGTTTTAGCAGATGGAAAATGAATAAAAATGTTTCTATGTAGTTGGCTTTTCAGTACTGCTGGTGACCAAATACTTTTAACCTGTGTGAGAGGATTTGTCACCCTGCCCAAAGTGGGTGAGGGGTATTGTTTTTGGTGGCATTTATTTGTCTGTGCGTCTGTCAGCAGTTAAGAGCAAAAATGTTCAAATTAAATTACACTAAAATTTCAGGGTAGCTGTGTAATGCTCAAAGGGTCACCCGATTATATGTTTGACCTACTTGGAACAAGGTCGCCAAAAAATAATAAATGGTTAAATATGTCTCGTTTGGTGGGGTATTTTGTGCCTCACACCGCTTGGAGAAAGGGAATGTCGGCCCATTTCTTGAGCAGAATACTTAAGCTCCTGTACTGTTTTGTTTCTGCTGGAGTAGATCTCTGTTGAGTTGGGTTACATGTGGACAAGAGTTTCTGGTCAGACCTGTTTGAAGTCTTACAGAGGTCAGGTTGTTCTGGAATGGTCTGAGAAGTTATTCAAGGGCAGTCCTAGGAAACTGTTGGAGTGCCAGCCCTTAATACTCATCATTAAATTGATAATAATGTAATTAAATTTAATATAATTAAACGGGCTCGTGTCTCATTTTTATGCAGAGACAACCCATTGCATTCATGTTTTTGGTTAATGTATGTGAATTTTGTGTAAGTTTGTACATGCAGATATGTGTATTGAAGAATTAATGTGAGCATCTTGAATGGGGAATTTTTTTATCCATCTGGGCCAGGATGTATATTGTCATGTGTTAGTACTCTGGTTCTTCATTGCATTTATCTGTGTGTATAAATATATTTGGCTGAAAGTGGTCTGGGGTATCATATGTAGCTGCTTGTGTGCGCGTGTGTGTGCGCATGTGTGTGTGTCAGTGCCTGATGCCAGGCTCTGTATTGACTGTGCGTCCAGGCTGCTCTTAAGGTATGTGTGTTTGTACGCGTGTATGTAAATGCTTGGCATGAGCTGGTCTGGGAATGCAGTGTGCCTGCAGGAGTACCAGCAGCCCCCAGCCTCTGTGAAGTGATGGGATAGAAAACAGCAGGGGTTCAAGGCTAAATAAACACACACACACACACTCACACATTCCTTAAGAGCAGCCCGGACTACCCTGCTCAGTGATTCATTAGAGTCATCCTCTGTCACTGGAAGCCAATGGGATTACAGAGCTCATTCCACCAGCTTACCACTCCCCAAACTCCAGCAGGGGGCGCTGCCTCAATGTAGGGTCTGGAGAGCAGTGAGTGGAATGGCAGCGATATGACTCTTATCACACTCAACTGTGGCTTCCCTCTCCCCCTCTCTTTTTGTCTGCTTCTCTCTTTTAATATCCTGCCTCTATGTACTCATTCTTTCCTGTCAACATCCTACCTGTCTTATTCTCTCGTCTCTTTCTTTATCCTCCCTCCTTCTCTCCTCCTTTCTTTCCCTTTCGACATAGTCTCTCTCACTTTCCCTCTTCAGCCATCTTTTCTATTCAGTTCCTCTCAATTGCCTGTTCTCACTGTTTAAAGCAATCAAAACCCACTTGGATTAGCACTAACTGGCGTCAATTTTGCATCAAAGATACGTATTGTTCCCTCTTGCTGATGTACATTGATATATTTGTTCAAACAGCTTAGCAGCTGAAGTATCAAATAGCCAGGGCTGTGTCACTCAGTAACTATCTGCGTTAGTATCCCTGTGCATAGCAACAAAATGTCATATTTTGCACCGAAGCCAATACCACTCAGTCTGTTTCCATGGTTGCAGAATTTTATTTGAAAAAGGGAAGAATAAATGCGTGGGGTAAAAGGCTGCTTGTCATGTATGCTCCTTGTTCCAGTCATCCGAGCTGCTGTCGGCTGTGTGGGGTCGGCCCTCTGCCACAGCTACTTATCAGTGACAGCAGCCTGCAAATTATACTTCGTTGTGGTCACATGCACCCCACGATGGAATTAAGCATGTCACTTGCTCACATACAAACACACACACACACACACACGCGCACAGAACCGCAAACACAAGGAGGTCACTGTGTCTGTTACATGCTGAAAAATTCCTGTACATGCCTTATTCTTCCATCCTTGCTTTTGCATGTTTGTCCATCAGGCTGTATGCCGGCGTATGTAAGTATCTGTATGCCTGCTTGTGCAGCATATGCGGGTGTGTGCATTTGTTTATCTGTGTGTGTGTGTTCTTGCGTAAAAAGAACGTAGGAGGTGTCTGAGGGCAGTTGTGCAACAAAGCTTTCCCTGCTTGTTCTCTCTTCTCGCTTGTGTCTTTGCTATCAGGAAGTGAAGTTTACAGGACTCGCTCTATGGCCAGAGCGTGTGAAAGCAAGCTAAAAGGGGCAGGTGGAAGGCTGAGCAAAGCTTTCTGGGAAATTCCTGCCTGCAGGAGGGGCGGTGAACAGGTGTATTGACCCATTAAAGGACAATGAATCAGCATAAAAGAGGAGGAAGGAGAAGGACTTTAAAGACCTCTGTGTTCTCGGTCTTTCAGGATTAACCCGGTCTAATGTTCTGATCAGGAAACCGCGACAGCGCTAGCCTGTGGAGGGAGACAGACCCTGCTTACCTACAGCACAGCTTTGCAGGACTTGGTTTACCTCTTTCAGTTTCTATCTGTTTTCCTCAGTCTCTCTCTTTCCATCACTCCCTCTCTCTAGCATGTGGGCGTGACACTGCGAGGCACTTCAGCGTGGAGACCGCGTGAAACGAAACGGGTGTGTTACTTGTTTGCGCTGCGTTTCCTACTGCGAGCACTGGCCACACAGGTGGCCAGTGCTTTTCCTCACCGCTCACCCGACGACCGAGAAACTACGTAAATGTCGCCGCAAGTGACTCTCAGACCTCCAACATTTGTGTTGCTCTCCGCGCCCAAGGACTGTGGATACTGAGGGTGCCAGGTCTACACACCTCTCTGTCAGACGCACATCAGTTGAGGACCACAACACCTGATCTGAGTTACTGGGACCTGGGAGTGGCACTTAAAGCTTGTTCCTGTGTCCCGGCTGCCGCCCTCATGCCCGTGAAGCAGGCTTCCACCAGTAGGAGAATCGCACATACGAGAAGGTGGATTTAGAAACGCCGAGCTACACGCACACCAAAAAGCTGAGGTGTGGGGGGCTGCAGCCTGTTCCTCCCATTCTGTGCCTCGTCATCTCTTCCAACCAAGCTTGACAAGCTCCCCCACGCAGGAAGTTCCCTGAAAAGGCTGATCAAAGGGTCTTATCGGTCTCTCACCGCAAGAGAGAGAGAGGGAGAGCGTGCGAAACAAAATTGAGCTAGCTTGGTAATCTCAAGATTTTGCATTCTGCTACGGATATCTGAAGTGACATCCTGTCTGTTGAAGGACGGCTCGTGTTTGAGGATTGCGACTGTGGTTCCTAGCCGTTTCCTCATTAGCTGCTTTTTCCTCCTTAATCTTTTATGGACGATCCTTCGCTTCGGAGACTCGAGAGGAGAGGCTGTTCACGCATATGCAGGGGTAGCGATCGAGACCTGTCATCTCCGAGGAGGAATGGGAGTCATGAGACTGTGTCTATAAGGAGGAGGTAGTTGCGCGACAAGGCTTAAGTCATATCTACGCACACACCTGCCGCATTTCTCCTGGGCAAAATACTCATTCTGCCTCGTGAGGGGGACGCAGGAGAGCGCAAATTTCTTTTTCTTTTTTTTTTTTTTTGCCTGCACAGCTTCCATCAAACATCGTCTGTCCTATTTGCCATCAATGCCTGGGAAGGATTTTCTCCAGTTTTATGAGCTGAGGGAAAGTAAAGTTGAGCCATAATCAGCTTTACTGAGCGCAGGAATTCTGGCACATACTTAGTTCCTCTCTGTTAAGAACAACCCCCCTCCCACCTTAGGATTATCCCTGAAGAATCTCAATTTCACAGCCTTAAGAGTGCACCGTGGAGGCAAAACTCAACCATGCAGGTTTGAAAACTGCATTCCGGGGAGGAGCTGAAGTTAGCTGCAGCGCTGCTTCTAGTTTCGTGTGGTGGCTATTCATTTGCACCTGTTAGGAGTGGGTTTCTGTGGAAACTCCTCCAGGGACAGTGTCTAGTAGGGGCGGGTTGTGGCCGAGAGGTTGAGCGGCTCGGGGGCTCGGCCTGTTGTCCTCACAGCAAAAGGACACGGAGGAGGCGGAGGTGGGAGAGGTGTGGTTGACTGAAGGAGAGATTGAGGGGAGGCTGAGTGCTGGTTGGAGGGCTGCTTGAGGCAAGGTGGTGGACTCCACAACTGTGACGGACTCAGGAAGCATGGTTAAGAGTCTAGATGTTGGTGCCTCTTTCCTCTTTGCAAGTCTTTTGTAAGTGGTTTGTGCCTTGTCTACAAAAACCTATCTCCCGAGCGCTGAACAAATAATTACTGCCAGCCCAGCTCAGAGGAGAAGGGGGTGGAAATCCCTGTTATCAGACAACTGGAAGATAGCTGAGAAGAAAGAAGAAAGCCCAGCTTTGTGTCTCTGTGGGTCGAGGGAGCAGATTTCCAGGTCTTTCTCTGAGTTTGACTGGGGCACCTGAGGAGGACAAAGACAGGTGTGTTGCTTTTGGCCCTAACCCACCCACCCCTCCCTCCTCCTGCTATCCCCGCCCTCAGGGGGGCGGGCCATGCTCCTTAAGGGGGTCATTAAACCCTGCCCTCCCTGAGGCCCGACAGTCCTGTCTCTGCTCTCGTTCTGCCTACTCATCTCTTCCCTCGAGCACCGTCAAGATGATGGAGGAAGTGTCCATCACGGTGGCCTACGATGCCCACGTCATCAACCAGGTCTCGGATGAGGACTTCCTGGCCAGCCTGGTAGCTGACTCCAGACCCAAACCTGTGGTAGGTCTCAGGTTTCACCTGCTGTTGTGGAGGTGCTGATACCTTGGAGAGATATGATTAGACGTGTGTGCTGCAGTGCGTGTGTTGCGGCGGGCTGCATTGCTGTTATATGCTTGTGCTGGGACAAGCTGAGCTGCTGTTTTTACAGTGCTCTTAGACTGCAGTCCATCTCCATTTAAGTTACTGCGCAACTGTGTTTTACGACACGTGTGTTTGTTTCTGTTATTGTATACTATATGGGTGCGTTTTGGGTGTGTGAGAGCCACTGTTATCATGAGATTGTCCAAGACTTTCAAACTCAGTCCTTCAGAAGTATGTTCATGCTGCTCAGTCTAATCTCAGTCCTCTTCGGAATCTGTAGAAAGTTTTATATTTTGTTTGAGTGAAGAAATTAGGCTGTCTGTTTGTCTTCATTGGCTTCATTTTTAAATGATGGCTTGAAAAGAAATTTATTCCTGTTTTAATGTGTTTGTGCTAATTTTTGAAATTGATCAAATAGTATTAGCACTCTTCTGAATGTTGTGCCTCAATTTTAATGATGTTTACTTGAATGCAACTCGAGTTGTTTCTGGGTTTAAAAGGGTGGGAGTGAAAGCTTGTGCACCTTTTACTGTAATTACTCATAGAAATCTTTGATATGAATGAGTATGTACAAACCGTCTGTGTGTCTTTAACTTGCTGTGATGGATTAGGTAAATTATGTGGTGCTTTGCCTGAGTGGAAACAAATTCAAATTGGCACAGCCAGAAAAAAATGTTTGTCGGCCTTATCTTCTGTCTTGAGGTATTGTGTTTGATGCCGTAATGACAGATACCTGACAAGGAAGGTTGTGTATGGTAGGCAAGTATAATCTTTACTGGTACTGTTCAATTGAACAGTCTATCATTATTATGCCACTCCTCCATTTCATATTTCTCTCCACCTAGTAAAAGTAGTGTGAAATCAAATTTGGACCAAATGTTGAAAAATGCAAACAAGTTAAAACCAGCATTTTTAGTGTAATGAGGTGTAGGCAGGCCTCAAAGAAAGGGCAGTTGTCACCTTGGTAACGGTGGCAGTGGGAGAGGAGACCTGGAAAACACAAGCCAGGTTGTCAGTGAAGGGGGGCTGGAGGGGGCTTACTGGCTGATATTAAACCTGTCACAGGCTAGACATTGTTAGAGTATCTTTGCTCAGATTCCTGTGCCTGTGCCTGAATCTAGTGACTGTCTTGGTTGCGGAATCTGCTGAATGGTTCAGTTGCCCCCAGGTTGCGGTCTGCAGCTAAGCTAAAGGCTAAATACAATTTGTTCTCAAAGAGCAGAGGAAAATGTCAACTGTTCGTTGTGGTCATGTTGCTCTCTGGCGCGTGACATGTAAAGCAAGGCTTCATCTGTGTGATTTAGTCTGCGATTCTGCCTGAGAGTTGCGTGGAGGCGAAACCTGGTGTGGAAAATTGGGGTCGGTGCATCATATGGAACAGATCTGGAAAGAATGACTGGAGAAGAGCAGTTTTACAGCATCTTTCCGTGTGTGGGTTCTTCATAACGGTGGTTGGGGTCTCAGGGTCCAGGAAGTGTGGGTTCAGGGGCTTTCATCAAGGAGCGGAAATACGGCGTCACGTCAGACACTACATTCACCGTCTCTGGACAAAATCTGTCGGGGCGTTTGCGGCTGCAAATGTGCAAACGAGCCTGCAGTTTTGAATTCTGGTGTGATCGTGTGCTGGCGTCTGTTGTTGTGTGTCGTTTTGTCTTTCTGTGTGTTCACTTCCTGCGTATGTGTCCCCAGCTCACCACAATACGACAGCACGCTCTGGCAGGTTTCGTTTTTTTTCTCCCAGAGAAGCTCAAGTATGAAGATGTTGTCGCATGTGACATAGATTGGACAGATGCTTCTCCGTAAAACTAATTTATTTTCCGCTATTGCGATGCATGTCTGTTTAACGAGCATGAAGTTCACATGATCATGGACCCACTGACTGCTTTCACTCTTTCTCATCACCTCGTACTTCTTTTGTGTCTTCAAGTCTTCAATGTTTTACTTTTCCTAACTTTTTTTGCTTTATCCAGATTACTTGATGCCTGCTATTGACTAACATTGTTTACTGTTCATGTGCAATTTGTATACTTAATATCGAGCAAGTAGGCTTTTTCAGATTTGGCGTTTGTTTCAGTCATGGGGCGACTCGTGACACTGGTGACTACAATCAAAAGCAAAACTGAAAACTAAATTTTGTTTGTAAAATTCCCAAGTTATGCGTTGCCTGTCCAAACAGACTGCTGAAGAAGTGTTTTGTGCTTATTTTTAGCCGCTGTCATTTGTCCTGTATGGACTACTTGTATTTTCACTTTAATTTTATACACAGCAGTGGCATTCTCTCCTGCATTACTGACGCTCTGCTCTCTCCCGACTCGCCGCTGCAGGGTCGCTCGAGCGCGTCTCTTCCTTCTTTGTTCGGATCACGTCTGCCAGATGAAGATAAGAAACTGTATTCGATTTTATACGACAGCAGTCTGTCGAGCTTTACTGTATTTTTAGCAGCGATCTGACAGAAGAATTCTCTCCTTGAGGGAACCAGTTAGGACTTGGGTTTGCGTGCTCAGTGTAATTCCTCCGTCCCAGGAAGGCAAAGAAGTCAGAGACAGGAAGGAGTAATTGGAGTGTCCTGAGTACCAGTCGGCTCTCTAAACATTTTTCCCCAGATAATTTTAATGTTCTCTGGACTGCTTGGCCTTTCCGAGTTGTATTAAAATGGGAGGAAAATGTCCTGGTCAAACAGTCCCCTGCAACAGAGGATCTTGATCAGCCTTTATGTCGAAACAGTGAGGCTTATAAACCTATTTTTCTCTAGAAAAGAAGAGTATTTTGGAGAGTAGGGAGTACTTGCTAGTTTTAGGTCACTTTGCGTTTGACATGGGTCAGTCTCTTCATCTCTTGCGCGAATGGCAAATCTTAAAATGACTGTAATTGTGTAATCTCATTGGCAATGTGTTTTAGTATTTTTATGCACATAAGTAACAGACATAACATTTTAGCATTAAATGCAAGACTAAAATACTATGAGATTCACATACAGCACTGTGCAGAAGTCTTAGGCACCTTCCTTTTTTTTTTTTTTCAATTTTGATGTTTACTTTTTGTTTTGCACATTCGTATTACCGAAGATAAAAGTATATTTGAAATTGCAAATTCTATGTTAAAAAATGTTTGTATGAATAAATGTTTGCGCTTGATTAAAAACAGTTGATACAGATACTATAGTCTTGACAGAGCCCTGATTTCACCATCTGCGTGGCTTCCTGCAATTACCTGGAGGGAGAGACGCCAGTGAGATCGTTGGTCTGCGGTAGAACGGTGGCAGGTTTTGCTCTCTGCTTGGAACAGACAGGAAGCCAGTCTTCTTATAAAACTATTGCACAGCAGGATAGTGTCCCAAATTTTTAGGCAAAGCTTAGTCTAACCAAATATTTGTTTGATTTATTTTAAACAGTTTATAGCTCTGTATAGTACATTTCTCAGTCATTAGAGACGTTTAATTTTGTTATTTTTGCAAGTGTATTTGCCCTATGAAATTGCTTTGAATGTGCCCCAGTTTTTTTCACAGTACTGTATATTGTGCTGTTTTGCTGTGTGTCTATATTACAAGGGCGTGAGTCACTCACAAAAGCAGTCGGCAGAAACAACACACTGCTGCATGCAGCCAATCCCAGAGGTGCTCTGACTCGTCTCCTTTTCCTCGAGAGAGCTCTCCTCCGTGCACGGCTCACTGAGCGGTTGCGATGGTGATGCCTCTTGCCTTTCCTGTGTCGTAATCGGCTAGGGATCGAGGGAAGATGCTCAGCACACTAGAGCGATGGCGACTGGCTGTTTGATAAATCATGATATTTGAATGCTGTCCTGCGGAAAAAGGCCTATATTTAACTGAAATACTCAAGCAAAATGTTTTAAATTAAGTGAAGTTGAGCTCTATAGCTGTGTGCAACATATTGTTTTAGCTATGCACCTGTGTGTAGGATGTGATACAGCTCTGGGTGTGCTGGTAGCTTTTACTTTGTGGTGCATGGTCACCACTTTGTGGCTATGGACACACTTAAACTGTGTTTCTGCAGATCAGAACCGCTATACAATGCCATTACATATTCAATTTTATACGGTGTGGGCTGAAGCCAAGGTTTTTATTTGATTTATTGCAGAAAAAACCACATATAGAAGTCGAAAAGAATATCAACATTTATGAGATACAAGACCGTTTGTTCTGGAGTGGTAAGGAACCCCGAGGGGCTAATAAGAGTCGCACTTAACAAATGTTGTACAAGAACTATATCAATATTAGGAGAGTCGGGGGAATGTTCCATAGACATACTTATCTAGTGTGAAGTATTGTAGTTGAAAGGTGCTTTATATCCTCCTCGTGGAAGAGAAAGGATTTCTCACTCGCTCTAGCCCAGTTGCAGCCGCACGGATTTGGCAGGCAGTCGCATTGATTCTCAAATGTGGACGTGTCCTTTCGGTTCCAGTTTAGTGATCTCGGGCCAGCGGGAAGTGAAGTGCAGGCGGCCATATTTGCCCGCATTAGCACGGCGCATAGCGCTTAGCCGCATAGGGTGGGTGGGATAACAAGCAGAGGCCTATTGAAGCTTACAAATCCTCCTGGGTATCACGAGTCATTGTGTTCCACAGTTCTGTCTGTTTTTTGCGGTGTTTCTATCATTCAAACTCCAAGAGAACAGAACAGCCTGTCAGTATGGTTAAAAATAAAAATAGCCTGTGTCTTCACTGAAGCTTATTTTCCTTGCTGAGATGTTTTTTAGTGGAACGGTCAGAGTAGACTAAGCATGAGAGGTACTTTGTTTTGAAAATAATCCCCGTTTTAAAATAAGTTGAAAAAAGAAGCAATGCTGTCTATCTATCTATTCTGGAGGTAGGGGGGCTGCCGAATGAGCGACGCTTAACAAAGTTGCCCTTGGAGGATCTACCCCAAGTAAAGTGGCATGAACTAGTGCTTCTCGATCCCCTCCTGAAGTACCACTTGTCCTGCATGTTTTAGATCTCTCCCGTCTCCAGCACAGGTGATTCAAACGATCAGCTCATTATCAATCCACTTCATGGATTGATACCTGATTGTTTGAATCATCTGTGCTGGAGCAGGGAGAGATCTAGATCATGCAGGACAAGCGATACTCCAGGAGAGGTTTTAGAAGCATTGACTTAAATTTTTCCAACCCTCAGCTCATGAAGTTACATGGATGATTACTTGCCTTTTAAATACCTTGCTGTTAGAGGGCATTGATTTTATCCATCATAATATCCATTTGTTGGAAAGTCTCAATTTTCATAAAAAGACCAAAGTAGCCCCTTCTCTTAGTCCTGCACACAAATTATGACAATTTGAGTTTAATTTACCGTACTGTCAGTCTGTCACTGCTCTCGTTATTGGCTCGTCTCGTTTCTTGGCTGCCCTGTTCTAAAGGGCACGCAAAGATTTCGTTTTGCAATGCCGGTTAATATTGAGCATACAAGTGCGTACTTTTTACAGCGAGGCTGTATTCTGGTGGGCTGGACGCGTGGAACACGTCTGCGGTTAACAGAAGCCATGCGGTACTCATTTCAGAGGCTCTGAGGTGAGCGAAGCGGCGGAAAGAACGGTCGTGGTGGTGGAGCTTCAGTCCCTGCCTCGGCAGCTCGCTACGTGGCGGATAAAGCCTGTGAACCCGATTTCGCCTGCATTAGCAAAAAAAAAAAAAACGCTCTTCCTGCTGCCATAGCAACATTAATGATTGCGCCTTCGCTGACACAACTCATTACTGAGATGGGGGGGGGGTCTTTTAAGCGCTAACACCGTTTGTGGCAGAGGTGCCCAATCGTGTGCCATGGAGGGCCGACAGTATGTGAGTTTTCAATTCAACCAATCACTACACCTGCTAATTTCACTGATTGGCGCACCTTCAAGCAGAGAGGGGGGAAATAATTGCCCAAATCAGCAGATGTAATGATTGGTTGGAATGAAAACCTGCATTTTCTAGATTGGTCATCACTAGTTTATGGGCTGGACTGTCAATATTTACTTGTTTCATCATTAATATGAACTTGTTTCATCTGTTATGTTTGCCACATTGCGCAGCATCAATGTTATTTCTGTTGACTCAGCAGGGCTGATGGTGGTCAGATGAACCAGTTGAGCATTTGACTTTATCTGAGTGTTGCAAAGATCATAATCACAGAACAGCACCCCACCCTGTGCCGTTTGTGTACCAAATAGCTGGAGTTGAGTGAGACGGGGCTTGACTGGTATTAAGAGAGATGATCCTGCAGGAGTGTTAGTTGGCAAAGTTTTCCCTTTGAATGAAGTTTAAAACCTCTGCTACTTATGGGGTGACACAGATAATCCTTATATAAAGCATGAAAATTCACGCCAACCATCGGCGTGAAAGACGTCACTTCGCGCTTAGTAAGGCTGTGTTGCTTTGTTCACTCCGGATATGAATTTTTGCTCTGTGAATGTGCCGATTTCACCACCCCCGTGCAGCAATGACGACCTGAAGAAATCCTCTCTGTTGCAGTTACTGATTTTGGGTGCTCAGGTACAAAATGGAGACCTGCTCCAAACAGAAAGGTGTTATTACCCCTCTGTTTCACTACATAGCATCAATGGATCTTGAAACATGCTTGCATTTTTTTTTTTCATACCGGCATACCATTGGTGAAAGTTTTATCCTTTATGATCTGATTAAGTAGCCAATAACTGCCAACTCAACAAGCAAAATTGCGGCGATACCATGTGGATTATAAGGTGTGTTTGCATTACTTTAAATCACTTTCATGTAATGCAGGCTTGCAGAGGAGTTTTACTTACAGGAGAGAATGAATACTTAGTATAGGCAGAGCAATAGTATCAGTACTGGCAGGAGAGGAGCTGGAAACAGTTAAGGGCTTATTAACTTCCCCAACTGAGTATCAAAGTGCAGGTTCGTAGTGTATCATAATGGGCCCTAGGGCTGCAAGATTCTGGAAAAAATGTGAATCACGATTTTTTTTTTGTTTGTTTGTTTCGAATCGAGATCACGATTCTTTGGCACAGTTTTTCCCGCAAACTGAAATGTTTTTTTGTAGTCATAATAAATAATAAAAAAAAAAACCCATTGGCCACTTAACTGCAGTTTAAAAAAAGGTTTTAAAAGGTAAAAAGACAAAATAAGCGCACTTTAAGTGCTCTTTTACTCCACAAGGCCATGAAATAGGGAATCAACAATGTCAAGCCGCAACCCAGGATATGATACTGCTCAATTATAATGTCATATCAAAGAGGCAGGCAGCCAATGCAAGCCCTCCGAGGCACATTTGCACACAAACAAAAGCCTGCACGGAGAGAAAGCAGCACGCCGACTGCATTCCAGTATAAACCAAAATTAGTAGTTTTGGGGCAACCCTCGAAACCCAAACCAAATCCTGAACATGGCCCTATAATTTTGAATGTACTAATCTGTCGTGCGAATAATTCGTTTCGTGTTTGGTGGAAAAACTGCTTAAAAATCAAGCAATTTGTTTAGCCAACAAGCACAACCGGCATGTAGCCTATAATGATTAAAAAGCAACAATGAGAAGTAGATGTACTAAATGAGGCTTCCGAGTAAGAGTGCCAATAACCAATAAAAATAAATGCATTTTAACCCTCTATTAACCAGCGAAGCATATCTGATTCATGAAGTAAAAGGGTTACCAGCCTGGAGACCCTGTTGGTTTTGTTTCCTATTGCCAAATAAACATTTGAGAATAACGAATGGTATGTCACTAATTTTTTTCTCTAGCGTACTACCCAATGTAGCAGAGTTGCTACAATTTGGAAAGGTGGACCAAATGTGTCAAAAAAAATGTTGTCTTCTGTTTTTTTTTCTTCTCTCTTCAAATTATGGCCCAAAATTAACATTTTTGCACAGGGAAATAATTTTAACACAATTGGAAATGGGTTTGGTTAATAGAGGGTAATTTATGGCCCCGGATTTCAAAATATCACAGTAAAGGCCGACACAATGTGGAAAACATTTTATTAATCGTATCCACTGTGAGGTGTGATTTATTTCCGTATTCACGTCTAATCGTCAAATGTAAACCTATAAAATTATCTGGTAAACGCTCGAAGGTGAATCTGTACTTTTTCCAGGTCATTTGAATCTCAAAATGCGACTATCAAAAGAACAATGTAGAAATAAATTGGACCGTCTTCCGATACAAATTTGTAATTGTGCGAATCGAGTGCTTGATTGTTAATTGAACCCGGGACCAAGTTGAAACTCTGCACTAATACGTTTCTCTCCCTCGCTGCCTCTCAAGCTACACTTCCAGCCAACTCCGTTCGATTCGAAAGACCAGCCGTATTTATCTCCTCTGGCTTCTACATGAACTCACGTGATGTAGAGCTGCTTTGGCATAGGCTAAGCGCGAAGGCAGTATCAGAGTTGAGTTTGGGGGCGTAAGCGTAAGGGACCGCTTACTACTCAGTTCTCTGTTTTTAAAAACAACCAATTAGTTTGCTCTGCGGCTCGAGAAATAATGTTGGAAAATCGTTAACATTTAGGAATTAGATCACGCATAGGGGTGAATCGAGATCACGATCTTCTGGTGATTTATCGCGCCGGCCTTTTGGGCCCTGTTGTGAGAAAATGGTAATCATGGAAGTTTCACTTAAAACAGGGAATTCTGTTGGAAATTGGCTATCACTTTCCACACAATTTTAATCCTTATTTCTTTAAAATGGGTCATCATAGTTCACTGCAAAAAAAAAAAAAAAAGATTTTTAATTTTGTGTTAACATAAACCACTTATTTCTCAGTGACCACTTTTTTTCTCAGTAAAACTAATTCTACCACTGATATGAGAAGTTTGACTCCTTTTAAGGTTTGTCTATGGGATGATAAAATGTTTCTCTTCAAGCTCATGGTAACTTAATAAAAACCAACAAGTTGTACTTATGAGTGAAAAAGTGAAAAGTTCAGTCTCATAATAAGATTGAATTACTTGTTAGGGTGCACTTTTTGCTGTGTATAAAGAAAGGAATCTCTGTTTGTGTATCTGTGTTTGTGTGAGTTTGTGTGTTCTTGCACTTTGTACACAATGAGGATCTGAAAATGGTATTTCCTACAGAGTGGGGTCATTATTGGGAAGTGAGGATATTTTGCCTGTCTTCACAACTACAAAGGCAAGCTCTGACTTATTAGTTCAGGTCAGAGGTAAGGTTAGAATTCTGGATTGAATAAGGTTAGGGTAAGGGTTTGGGTTAGGCGTGCATTGCTTATTGTTAAGATTAGGAAAAGGCTGTAGAGACACAAAGAATGAATGGAAATCTGTGTAATGTCCTCACAAGGATAGAAATACAAGGGGGTGTGCATGCACGCATATGTGTGTGTGTCTGTGTGTGTAGTATATGTGCGTGTATGCTTATGTGTGAGCATTAGTGTGTGGGTGCGTGCATGTGTTTGTATGTGTATGTATAGGTTTCCTTTGCATATCTGGACAGCCCTTCATCTGATTGACGCCAAACTTGGTGGGTGTATTGCTGCGGACAGATTGAAGTGCAGTGCCGAGTTTGAAGTTTCTTGGCCTCGCAGTTCCCAAGAAATCTTGAAAGCTGCACGCACTAATACCACTCAAGCAGCAATGGAACAGGCATTGCACTTGTATCAGGGGATAAAACTAATTATCTATTTTCATGTCTGAAATCCGATTTTGGGATTTGAGTTGTGGTCCCTGGTTTTCTTAGAGATACTTCATAGCTATTGAGGGAAACATTCTGACCTTCCTGCTTGTGTGTGTTTTAAACAGGATTGAGGGAACATAACTAATGAAGGAGGTTCCCTACATGTTCCCTTGAGAATTGATTTTCCTTTTCAGGCCTGCTTGCATACATTAATAGTTCTGTCATGTCATGTGCTAGCAGCCATTAAAATTGTGATCGGATCATTTTGCACTCAGTCGGAAGGAAATTTTTTTTCCCCTCACGGCTCCGCGAAGTGGAAATGGATATCCATTTATCCTTGGATAAATGAAGCTGACAACAGTCAGAAAACATCCCGTAAATAGTTTTTATTAGAAGCATTAAATACTGTTCTGAATATGTGACATAATCAGGTTACCAGAAAATGCATTTACCAATCTTCAAAATGAACGTTAGCAGGGGGTTTGTGCATTACTTTTATTTTCTAATCAGAAGTATATTAGTTGCTCTCTGAAGGCAATGGTGATATTGGTTGGCCTATATTGATATACAGTTAAAATGAATGTTACAATGGCACTTGCTTACATTTTTGTGGCTTGGTAGGCTGTTGTATGTTTTTGTTAAAAGGGTCATTCCCTCTGGGTATAATGAATATTCAACATGGAGAATTAAATACTCCTCACAAGGCTGGCTTTCTGAAACTTTTCTAAATATTTAAAATCTCCTTCACCGTACACAAAAACTATCAATTAAAAACATGCGCTAAACTAGAAATGTTACAAAAAGTCTTATTAGGGGAATGTCATTTAAATTTGTATGAAGTTCCTGTTTGAAGATGGTGAAAGTTGAGCATGAATGAAATATCACAATTCACAGTTCTTCCTTTTTGAACGACTGGAATGCGGCAAACACGCTTATCCAGAAAGATTAACACCGCTTGCTCTAGTGCAAAGTTCAGGATATAGAGCAAAGCTTTGTTTCCTGTGTAAAGCTTTTTAATGGTAGATTTAGCTTTTGACACATTGTTGAATGGTACTTGCAATAAGAAATGAAAGTGAAGAAATAGTCCCAGAAACGTATGCCAGTGTGAATACCGCAGACCCTTTCGGTCTATGTCTGTTCACTCCCATTTGTTTGGGAATAGTTTGCTGCCATCATAAAGTGGTGATCTCAAAAATTTATTTCGTTCCACTTTTCACCTGATACTTATCAATTACTGACCATGTTTGGAGGCCTATATCAGATTTTATGGACCCAAAGAAACCAATATTGACCGAGGCCAATATTGGTTTCTTCGGGTTCATAAAATCTGATGTTGCCTGACTTACGGTTAACTATTGAATTATTGCATAAATGCAAGCAATCTTATCGGGTTTCACCAATTACACCACCAAATACACCAATTCAAATGTGGACACCTTCTGATACTTGGTAAATTACCAAGTAATAGTAAACCATTTTTGAAAGACGATCACATGACCCTTTCTTTGCAAACCCATCTAGAGGGATGATAAGATTTACCCACAGTTCTTAACGTTCTCCTCTTTCTCCCCTAGGTGCCCACAAAGAAACTGAAGAAGTTTGAGAAGGAGTACCAGTCTCTGAGAGAGAGCCAGCTTCAACAGGAAGACCCCATCGATCGATATCAGGTAAGGGGTCCCCCTGCTGTATGAACATCTTAACTGCACACCGAAAAACCCTGATCATTGCCTCCTGTATTGAATAACAGCTGATGAATCAAGGAATGGATTATAGTCTTATGTGGCCTAGTTTGTTTTTGGTTACCTTATAGTGTGCCATTTTCACGTTGATCTAGTCTGCTTGTGGCTGCTATGGTGACAAAATGTTTGAGACTCACCAGATACTCTATTCCCATATTCCTATTTCTTCTTCTTCTTCATAACCTGTTGGGGATCACATAATTTTTATAAGATTAATTTTCCCTCCGCTCAGCAGGGTCTGTATCTGAGTCGGTTAATTGTATGAAATTCTGGTTGGTTATCAGTAAATTTTAAGAACTCGCTCAAACGATACTGGGTGCCAATTGTCAAGTATAATGCATGGCCACGCCCCATTGTTTTTTTTTTTTTTACAGTTTGCAGTGTTTTGTTGTCTGCTGTAGTGAGACTGATTGTCTGAAAAAATTGTGGGATAGTAAATACGCAATTATAATATTCTTATCTGCACACTCTAATACTGTCTTTATAATCACAACTAATTGCTAAATAAAAGTTAGCTTGACTTCCAGAACATTGTTCAAGATTTCTGGTGGGGGGAAAAGCTTGCAAAAAGCCAATTCTTGGGAGAGATGGGTAGCTCAGGTTCTAGTGGGTCTGTGGAGTCTTTGCCCGCGGTACACAGTCTGTGTGACTCGCTTTGTCCCTCTCTCCTTGTGCTGTCAGTTCACGTGTGTTTAAAGGGCTACGCTGACACACGCCAGATCGTGCCGCTCACTGACAAAGAGGAGAGGTGAAAAAGAGGGTGGTGTTAAGAGTCTGGCTCACATACATTTGCCCTCCGTCGTGTCGAAAAACGCAACGAGACCGCAGGAGAAAGGCTTTCAGACAGTATTTCAGTTTATTTTGCTCGTGTTTTTATTCCATCCCGGTTTCATGTCTTAAAATGAGACGTGCTCGATTTGGCCTTCTTATGAACCTGATATACCTCTGTGTTTGTATCCTGAGATGCTGCAGTATTCAATGGCGATTTATGACAACATTGTTTATATACCTCGGTTCATTGTTCTTTGTTTTCCCTGTCTTGAGAACAAAAGCTGACATCTTGGCTGAAACGTGCTTTTATGTTAACTTGTGAATTTTATACATTTCTTGTTTGATTTATTGTGTCCATCTCACCATTTTCTTTTTATTGTCCAGTTGTTTCAGCTGAGGCCTTTTGGAATTACTGTGAAAGTGAATGTCTGCCAATCTGACATTTATTTTAGTTGTGTTCTGTTTGTTTGTGCGATTTGACAAATAAAGTATATTTTTTCACTTTTTAAAAAGTAACCCGAGTTTGTGTTGGAGAAGCTTACATTTTGGGTATCTCAGAGGCATAGAGTCATGCTGCGTGTGATGATAATGTATAAACTTACCATGGGCCATGGCGGGTACCTCTCGAATCCATATATGTGAAACTATGTAGTTAAGTGCAGAATAATTGGCTCCATTTATTAAAAAAAAAATATATATACATATATACGTATAGGCTTGACCTAAAGGTAGATACCATTGAGTATCTGAAGTGACATTCACAACAGTATAAAGAAACTGGCGAGCCTAGCTGGGCTGAATGGCCTGTTCTCGCCATTCATGTTATGTTATATATATAGAATAAGACTAAAAGACTGCAAGCAGAACAAGTCTTTTTGTCATCCATATATTAAGTTTAAACACATTAGGAAGCTATGCACGTTCATTTAAATGCATTTTTTCTTATGTCTTATGCACTTTAAATGCATTTTTCTTACATCTTATTATTTTATATTATAAACAATAATTTTGATTGGCACTCTAATATATTTATAAATAGAATTTAGGGCAAACATGTTCACAGTGGTAGTAACCCTTTGCTTAGTTAATTTTAAACTTATATTGCGTCTTTCCATCACTTTATAAAAATACCTGTCATCCATAATGTTGGAAAAAGCAAAGAGCAGTGTATTCAAAGAGACTGAGGGTAAAGTGAGGTAGTGAGCCTGACAGATACATAAGTGGTGAAGTGAGGGTTGGGTGTTGGCTGGTGCAGGAGACTGGGCAGTGAGCGGTTCTGGTGTGGGTGTTGCACTTGGAGCCGAGTGCCTGTGTGGTCACTGTGTGTAGGCAGCGGTGAGAGCAGGTAAGCCACCATTTTGCGCCGGTCTGTTTCAGGCAAGCCTACATGCTTTGCGCTACTTGGCTTTGCCGGCGCTATCGTGTGCATTTTTCTCAGTGCCTAGTGCTGCTTTTTATGGTGCCGCTTAATTAGTTTGTTTTGAATATTTATTTTGTGTATAGAGAATGATCCACATGAGCACGCGTCAGATTGTACAGGATGACTGGTAGATGGCTCCGTTGCTGTCCTGGCTCCTTGTCTCTATACCTGTGTGAAAGGTCTTTGATCTTAAGACACAGAAGCACAGTGTGTGGTGTCCATATACGTTTTGAGTACTCATGTCCACTTGTTATTCAAAATGCCCGCATTTGACTGACGGAGAGTTCACGCAGACAGGTCTGTCTAAACTCTTAATTGCGGTGGTTTACTGGCCTGCTGGTTTTATTCACTGGATGGATTAGATCAACAGTAATTCAAAGTCAAATGTGTAATAATATATAACATAAGTAGATTATTAATTCCATTCCGAGGGAAGTCACATGACAAGTGATTTTCCTGGATTTATGTTTGAAGATAAAACTCTATACAGTGGGGAAAATAAGTATTTGACCCCTCGCTGAATTTGCAGGTTTGCCCACTTAGAAAGACTGCAACGATCTATAATTTTATTCGTATATACATTCTAACAGTGAGAGATAGAATCACAAAGAAAATTCCCGAAAATCACATTATATGAATTTATAAAAATTGATAACCATCTGATGAGGAAAAATAAGTATTTGACCCCCTACCAAACAGCAAGTATTCTGGGTCCCACAAGCCAGTTAGTCTTTCTTTAAGACACACCCTCAATCCCAACTAATTATTTACATCAAATACACCTGCCTCACCTCATTACATGTATAAAAGAGACCTTCCCACTCCCATACAACCAGATTCCAACATCTCCACCATGGGCAAGACCAAGGAGCTGCCTAAGGACATCAGGGACAAGATTGTTGACCTACACAAGGCTGGGATGGGCTACAAGAGAATGGGAAAGCAACTTTGAGAGAAAAGATCAACTGTCAGTGCAGTTATCAGGAAATGGAAGAAGTACCACACTGCCGCCAACCTCCCTCGGTCTGGGCCTCCATGCAAGGTCTCGCCTCGTGAGATGTCCCTGATCATGCAAACGGTGAGGAATCACAAGGGGGGAACTGGTTAATGAACTGAAGGCAGCTGGGACCACAGTTACAAGAGAAACAGTTGGTAACACACTACGCGGTCATGGATTGAAATCCTGCAGCGCATGCAAGGTCCCCCTGCTCAAGAAGGCACATGTACAGGCCCGCCTGAAGTTCGCCGTTGACCACCTGGATGACTCAGAAGAGGCCTGGAAGAAGGTGATATGGTCAGATGAGACCAAAGTAGAACTTTTTGGGCTCAACTCAACTCACCGTGTTTGGAGGGCAAAGAACACAGAGTACAACCCAAAGAACACCATCCCCACCGTCAAGCACAGTGGCGCTTTTCAGCCCAGGGGACGACACAACTCCATTGCATTGAGGGGAGGATGGATGGGGCCATATACCGTGGAATTCTGGACCAACAGCTCCTTCCCTCAGTGAGAGAGCTGAACATGGGTCGAGGATGGGTGTTTCAGCACGACAACTACCCTAAGCACACCGCCAAAGCAACAAAAGAGTGGCTGAAGAAGAAGTACATCAAGGGTCTGGAGTGGCTTAGCCAGTCTCCAGACCTGAATCCAATTGAAAATCTTTAGGGGGAGCTTAAAATTCGGGTCGCAAGGCGACAGCCTCAGGACCTGAATGATTTGGAGGCTGTCTGCAGGGAGGAGTGGGCCAAAATTTGCACAAACCTTGTCAACAACTATAAAAATTGTTTGACATCTGTGCTGGCCAATAATGGCTTTTCTGCAAAATATTAACATGCTGGTTGCCCAGGGGGGTCAAATACTTATTTTTCCTCATCAGATGGTTATCAATTTTTATAAATTCATATGATGTGATTTTCGGGAATTTTCTTTGTGATTCTGTCTCTCACTGTTAGAATGTTACCATTGCTAAGACTTTGGTTGAAGTTTGTCAATGAATGAAATCTGACAAATCATGATACAAGAAGGCTGTATTGCACGTGTGTAATATTGGGCACGAGTAACATGCCTGTATTACGCCAATTTTTAAGCATTTATGAGATAAATATACATACACACCCTCTTTTTTTATGGAGAGGAGTCACAAAATGAATGATTTTATTCAGCATTATTTTTTTGAAAAACAAAAGATGAGCAGTAACCTTTTTTCAGCTGTGTAGTAAACTATTAAATTATCACTTAATCTTTATACAGGGGGGCAAAGTCATTGTTTTTTTTATGTTGTGAAGCAAAGCGCTATTAATGCCCGTGGATCTCGTCAGGCGGTGATCTGATCTGATTATCCAGATGTATCTGGTTTAGATGTGTTAGCTGTTCCAGGGGTGACTTCAGAAATAACTCTGCAAACTCACTGCTCAGAAGGCCTCATGAGTTTATTTCTTTATTTATGTCTCCCAGTTGCTGGGGAATCCAGTGTGAAGCAATGGCATGTCATTTCAAATGCAGCTTTTAAATGATCATTTTATTCATTGAAGGTAAATAGATATTCAAAAGCTACACTACCATTCAATAGTTTTAGAACACCCCAATTTTTCCAGTTTTTTATTGAAAATTATGCATTCCCAGTCCAATCAATAGCTTGAAATGGTACAAAGGTAGGTGGTGAACTCCCAGAAGTTTTAAACAAAAGGTAAGGTTACCCAGATTTTTTGTACACTGTCGAGTAGCTGAAAGGATGGTTCATCAGTGTGTGATGTCAACTGTCAAACATGGAGGAGGAAGCTTGATGGTCTGGGGCTGTTTTGCTGGATCCAGGGTCTGTGACTTGTACAGAGTGAAAGGCACCCTGAACCAAAATGGTTAACACAGCATTCTGCAGCGCCATAAGCGCCTAGTTGGTCGAGGGTTCATCCTACGGCAAGATAATGACCCAAAAGTCGAAGCTCTGCCACTAAGTACCTTAGGAAAAAAGAAAAAGATGATAAGCTTGAAAACATGGAGTAGCAGCACAATCTCCAGACTTAAACCCCATCGAGATGGTTAAGGATGAACGGGACAGAAGAGTGAAAGCAAAGCAACCTACAAGTGCCACACATTTATGGGAATGTCTGCAACAGAGTTGGGAAGAACTTTCTGAAGAATATTTGATTTCCATTGTCTAAAGAATGGCGCAAGTGTGTTCAGCAGATATATCTGCCAAAGGTGGCTACTTCTAGTCAAAAGTTTAGAATACATTTTGGTTTACAAATTGATTCCATGATTTCCTTTTTAACTTCAGTTGTTTATTTGTTCTATCATGTGTATGCATTTATTCCAGAGTATAGTGGGACATAAAATTGCATAACTTTCAATGAAAAACTGGAAAAATTGTGGTGTTCTGAATTTTTTAACTGGTAGCGTATGTCACCCTTGTGAAAAAGTAATTGCCCTCTTAACCTAATAATAGGTGGTGCTGCCCTAGGCAGCAACAACTGCAATCGAACGCCAGTAATAGCTGGCAGTGTCTTTTATATCACTGTGTAGGAATTTTAACCCATTCTTCTTTGCGGAATTGTTTTAGTTCTGCCACATTGGAGGGATTTTGAGCGTGAGTTGCCTGTTTAAGGTTATGCCACAGCATCTGAATCGGACTCAAGTCAGGACTTCAGCTGGACCACGCAGAAACCTTTTTTTTTTTCTTCTGAGCTATTCAGAAGTGTATTTGCTTGTGTGCTGCATATAGTTGTTCTGCTGCATAACCCAACCGCACTTTAGCTTTAAGTAACAAACTGATGGCCAGACATTTTCCCTCAGGATTATCAGGGAGAGAGCAGAATTCATGGTTTCTTTAATTATGGCAAATTGGAGTAAATCAGCCCCAGACCATCACTGTACCAACATCTTGTTTGACCGTTGGTTTGATGTTCTAATTTTGGAATTCCGCTTTAGCTGTACAGCAGATGTATTTGGACCCATATCTTCCAAAAAGTTCCACTTATGACTCTTTAGTCATTAGTGGTTTTTGCCTTACAGCATGGACGCCATTTTTGACTCGCCTCTTTCTTACTGTGGAATAGTGAACACTGAGGTTAATTGAGGCAAGTGAGGCCTGGAGTTCTTTGGATGCTGGTGTCGGTTCTTATGTGACCTCCAGGATGAGTCATCAATGCGCTCTTGGAGGAAATTGGTTGGCTATCCACTCCTGGACAGATTCAGGACTGTTCCACCTCTGCTTGACTTGTAGATCATGGTTCCCACTGTGGATTGTTGGAGTCCCAGAGTCTGAGAGATGACTTTGTAACTCTTTCCAGATAAACATGTCAACAAATTTTTATCGTCTGTTCTTGAATTTCTTTAGATTGTGGCAGTATATGCTGCTTTTTGCCTACTTCTCATTGCCAGATATGTTCCGTTTAATTGATGTTTACATTTAGCAAGGCTGGCGCTAATTATGGCTGGATGTGTCCAGTGAAGTTGAACACAATTTCAATTTAATGCGTTTGATTGGTTGGTTTACTAACTAAGGGGGCAATTATTTTCTTCATGTAAGGATGGGTAGGGGTGGACAGCTTTTTTTTTTTTTTATTTTTTTCGAAAAAATGAATCATTATTTAAAAGCCATATTTTGTGTTCACTCAAGTTATGTTTGTCTCATGTTAATGTTAGTCCGAATATTTAAATAAACATTTAAGCTTAACAAATAAAATAGAAGAAATTGAGAAGTTGGCAAATGGTTTTTTTATAGCACTGCAAGTGGCCATTTCCGTTGTATATTTGACATTGCTTTTTCCTCTATTCAGCCCATTTTGGTCTACAATCAGTGTTTCTGTTTTGCTAGCTTTTCTTATCCATTGTATAAATTGTGGAAGACTCACCTTTCTGTTCTCATGTTGAAGTCCAGCTGCTATGTTCAGTGCATCTATGTTTAGCCTTTGCTACCCCTCTTTTGGCTTTCTCATTTTGTCTGTGTCAGTGTTCCTTATGTAGGGGTTGGCGATTTGGCCCTAAAATTTATACTTTATACTTATTCGGTGTACTTAAAATTTTAGAATTTTAACAATATTTTACGGCATATACCTTTTTTCATGATTTCAGCAGAACATGCTTTAAAAGGAACTCAAGGATCCAATAAGAATGAAGGTACTTGCTTGATTGTGCAAGTGACTATTCCATCAACTGTACTGAACTAATTTCATTGCTACCCCTGGCCGATGGGCCCTCCATAATATCCAGACTTGTTTGCTGGATTAAATATTTTTCTCTGATGTGAATGTAAAAATTCTCACCCAGTATGGACGGTGTAGTTAAATTCATATTGCGGCATATTTCTTGACGTATTTCAGTTACGACCGTATATCGCCCACTCCTACTTATGTTACTGAGTCGTTTTCCAAATTGCAATTCATTCTTAACCCCAAGGGACTAGTATTTGTGTTCTTATGCTGAAGAACAGTGTTCCTACACCACAGTCTAGAGAGATTTGACTTGAAGTTCTGTTTTGTGTTTTATCTCAGAGAGAGAACCGGAGGCTTCAGGAGGCCAGCATGCGTCTGGAGCAGGAGAATGATGACCTGGCTCATGAGTTGGTCACCAGCAAGATCGCGCTGAGGAATGACCTGGACCAGGTCTGTACACACCACGACTGCAGGAAAAACCCAAGTACCAAGGGTGTCATTCAAACAACTTAAGGTTGCGCTTTGTGGTCAGCGGTGGTGGCTTGACCTCTGTGGGGCTTTGCTTGCTTTTTCTCTGGTTTTAGGTTGGATGTCCGCTGTATTTAGTATTGAGCCGAATATTTTGTGCAAAACATTTGTTTAATATTGCTGCAAACTTTTTGCAACATTTCATCACCAAAAAAGAAAAAAAACATTTCAGCAACATTATGGGAGCACTTCTTTAACTGATCTGGGTGTACCTTTAGATTTAATGTGGTTTGCTGGTCATGTTTGTTGCAGGCAGAAGACAAAGCGGACGTGCTGAACAAGGAGCTCCTGAACACCAAGCAGCGGCTGGTGGAGACGGAGGAGGAGAAGAGGAGGCAGGATGAGGAGGCAGCGCAGGTACAGGAGCTGAGTCGCCTCCTGAAAAGCTTTCAGTGGCAGTAGTGTTAAGACCATTGTCGAAATACACTCGCACATTAAGGACTCCAGTTAGCTTTTGCTTAAGTTCAGAGCTCTTCAACCTTTGTTCAAGCAATTTTTGAAGTCTACAACCTTTTTCCAAAAACATTCTGAGCTCTTTGACCCTTTTCAAATAAAGTTCAGAGCTCCTCAGCCCTATTTCAAGAACCCTCCTGTCTCGCCGTTTCTCAATTTTTGGCCCAGTTTGACATCAGTGGTTCTGATAATTGCACTTCTACATTACAAGTTAGCAGCGCTGAGATCTTTAGGGTGCTTTGTTTGAACTGGAGTTGTATCCTACTGGATGGTATATCTCCAGCAGCTGGGTTTGGCGCCCTTCTTTCCATGGTTAATTTCCTCTGTACTTAATTAAAGCAGTGGAACACTATTACTGCGTTTACATTTAGCTCTGGGGTTGTTGGCTTCTAACAAGACTTGTCCATCTCTTCCCATGGTAGCTTAAAGAGGTGTTCAGGAGAGAGCTTGAAAAGGCTGAATCTGAGATCAAGAAGACGACAGCCATAATTGCGGAGTACAAGCAGGTAGGGGCGGAGCTTCTCAACACTGGCGATGATGCCAAAATTTCATCTCTGTTTTGACCTCTCACACTGCACCCCTCAGCACCCAATGGGATGCTACTTCCTGTAGCAATATCACAGAAACACAACCGTTTCACCCACTAATACTACACGTTCAACTTCCAGTAATACCGTATGTCAACAACCATTTTTAATGCTTCCCGGATACATTTTTCAGTATTACAGTATTGAGTGCCACACTGTAGTTCTTCAGCGGTCCAGTGACTGGTTGAAGATTGAAGCAACCGAGCTGGCCGATCCTTAAAAGTACAAACAGGCACTTCTGTAGTCTGGGGTCCACAACTTTTGCTGATCTTTTATGTCAAATGTGTACTTCTATTTGAATTAATTTCACAGAATAGTTTTGCCATTGTTGTGTATCATTGAAAAGTCAAATTCATTTGGTCGTACAGCTGAATGTATTGCATTTAATGGCTGTTGACGTTGCGGAATATCTTTTTAGCAAACAGTGTGGTGATGCTGTCTTTTCCAGATCTGTTCTCAGCTTAGTACCAGGCTGGAGAAACAGCAGGCTTCCACGAAAGAAGAGTTGGACATTGTGAAGGTGGGTCCCATCACGGTTTTTTTTTTTTTTTTTTTTTTTTTATTGGACTGTTTTAGTTCTTGCCATCCTTTGGTTATACATACGTTTAATGAGCTGTAGACACAAAATTTATATTACAGCTGAGCATCAGTAGGTACACATATCTAAATCATGTTGAGTTGTAACATTCTAATTATCGTCCCCCGCCGCGCGGGACATAGTATTCACGACCGCCCGTCCGTACGTCCTGAATCCTTGTCAGTGATGTATCTCAAGAACGAATCGACAGATTTCCTTCAAATTTCATGCTAACATGTATTAGGGTGATATCCCCGCGCCAGTCGATTTTGGTGACCTTCGCGTCACTCTCAAGGTCACACGGAGAGATTGCTCATTTTGACACGATCTCACATCTTGTGGCGGGGGACAAAGACACGTTAGTGGCAAATACTTATTGTAATGCATTTTTAGTTATCCAAGATTTGACTCGTTTAAAGTACAAATGCAGCTGATATCACCCCTTTTATAACAGTTGTCACTTTAAACCAAAAAGGCTTTTCCTCAGCAATTTCTTGCTCACAAGACTGAAAAAACAGTGTAGAAAGTTAATTGTATTTCCAGGTTCATTTTGTGAAGAAGAATCTAAATGGCTTGGTGTACAGAGGACTACTGCAAATGAAAGCTTTGAGACCCTGCAGTTGAGTGGGGAGGAATATGTCTATTGACATGGTGCCATGCTTGCTAACCGGTAACGCGCTCTCTGTGACACAGAGCAAGGTGATGGCGTGCGAGCGCTGCCGAGAGGTCTTCAGTAAGGAGGGGCCTCTGCAGCTGCCGGCCATTAGCAGGGATAACCGGGACACAGACCTGGACGAAGAGAAGGACTCCCTCAAATCGCAGCTGCGAGAGCTGGAACTGGAGCTGGCGCAGACAAAGCTGCAGTTAGTAGAGGCCAAATGCAAGATCCAGGTCAGTTAGCAAGCGGCAGTGTTACTCCATTGCACATGCACGCAACAATGCAGCACACAGTCACAGAAATGTAGTGCGCAAGTGCAGATACACACGCAGCTGTGGAGCGCGCAAGCACTGATACACACGCAGCAGTGCATCGCGCAGCCTTGATTCATGAGTAGCAGTGTTGCGTGCAACCAGATGCACGCTCAGCTTGCAATGTAGTACACAATCAAATACAATGATCAGTGTAGCACACAACCAGATACACACACACAGCAGTGCGGAGCATAAAAAGGTACACATGTAGCTGTGTTTTGCATTACCAAATACACACATAGCAGCGTTGTGCACAACCAGATGTGCACAGCAGTGCACTGCACTACCAGATGAACATATACCAGTGTTGCGCACTACCAGATACACACATAGCAGTGCACTGCACTACCAGATGAACATATACCAGTGTTGCGCACTACCAGATACACACATAGCAGTGTTGCGCACTACCAGATACACACATAGCAGTGTTGCGCACTACCAGATACACACATAGCAGTGTTGCGCACTACCAGATACACACATAGCAGTGTTGCGCACTACCAGATACACACAAGGCAGTGTTGCGCACTACCAGATACACACAAGGCAGTGTTGCGCACTACCAGATACACACAAGGCAGTATTGCGCACTACCAGATACACACATAGTAGTGTTGCGCACTACCAGATACACACATAGCAGTGTTGCGCACTACCAGATACACACAAGGCAGTGTTGCGCACTACCAGATACACACAAGGCTGTGTTGCGTACTACCAGATACACACATAGCAGTGTTGCGCACTACCAGATACACACAAGGCAGTGTTGCGCACTACCAGATACACACATAGCAGTGTTGCGCACTACCAGATATACACATAGTAGTGTTGCGCACTACCAGATACACACATAGCAGTGTTGCGCACTACCAGATACACACAAGGCAGTGTTGCGCACTACCAGACACACCCAAAGCAGTGTTGCGCACTACCAGATACACACAAGGCAGTGTTGCGCACTACCAGATACACACATAGCAGTGTTGCGCACTACCAGATATACACATAGTAGTGTTGCGCACTACCAGATATACACATAGTAGTGTTGCGCACTACCAGATACACACATAGCAGTGTTGCGCACTACCAGATACACACAAGGCAGTGTTGCGCACTACCAGACACACCCAAAGCAGTGTTGCGCACTACCAGATACACACAAGGCAGTGTTGCGCACTACCAGATACACACATAGCAGTGTTGCGCACTACCAGATACACACACAGCAGTGTTGCGCACTACCAGATACACACACAGCAGTGTTGCGCACTACCAGATACACACATGGCAGTGTTGCGCACTACCAGATACACACAAGGCAGTGTTGCGCACTACCAGATACACACAAGGCAGTGTTGCGCACTACCAGATACACACAAGGCAGTGTTGCGCACTACCAGATACACACAAGGCAGTGTTGCGCACTACCAGATACACACATAGCAGTGTTGCGCACTACCAGATACACACAAGGCAGTGTTGCGCACTACCAGATATACACATAGTAGTGTTGCGCACTACCAGATACACACATAGCAGTGTTGCGCACTACCAGATACACACATAGCAGTGTTGCGCACTACCAGATACACACATAGTAGTGTTGCGCACTACCAGATACACACAAGGCAGTGTTGCGCACTACCAGATACACACATAGCAGTGTTGCGCACTACCAGATACACACATAGCAGTGTTGCGCACTACCAGATACACACATAGTAGTGTTGCGCACTACCAGATACACACAAGGCAGTGTTGCGCACTACCAGATACACACAAGGCAGTGTTGCGCACTACCAGATACACACATAGCAGTGTTGCGCACTACCAGATACACACATAGCAGTGTTGCGCACTACCAGATACACACATAGCAGTGTTGCGCACTACCAGATACACACAAGGCAGTGTTGCGCACTACCAGATACACCCAAAGCAGTGTTGCGCACTACCAGATACACACAAGGCAGTGTTGCGCACTACCAGATACACACATAGCAGTGTTGCGCACTACCAGATATACACATAGTAGTGTTGCGCACTACCAGATACACACATAGCAGTGTTGCGCACTACCAGATACACACATAGCAGTGTTGCGCACTACCAGATACACACATAGTAGTGTTGCGCACTACCAGATACACACATAGCAGTGTTGCGCACTACCAGATACACACAAGGCAGTGTTGCGCACTACCAGATACACCCAAAGCAGTGTTGCGCACTACCAGATACACACAAGGCAGTGTTGCGCACTACCAGATACACACATAGCAGTGTTGCGCACTACCAGATACACACATAATAGTGTTGCGCACTACCAGATACACACATAGCAGTGTTGCGCACTACCAGATACACACACAGTAGTGT
Source organism: Gymnothorax reevesii (assembly GCA_029721435.1). Classification (NCBI taxonomy): domain Eukaryota; kingdom Metazoa; phylum Chordata; class Actinopteri; order Anguilliformes; family Muraenidae; genus Gymnothorax; species Gymnothorax reevesii. Next base: position 41,654,887 of record CM056575.1, on the reverse strand, counting down.
CGCACACTATCAGAAACACACAAGACAGTGTTGCGCACTACCAGATACACACATAGCAGTGTTGCGCACTACCAGATACGCACATAGCAGTGTTGCGCACTACCAGATACACACAAGGCAGTGTTGCGCACTACCAGATACACACAAGGCTGTGTTGCGTACTACCAGATACACACATAGCAGTGTTGCGCACTACCAGATACACACACGGCAGTGTTGCGCACTACCAGATACACACATGGCAGTGTTGCGCACTACCAGATACACACAAGGCAGTGTTGCGCACTACCAGATATACACATAGTAGTGTTGCGCACTACCAGATACACACATAGCAGTGTTGCGCACTACCAGATACACACATAGCACTGTTGCGCACTACCAGATACACACATAGCAGTGTTGCGCACTACCAGATATACACATAGTAGTGTTGCGCACTACCAGATACACACATAGCAGTGTTGCGCACTACCAGATACACACATAGCAGTGTTGCGCACTACCAGATACACACATAGTAGTGTTGCGCACTACCAGATACACACATAGCAGTGTTGCGCACTACCAGATACACACAAGGCAGTGTTGCGCACTACCAGATACACACAAGGCAGTGTTGCGCACTACCAGATACACACATAGCAGTGTTGCGCACTACCAGATACACACATAGTAGTGTTGCGCACTACCAGATACACACATAGCAGTGTTGCGCACTACCAGATACACACACAGTAGTGTCGCACACTATCAGAAACACACAAGACAGTGTTGCGCACTACCAGATACACACATAGCAGTGTTGCGCACTACCAGATACGCACATAGCAGTGTTGCGCACTACCAGATACACACAAGGCAGTGTTGCGCACTACCAGATACACACAAGGCTGTGTTGCGTACTACCAGATACACACATAGCAGTGTTGCGCACTACCAGATACACACACAGCAGTGTTGCGCACTACCAGATACACACATGGCAGTGTTGCGCACTACCAGATACACACAAGGCAGTGTTGCGCACTACCAGATACACACAAGGCAGTGTTGCGCACTACCAGATACACACAAGGCAGTGTTGCGGACTACCAGATACACCCAAAGCAGTGTTGCGCACTACCAGATACACACAAGGCAGTGTTGCGCACTACCAGATACACACATAGCAGTGTTGCGCACTACCAGATACACACAAGGCAGTGTTGCGCACTACCAGATACACACAAGGCAGTGTTGCGCACTACCAGATACACACATAGCAGTGTTGCGCACTACCAGATACACACAAGGCAGTGTTGCGCACTACCAGATACACACATAGCAGTGTTGCGCACTACCAGATATACACATAGTAGTGTTGCGCACTACCAGATACACACATAGCAGTGTTGCGCACTACCAGATACACACAAGGCAGTGTTGCGCACTACCAGATACACCCAAAGCAGTGTTGCGCACTACCAGATACACACAAGGCAGTGTTGCGCACTACCAGATACACACATAGCAGTGTTGCGCACTACCAGATATACACATAGTAGTGTTGCGCACTACCAGATACACACATAGCAGTGTTGCGCACTACCAGATACACACATAGCAGTGTTGCGCACTACCAGATACACACATAGTAGTGTTGCGCACTACCAGATACACACATGGCAGTGTTGCGCACTACCAGATACACACAAGGCAGTGTTGCGCACTACCAGATACACACAAGGCAGTGTTGCGCACTACCAGATACACACAAGGCAGTGTTGCGCACTACCAGATACACCCAAAGCAGTGTTGCGCACTACCAGATACACACAAGGCAGTGTTGCGCACTACCAGATACACACATAGCAGTGTTGCGCACTACCAGATATACACATAGTAGTGATGCGCACTACCAGATACACACATAGCAGTGTTGCGCACTACCAGATACACACAAGGCAGTGTTTCGCACTACCAGATACACCCAAAGCAGTGTTGCGCACTACCAGATACACACAAGGCAGTGTTGCGCACTACCAGATACACACATAGCAGTGTTGCGCACTACCAGATATACACATAGCAGTGTTGCGCACTACCAGATACACACATGGCAGTGTTGCGCACTACCAGATACACACAAGGCAGTGTTGCGCACTACCAGATACACACAAGGCAGTGTTGCGCACTACCAGATATACACATAGTAGTGTTGCGCACTACCAGATACACACACAGCAGTGTTGCGCACTACCAGATACACACACAGCAGTGTTGCGCACTACCAGATACACACATAGCAGTGTTGCGCACTACCAGATACACACAAGGCAGTGTTGCGCACTACCAGATACACCCAAAGCAGTGTTGCGCACTACCAGATACACACAAGGCAGTGTTGCGCACTACCAGATACACACATAGCAGTGTTGCGCACTACCAGATATACACATAGTAGTGTTGCGCACTACCAGATACACACATAGCAGTGTTGCGCACTACCAGATACACACATAGCAGTGTTGCGCACTACCAGATACACACATAGTAGTGTTGCGCACTACCAGATACACACATAGCAGTGTTGCGCACTACCAGATACACTCAAGGCAGTGTTGCGCACTACCAGATACACCCAAAGCAGTGTTGCGCACTACCAGATACACACAAGGCAGTGTTGCGCACTACCAGATACACACATAGCAGTGTTGCGCACTACCAGATACACACATAGTAGTGTTGCGCACTACCAGATACACACATAGCAGTGATGCGCACTACCAGATACACACACAGTAGTGTCGCACACTATCAGAAACACACAAGACAGTGTTGCGCACTACCAGATACACACATAGCAGTGTTGCGCACTACCAGATACGCACATAGCAGTGTTGCGCACTACCAGATACACACAAGGCAGTGTTGCGCACTACCAGATACACACAAGGCTGTGTTGCGTACTACCAGATACACACATAGCAGTGTTGCGCACTACCAGATACACACACAGCAGTGTTGCGCACTACCAGATACACACATGGCAGTGTTGCGCACTACCAGATACACACAAGGCAGTGTTGCGCACTACCAGATATACACATAGTAGTGTTGCGCACTACCAGATACACACATAGCAGTGTTGCGCACTACCAGATACACACATAGCAGTGTTGCGCACTACCAGATACACACATAGCAGTGTTGCGCACTACCAGATATACACATAGTAGTGTTGCGCACTACCAGATACACACATAGCAGTGTTGCGCACTACCAGATACACACATAGCAGTGTTGCGCACTACCAGATACACACATAGTAGTGTTGCGCACTACCAGATACACACATAGCAGTGTTGCGCACTACCAGATACACACAAGGCAGTGTTGCGCACTACCAGATACACCCAAAGCAGTGTTGCACACTACCAGATACACACAAGGCAGTGTTGCGCAGTACCAGATACACACATAGCAGTGTTGCGCACTACCAGATACACACATAGTAGTGTCGCACACTATCAGAAACACACAAGACAGTGTTGCGCACTACCAGATACACACATAGCAGTGTTGCGCACTACCAGATACGCACATAGCAGTGTTGCGCACTACCAGATACACACAAGGCAGTGTTGCGCACTACCAGATACACACAAGGCTGTGTTGCGTACTACCAGATACACACATAGCAGTGTTGCGCACTACCAGATACACACACAGCAGTGTTGCGCACTACCAGATACACACATGGCAGTGTTGCGCACTACCAGATACACACAAGGCAGTGTTGCGCACTACCAGATACACACAAGGCAGTGTTGCGCACTACCAGATACACACATGGCAGTGTTGCGCACTACCAGATACACACAAGGCAGTGTTGCGCACTACCAGATACACACAAGGCAGTGTTGCGCACTACCAGATACACACAAGGCAGTGTTGCGCACTACCAGATACACCCAAAGCAGTGTTGCGCACTACCAGATACACACAAGGCAGTGTTGCGCACTACCAGATACACACATAGCAGTGTTGCGCACTACCAGATATACACATAGTAGTGTTGCGCACTACCAGATACACACATAGCAGTGTTGCGCACTACCAGATACACACAAGGCAGTGTTGCGCACTACCAGATACACCCAAAGCAGTGTTGCGCACTACCAGATACACACAAGGCAGTGTTGCGCACTACCAGATACACACATAGCAGTGTTGCGCACTACCAGATATACACATAGTAGTGTTGCGCACTACCAGATACACACATAGCAGTGTTGCGCACTACCAGATACACACATAGCAGTGTTGCGCACTACCAGATACACACATAGTAGTGTTGCGCACTACCAGATACACACATAGCAGTGTTGCGCACTACCAGATACACACAAGGCAGTGTTGCGCACTACCAGATACACCCAAAGCAGTGTTGCGCACTACCAGATACACACAAGGCAGTGTTGCGCACTACCAGATACACACATAGCAGTGTTGCGCACTACCAGATACACACATAGTAGTGTTGCGCACTACCAGATACACACATAGCAGTGTTGCGCACTACCAGATACACACACAGTAGTGTCGCACACTATCAGAAACACACAAGACAGTGTTGCGCACTACCAGATACACACATAGCAGTGTTGCGCACTACCAGATACGCACATAGCAGTGTTGCGCACTACCAGATACACACAAGGCAGTGTTGCGCACTACCAGATACACACAAGGCTGTGTTGCGTACTACCAGATACACACATAGCAGTGTTGCGCACTACCAGATACACACACAGCAGTGTTGCGCACTACCAGATACACACATGGCAGTGTTGCGCACTACCAGATACACACAAGGCAGTGTTGCGCACTACCAGATATACACATAGTAGTGTTGCGCACTACCAGATACACACATAGCAGTGTTGCGCACTACCAGATACACACATAGCAGTGTTGCGCACTACCAGATACACACATAGCAGTGTTGCGCACTACCAGATATACACATAGTAGTGTTGCGCACTACCAGATACACACATAGCAGTGTTGCGCACTACCAGATACACACATAGCAGTGTTGCCCACTACCAGATACACACATAGTAGTGTTGCGCACTACCAGATACACACATAGCAGTGTTGCGCACTACCAGATACACACAAGGCAGTGTTGCGCACTACCAGATACACCCAAAGCAGTGTTGCGCACTACCAGATACACACAAGGCAGTGTTGCGCACTACCAGATACACACAAGGCAGTGTTGCGCACTACCAGATACACACAAGGCAGTGTTGCGCACTACCAGATACACACATAGCAGTGTTGCGCACTACCAGATACACACATAGTAGTGTTGCGCACTACCAGATACACACATAGCAGTGTTGCGCACTACCAGATACACACACAGTAGTGTCGCACACTATCAGAAACACACAAGACAGTGTTGCGCACTACCAGATACACACATAGCAGTGTTGCGCACTCCCAGATACGCACATAGCAGTGTTGCGCACTACCAGATACACACAAGGCAGTGTTGCGCACGACCAGATACACACAAGGCTGTGTTGCGTACTACCAGATACACACATAGCAGTGTTGCGCACTACCAGATACACACACAGCAGTGTTGCGCACTACCAGATACACACATGGCAGTGTTGCGCACTACCAGATACACACAAGGCAGTGTTGCGCACTACCAGATACACACAAGGCAGTGTTGCGCACTACCAGATACACACAAGGCAGTGTTGCGGACTACCAGATACACCCAAAGCAGTGTTGCGCACTACCAGATACACACAAGGCAGTGTTGCGCACTACCAGATACACACATAGCAGTGTTGCGCACTACCAGATACACACATAGTAGTGTTGCGCACTACCAGATACACACATAGCAGTGTTGCGCACTACCAGATACACACACAGTAGTGTCGCACACTATCAGAAACACACAAGACAGTGTTGCGCACTACCAGATACACACATAGCAGTGTTGCGCACTACCAGATACGCACATAGCAGTGTTGCGCACTACCAGATACACACAAGGCAGTGTTGCGCACTACCAGATACACACAAGGCTGTGTTGCGTACTACCAGATACACACATAGCAGTGTTGCGCACTACCAGATACACACACAGCAGTGTTGCGCACTACCAGATACACACATGGCAGTGTTGCGCACTACCAGATACACACAAGGCAGTGTTGCGCACTACCAGATACACACAAGGCAGTGTTGCGCACTACCAGATACACACAAGGCAGTGTTGCGGACTACCAGATACACCCAAAGCAGTGTTGCGCACAACCAGATACACACAAGGCAGTGTTGCGCACTACCAGATACACACATAGCAGTGTTGCGCACTACCAGATACACACATAGCAGTGTTGCGCACTACTAGATACACACATAGCAGTGTTGTGCACTACCAGATACACACAAGGCAGTGTTGCGCACTACCAGATACACCCAAAGCAGTGTTGCGCACTACCAGATACACACAAGGTAGTGTTGCGCACTACCAGATACACACATAGCAGTGTTGCGCACTACCAGATACACACAAGGTAGTGTTGCGCACTTCCAGATACACACAAGGCAGTGCTGCGCATTACCAGATACACACATAGCAGTGTTGCGCACTACCAGATACACACATGGCAGTGCAATGCGCTACCGGAAACACACCCTGCTAGCTGTTTGCCAGGTACACTACTCAGTGTAGGACACAACCAGATACACTTTTAGCATTATAGTGAACAATCAGATCCTCATATAGCCTTGTAGCACACAACCAGATTCAAACATAGCAGTGTAGTACACAACCAGGTACACACATTGCAGTATTGTGCACAACCAGATACACACTTACCAGTGTAGCACATAACCAGATACACACTTAGCAGTGTAGCGCACAGCCTGATACACACATGGGAGTGTAGTACACCACCACGGATATTCTCATGTTACTGTAGTTCACTATCGCAGATATGCACGTTGCAGTGTCATCCACAGTCACATGCATACATTAACATATGCACACAAATACCACTCAGTACACAGTGACTGTAGCGCAGTGCACAACTATTCATACACTCATAAAATTGTAGCACACAACCGCGGATACGCATTAATAGATGCGCATGAGCACAGGTACGTGCACACAGACACACACACACACACACACACCAGCATGTCACACAGGTCCAGATACACACATACATACATACATGAGCACACACACACATACATACACACAGTTGTGTTCTGCGATCATGCATACAGACACGCATGCATGCACAAGCACACTCAGCAGTGTAGCACAAATCTTCAGACATTCAACAGCTAGTACACGCCTATCTTGGTTCACCTTTCCTCACCACTCGTGTTAGCGCGACTCCAGTAGCTGCAATATTATTTATTCCCCCCTTTCAAATATCAGGAGTTGGAACACCAGAGGGGGGTGCTGATGAACGAGATCCAGGCCGCCAAAAATTCCTGGTTTAGCAAGACCCTCGGCTCCCTCAAGACGTCCTCAAGCTCCTCGACGCCTTCCTCTCCCAAAGACGGGCCTTAGAGTGCGCCCCTCAGGCTGCTCGGGGGACCAGCGGACAGCCACGTCAAGGACGGAGCGAGCAAAGAGGATCTCATGAACACTAGATAAATAACACGACACAGCAATGCAGTATTCCCTTTCCAGGAGACTGACTGGTGTCCTGCCCTCTGACTGGCTCCTAACCTTCGCCCTCGGCCTCACTCTGTTCAGGAGCAGGTGCCACATGCTTAAAAATGGGGGGAGGGGGGGTGTTTGGTAGGACAGACTGACCTAGCACTGAGACACAGAAAGCCACTCCTGCATCTTGTGTCTTGCACGCTGGTCTGATGCTGCAGGAGAGGAAAAAGAGGCTCGTAAAAGGAATTTCATTTCACTGCCTCGGGGAGGTTTCATGGAGCTCCCACTGGTAGCATAACTATCAGTGATAAAATGATTGACCGGAGTCATAGAGTTATATTAGCCCGGTGTGATGGAGAACCTTGGGCATTTGACCCACTTCCCTGTAGATCGACGTACTAGGTACCACAGCCCCATCTAGTGCTCTCTTAACGCAACTACAAATTGGATGAAACCAGGACTCAACTGCTAACAAGAACTGTAAACATGTTTTTCATTGCGTTCCTGCCCTCGTGAATAAGTGAAATTCACGAAACCTTTTTTTTGCCTCCAAAGGTTATGAGTGTTTCTTGATAGCAGGTTCTGGTTTTTCCGTTTCCGTTGCCAGTGAGTGAATTCAACTTGATGCCTGCGGACTAGCCTATAGGCACGGCACACTCTACTTTGAACGTCTCTTTCCTGTTCAGCATCCGCAGTTTGTGATTCTGTATGTTCTGCTTTTTGTGCTTAGAAATGGCCACAAATATTCTAGCAGACGTAAACAAATATGCAGCGCTATATATTAACAGCACATTACTGTGGGATTACTGTAGTCTTGTATATGCCTTCAAAAAGGGGATACTGCATTACATTTTTTCATTTTCTATAAGGAAGAAATAAACATTGTTCTGTCATTTAGAGATATGTTTAACTAATTATTGATCATTTTTAATCTTGTACAGTCCTTAAAAGGAAACATTAAGAGAAGTGCTTCGTTATTTTTTACTATTTTGAATTTGAATTTCATCTTTATAAATGTGGACTACTTTAAAGAACACTGTAAATTCTGGTCTTGTTTTTTTGGGCGAATGCAACATTCCAACTCCCACTATTTCATTCCGAGCAAGTCATTTTTTTTCATTCACCAACCCCCTGCCTTGCATAAGAATGCGAAATTTCTGTTGTGTTGTGTACCCCATTGTCATCTGGCATGTCTAATGTGTGCCATAACCTCAACAGTGCCAGGCAGTCTCTTAGCTTCCCTCCAGCCTCTGTCTTTGCTAGAAGAGGGGGTTGGATGTATTTTTGTTTGCGCTTGTGGTTTCCCATACTGGGCAAGGAGGTCGTGCCGCCGCAAACGTGTCCTGAAGTTTTTTCCCGCCCCTTTTTAGGAGAAACAATTGAACTGAGTTCAGCGAGTGTCGCAAGTTCGATTTCCGCTAAGAGGGAGAGCTCTGCACTTTTATATCTTAATGTTCTAGTGAGATAAATGCTCTGTCTCAATCTAGAAACATGGTATCATCCTAAGGCTGCTGACCATGTATACTGAGCAATGGAAGAAACGCAATTTGTTTCAAGAACAACCAGCAACGGTCCAATTATCATGAAATTCTTATTTGTCATCAACACATGCACATTTACACTTATTTCTCCTACCATTTCTTTGTTCCTGCGGTCATTAATGACCATGCGAGTACGTTAACCGTATTGGTGTTTGTAGGATAAACGAGGTGTCATGAGAAAAGGGGAGTGCCGCCATAGTTTATTCATCCACCTCCTATTAAAGCAAATTGTGAAATGTGAAATTGCCTCCTTTCTCACCGTGCCACGGCTAACACAAGAACACCGTGAATGGCCTGTTGGGTGATCACTGCTCAGATGTCAAGTTCTGATAGAGTCAACCAGTTGCATTAGTAGGGGTTGCTTGAATTAAAGGAACAGTGGCATTCCTGTATTCCTAGGACACTCTCTATCTTGTGGGTTGTTCCATGCCAAGTGGACCAGTTTTCAGAAAGTTTGCGCCACACCCTCTCAGAAAAAATTGGAAAAAAAAATCATGGGTGTTTGCCATCATCTCAAATGGTTAAATCTCAAATTAAGTTCCAACGCCAGGTTTTCATGTTGTAATTGCCAATGTAAGGAGGCGTGTTAAAAAATGCCCAAAAATGCATGGTAAATAAAATGTCAGAATTTTTCCGGAACGAGATGGAAACACCAGAATGTTTTACTGTTTATTGGCCTAATATAAAAGTTGCTACACAAACTTTCTTTGATTTTTTTCTGGCGTGTCCACATGACCAAATCATTGCCTTGAATTTAGGCATTTTTGGGCCTTTTTTATCGTAAACATTTTCAGATGCAAGTTTCTCCTAAGCTAGAGACAGGAGATTGAATTGGGTGTGAGGGGCCAGTGTGCAGTAGCTGCTGAGGATGAGGCTGCAGTATGAGCCCCTGATTATACATACTTCAGTCAAGGGGGCCAACCAGAACTAAAAAAAATATAGATATATAGATAATATATAGATCTGCAAAAATGGTCATTTTCAACAGCCTATTACAGGAAAATCAACTGAGATATGCCAAACCTGATCGCAGATTCATAAATAACAGGTTATTTTACCCATGAGCACCAACTGACATTAATTTAGGAGCCCTGGAAAGTGTATATGTATCACTTCAAAAATGCTTATAAGTCATTGCTACATTCGCAAGTGACTAGACACCCCCTCCTTAAATTGGCAGTTACTTCCATAAGAAGTTAGAGTTGGAACTAAAGATTTTGGATTTGTCCATTAGAGATGATGGGGAACACCCATGAATTTTTTATTTTTTTATTTTTTTCCCTTGAGATGGTGTAGTGCAGACTCTGGTACACTTGGCATGGAATGACCCTTGTGAACACGATTGAATAAGGTCCTTGCAAGATCACCTCATCGTAGTAACCGTTAAAACAAAGAAATGATTGAAGAAAGAAGTGTTGCTGTGTATGTCCTCATAATACAAATGATTTCGATAATATTAGTACTCTTAGCGTCCGGTCAGTCTTGCAATAACTTGTTTTTTTTTTTTTTTTTTTTGCTCCATATACATCGCAGGCTGATCAGTTATTTACATTGCAAAATAGATATGGAACAGAAACTCTCCGTAAATTTAGATGTACATAGGACAACAAGAACGCAACCCTACCCTCCAGGGAAAACGCTCTGCTGCCTTTTGCAGTTTGTGGCTGGTCCCTTTTCTAGGGAGAGACTTCCATCTCGCATGCTTCAAATGGAAACACTAAGAATTGTTTGTTCTGTTAAAATTAGTCAAACCGTCACCCCCTCCTCCTCATATAGGCAACTTAATATTTGTAACGGCGTGTTCTTTTAGCCAGTTCTTTCGACTGGGGCGTTATCCTTTCAGAACACCTCGATTCACTCATTTCCAGCCTGCATGCTCTTTATTTGCGCCAACATTAGCCTGTGACTTTCATATAAGAAACACTAGGTTTTTAACGACATTTCTAAGTGCTGTGCTTATGGTAATATTAAGAACAGGCGTTCTATTTTTTTTTTTTTTTTATTTATAAAGAATAAAATGCTGCCAGAATGTATTCTATTGTTAAATAAAGCAAAAGAGGATTCCTGCTTGTGATTACAATTAATGAGTGCAATTCAGTGTGTATTACGTTACGATGGTTAATCAATTAACATATTTTCACCGTGGGACGAACTGCCTTGTCCACGTCTTCAGCTGATGTGCCAGGGAGTCCGTAATGTGGCCGTGTTGCTTTCATTTTGATTTTCCTGTCTGTATAGTTGCCTACTTGTCTGACTTACTCATGAATAAACGTCCGTTTCGCTGTTCGCTGTGTGCTGTCATTGTCCATGTCGAAATGATGAAATGCAGCTACGACAATGTGTGTTTGATAGGGAACAGATAGGAATGTTCCATGACATTCCCCGTGCTGAATGTATAATTATTGTTTACAATTTTGCATATCCCAATTCAAAGTCTAGTTTAAGCCCTGGGACTCTTATCAGAAGTGTTTTAAGCTTATTGCTGTCCTACTGAAAATGATTTTTGTCAAGAAGTCCTGAAGTAGCCGTTCTTTCCTCTACAAATGGTCTTCAGCCTTGAGTGCAGAGAACTAACAGTGGGGACACTAATTTGGTTTCAGTGTCACTTCCATCTTACCCAGTCAGAATTGACAAAACAAAACTGCTACAACTCATGATCAGTCAGTTTCTTGCCTTTTTCCAGAATTGAAGTGTCACAAGCCAAAATGGTTGCATCAACATGAGAAAATCAATTGATACAGTATTAAAAACAGGCCTCAGAGGCATGGGACATCTCAAATGTGGTTTCAACTAAAATTGTTTTAAAAAAAAAACAATGGAAATATTAATTTCTCCAAATTGAAAACTGTTTCCAATAAATTTTTTTTTTTTTTTTTTTAATTAAATGTTCCAAGACACCAGAAATTTTAAAAAATTGCTTCTAAAACCCTTCTACGGTACTTCTACCACATGAACTTGAATCTGACACTAGTTTTTCGAACTTTTATTCAGGAGAAGTGTAAAATGCAAACTAAAACTTTGCTCGGGAACGGCCCTTGAAAATTGCTGAAAGATTACGTAATACATGTAGTGTCATTTCCAGAAGGACAGTGCTCTGAGCAGAGTTAGGGGAAGGGGGTTTTGCATCAGTACCCCACATATTCATCTCAAACGCCTTACGAACGTTCGCATTTTTCACTTCTGAATTTGATACAGATCATGTGCAACACTTACTAGGACAGTGTGGATGAGAGAGAAAAGGCTTTGTTTTCGGAGTATGCTGAAATTCCAGAAGATTGCGAAATTCAAGCTGGAATTTAGGCAGCTGGAATAGGTCAGCCGTATCATGTGCCCGTGATGGAAGCAAGTCATAGAAAGTGAATTTAATGTCAATATGATGCCAAGTATTTTTGGTGCAATCCAGTCAGCAGAAGTGGGGACTAATATAAAAATGGCACCAGGTGAACTGCGAATTGGTGGAGCCCAGACCATTCCTTGTAAATGATTTGCTGTTTTTCATTTAATCAAATTGACTTCACATCATGAACTTTGGGAACATCAAGTGTCGCCAGTTCCGTTTGCGAAGATAAGATGAGTGCTCCTAAGCCTCCATCTGTTTGAGAGAGACTTTATTGAACCCCGTGGGGTAATTAGTCCTCTGCATTTGAGCCAGAGCCACAGAGCAGCACCCGGGGAACAACTCCAGCTCTAAAGCCAGTTCCTTGGTCAGGAACTGGCAAACTCATGCAAACTCCACACAGAAAAGCCCCAGGCCGGATTCGAACCCACTACTTTGCCACTGTGCCACCGTGCCGCCTGTTTGCAAGTTGAGCAGTTAAATACATGGCTTCCTTCCCCATGCAACAATTAAAGAGAAAATGTTTTATTCCTTTTACAAAAAAAGATAACTACAATGCAAACTTTTGTGTTTGCTGTAAGCACATCCTGCTCTATCAGATCTTAGCTTTATGATTGTTTCATTACAACTAAAAAGCAAAAATTTGCCACAAAAGTCCAAATGGATAACGTTCATTGAAATGGAATTCCATGTCGAAATGACGCATTTTCTTTGTGTTACATTATTGAGGAAAACTCGTCAAATCTGATAACGTTGAGTGTTTTTGGAGTAAATGTAATGTTAAAATAAATAAATGATTGAAAACAGTTTAAGACCACGGCCACGTCTGTGGCATAGCTAGCTGTAGCTTGCTAAGATTCACAAGGTTACATTATTGACATTGGTTATTCTAGCTGACTGACATGATGGTGCAAAATTTTGACTTGCAAAGTTGCATCAATCTTCGCTATTACATGTAGACTACGATGCATGCCAGCACCCTCTCACTGCCCAGTAATGTAATACAAACGTGTAAGTACAGCATGCAGTAATGAGATTGTAATTTCTGGCCATAATCTATGCAGCAAGTAAGCATATAGCCTAATGGCTACTTTTTATGTTCTACACAAAGTTCTACGCAGTTAGTGGGACACATGCGACTTATGCACTATGGGCCATATCTTACGCCAGAGTCCCTTAACCCGTTATTTGGGGATTTAGCATTGCGTAAGAGGCGTTCCCCCGCGAATCTTGCACACCTGCATATATCCCTAAAACCCCAGCGCTACCAGTTATATTATGCATAGGCATGGTTTGGGCGTTACGTCGATTAAACCAATCGGTGTGTCAGGTGCCAATTGCCTTTAGGAGCAGGCTCCGCTATCCCAAATCCTCAAACCGAAACCCGATAAAGGAAGCTCGCCTATGGCAAGCCGTTTTAACATTTAATCGAACCACACTCCAATGTGTAATTACATTTTAGATATCCATAATTACATTTCTCCTAGTCAAAATGTAATTTTGACAAGTCAGAATGGTAATTAAAGATATCTGCAATAGAAATGTTATCTGAAGATATCTACAACTTTGTACTTGTCAAAACTAAATTTAAGATATCTATAAATCCTTATAAACTGTAAGTGGCTGTTTTTACATTTAATAGCTAGACTGGATATGTATTGCAGATATCTGCAATTCAATTCTTCCTAGTCAAAAAGAACACTTCAGATATCCACAATGACATTCTTCCTAGGACAAATGACGTTACTTTTGCCATTCTTGTGTATTGGGCTTTCAATTTCAGATATCCACAATTTTACAGCAAGTTGCATGACCGTGCTGCAAAAACAGGTGTATGTACTTGTCGCCGAAATTACCTTCCTTCGCAAAAGAGTTTTGAAATTCCGCTCTTGCTGGAAAAAAATACCGTCGCTGAGTGCCAGTGCATAGACCTATTTATAATTTAATTATTTTTCGGAATTGAATGTAGCCGGTTTGTCGTTGTTAAATCGCATTGGGGGAGGGGGAGAGAAGTCTTGTCTTCAATTGCCAAATGGGTAGCGGGTGGTTTGAGGACCCGCTATACGCTTTTCTTAACCTGTAAGGTCAAGATGGCAATTGTAGGGAAAGCGCATAAACACGCCCACGTGCACACCTCCAGTGAAATAAAGGATTCGGCATAATGTATAGCGGGTAGTGTGGCCGCAAGATACTGTGTAGGAATGGTGTAAGCTGATAAATGCATAATTCACAGGTAACGGGTAGTGGCAACAGGCAGGGCAGTGTGAAAGATAGAGCCATAGGGGTCTATCTGGGGAGTAGAGGGCAGATGCCTTGGACCAAAGAAGAAGAGGACTATTCAGACCATCAGCAACATCAAGTCCGCAAGCTGTGCATTGTCATAGTTAGGGTTGTGCTAGTGTCATTGGGCAAGGTAACTTGCTTTTCTGTGACGGGGCCATTAATGCCGAACATGCTTATTTAAAGCGAGAATTGCGTCTCATGGGAGAAGGAAAAGGGGGGAAAAAATCGACCACTCTGGGACTTAGAAACCCAAAGACTGGACCACAAAATTTTTCAGGATTTTAAAATTAATGGGAAATTACACAAAAATCCTTGAAAATGACAAGAGTGCAACAAAATTAATGAAAATCACCATAGGCCAATACCATTTCTCACCAGATATCATGGAAAATCAACCAGTCCAGGGCTTGGAAAACAAACAAAAACGAGAGCTCCGCTGAGTATGAGTGAGAAGTCCAGGTCATAACTTAATTTCAGAAATTCATGAAAACTATTGCAATATAAACACATATATGACACATTTGTTAACCAGAAGATAATGTGAACCAGTTTGGTGTCAAAATTTATGTAGAATAACAAGAGAACCAAATTGCAATCATTTATTTCAATCAGCTGACCACCAAGCAATACCAACAATCAACAAATACCCTTCAGCCCATTACATCACAAATCTAGCAGTCACAATCTTTCTAACACTGTCATAAGACAATATGATGTTGAACAATATGATGCAAAACAATAATCTGGAACGTGATCCAGAGCAATGATGAGGAACAACATGATGCGGAATAACATGATCCAGAACAATATGATCATTTCAGTCGTCCTCAGCAGACCTCTCTGGGCCGACAGGCCTCTAGTTGAGATACTAATGAAAGACTGAAAAAATGGGCACAAACACTGATTTTCCGAAATGCTGTCTTTCTCAAAATCCGGGGTGTAGAATTTTCTACACTGAACAGAAATATAAACGCCCCATGTGAAATATTGATGCCATATGGAGTTAACAACTCTAAGTGAACATATGCTGACTATTACTTGTACAATACAACTATTTCTCTTGATTTGTGTATCATTTTTAATCCATCTCTCTGTCAGTGAGCATTTGCTCAGTGATGCAGCGATTTCACTCAGTGTGGCATGGGCGTGGCATTTCCAGACGGTGATCAGACAGAATGAGCATTACCCAGACACTCCTTATACTGGGGACAATAAAAGGCCACCCCAAAATATCAAATTTTGTCATAAGTCATCATGCCTCAGATGTCTCAGGTCATGTGGGAACGTGCCATTGGCATGCTGGATGCAGGGATGTCCACCAGAGCGGTCTGCATGCAGTTCCTTGAAGCAGAGCACATTCCAGTTCTGGACCGGCCTGCGTATTCGCCGGACATGCCAACCATAGAGCATCTTTGGGATGTTCTGGATCGACATTTCCGCGACCGTGTTCCAGTTCCGGATAATGTGCGCCTGCTCCGTGTGGCCCTCCAGGAAGAATGGAATAACATTCCACAGGCCACGATAGACAACCTGATTAACTCCATGACAAGGACATGTGTTGCTCTGAGAGATGCAAATGGTGGACCCACAAGATATTGAACATTCAATTTCTTCAACCTGACCCCCAACGTGTTCAAAGGATTGTCACTCCTTTGCAGATGCCAATATCGAGATGTAACGGAAGGTGCAATGGGGATTAGTCATTAACAAAAATGAATATTGATTCGCTTCATATATTGCATAACCCTAATATTAATAAAAACTCAAAAATTTGACACAGGGCGTTTATATTTTTGTTCAGTGTAATTTTCACAGGGGATATGCAGAACATAAGGAAGGCTCACAACAAATTAGACAAAAAGTTATCTGACAGTTCTTGAGATATTAATGAAAGACTGAAAAAATTAGCTCAAACACTGATTTTCTAAGTCCAAAATGCTGAAATTTCTCAAAAAGCGGAAAGTAGAATTTTCTCATTTTCGCAGGTGATCATCAAAACATTATAAGAAAAGTTTTTGTTTAATTTGTTGTGAGCCTTTCTTATAATGTTTTGATGATCACCAGCGAAAATGAGAAAATTCTACTTTCCGCTTTTTGAGAAATTTCAGCATTTTGAACTTAGAAAATCAGTGTTTGAGCTAATTTTTTCAGTCTTTCATTAATATCTCAAAAACTGTCTGATAAGTTTTTGTTTAATTTGTTGTGAGCCTATCAGACAGTTTTTGAGATATTAATGAAAGACTGAAAAAAATGAGCACAAAGGCTGATAAGTCCAAAATGCTGAATTTCTCAAAAACCGGGACATAGAATTTTCAAATTTTTCACAGTGAATATTCAGAATATCATAAGGAAGGCTCACATTAAATGAAAAAAAAGTTATCTGACCGTTTTTGAGATATTCAAATTTGAAGTGAAAAGTTGACGGTGGACAGACGGACGTCGGACGACTTGGCATTAGAAAAGCTCCGCTGACTATCGTCACAGCGGAGGTAAAAATGCACATAAACACTGATTTTCTAAGTCCCAAATGTTGAATTTTGCAATCTAAGTCCCAAATGTTGAATTTCGCAAAAAGCGGGATGTAGAATTTTCTAATTTTCAAAGGGGATCATCAGAACATGATAAGGAAGGCTCACAACAAATTAGACAAAAAGATATGACAGTTTTTGAGATATTAATGAAAGACTGAAAAAAATTAGCACAAACGCTGATTTTCTAAGTCCAAAGGGCTGAATTTCTCGAAAAGCTGGATATAGAATTTTCTAATTTTCACAGTGAATATTCAAAATATTATAAGGGAGGCTCACACCAAATAAGAAAGAAATTTATGAGATAGTTTTTGAGATATTCAAATTTGAAGAGAAAAGTTGATGCCGGACAGACAGACAGACGGGCGCCGGACAACTTTGCATTAGAGTAGCTCCGCTGACTGCTGACTATCGTCACAGCGGAGGTAAAAATGCGCATAAACACGGATTATCAAATTCCCAAATGTTGAATTTCGCAAAAAGCGAGATGTAGAACTTTCTTATTTTCAAAGGGGATCATCAGAACATCATAAGGAAGGCTCACAACAAATTAGACAAAAAGATATCAGACAGTTTTTGAGATATTACTGAAAGACTGAAAAAAATGAGCACAAATGCTGATTTTCTAAGTCCAGAAGGCTGAATTTCTCGAAAAGTGGGACCTAGAATTTTCTAATTTTCACAGTGAATATTCAAAATATTATTAGGAAGACTCACACCACATAAGAAAGAAATTTATCAGGCAGTTTTTGAGATATTCAAATTTGAAGTGAAAAGTCAGACAGACAGACAGACAGACAGACAGACGGACGCCGGACGACTCGGCACAAGAAAAGCTCCGCTATCGTCACAGTGGAGCTAAGAAGGAACACCCAAAATTTTTCAGGATTTTTGCTGAAATTAGTAAGAAATGACCCCAGACCGATGGAAGCATCACTATCAATGCAAAAAATTAAAGAAATTTATTTCATTCCAGGAAAAGTGTCTGACCAGAAATGATGATCAATCTACCAATCTGGGGCTAAGAAGCCCAAACGATGGATTGGCAAAATTGAGCGGGATTTCAGCTGAAATAAATGGGAAATTACCCAATACCCATGAAAACATCAATATCAGGACAAGGAAAATAATTAAAATTATTTCTCACCAAGAAATATGTCTCACCAGAGATATTACAGAAAACTCCTCAAGCCCCGTGCTTAGAAATCCACAAAAAAAAAATTAACCAGAAAAATTTTTTGTAGAATTTCAGCTGAAATTAATGGGAAATTACCCAAGACCCATGAAAACCTCAATATCCGTGCATGAAATTAATGAAAGTTTTTTTTCACACCAAGGAAAGCATCTCACCAGAAATCATGACAAAAATCAACCACTCCAGAGCTTAGAAACCCACAAAATAAAACACGCGATCGGAGGTTTTACAGGGTATGGGCAAATTTGCCCACAGCCCAATTTGAACCATCTTCTGGTTATATGTACCTACTTGTGGGACTGTCCAGAAAATAGATTTGAAATGTGAAATTTGCCTACAGGAAGTGAACTGTGACCTATTTAGTGATTTCAAGATTTTTGTGGGACAAGGCCTTGAAAAGTCCATATTTAAACCCATAAATGATTGTTCTGAAAAACCAGATGACTTAATGGCTACACAAAAACACAACAGGCATTTTGATACCAAACATAAGTACATATGCGTAAAACTGAAGAAGTTTCAGACAGTTTTACAGTGAAAAATGCATCATTCTTGACTAAAATTGATGCAAAACGTAAACTTCATCTTGAGAAACAACCAAGTTCCTATGAAAACAGACCTAAGATATTTTCACAAAAGATGCCTCATATATAGTTG
Source organism: Gymnothorax reevesii (assembly GCA_029721435.1). NCBI lineage: Eukaryota > Metazoa > Chordata > Actinopteri > Anguilliformes > Muraenidae > Gymnothorax > Gymnothorax reevesii. Next base: position 41,635,644 of record CM056575.1, on the reverse strand, counting down.
GCTAAATAATGAGCAAGCAACGTTAAATTGCGAGACCGGTAACATGGATGCGGATTGCAAAAATTGGAACCATCCCTGTATTTAGAAATTATTACTATCTCTTTTGGGTGTCAAAATAGGTCACAAAATAATAACATTGTGATTCTTGTTATGGATACTTATCCAAATTAAGAGTCTTAGAGTATATGTACAAGATTGACGAGACATTGGCCTTCAGGATAATTCTGGATCATAACAACAATACATCTGAAACACATTTGTCCTTTCAAGATTAGACAAATATAGATTTTTACTATATATAGTATATAGTTGCATGTTAATTTATTAGGATATAATAACACTTTCAGGATCACCTGTAATTGTGATAAGATCAGTTAACGGTGGTGTATTCAAGCCATTTTTATGATATTTTACACATTTCTCAGAATAGCCATTTAAATATTTTCATAAACTTTTGTACATTGCATAGTTTCTATATTTCCCAGGCGTTGTTTTTACTTCACTGAGCAAAGTGTAGTCCGCGCTTGTGGTCACGCCTCAATGATTTTGTGAACCACAAAGTATTCAGCATTGTTGTACGCCAGGGGTAGGGAACCTTCTCCAGAAAGAGCCACTGTGGGTGCAGGCTGTCATACCAACCAAGCTGCTGCACACATGATTCTACTAATCAAGGCCCTTAACAAACATTGCAGAGGTTGAAAAGTAGAAATTTTGTGGGATTTTGACTGAAATTAATGGGAAATAATGCAAGGCCCATGAAAAGATCTGTATCAGGGCAAGGAAATTATTGAAAACACACTGAGATTTTGGAGCAACATGTGCTGCCTTCAAGATACCATCTTTTCTGGAGAAGCCCAAGTATATTTCTGCAAGACAATGTGAAACTGCACCCTACATACACTTCAAAGCCATAGCTGCATAGAAAATGGTGCAGGTACTAGATTGGCTACCCAGTAGTGCCAAATTGTTCCCAACAGAGAATTCAATGCACAATGTGAAATACAAAATACAACAACAAAGACCTCATACTGCTGCATACCATAAGACCTGTATTCACCAATGGAACAAAATTACAACTGAAACAATCACTGGGTGTGTTCATTCCCTAAATATTTATGAAGTGTTCGGAATAGGAATGTCAACATTACAGAGAGGCAAATGTTGTACTGCCCCAACTTTTTTTGAAATATGCTGTAATAATCTAAATTGTAATGCGTTTGTCTCAAAAAAAAAATCAATGAAGTTCACATTGTGCCATTGCACAGAATTTTAAATATAATCCAGGTAAAAAAAGATCATTTATAAATTACTGCTCTCAGATTCAATTTTAATTGAACATACAGTCCCAACGTTGTTTTGATTTGGGGTTGTAAGATTACACAACCCCAAATGTAATTCCTAATTTTTTTGTTTCAAAAATTTTTTGCTTCAAGTTCTTTACTATTCCAATCTTGACTCTGAGAAGTCTTGGCAGTACAGTTCCACATAATGCAGGATGTGCTGAACTGCACAGAGCAGTAGGGTGTTAGTGTGCCCATCCACATCCAGCTCACAGGAGTAGTTCTTCACTGGGACGATGTAGGACATGGACATTCCCAGCAGAGATGCTGCTTTCTCCATCTGAAGACACACAGCTCTTTAAATACAGACACTTAAGTACATTTAGTTATTTCACCATTTACAAACAGTGTCCCTTTTAAGACTGAATACAGTGAGGTAAAATAAATTGTCAAGATATTGCAGTACTGCATGAATGGAAAAGCCCGCAGATGCAACAAAATGTATTTTTGAAAAATTCACTGAAATTCCATGAACAGTCAGGTCCATACATAATTTTGACATTGACACTGTTCCTTTTGCATGAGTTTGAAATGAAAAAATGAATATGACCTTAACGTGCTGAATTGCAGCTTTAATTTGAGTGCACTCACATCCAAATTGGGTGAAAGGCATAATGGACCAAAGGGACCAAATATTATTGGACAAATGCCTTCTCAGTTGGAGCATGGGACGAAATGCGTGACCATATCATTATTTTATAGAGCTGCAAGTAAACTGATGAAAGGTCAAGAGTTTACTTCAAGTGTGGAATTTGTTTTTGGCATCATTCACTTTCAAAATTAAGTCCAATGAGCTGTCACTCCCAGCAAAGCCAAGGATCATTCAAACAATCATTCAATCACTCCATACTAAACTGTACAATTCACTGTGTTGTATAAGAATGGTCACTGGGTGGTTAACTATCTGACACCGCCAAATTTACTGGATAAATGAGCAGCTAGATTTCTGTTATACTTAGCCAAATGCCAGTACTCTCACAATGTTTTGGTTATAGGTTCGAACGGTGAAACTACCATAGGCCGAACAAACTGTGCAGCTCCACCGTTTTAATCAATACCAGCTAGCCAATCAGAAAAGAGTATTCACCCAGACCATGGTATAATATGGAGTGAGCCATGAACAATGACATGAGCCTGACACCTGGCCCGACTGCATACTGTATTCTGTGGCTTAACCCCTTTCTGCAGATGTAGACGCCTGCGTCTATAGACCTGCAAATTTAAGCACGCTGTTACTGTACTCGATCACTAGATGGCACCCCCGGATCAGTTATTGAATGTTCACAAGCAAGCAGACCTCGAACGCAGTTCTGAATATGGGGAAGTTCACTCCGCTCCCTGTTTTTCGAGAGCTGCATGAATTAAAGTCCTCAGCTAAGCCTGATGTGCAAACTGGTCAGTATCCTTGCCCATAGTATCGATCCAGCAGTTTAAAAAAACGATATCTTGACACAGAAAAAACTTTATTCTTTGTAGCAACCAGTTTAGCCACAGTGAGCCAACAGTATTCCAATTAGTGTTTCAGAAAAATCAGTTTTCTGAGGCAAAAAAAAATCGACATGGTATTGATTCTCTCACATTCTACTGTCAATTGCAGTTGTCACATGCAAAAAAAATTAGTCGTTCCCTACCGTGGATTTAAGCGTAGATTCCTTCATTGACAAATCCAGCACTTCCTTATATCCCCCCCGAGTACTGGCGTTGATAGCCAATCATTCAATCATACATTCAAGCTCTTCTGCGTAATTGTAGAGTTACACTTCATGCCCATGTGAAGTTTCCCTTATTCGTTTTTTTGGTTTTGGTAATTATTTTCTTAAAGCAATGAAGACTTTATACACCGGTTGTAACAGTTCGGTAAACTATTTCGAGGAACCTCTAATAGATTTAATATCGGTCGAGGCATAAGACAAGGATGTCCAATTTCACCTTTCTTATTTTTATTAGTAACCCAAGTAATGGCAATGCATATTAAGAAAAACAATTTCACTGGAATCCCAGTATTTGGTCAGGAATTAAAATTAAGTCAACTCGCTGATGACACTACATTATTTTTAAAGAATGAAAACGAGATAAAAAAAGCAGTAGCATGCATTGATGAATTTAGTGAGCTCTCGGGTTTAAAAATTAATATTAGTAAATCTCTATTATTCCCACTTAAAGAATGTAATAAGACTGTTATTTATGGAATTCCTGTCAAGGACATTGTTACACATCTGGGAGTAGTTATATGCAAAAATGAATAACAAAGGAGTAATTTGAATTTTAAACCAGTTGTGGAAAAAATCCAAAAGAGATTTAATCTCTGGCTAATGAGAGATTTATCCATTTATGGTCGGGTACTTTTATCCAAGGCGGAAGGAATATCCAGATCTGTGTACATTGCTTTGTCACTTGATGTTCCACATAATGTTAGTAATGACCTTGACAAGATACTTTATAATTTCATTTGGAAAAATAAGTCTCATTATTCAAAAAAAGAAGTGCTCTGTAACACCAGAGATTGTGGAGGTCTGGAGGTTCTTGATTTTAATACTCTTAATAAATCATTTAAGGTTAAATGGATTATTGAATACCTAAAAAACAGGAATAGTATTTGGTATATTTTTCCCAACTACCTGTTTGATCAAGTTGATGGTATTGAATTTCTCCTAAAATGCGACTTCTCTGTTGACAAGCTCCCCATTAAGTTGGCAAATTTTCATCAGCAAGCTTTGAAAGCCTGGCTACTAGCATACAAACATAACTTTTCACCACATAGATACTTTATAAGGAACAACAAATACATCAGATACAAAAACAGGTCTATATTTTATCAGACTTGGTTTAATAATGGATTATTGACAGTTGGCCAATGACTCAATCAAAATGGTGGCTTGTTATCTTACAAAGAATTTCTCAACAAATTTAAAATACCTATAAAACCAAAGGAGTATGCAGTTGTTTTTGATGCATTACCAGAAAATATGCTTGTACTTATACGGGATTCTGGGGTTACAGACGTGCATTTCAATGTTGAAAACTATGTGGGAAATATTTATATTGGTGATATCAATGTGTTGAAAAAGAACTGCACTAACAAAGTGATCAGGAATACACTTTGTTATGTCTCTGTCCCCTCTTCGAAATTTTTCTGGTCGTCTTTGTTTAATTATGTACAATGGCAGAAGGCGTGGAAAATATGTGATAAATATTGTATTGGTAAGAAATTGTAGGAAGTGTCTTTTAAGATACTGCATATAATTTACCCGGTAAAACAGGTATTAGAACGCTTCAAGCTGGACATTGACTATAAGTGTGATTTCTGTGGTTTGGAAAAGGAAACAATTGCCCATCTGTTTTTTCACTGTATTCATACAAGAATCTTCTGGATTGATGTAGCCATCTTTATAAAAAGGAAACTTAAGATTAATGTTGAAATTGATATGTTTGATGTTATGCTGTACTTTAGGCAGGATATGATGGAAAGCAACAAATTCTACATTATACAGTTACTATTAATAATTGGAAAATTCCATATTCATAAGACAAAATGGTCAAGAACCAAGCCAAATTTCATGCACTTTATTAATGAATTTAACCTTTATGGCTCCATGATTTCAAAAATAAAAAACAAAAAAGCTGCTAAAACCTACAAGCTATTAAAATAATATATTATGCTTAATACCTCAAACTCTCTGGCTATGTGACATGTATTATTATTTATTTAAATTTTTTTTATTAATATTATTGTCCATTATTGTTTTTTGTTTGTTGTGTTTTGTCAATATGTATTTCAATATTTGTACTTGTATGTTTATTCGAACATTTGCATTAAAAAAAAAAAACGTGAAGTTTCCCTGGTAACAATGTATTGATTGGCTCGTTTCTTATCCAATTCCCGAGTGTTTAAACATTTTAGAGTAAGTGAAACACATTGATTGGACAAACACAGAGCATACAAACCTATGCGTATCAGCATGCTCGGTTGTATCCTGTCTACGTTATGCACATTACGCGGCTAAAATAGACGCGATTTATATAAAACAGGTTCGCAAAACTGGCATTGAAGTGTTCAGTTACATTTACAGGATTTAAATGAGAAAAGGATATGGTCAGTTGGAATTATTTCGAATGAAACAGGACCGAAGGGTTCCTGCTACTGGATACATCGTTCTCTGGAGGAGGGATTCATGAAAAAGGTCAGGCTGCTACTTTTGTTTTTTTTTTTTTGTTTTGCTTTGGAATGTATACATACTCGACAAAGTCGAATGTCGAGGTTTTTTCCTGGTTAAAACGCGAACTGCCCGTGCATTTGGATGGACCCCCTGGTACGTTCATTGCATGTTTCTTTTGAATCGGGAGAGGCAATGGATTGTTTGATATTCCCTGAAAGTGGAGTGTCTGTTCTGTTAAAATAAGGTATATTTCAGAATTCAGATATTACTGAGTTAGTGAGGTGTACTTGTTCCTTATAAGTGTTGAAATGGGTTCGTGAGCTTAGAAGAGGGGACTGGTAGCTTCCATTACAGGGTGAATGTTCTGACCCTTTAATAAGCAGTTTATTTAATGCATGTTTGTGCTGGCTTTGAAGAAAAATGGCCAAAACTGTAAACTTTATTATGGAGAAAAGGCATGTTTTGTGTTTGGAGAGGTTACTGGTGACCACTGATATTCATCTGCACTGATATTGATAAATTCATACTAAACTCAACTAGAAAATAATTTTTTCATATTAAATTTCATGCCTTAAAACTTTATTTGTGTTAAATACATGATTTTTTTTATTATTTGACTGTACATGATTTTGAGACTTTGGGGAGACACTTGGGTAGCTGTATAATTTGGCTAATAGCATGTAGGTAATCTAGAATGTAATGTTGAAGATGAATTCTACTTGTGCTCAAGGAGTTTATGATACCAGAAATGTAAAGTTTTAAGCCCCAGCAGTTTTTCAATTCTCAGAATAATTTTTTTTGCAATTTCAATGGTGGATTCTCATGAAGATTTTTTATGTTTGCAGCTCATTTTTTCTACCAAAATCATGAAAGTAAACTGAAATACAATGTAATTCTAAATGCTGTAAGTGTCTTTTCTGAATTGAGCCACACTTTATGAAGCTTGAATCTTAAATTATACAGCATTAAAGTGGGTAACCCATAAATAGTCAAATTTGGCTTCTGCAGAAAGGGGTTAAGAGCCAATTGCTTAGCTACCTTAGTTCGAAAGGGCTTCCTTCCTGCAAGTTAGTGCAGCTAAACAGGTGATAGCCTTCAGGAAATCTAAAGTTTATTCAGTTAGTAAACTCAATTATGTTTATAGATATAAGTCCAGTGTAATCAGATTTGTCTGTGCAACGTTCCACAGTTATCATATAGCTATACGACAACAGAAAGCGCTAGTAGCTACCAATAGTTGGTTGCACAAGAGGTGACACTTCCTTTATGCCATAAGTTGAGCCTTTATTTTAAATTTTCCCAGGAGGTCGCACCCGGTGGTAGACAGAATTGCATGGTGAAAGCAAGGGTTATAGGGTACCAATCTGAATGCTGATGGTGTCACTTTATAGCCATTATTCTCTCCTGTGATCTGGAAAAACCTAGTACGTATGTCACTTTTGGTAGAAACTGAGTTTGACCCTCACTTGCAGTATTAAGAGTGGAGAAAATCTCAAAACAATTTCTATTAGCATTACTTGAACTGCCAAAATCGAGTTTCTATTTTTTTTTTTGGTTCAGAAAAGTCCATAATCCTTAAGCTTTCGTTCAGTTGCGAGAATCCTTGTCACTGATAAATTCACAAGGTTTTTCTAGATCACAGGAGTGCTGTAATATCAACATTTGTTTCATACACTGCCTGGCCAAGAAAAGGCATACTCTAATATTTAATTGGACTGCCTTTAGCTTTGATCATGGCATGCATTCATCACAGCATTGTTTCAAAAATCTTTCGCAATCTTACATTTATTTCTGACCAGAGCTACATTAATTTTTAGCGGATATCTTGAATTAATAACAGTCAAACAACTCTGTAAAGCCTTCTGCAGCACATCCCAAAGACTGCTCACTTGAAACACTCTTTTGCAATTTGGGCCCGATGAATCCGGACAGGGTCATCCTAGAATACGAATGTGGCATCAGGGATAAAAATAAATCTATTGATGGGACAACCGGGTCATTCAGTCCTTTCAGGTAGTCCACCGACTTCATTTTATTGCTGCATTGTGCTGCTGAGCCTAGTCTTGACCAATTAAAGCAACTGCCTCCAGAGGCTTGTACAGTGGGTACTATGAATGACGGGTGCTTTGCATCATGGGCTTCCTTTCTTATCCTGATGCACTCATCGCTCTAGAATAAGTTAAATCTGGACTCACCATACCACATGACCTTTTTCCATTGCTCCACAGTCCAATCTTCAAGCTCCCTAGCAAACTAAGTTGTTTTTCACAACAAGGCCACAAACAATTGACTTTCTTGCAGCAACGCAGCTGTTAAATCCCAATCCTGAAAGTTGTTGTCACATTGTGCTTGTAAAAATGCTTTACTTTCACAATTAAACAAGAAATTATAAGCTAAACACTGTATCATTCAGGGTTAAAAGAACTGTTGCCAGCTGAAACATATTAATCACTGCAATAATGATTCAATTATAAGCTCCTAAGTATTTTGCTCATCTAAATCTGAACTGCAACTTCTTTTTGGCCAGCCAGTGTAATTAGTTAAAGCAAAAAAAGTTGTTTATCACAACCATAAGGTAAAAAAGTGAAAACTTCTAAAATGGCCCACTCTTTCACCTGTCCAGAATTCAGCTGGGTATGCATTTCTCTTGCAGTGGACAAACTTGGAGAAAATAAAATGCTCGAAGAACAGGCCGGAACTGAATATAGCGCTGCTGAAGACCTATAGCAGAACATCACCAGTGGAAAAACCCTGAATCTAGAGGCGTCTCTAGGTTCCAGACAACAGGCAGTCATGGACTGCAAAGGATGTGCAACTAATTATAAAAAATTAAAATTTTATCTATGATTGTTAGTCACATCCAATTATTTTTCACACCCAGAAATTGGGGGAACAATACATAAAAATGGTTCTAATTCCTGCAAGAGTCACTCAAACTTGTTTACAAAACCATTGAGTTAAAGCAAAATGTCTGAATTTCCAGAATATATTGATTGTTTCATTTCAAATCCATTGCGGTGACCACCAGTGCCAAATTATGAAAATTGTGTCACTACTCAAACACTAATGGACCCCGCTGTATTTTCCAAGAGTCCAAAAATTTTACAAAACCCAAAACCAGTGAAGTTGGCACATTATGTAAATCGTAGATAAAAACAGAATACAATGATTTGCAAATCCTTTTCAACTTATATTCAATTAAATACACTGCAAAGACAAGATGTTTAATGTTCAAACTGAGAATATTTTTTTTATGCAAATAATCATTAACTTAGAATTTAAAGGCTGCAACACATTGCAAAAAAGTTGGCACAGGGGCCTTCATACCACTGTGTTACATCGCCTTTCCTTTTAACGACACTCAGTAAATGTTTTGGAACTGAGGAGACCAATTTTTGAAGCATTTCAGGTAGAACTCTTTCCCATTCTTGCTTGATGTACAGCTTAAGTTGTTCAACAGTCTCCGTTGTCGTATTATAAGCTTCATATTGCGCCACACATTTTCAATGGGAGACAGGTCTGGACTACAGGCAGGCCAGTCTAGTACCCGCACTCTTTTACTACGGAGCCATGCTGTTGTAACACGTGCAGAGTGTGGCTTGGCATTGTCTTGCTGAAATAAGCAGGGGCGTCCATGAAAAAGACGTTGCTTGGATGGCAACATATGTTGCTCCAAAACCTGTATGTACCTTTCAGCATTAATGGTGCCTTCACATATGTGTAAGTTGCCCATGCCTTGGGCACTAATACACCCGCTTACCATCACAGATGCTGGCTTTTGAACTTCGCGCCTACAACAGTCCGGATGGTTCTTTTCCTCTTTGGTTCGGAGGACACGACGTCCACAGTTTCCAAAAACAATTTGAAATGTGGACTCGTCAGACCACAGAACATTTTTCCATTTTGCATCAGTCCATCTTAGATGAGCTTGGGCCCAGCGAAGCCGGCGGCGTTTCTGGGTGCTGTTGATAAATGGCTTTCGCTTTGCATTGTAGAGTTTTAACTTGCACTTGCAGATGTATCGACGAACTGTAGTTACTGACAGTGGTTTTCTGAAGTGTTCCTGAGCCCATGTGGTGATCTCCTTTACACACTGATGTTGGTTTTTGATGCAGTACCGCCTGAGGGATCGAAGGTCACGGGCATTCAATGTTGGTTTTCGGCCGTGTCGCTTACGAGCAGTGATTTCTCCAGATTCTCTGAACCTTTTGATATTACGGACCGTAGATGATGAAATCCCTAAATTTCTTGCAATAGCTCGTTGAGGAATGTTGTTTTTAAACTGTGCGACAATCAGCTCACGCATTTGTTCACTAAGTGGTGACCCTTGCCCCATCCTTGTTTGTGAATGACTGAGCATTTCAGGGAAGCTGCTTTTATACCCAATCATGGCACCCACCTGTTCCCAATTAGCTCGTTCACCTGTGGGATGTTCCAAATAAGTGTTTGATGAGCATTCCTCAACTCTGTCTTTTTTGCCACTTGTGCCAGCTTTTTTGAAACATGTTGCAGGCATCAAATTCCAAATGAGCTAATATTTGCAAAAAATTACAAAGTTTACCTGTTCGAACATTAAGTAACTTGTCTTTGCAGTGTATTCAATTGAATATAGGTTGAAAAGGATTTGCAAATCATTGTATTCTGTTTTTATTTACGATTTACACAACGTGCCAACTTCATTGGTTTTGGGTTTTGTAAGAGCAGTCTTTAATTGCATATACAACATCCTGATCATGCACAGAGCATGAGCAGTTTAAAGTGTTTAAGACAAAGTGACAGAGAAGCTAAATCAAATTGATTAAGCCTACCGTGTGTTGCACTCGCCGGCTTCTGTAAACCTTGGTGATGTTGAAAGCCGTTTTTGGGCACAGCTGGTCCACGTGCGTTAGCAGTGCAACTTGATGCACACCTGGAAAAAGAGCAAATGTACTCAGTGTCAGTTCATTTGACCATTACTGAAACCTGTCTCTGTTTCAGTCATACCTATGTCTCCACACAACTTTAAAGGGCATCTAAAGTCGATTCCCATTGTTTTTGTTTATCGGCCAATCAGCAAGCTGCACATGTGCAAAGTTCTGCAAATGAATCGAAATAGAAGGATTATCAACAGTTAGATAATCAACAGTATAGGTCATTGAGATTTACGTTGTTTTCCAGAAGGTTGACCTTTGCCTCCATCAAGACCAAATCTCAGGCTTACCCAGGTCACTGATGCGTTCTCTCAGCAGCTGGAAGGTGGAGCCCATGCCTTTACTATAGGAGTCAATTTTAGTGGCATCAATTACAAAAGCAACGCAGTGCATCTTCTCTCTGGCAGACGGCTTCTTCACGTAGCCCACTGTCTCTGCCATCAAGGGCTGATCAGGGCTGAACTATCATTGAAAAAGAGCAGAGATTTTTTTTTTTAATGATTATTTTTTAGGATCTTCTCCTTAATTTGATAGTCACACAGTAGAGAGAGAAGAATGGGGAAGACATGCGGCATATGACCCGAGCTGGAATTGAACCGGGTCGCCTTTATGGTGCGCGCACTTAGACCGATGAGCCACCGGGGCGCTCAGAGATGTTTTATAACATGCATATACAAATGATGAACAACCAAGATAAGCAAAATGTTGTAAAGGGGGTCGATTTCCACCTTGTGCATAAAGATTAAATTGAATGTAAATACTGTATATTGTATTGCTTTAAGAGAGTATTCCTGCACTGTTGTCCTCTCAGTGCACTATACCTTGTGTCCCTCTGGTGCGTGGCCTTTGATTACAGCCAGAACATCATGGAGAGTCAGGCCAGTCATCCCATCCATCCCCAATCCCATTGCATCATACAGAGCTAAGGGAACTGGCTGATTACCATTCTTTCCAATTCTACGAATGGTGTAAGACTGAAGCTGTAAAGAGAGAATGAGAGAGTGGATGATGGTAGAGGACATAGGGAAGGGAAGACTGAGGGCAAAGGAAGCATCTTCAGTCCGTCTAAATCTCTGTACCCACGAGAAACCAGTGCTTACAAGGGGAGAGCATGCAAACTCTACACAGCAAGACCCCAGACTCTATTCAACCCCACAATCAACAGCGCACCAATGTGCTGCCCAGGAGTTGAACAGTTTTTTTAGTTTAATCCTGGACATATCAGCCAGATGCAATTTTTGGAAAAGCAATTTTTCATTCTAACTTTGGTCAAGGATTCAATATACTATCTTCAGCTCTATCAGTTCCATCAATTCGAATAATTGGGTCAATGGTGTCTGTTGGTTTTATCACAAATGTATCATCACAGCACATTGCAAAACAGTTTAAAACATACATCATTTCCTATGACTAAGTGATGCTCACTCGCATGTCCGCAACAATTTTGCGGCTCTACCTTTTGTGTGAAGCCGGTGGAAGAAGTTCCCACCATGGCACGGTTCGTGACCCTCCCAGAGAAGACCGAATGAACAGAGCTGATGAAGCTGGACTTTCCTGCTCCAACCGGGCCGAGCAGAAGAACTCGGGCCTCAGATACAGAATCACAGCCAGGCTTGTAGGAGGAGACAGAATCCAGCAGTGCTTCATTTTTCCTAAGGAACACAGTGACGGTGTGTAGACATTCAAGGCTTCAGCTTTACAACATATTAAAAGGAACACTCAAGCTGACATAATAAGACTCTGCATTAGAAAATATACTCACTCAACTGAAAAGTCTACCTCCCTCCATGGAGACTCCAATAATCCCCACTCACCTGAAAAATAAACATGAAAAACAGCTTTAATAAATCAATAAATTCACGACTCCATACTCAAACAGCCTAATAAATAAAACAGCAGCTCATCTTCAACATCAAGCCATGTGACTGACAGTTTGCACTTGAAACAGCAGCTAAAGAGAGATATTTCACAACAACAGCAAATTCACAATAAAGACCATCAAATGACACTATCACTCATTGAGGCTTTTATATAACCCGCTGGCTCACCCTTTTCCTTTTCATCCTTTTGACAGTTGCTGATATTGAGGGCTGGTGCAGGTGTGGCTTTGTTCCCAAATTCAGATTTAAATGTTGGTGGTGCCTTTAGTGTAGCTGGCTTGAGAAAAGAGCACTCTTCTGCTGAGCAGATCGAAGCAGTCAAAAACATACTTACCTTTGAACAGGCATTTAAATTTTGTCACCTTTATAATATCACATTGCATGCAAATTTGAATCCTTTCATAGACAGAGCAAATTCAGGTGAAGAAAATGAAACGTAAATTATAATTAGAATACCAATGACATGATGACTATGCAGTCCAGTCGAAGAAAACCATTTCAACATTCCGATTTGAGTCTCAATTTCAATTACTTCAATAGAGTACTAAAGTGATGAAGTCACGTTGGTGTCGGAAGTAAAATTTCCCATTCATTTTACCCACAGACAATTTTTTCAATTCACTTTTGAATTACTTCCCATTGGTTTCAAGCCTCCAACTTTTTTGAGATTTTGCATTATATTTCCGACTAAAAACAAATATAATTTTTCTTGACTGGAATCAGCTATATTTCAAATCATTTTAATCTTGTGCCACCATGCTAATCCTCTGTAGTGTAAAAACTACAGGTCCCATGATCCTCCTGATTCCCGGGCTGAAGGAGTTCAGAACGCGTTAGAGGTCTCCAGTCTCAAATTTTCCAGCACCCTGCTATAGCAGTTTGTTTGCTTAATTATACCCCCATCGCACCAAACTAGTTCTTAGTACGTTCTTGAAAATGTTGCCGAACCGGCTCAAACTGTGCACGAACGGAGTGGACGTGGTAGAAACTTTAAACGGTCTTTTTGAACTTCATACATGGACTGGGACGGGAAGTGTGCTCCAGAACTTCGAGCCTGCTCAAAATTTTCTAGCTGCCATCCCTTTCTGCAATTAGACGGAGTGACAACATACTTAAAACGAGATGGACGTACTAAGAGCGGAATTGCCCTACTTCGAACCTACTAGGGACGTGGTGCAGTCGAGCATCAATTGCAGTACGTGTGCACCCCGACCAGGTCCGCTTGTACCTTGTTCATCCCGTTCGCAGACAGACCCAACTCGACCGCCTTCCGTCCTTGGCCAGTCGTTGTTCCGTGCAAATACTTTCAAAATAAAGTGCTCTGAAGGAGTTGGCAACACGTTTCTGCACGGTTCTAAAAGTTTACAATAAGTTCTCAAAAAGGTCTACTCGTTTTGAGTAAGTTTCTGTAGTTCTTATGCAGTTCTCACTACATCCAACCGGTCTGCAGCACGATAAGACAATATGGCCGTTTCCTCACTGGTTCATCATTTGGGCTCAAGATTTCCAGCAGGCACGTGTTCCTGACTTTCAAGATTTTCAAGATGCTTATTTTTGATGTTTATCTTTAGCTGATGACTTAACATTCTTTTGTTTATTGAATTAAACTGTTACAATAAAAATCATCATTTCACTAAATCTCATTTACATGTTGAAATAATGTAATTAAAACTTTTCACTGCTAACATGATTTAAGCATAGGCCTACACATGATTATGTTCATGTTATATAAGTTTATTCTGTTTCAATCACATTTCTTAAACTATACATGGCATTGTATCTATGATGATTCACGTTTAATAAAGTTAATTCGCCATTTTGGCCATTTTGTTAAATTTGTTGACTCCCAAAATAAACTAATAAAAAATGAAATAAAATTGGGCATGAAAAATATGAAATACAAAAATCCCAATGAAGGCAAAGACAGTTTATTTAACATTTCAATTAGAAAATGGTCATTCCCATCTGTTCAAGAGAGGGACACAATTTTTTTTGTCCTTAACTTCAGCTGTCCACTTCAAGCTGTATACTTGAAGTGGCAAATGGGAATGAGGAAAGGCAACAATGAGTCAGATATTTATAGCAGTCAGGCGAGGACGCTCCATAGGAGCGGGTATCATACTCACCTCCTATAAAGCCTCAGTGCTGCCAATGCTCATCTCCCTTTATGATCTCACACTCAGGGCCAGGTGGCAAGGTTGTTAGAGGGCTACGCACGTAGTCATAGAACTGGAGTTACATCAAGGTAGCCAGTAGTTCTATTTCGTACATGCTCCGCCCTCTAACAGGCTTAGGTTTACACCTAAGGCGATGAGGGATGAATGTACTCCCAGGTGGCCCTAACCACAGAGTTCCATTCAGAAACCAAGAGAAGCCCTTCCACACACTGGGCCAAGTACCGCCAGACTGCTTACCCCATCCCAGGTCATGGCACAAAGAAGCAACACACTAGTGGGCCTCGGAGGGGGGCCCACTGATAGGGCCTCTTCCCAAAATGAAAGGGAGAGCTTGCTAGCTGTCATCTCCCTAATTAAGCCTCACACCTACCGGTGAGTCCCCCCCGGAGCACTTCCCCTCCAGTCGTGGCACCAACATGACAGGCGACTAGTCGCTATTGGAATGGGGCCCCCCTCAAAAGTTGATGCAGACGATCAAGAGGCCGCCCTGCAAATCTCCTCTACGGATATGCCCTAAAATAGCGCTGTAGAGGATGCAATGCCCCGGGTCGAATGTGCAGTCAAACCTGCTGGGGGAATGAGACCCACAGTTGGATAGGCTCTGCAGATCACGTCACAGATCCAGTAGGCGAGGCGCTGACAGAGGGGCCCCATAAGCCCGCCCGCCATATCAAACAAACAGCTGATCTACCCTCCTGATACTTGCCGTGCGCTCCAAGTAACGACTGAGCGTGCGCACCGGGCAAAGCTTGTGCTTCCATTCCTGATCGCTGGTCCAATACTGTTTGCCGATCCCATTGAGGGATTACGCGCTGCATAGGGAGCACACATGCACACTGAATTGTGGAAACCACGGCTTCAGGCAGGCCCAACTCATTCAATCTCACCCTTTCAATTTCCAGACCATGAGGGAGCTGGCGAGAGTGGCACCCCGCGTCTGACTCCTGGTCGAGGGAGGGTCCAGAATCCTCCACGGGCCTGCCACCGCCACTTGCATGAGATCTGGAAACCACCTGGCGCTTGGATTCATTGATGCCACAATAATTATGGATAGACGTTGCTCCCGCACCCTGTGGAGCAGTGGCATCAGCAGCCGCCAGGCCGTGAACGCATAAAGCAGGCTGGCTAGCCAGACTGGATGGGCCAGCACATCTACCCCCAGGAGAGGATTGTCAGTAGGCCTCAGGGAGAACCAGAGGGGGCACAAAGCGTTTTCCCTGCTTGCAAAAGGATACACCACTGGTTGACCAAACAGTTTCCAGATCTCTCGGCTGTTCCCGGAGGGAGGCTCCAATCCTCCTTGGGCAGGGCTCTCCTGGATAGCGCATCTGCCCTAGTTTTGAGGATACCAGGAACGTATAGGGCTCTCAGGGAGCAGAGATTGAGATCCACCCAGGTTAGGATGGAAGCAACCATTTTGTGCAGGGCAGGTGACCTGACTCCCCCTTGCCTGTTGAGATAGGCCACTGCTTTGTGTTGTCCGATCTCACCAAGACGTGCCTTCCTTCCAACTGTGGGGCGAAATGATGCAACACCTTCTGAATTGCCATGAGATCCAGTAGGTTGATATGACACTGAGGCCCCTGCCATGTCCCTGAAACAGAAGCAGGGTCGCAAGTCCCTTCCTATCCTGTGAAGGAGGCATCTACGAATATGTGGGTGTAGTGCAACACACAACCCATCCGAAACCCCTCGCGGAGCCGGCTGGGTGAGGCCTAGAACGCCAATGTTCGTCAAGCTCGTATTGGTATGCGGAGCACGCGCTGTTGGTCCCGCTGGAGGCGTATGAACCAGCACTGAAAATCCCTCATGCGCAGCAGCCCCAGGTGGACTGAATGGGCAGCAGACACCATCCCCAGCATTGACGTGACTGCTATCGCCAGCACAGAGACTGCGTCCCGTATCCAGTTTTTGCGTGCAGCCCGCAAAAACTGCAGGTGCCGCTCGCGCTCCTCCAGGGGAGCGCTGCACAGGCGGCGCGACAACCAGCTTCCTCATGGTGACCCCAGCCCAGGCAGCCGGAGCAGTCATCGTGCTGGTCCTCAGACACCATGGGGGCGGCACACTGCTGACAGAACTTTTCCATACTTTTGCGGCACAAGAAGTGGCACTACATGCAAGTCTAATATTTCTCAAGCTGAGTGAAAAAGGGAGACGAGCACTGGCAGCACCGAGGCTTTATAGGAGGTGAGTATTCTAACCCCTCCTTCAATTTTCTTTCTCAGGTACTGAGGCAGGGCGTCGGAGGGGTAAACCAATAGCAAAGCCCGTTAGAGAGCAGAGTACGTACAAAATAGAACTGTCTGGGAACAAGGTGGTCGAGTTAAGAACTAGTTTGAACAGGGTTGGACGTATTAGAAGCGCAGTAGAACTAGTTCAGACCAGGTTTAAACTTACTACGGACTGGCTTGAACTGCTTAGAAACGATGTAGACGTGAGGTGAACGCGTCATTTTACCCGATCTGAACTTGATACCAACGCACTGCAGAGGGGGTAAGACGAGATGGACGTATTAAGGAATGTTTATGAACGAACTACCATCGTATTTTAGACATTATTTGGCCAAAGTTACACGTTCTACCCTGACCACATCCCGATGTACGATTATTTTAGGACGGGACAGGACGTTTTGATAACTACTTTGGTGTGACAAAGCCTTTAGTTAACCACTCTACGTTCTACTTGGCTATGCTTTCCTGGCTAGATATCAAGTTTTACAATTAGCACCAATTTACTTTAATAGCCAGGCATCTCTGGCCAATGTTCGTTTGCTTAAAAACTAGGTAGTCAGCGATTGAGCTAATTAGCCTTGTCAACACATAACTGACAGCGAACTAGTTGTTAGCCAGCGAGCTAGTTTACCAACTTTGGTAGTTGGCCAACTTCATATTTGAAGCATGTAGTTAAATGCCAGCTTGTGAAATGCTCGCAGCTCAACGCTAGCTAAGTAGCCAAATAATGGCTCTTCACTGTCTTAATCCACTTAGCTACCTCGCTAGCTAGGCTAGCAAACTACCTAGCTCGCTATTTAACTAGCTTAGCTAGTGATACTTATTGAATAATCATGCCAGCTAGCTTGCAAAATAACAGTAAGTGATGGTAAACTAACCATTTACTGTTTCTATTGGTTTAGCTATGTGCAAAAGATGTAATATGCTCATGTAATAAGCTGGCTAGCTATGTGGTTCGTTAGCATAGCTTAATGCTAGCTAGCTAATTGGCAAAATAACTATTCATTGTGATCAATTCATTTCTCGGTATGTAGCGAGCAAATAGGAGTAATGTAGGACCGGGTGCAGACATATGGCAATTTAGGGCACTGATCGGCTACCGTCCTGGTACGTGATGAACGTTTGCTGAAACTGAGATGCCTCATTGGCTTGGAACAAATCACGAGGTACTCGCCCACTTGTGTATTGGATATGTGGTTCGGAGAAGTGGACTACAAACTGGATTATAAGTGCAAAAGCACATAACTTTTGGCAATAAACTACAAATTTGATGTGATCATTTGTATCTATATACCCTGTAAGCTAATCTCGGAGCGAGGCGGCTATTAAAATTTAAATGAGTTCGAGCAATGCTGGAAAGTGTCCAAACCCCCATTCCCATTTACTTCCGACACCAGAAGGTAAGTAGCAGTGATGTCATCACTTTAGTACTCTATGACAAGGAGTGCAAATCTGTTTAAATACAAGCATTACAGTAATACCGTCATAGTAGCCTTTGTGTTAAATTTTCATTTGAATTATCTCAAGAATAGTAGTCCACAAAACTGGCTAGAAAATATGAGGTCAATAATAACAATGAAAGAAAAAAATGGCTAACATCAGGCCCACTCTCAACTTCAACATCAGAAAATGCAAATTAAATTATAAATGCACTGATAAATAATTTTATTTTCAAGCCAGAGTGCACAAACAGTCGGCTCACCCATCTTCTTCCCTTCATTTTCGGCTTTGCTTGAGGCATTTAGGCCACCTGTTGACCCTGATGCGGCTGATAGTCCGAATGTAAACGTGGGTGTGGATGCTCCAGACAAAGCTGAGAAGGAAAACCCTGACTCTTGTGTCATTCTTTTTTAACGAACCTCTCGGCTGTCGAAAGTACACGATCAGTGGCTGCAGCTCTTCTGAAAATATAAGAAGCAACCAAACATCCCGTTAATATGGTGGATGATGGATCTGAAGGGCAAAACGCGTTTTTGCACTCCAGGGCCACTTCATTGTTTCTGCATGTTGCAGCTGCACTTAAGCGTCACTATTTTTGTTCCTTTGCGTTTTGCACTTCAAGGCTGCGGGTGTATGTTTTTGCATTTCCTTTTTGCGTATTTGCATTTTTTCTTTTGGTTTTTCTTTAGGGTTTTGCACTTAAGAGCCACTTTGCTCTAAAATAATGTCTGGTCTCGATCCATTTGCAATTAACAAGTTTTCTAATAATCCACTGGCAGTGATAGTCCAGCACAGTGTCCTTCTTCATACTTACAGCGATTAACAGTAAATTCATTTTAAAAAAATTTTTTATTCCCAAAGCCAAATAAACAGCTTTACACAAAAGGACGAACAATTCTATTAACCTCTGTGTTGGCTTTCAGCACATATTGCAATGCCTGGGTTTACGGTTGTTTAAATTACAGCAATGTAAATCAGGCTTACCAAAGAAAACGGCAAGGCTGTAACCAATGTTTGTCAGATGTCTACCTTTTTCAAATAACCAGCAACACAGTTAAGGTGATTAATGAGCTGATCATTTGAATCACCTGTGCTGGAGCAGGGAGAGATCTAAAGCATGCAGGACAGATGGGTCTCCAGGAGAGGTTTGGGAAGCACTGGTCTACAAAACCCAAAACCACTGAAGTTGGCACGTTATGAAAATCGTAGATAAAAACAGAATACAATGATTTGCACATCCTTTTCAACTTATATTCAATTGAATACACGGCAAAGACAAGATATTTAATGTTCAAATTGAGAAACTTTTTTTTTTTTTTTTGCAAATAATCATTTTCTTAGAATTTAAAGGCAGCAACACATTGCAAAAAAGTTGGCACAGGGGCCTTTTTACCACAGTGTTACATCGCCTTTCCTATTAGCGACACTCAGTAAACGTTTGGGAACTGAGGAAACCAATTTTTGAAGCTTTTCAGGTGGAACTCTTTCCCATTCTTGCTTGATGTACAGCTTAAGTTGTTCGACAGTCCGGGGTCTCCGTTGTCGTATTTTACACTTCATAATGCGCCACACATTTTCAATGGGAGACAGGTCTGGACTACAGGCAGGCCAGTCTAGTACCCGCTCTCTTTTACTACGGAGCCATGCTGTTTTAAAACGTGCAGAATGTGGCTTGGCATTGTCTTGCTGAAATAAGCAGGGGCGTCCATGAAAAAGACGTTGCTTGGATGGCAACATATGTTGCTCCAAAACCTGTATGTACCTTTCAGCATTAATGGTGCCTTCACATATGTGTAAGTTGCCCATGCCTTGGGCACTAATACACCCACATACCATCACAGATGCTGGCTTTTGAACTTTGCGCCTATAACAATCCGGATGGTTCTTTTCCTCTTTGTTCTGGAGGACACGATGTCCAGAGTTTCCAAAAACAATTTGAAATGTGGACTTGTCAGACCACAGAACACTTTTCCACTTTGCATCAGTCCATCTTAGATGACCTTGGGCCCAGCGAAGCCGGCGTTGTTTCTGGGTGCTATTGATAAATGGCTTTCGCTTTGCATTGTAGAGTTTTAACTTGCACTTGCAGATGTAGCGACGAACTGTAGTTACTGACAGTGGTTTTCTGAAGTGTTCCTGAGCCCAAGTGGTGATGTCCTTTACACACTGATGTCGGTTTTTGTTGCAGTACCACCTGAGGGATTGAAGGTGACGGGCATTCAATGTTGGTTTTCGGCCTTGTCGCTTATGTGCAGTGATTTCTCCAGATTCTCTGAACCTTCTGACGATATTACGGACCGTAGATGATGAAATCCCTAAATTTCTTGCAGTAGCTCGTTGAGGAATGTTGTTTTTAAACTGTTCGACAATCAGCTGACGCATTTGTTCACTAAGTGGTGACCCTCGCCCCATCCTTGTTTGTGAATGACTGAGCATTTCAGGGAAGCTGCTTTTATACCCAATCATGGCACCCACCTGTTCCCAATTAGCCCGTTCACCTGTGGGATGTCCCAAATAAGTGTTTGATGAGAATTCCTCAACTCTCTCAGTCTTTTTTGCCACTTGTGCCAGTTTTTTGAAACATGTTGCAGGCATCAAATTCCAAATGAGCTAATATTTGCAAAAAATTACAAAGTTCACCTGTTCGAACATTAAGTAACTTGTCTTTGCAGTGTATTCAATTGAATATAGGTCGAAAAGGATTTGCAAATCATTGTATTCTGTTTTTATTTACGATTTACACAACGTGCCAACTTCACTGGTTTTGGGTTTTGTAGATGGATGTTTTGTGTTTCCAATATTTTCAGCTTAGTAACAGCCATTGACTATGACAATAAGTATTAAACCATGTGATTGACATAATTTTTTAAACCAATTTAACCAGGGAAAGTTTTACAAAGGGCAAGTTTCTCTTTTCAAGGATGCCTTGGGAGAAAAGCCCAATAGAAGAGCTGCCTGTAAGTGGGTATGAAGAAACAGAAGCGAAGCCCTAAAAGAAATTTTGGGGTAGCAGGCCTTACTCATAGACCTAAAGGCAAAGCTGTTCCCATTTTGATCTATCAAGACAGAATTCCAAACCCAACTCAGGGCTTGAACCAGCAACTTTTCAGTTATTAGTCAAGCAACCCTCCACCAAGCCAGAGGTTCCCAAACTCAGTCCTGGGGACCCACTGTCCATGCTGGTTTTCATTCCAACCATACTTACAATCCAAGAATTAACTAGAAAAGCACTCAGAGAGCGCAGAACCTCCGCCAGGGGGCAGCAAAGCCAAAAGCACGGCGATTGGAACTCCGGCCCATTGGAAAGACTTGAAATCTTGAACTTTGGCGTATATCTCAGCAGTACTTTGGCCTAGATATGCCAAAATTTAATCACCTCTTCCTTGAGTTAATACCCACCTACCCTGAAAATTTCGTCAAAATCCGGCCATAAGTTTTTGAGTTATGTTGTACACAAACAAACCAACAAACAAACGGCACCGAAAACATATACCTCCTGGCGGAGGTTAACTAGAACAGGCACTCGGTAGAGCGCATACCTTCGCCGACGCCACTGAATCCCTCGCCACTGGCGTTGGTTTCATGCCGATCGGATAAAAATTGACCGAGATATAGCCGAAAGTCGGTTTTGACCTTTTCGTGGCCTTGACCTTGACCTTTGACCCGATCACTCCCAAAATCTAATCGATTGATCCTCAGGTCATGCCAAATCAACCCACCAAATTTTATGAAATTCCGTTTGGTACTTTTTGAGCTATTCGATACACATACAGACAGACACACAAATAAATAAATACACGGGGATCAAAACATTACCTTCGTCAGCGAAGTCGCTGGCGAAGGTAACAAGCTGTTTTCTTTATTATTATTTTATTTATTTTTTTGATTAATTGCTTTTCAGGTCAGCGAGACGGTTCACCCTCTTAAGCCACTTTGACAAATATGGCCATGCATTCCATGATGATCAAATGCCCAGTGTTTATATTGCGCTAATTTTGTGACATTCCTTGCAAGGAAGCTAAACCAAACACATTTTAAATGATCAAATTCTAGACTGAGGTGAATCAATTCGCTGCCAATTAGGCTTCTAAATACAGGTGTTCAAGTTCTTTCCATATGGTTTTCCCAAAACCAACCACAAACAGGTTTGACACATCATAATTTGCTTTGTCTTCGAAATCTTTATCACCTAATAAATGGTTAGATTTAGTGACCAAATGTCCACAGTTCCAACGATTGAAAGTCAATAGACTCTTTATTTTCAAGTGTCACAATTTTCCTCTCCTTTTGTACAAAGTAATTTGTAATACAGTACAATTTTAATATGCAGTTTTCCAGCTCTCCGGCAATCACGAGAATAGCCATTTCTGGCATAAACTGGCTTAACAGAGAAAAATATTCCAAGAGTATGGGTACCGCAGTTAAGAAAATTTAGCAACAAATTAAAACTCCGAGGTTGCACTTTTGGCTGGAACAAATATCAGCAAAGTGGGTCCCCACGAACCCTTTCACGAAACTTCTCCATTGCGTTGGAAAGTCATTTCATTTCAAAATAGAAATGAAATGATCCCGAGACTCATGAACAATCCGCTATAATAGGCCTATCCACCAAAAATAAATCGGACAGTTCTGTCAATGCACAAATGTTACAGAAGCCCATAGGATATACTTGTCGGTCTAATGGAACATCTGGGTATATAACAACCCAATATCGATGCTAACGCATATAAAAACGCTGCACTTTAGCCTGCTTACAGAATGTACGCGCCGCTCCAAACTCCAAGTGCTGTTCTTAAGTAACTCTGAACGAAACTGATAACCACATGGCTGTGTCGTTCTTGCAGAGAAACGAAAGTGAACTTGAGAGATAGTGTTTGCAAGAACGTGACACAAAAGGAAAAAACTGTCATCTCCACGACATTCCTCCTCGTGATAATACTACCATAGAACAACGTTAAGAATTGCAATTAACGAGTAATATTTTGGGCGAACTCAAGAAACTCCACATTTAATATCAATCATGACGACTCAGAAATGCAGAGAAGGTGTTCTGTAACTTAGACAGCCTCAGGCAAAAAATATAATACGCGTTTAAGCAACGGTAAACCACGTAACACAAGTTCAGGCTCGTGCCTTTCCTAAAATCAAAATATCGAAAATGAAGAGATTACCTTTTGAACTGAGCCTTCAGAACTTGCTGAAGAACATTGGCGAATGGCCGTTCGGGCTCAGGAATTTTGAAGGCAGGAAAGAATTGGATTGGTCGAGTGAGATGACAAATGAAATCAATGCTGCTTTTGAAGAGTGAATTTTGTACTGCGACGAATTTCGTGTTTCCCACTTATACGCAGAATAATAATAGGTGTCTTTTTGAGCAGGGATATTGAATCATGGCACATCATAACATACAGTTGAATTTGCCTAAAGTTAATTCGTGGGGTCACTTTTAGCAATGAATTTCTTGACCTCAAAGCAAAATACTAGGTGCAAATAGGACTGGAGCACAGAAATAGACACCAATAACGCACCGAAAGCAT
The DNA here is from genome assembly GCA_029721435.1 of Gymnothorax reevesii. Lineage (NCBI taxonomy): Eukaryota > Metazoa > Chordata > Actinopteri > Anguilliformes > Muraenidae > Gymnothorax > Gymnothorax reevesii. The sequence continues at coordinate 41,611,972 of CM056575.1, read as the reverse complement.
TTTTTTAACAAGATTAATGCCATTGCAACCCCCTTAGCGATAAAGCATCAAACAAAAGATTTTGCAGTCGAACAATAATTCTGCCCACAGAACACTTTTCTGCCCAGCAAAATCACTTTGGCTTAGTGAAACATTGCTAATCCTTCCAACATTTAACAACTTTGCAAGACTGCCCGGAATTGAATTTGAATTGAAATGTGTCTTGCCCAATCACAATTGCAAAGTGATTATAATTCAAGATGTCTTCGATTATCCACATTTGGGCAGTTCCTAGCTGTCAATCAAATTCCAGATGGCTGCAGTCCACTCTAATTTTATGATTCCTGTTGGATTAGAATCCAACTTGGGATCTTGGGACCACCTGTTAGATCCCCACTGCCCTAAGGGTAGGTCGGGGGACTATTGATTTAGGTCGTGTCCGTCCATGCGTTCGTTCGAATTCATTACTCTGAAACTATGCTGTGGGCAAGTACACTGACTTTATGACCTTTACCAAAGCTTCATATTAGTTATCTTTTTCGTGACCTCCGGCCTGTCAGCAATGACCCCCATCTTTGATTTTCATTACCGGTGCATATCGAAGACGCTGTTGACAATGACCTTTTGAAATTGCTTGTGTAGGTTAGCTGCATCCTCTATACTTGCATTTTGACTATTTTGTAAACCTGTGGCTTTTGACCTTTTTCCCTATGACCTTGACCTTTTTCTTCAATTTTCAACTTTGATGTAGGGCATCAAATCCTACTAAGTTTATGTCAGGGAAACCAATGGAAGTATCAAAACTGGCCTAAGACCACTATAGGGCATATAAGTATGAGAGGACGCATCTATGCAAAAAGATGCATGTATTTCAGTGGAAAATATTGAACAGTTAAGGTGTTCTGGCCTGCAAAGAAATGTGATGAGGGTACAGTGTCAGTGGAACAGACAGACTAGTTTTGGGGGAAAATATTGAACGATTTAGAAGTTCTGGCCCAGAAAAGATGGATGACAGATGGACAGACACAAATTAATACATGGAAACACAATGATCTGTCATATATCTGCCTACCCACTTTGTTGAGGGGAATAAAAATGTATTAGTTGTTTAAAAACATTTTTTAACAGTTATTATATTTTTATCTGTAAAACTTGACATTATTTGTTTTCGGCACTTGGATGTCATCCACCTCAACTGCAATCAACAGTATTTCGGTCTTCTCTCTCATGGTGAATTTTTGTATTTGGTTTCTCATAATAGATTCTTGCTCGACTCTTTTCATGAATGCATTAACAATGGCAATGAAAACTTTGTTGGCACAAATTGTGAACACATGAATTTAACTTCCTATTACCCTCAGTGTGCTTTCATTTAAAACTGTTAATATTTGACTTCCGGTTTCTGCGCGGACCTAATGGTTGCTTAGGTCTTCAGCTCTCCAACAACATTCCACTTTTTACATATACCATTGTCAAATTAGAACATACAACGTATTTTGAGTTTGGTTGTTACATTGGCAAGTGACATTATGCCAAACAGAAAGGGTAAATCTACTACAACATTGAAGGATAAAGATATTAAATCCAGCGCGGCCATGGTGAGGGCCTTGCTACATGAGGAGCTAGATGCTAGCATGCAACAGGTGGCTAACAAGTTTGATGCCATGCAATCGGAGCTAGCCACAGTTAACACCAGGATCGTTTCGGTCGAAGCTGAACTAGCTACCCTGGAAAAGAGGACAAAAAAAGATTCCTCCACTGTTTCTTCTATGCAAGAGAAACTACAGAGACTCGAGCAAAAACTAGCAGACCTGGAGGTTCGTTATAGTCGGTGTAATATAAGGGTCTACGGCCTCTCGGAAAACATGGAAGAGGGCGCCCCAGTGCAGTTTCTGGAGCAGATGATCCCCATGTGGTTTCCAATACCGAAGGGCTCGCATCTCAAGATTGAACGCGCTCACAGGATCTATGGAGGCAGCCCCACGTAAGATGGCGAGCGACCCCGAGACTTCATATTCTGCTGCTTGCATTTCTCTACAAGGAATGCCATTTTACGCAAAGCGAGGAAACACCCTCCCACCATCGGAAACAGGGCCCTCTGCTTCACCACGGAATTCAGAGATTACATGGCTAAGCCCCGGAGGGCTTTCTCACAAGCAATGGCTGCTGCACGTAGAGAGGGCATCAATGCCTTCCTTCTCTATCTTGCTACCCTGAAGATCAGGCAGGGGCAGACTGCTCATCTTTTCACCTCACCCATGGATGCAGAACAGTTTCTGGAACACCACCCCTCTCCGAGTTCTCCCTCAGGCTCCGCCAGCGCTGGGGAGGACACCGAGTCCCAGTATGGAGCTAAAACACTGCCATGACGCGAAACTGAAAGAAAAAACTTTGAAAGTTTGAAACCACAGGCTCTAAATTTGTAGACCAGGCACAGGCGCTGCGAATGGGGGGTGAGCCGCGCCAACGGGGTGTGTCCAGGCGTATGGGTGCAAATACTCCTCTGTCCTACCAAGGTCCCTCCTGCTGGCGCTAGTGGCGAAGAAGGCATGTTTGGGTATAAGCCGAGTCAAATATTCACCAATCAAATGAGCTCCTCTCCTCACCTTTAATGTGTTGGAATATAGAAACCTCTGTCCTATATCTGCATGCTGCGTTAATGTTGCATTTTACTTTGCTGCTTCAGGTATGTTTTCTGCACCACTTACGTCTATATTAAGCATTACGAATATGAGTTAGCTGGCTAACTGTGGCATTCGCGAATTATTACCATTAGCGAACTTGAATGGAATTTCAAAACGAAACTATGTCAGATCATTCAAATTTATGATGTTGGAATGAAATACTACGGTTGCTCATTTATTTCTTCTGCCTGCCTCATTGGGAAGAGAAACAATGGATAGCGTGTTCCTATTATTACACCCTGTTGCAGCTTAAAATTTTGGGATTAACATGCATGGACAACAATGCAAGATACGTTACACATTTATTTTCAATATGTGATCTTAACTCCGAACGAGATCACAGCAATCAGGCTGTATTCCTTTCCCCCACTAAAAACGATAAAACCTAAGTGACAATAATAGTAGCCTAGTATTAAGCTGCTTGCACACTGGACTCGAAACGAATTTTTCGCACGACAGATTGCATTGAACACAGTATCTACATGTCCGAAAGTCTGACAGGGTTTTAATATATCTCCGTGTCTGACAGTCGGATGGTTTCAATATAACTCCGCGTCCGACAGTCGATTGTTTTTTATTTCTTCAAATCTACTGACTCTTTTAAATATTAAACGAGAATGTTTTGATAAGAGGGCTCAGTTCTTCAAGATGAGTACCAAGAATTGCAATCAATGTTTCTGTTTAAGCTCTGCTTAATAAAGTGAGTCAACATTGGCACGGGACAATGTTCAATGCCTCAGTGTCTGACTGCCAAAGCAAAAAAAAAAAACATTAGAACAACGATTAGACGATTAGAACAAATTGATAACAAAATAAAGAATAAAAAGAAACATTTTAACAACAGAACATCCAATGAACACTGCAATTTATTTATTTGCGGGTCATCTTTTTTGGATGTTCTGTTTGTTGGTGATATATTTTTTATTCTTTATTTTGTTATAAATCTGTTCTCATATCAATACTTTGACTTTTTGCTGGGAGCCGGACATGGAGTATTTTGCATTTCGCGTTGGACAGTCTTGATTGTGCATACAATAATTTATTCACACTGTCAATGGTCATGGAATTAATTTGCTCACTGACTTCAAGCACTATTTTATCTCTGCTGTGGAAATAAAGCGTGAATCTGTCTGATCCATCTGACTAATTTTCAAAAGAGAGACTGAATAAAGACTGCTGTCTATCTTCAACTGAAGAAAACAGACAAATAAAAAGAGCAAGAAAAGTGGATAACTATCAATTTGCATTTTTTGAAGGTCGAACACAAACATGGCCAAGTTTGCACGTCTATTAATTCCTGGAATACTCGAAAAATTAGAACTTTTATGATGTTCAGACTTGGAGCTAAATTAAAACCCTGTCCGACAATTGCGTCTTTCCATTGACTTTGACTGTAATGAGTCGTGCGAAAAATTCGTTTCGCGTCCAGTGCTGTGCAAGCAGCTTTACTGAGCATAACGCAAGCATTATACGCACTGCCTGATGCCGAGGCAGTTTGTGGTTGGCTGAGAAAGATGTGAAGGTGTTAGTTTGCATCACAGATTCAGCTGCTTGATTAAGCCAGGTCGAGTTTCCATTACGCGTGCCAACCGCCTTTGATCTGACATCAGGACAATCGATAAAGATATTATAATTTATGTGCTGATTCAGATAGTTACATTAAACAGTAGTTGCTGTAATTATTTACTGTATTGAAATGTGCCTGACATTCTGTAAACCGACTGTGAGGTTTCAGTGAAGTGTGGGCACTGTGCGCCGGTCAGCCAAATTACCACTGCACAGAAAGTAAACCAGGTTCGAGCTGGCGAGCTCTCTTCGCAACTGCAGCTACACGAGTGAGCGACACAGCGCCACTTTCAGCATGTCCTTGCCATACTTGTTGCGAGTGACAGTCGGCAATTTACTGGGCAGGAATAAAACATAACGTCAGTTTATGTGTAACATACTAATTTGTTGCGAGTGAGAGTTGGTAATGGTTTGGTTGCAGTTTGACTAACATAAAATTTAAGTTATTTTTGTGCAGTCACTCTTGGTTAGATTGACGCTAGAAAAACGTGACAATACGTTTCTTAACTCCGCGCTTTATCTGGACAGTACCAGGCATTAATTTTTCGCATGATTTATCATAACACGAGTTAATGAGTAACATTAATAATGCAATCTATATCGTAAATTTCGCGGAGGCCATAGGTTTAACTCGCACCCCCTTATTTCTGCAGGCTGACTGTTTGAAGACAGGCTTTTTCGCGCATTACACAACTGCAAAGCTACAGGAGGCTGGGGTCATGGAACGCAATACAGGCTGCTGTGTTTTATGTTTTTTTTTTGATCCTGAGACCTGGTAGAAATGCAGCAGAACTCTCGATAATGTGAAAAAAAAATTTCATCTTTTTTATTCCCCCCCGACTTGGATTTCCAGTGAAAAATCTTGAAAACATAAAAAGGCTGGCCAAAAACATGCCCGTTTTTAGCAACAGTTTAATGAATTACAGATTTAATACTACCAACAGCTTAAGAGTCGTATCCACCCAATGGCTAAAAAAAAAAACAAACTGAAAACATCTGTACAATGAACATTTATTTCCTAATTTGATTCAGAAAGTCATTTTTATATTCATTGCCTTTAACACTTTAAAGACAAAAATATTTAACAAAAACAAGTTTATCACTAAATCTTTCAGTTTTCACTCCTGAAAATTTTCATCTGAAGGTTGGAAGCATTTCATCACAGTGTTGACTTCACTGTATCAATATCTGCATCACTTTCATGGGGGGTGGAACAGCAATTCGTTGTGGTCCTTGGAGTTGCAGTGCTTGCGGAGCAGCAATTTTATTTGCTCGTTCTGCAACTTCAGGTGCTGTGTGTCCTCCAGTAGCTGGGCCCTCTGAGTCAGCACGACATAGTACTCTTCCAGAGCAGTTTCAGGAGTGTCCCAAAGCTTCAGTTTGGTCTCGGGAATTATGTTGACCGCTGATTGCCAGAATGCCCAATCATCTGTTTCATTCCTGGTGTCCATGCTTTGAATTTTTGACTGCTGTTTTGTCTCCCTGGGCTTGCAATGTTCTGCAGTAAATGCCCGCAGCGCTCCCATGACATCATTGGGGTCAAAGAGCTCCCAGCTGTGGCTGCTGAGGACATGGCTGGACTCTCCCGGCTTTTCAACACCTGCTAATGGGCCCACTCTCCCAGGCTCTGCCTCTTCCTCTGGGGCAGTCCCTTGGTCCTCCCGCCGTTGTGCATAATTCTTGAAGAATTCCGCTAGCTTGTACTTGTCCTCTTCTGTTTCGATCCCAATGGAAGAGAGGATTACTTCAAGCTTGATAAGATTCTTCTCATCTTTGTCCAATGGAGCCAGGAGTTTCGCCACTTTACTCTCAATCAAAAAACCCGCCTCATCACAAAGGAGTTCCAAAATCCTCTGAATGGCTGCCGCAGAGATGCGATCAGACTGGGTGCCAATGTCTTCCCCTGAGGAAGAGGAAAATGGGACGGACGATGAAGGCAGGTCAGAACCGAGAATGGAAGCTTGCACCTGCTGAAGCCCAGTACCTGAGCGCTCCATGAAGGCTGTGGATGGCCTCTGCCAGGGCAAACCCAAGTACTGCTCGTGCACCAGCTGATCCATCTCCAGTGCACGTTCCACAAGGGCCTTCACCTCCACCTCATTCATCAACCAGATCTCCTTAAACTTAGGAGCGTCTGCTGCCAAGAGCTGCTTTATCTTCTTCTTGTGTTGATTGATCTCCTGCACAGTGCCTTTGCGGACATCTGTAATTGACTGCTTCTCTTCCAACGCCTGCTTTTCCAGCTTCACACACTGGGCCTTCAAATTAGCCAGAGTGTCCCGGAGTCTGATTTTCATTCTTTTCTGTTGTCTCTTTGTGACTGTGTTCTCCTCATCTAGCTTCTTGAGCACATGGAGGTTGTACTCAAGCTTCTCTTGGTTCAGGTGGTTTGTGGCTTTAATCTGCTGCTCCTGCTGCTGCAGTACCTGCACTTCATTGTCCAGCTTATTCTCGAAGGCATTGCATTCATCTGTGTCGTCCATCTTCAGCTTATGTAGCATCATCTCGCTCTCCTCCGCTTTTATCATTCTCTGCCTCTGGTACTCTGCCTCTTTATCTCAACGTACCTTCATCTTTTGGTCCCATTCCATGCAATTCCTGTGGAGCAGCTCCATTCGCTCTCTCTCAAAGGTATTCTCAATTTTCTCATATTCCTCTTTTTGGGACTTCATCAAGTTCTTTAAGTGTTCCTTCATTCTATCAATCATGAGGTCAACATCCTCTCCGTGCCTCTTTATGTCTTCCATATTAAGATTGTTGCATGTTTTTAGCTCCTCCTGCAGGTTGTTGATGAGTTTGTTTTTGTCCTCGATGAACAGGGCGCACAGTTGCTGCTGGCTGACTAACTCATCTCGTAGATCCTGAGGAATTTCCTTGCCCAGGGAAACTGTCCATTTGTCTGTGATCTCCTTAAACTTCTCTAGGCTTGTCTTGGCCTCATTCTCCAGCTTCTCAATTCTCTGTCTTCTGTCCTCACTCTCCTTAGGTCGTCTCTTGGACTCCCTAAAATCATCTGCAACCTGATTGTTTGTCAGGAGGTCCATACCATCATGCTGTACTTGTATCATTTGCTCCTCACTTTCCTCCAGCTGCTTCTGACTGTCCACAATTTGTTTGGTCAGTTGCTCTTCTTGGGACTCATCAGCAAGCATTCTCTGGTTCCTCTTCTTAATACACAGTGGACGGGCGTCTAATCTGTCCTCCTGAATGTCAGATTCAACAGACGGCTTGGCCTCTTCCGGATCTTTCCTGGTGTCCCTGAGTTAGCTCATGTTCATTGAATGGAAATTTATTTTAAAGAAGTGCCATGATAACTTGAATTAGTTGACTAAAGCGAATGAAGCATTTAGCAATACTTTGCTGTGCTTCCAAGTGAGAGTTCCTCCTGTGTTTCATGTATAAGAACGGTCTCCGTCTATGACGTAATAAGGAAATAATTTCGCGAACTATATATAGAGCTCTAGGCGTCACGTGACGTAACTCATTTTGTTTATGAAGCTGTAGTGAAAACTGTTCCCCCAGGTGTCTTCGTGAGTCATTTTGTGTCAAATCCATAGATATATATTTAGAACATCTATGGTCAAATCGCGTCCTTTGAGTCATCCTCGTCATTCTCGCAGTAGTGAAGTATTTTCAGAAAAAATATGCCGACTGATAGCATGTGAACTGAATGATCAGTGACTAGCCGGCTATCTCGCTACAGTAGAGTGCAAGCTATTCATCAAAGACTTCGCTATAACTTTAGCGGGCTGGCTAGCGGTAATTACAGTAGAAGCGAACTGTAACCTTATGAACGAACTAGCCGGCTATCTCGCTCCACTAGTGTGCTAGCTATTCATTGAAGTGTTATCACTAAAGTCTTATCACATTAGCTAGCTGGCTAGCTAGTTAATAAGATTACAGCTACAAAATCCAAGATGGCCGCGCACACGTCTTCGCGTTGTTTACTCTCTGACTCTTTGGTTTCATTAAATCTTTAACGATTTGTCAGTGGGTTTTTACTTCAAATACTTACGGGTTATATTGTCAAAAACCTGTCTGGAGACGAAACAAAACTTGTCACCAATTTATCGATTTTTACCACCACCAGCCATCACCTGTCAGCTAGTTGGCTGTGTCACGCAGACTGCGGGTGCTATGGCAGGGGTTTCGTTCTGTGATTGTTTTGTTGGAGATCGTTGGTTGCGGGATTCTACTGTCTTCTCTGGGGTGACCAGTACCGGGAAAGCAGGATTGTGGAGTTGTCATCTGGGTTCAGACAAGCTTAAGTACTCGCCGGCTCCAACTGTCCCGACCCCCACCCCCAGGTGCCCATGGGGGAGTAGGACTTACAGCGTTGGCCGCCACCACCATTATGTGCTACTGCTGCTCACCAGGTTTCCTGGCGGTGATGTGTGCTGGTTCGGGACGTGAGTGTTCGGTCATTTTCTGCTGCTTAGTCTTTGCAGGATGACAACACTATGGGCGGCTTACTAGCCTGTTCGCGGCTAACAGTTGAGTCCGGGAGCCATATCTGCTTACAAGCAACTTATGATTGCAGGGCAACTAGCCGCCTTCTAAGCTCCTACCTGCTGGCTAGCATCTTTAGTTCAAGGAGGCAGGCTACAGCCGTGGCTCACGGTGGCTGGCTAGCGCATTAACCTCTGGTGGCTAGCCGGAGAGTTAGCTGTTTTCCGTTAGCTTCAGCCGCTACACGTTCTCTGGCGGAGTTACGGTGGTTTCCCCGCCATAATGATCATTTTTTAAAATAACGCATCTGACCCGAGTCAATAACAATGACTTTAACTCTGGTACTGTCGCTGGTTCTCTTATTCCCCAGATCAGTTTCCTTCGTGTGTGGTGGTGTACATGACCAAGTACCCCGCCCCCCTCTGTGTTTACCCAGTTCAATCACAGACAACTGGTCCTTGGCTCCTGCTGAACTGCTGAAAGCTGTCATTGACATTATCTTGTGGTTTATTTGCAAATGACTCTAGTCGGCTTTGGTTATGGTGTATTTCTGTCTTGAAAAATTGCTTTATTCTTGACAAAGGCTCACTTCTAAAGCTTGTGAGACCCCGTAATCTTGTTACTGTGGCAATATGTAATGTAAAGCGGAAAATCCTCATCTTGCTATTACTCCTGCTCTCAGTCAATGTTCAGCCGAATCCTGGCCCAGCCCTGAATAACTTCAGAATTCCTGATGAATTCAGAGCCAGGTCAGACCTAGGCAAATGTCAGGAGCCTACTCCCTAAATTGGATCTTGTTAAAATCTGGGTTCAGTCAACTAATACTGATATCCTTATCCTATCGGAATCCTGGCTTAGTAAAGTAGTCTGTGATAAAGAAATTGCAATAAATGGGTATAATGTTTTTAGATGCGATCGCCCAAATGAAGGTGGTGGGGTAGCGATATATATTCGAAACAAATTTAATGTTACCCTTCTGTCTTCAGTTTCCATTACTAAACAATTTGAAGCCCTTGCCCTGAAGCTGGATTTCGCGCATGCATGGTCAGTCTCTCACAATCATAGGGTGTTATAGACCTCCCTCTGCCTCATCAATGCTCTATCCTCTCTTGAGTCATTTTTGACTGGGTTAAACTCCAGTGCAGTGGCGGTTTTAGAACCGGGAATTGGGGGGGCACAGACACGTCCCTTTATGATAATTAGGATAGTCCTGGCTAGTTCTCAATCATTTTCTTTACTGATGCGTTTTCCAATTATCGTAATTGGTAACTGAAGACACGGTTTCTCTCCATATGATCTAACAGCGAAGAAATCATGGGGTAAATTCAGTATAACAGAGTTGGGGTGTACAAAACATCCATTTTAAACAATTATTGGTCCTGAACTGTTCTCAGTCATTTTCATGAATAACAAAAGATTCACTCTGAGAGCACTCCGCACTTAACAGGTGTTGCTTGTTGTCACCAATTTGGCAGGACGACAGTCATTCATCTGGACGCGTATTTGCTGACTTTAAATCAACGTTTTGAGACGCATGCTTTTTATAGCCTATTTCAGTGCAAGTACCACTTTTTTCATTCAATACCGATAGTAATTTTGAATAACGTTGATTTAAATTAAACAAATACGCGTCCAGATGAAAGACTGTCGGCTTACCTAATCGCGGAGAACGAGCAACGCCTGTTAAATGTGGACTGTGGTGTGCACTCGGAGTGAACCTTCTGTTTTCCATGAAAATAACTGAGAACAGGTCAGGACCAATAATTGTTTTAAATGGATGTTTTGTTCACCCCAATTCTCAGTGCTACTGAATTTACCCCATGATTTCATGGCTGTTAGATCGCATGTGGAGAGAAACCGTGTCTTCAGTTGCCAACTACGATAATTGAAAACGCATCAGTAAAGGAAAATGATTGAGAACTAGCCAGGACTATCCTAATTATCATAAGGGGACGTGTCTGTGCCCTCCCCAATTCCCGGTTCTAGAACCGCCACTGCTCCAGTGATCTATTTTTGGTCGAGGATTTAAACCTTGACTGGTTAACGTCATCCTCAGACAACCTTAAATCTGTCTGCGATTCATTAAATTTGACGCAACTTGTAAATTCTTCAACTCATCCAAATGCTAAAAACCCATCATAATCATCTTTAATTGACTTAATTTTAACAAATGTTCCTCACAAGTACACAAACATAGGTATATTTGTCAATGATCTGAGCGATCACTGTGCCATTGCAACAATTAGGAACACAAAAATTTCAAGAGCCAAGCCACATATCCTACTGAAAAGAGATTATAAAAACTTTTGTGTGCAAGCTTTTTTGCATGATTTGGCGGTGTTTAAATGGAGAAGAATTTCCTTATTGTATGATATGGAGCTGGCCTTGAAATTCTTGTATGATGAGTTTAGTCGCATCATTAATAAGCATGCTCCCATTCGGAAATTCAGAGTTAAAGGACGGATAAATCCTTGGTTTTCTGCTGATTTAGGAAACCTTCTTAAGGAAAGGGACATTGCCTGGGGAAGGGCTCGGAACACCCAATCAGAGGCAGATTGGCTCAGCTTTCGTCAGCTTAGGAACAAATGTACGTCTCTTATTAAGAGAGCTAAGTCTGACTTTTATCTGGCTGAATCAACAAAAAATTTTGAATGATCCCAAAAAAATTTGGCAGGTCATAAAATTAAATAGTCATGTAGTGACTAGTGACCTGCCAAGTTCTTTAATAACAGAGTCTGGCTCCCTGTCTGATAAAACAGCTATTTTAAATTGTTTTGATGACCATTTTATTTCTGCTGGCTCCTTGTTTGAGTCTTTACATCCGGAGATGACTAATGCTGGCCCACCCAGTGTAAACTCACTGTTGTTTCCAACATCTGCAAAGGGGGCATCACCTGTCCTTTTGAGTTTACTGCTGTGACTGCCTCTGAGGTTCATAGTGCTCTGAAGAGACTGGACACAGGTTAAGCAGCTGGACCTGATAATATAAATCCTTTCTTTTTAATTTTGGCTGCTGATTTTGTTGCTGAGCTTCTGGCACATATTTTTAACCCGAGTTTTATCAGCAATAAAATCCCTAAAGTTTGGAAGTCTGCTTTTGTTCTCCCCCTGTTAAAAGTGGGTGAACCCACTAAATAATTACTGACCAATTTTTAAATTATGTATTTTAGCTAAAATGTTTGAAAGGATCGTCAGTGATCAATTAAAGGAATTTTTAGAATCTATCTAGGAATTTATTTAGAAATAATATTTCATCATTATTTCAATCAGGTTTTAGAAAACCGCACAGCACTGTTACGGCTGGTCTTAAAGTTTTAAATGATTTTATCGAGGCACTGGACAGGAAGAAATATTGTGTTGCTCTTTTTATCGATTTGTCTAAGGCCTTTGATGCAGTAGATCACAGACTGTTGATTAACACCCTACATAACGTTGGTATTTCAGAATCTGCCTCTAATTGGTTCAGTGATTATTTAACAAACAGAACACAGCGTGTGCAGGTGGCTGGATCCACCTGTTCTGTTCTGGATGTCACCAAAGGGGTGCCCCAAGGTTCAGTCCTGGGACCCATTTTATTTTCATTATACATCAACAGTCTGTGTACTAATGTGTCAAATGCATTTTATCACTTTTATGCAGATGACACCATTATTTATTGCTGCTCATCCTTACTTACTCATGCTTTTGAGTTGTTACAAGCTGCTTTTAATGTTGTTTAGTCTCGTCTGAGAAGTTTAAAATTGGTATTGAACACAGAAAAGACCAAGCTCATGGTCAAGTAAATTACATGGAAATATCCCCACTCTAGTAACTCAACAAGGAAACACAATCGAGCTGGTCTCTAACTATACGTATTTGGGTTTTCTTCTGGATTGTGAGCTTTCTTTTAAAGCCCACATTGCAGGCTTAGTCACCAAGCTCAGGGTGAAGCTAGGGTTCTATTACAGAAACAAGTCTTGTTTCTCACTTAGAGCCCAGGAACTGCTTGTGTCAGCCACATTTCTTCCTTTGATTGATTATGGAGATGTGTTGTACATGGGTGCTTCACGTAAATGTCTGCAGTCTTAAAACACTGTTTATCACAGTGCCTTGAGGTTTGTAACTGGTGATGGTCGACTCACGCATCATTGTGCCTTGTATGCTAAATCTGGTCTGCCCTCTAAGTGCGCGAAAGTATACGCATTGGCTGACCTTGATTTATAAGGCTCCTCTTGGCATAGTTCCATCATATTTATGTACTTTTCTTCAGAGAGCTAAAAGCCGCTATGCCTTACGGTCCAGTGACGTTCTCCATCTCTTTGTTCCTCGCGTCACAACTGAGCTGGGGAAGAGAGCATTCAGTTTTGCTGCCCCAACCGCGTGGAACACTCTACAAACTGAACTGAAGCTCTCAGAGCTCATTTCACTTGGATCCTTCCGGTCCATGCTGATGGACAAACAACGTGAGACCATTGAACAGTGCCTGTGTTCCTGACTTGTTATTTATGTTAAAAGTTTCTGCACTTTATTGCAAGACACTTTGCACTCACAAAAAAATGTGTATTTTACCTATTGCATATTTTCACTTTTAATGTTTTTCATGACGTGTGCTGCCGACCTCTTGGCCAGGTCACCCATGTGAAAGAGATCTTGATCTCAATGAGTTTTATCTGGTTAAAGGTAAATAAATAATAGTTTGCTTCTTCTGTAAAGTGGTAACAGAGTCTTTAATTAAGCGCTTGCACACTAGTATAGCGAGATAGCTATTAGCTAGCTTATTAATGAGGTTACAGTTCGCTTCCAGAGATGCCAAGGCTTACGTCTTAAGCGTGAGTCTCTCCTCTTTGTGGCATTCGCGTTTCTGTGCCGTAGTCAGCAGTTATTCAAACAAAGCACACTGAAGAAATTCACTCGCGGAATTTATGTCATTGTGCATCAAGTTAATCAGTTTCACGTGCATTATGGTGGATTAATGCATAATTATGGACTAATGACTCGGAAATCGATTATGACTCGGAATTCTCAGGCTTGTCTTGACTGAGGGATTAAAAGCAATGGAATTGCATAAAAACGTTTCAAATGGTCTTATTTCATTAAAACAACTTAAACAATCACGAAACACATGCATTGTTTCCAATCCCTGAGTAAAGAGAAGCACGTGAAGACCGGAGTCATAATCGCTTTCCATATTACTTGTGATGAGGTGCACCTTTACGCAGGTGAAAAGGAAACTGCCTTGCACAAGGATTTTAATTCCGCATGAGAATCTCATTAAACATTCAATGAATAATTACGGACTATGGTGAATATGCCTAAAAAGTGCGTAAGACCTACGCCAAATGCGCGAGACTTGGCATCTCTGTTCTATTGTAATTACTGCTAGCCCAATGGCTAAAGTGATAAAGGAGTCTTTAATGAATAGCTAGCACACTAGTTTAGCGAGATAGCTGGCTTGCATGGTAATAAGGTTACAGTTCGCTTCTAATGTACTAACCACTTGCTAGCTATAGTGATAGCAAACTCTTTAATGAATTGCTTGAACACCAGTGTATCACGCTACCTTGTTAATATAGTTGTAGTTCGCCTCCAGTAATAACCGCTACATGGCTAGCTGAACTGATAACGAACATCATTAAAGAGTTCGTTGTCTCTTTAGCTCGCTACACTAGCTGCCAACTCCCACGCATTGAGTTTGGCTGAGTCATTTAGTCCAATGGAGATTTTAGCACTTGCACTTCTTACATATTGCGACATCTAACTCAAAGATGGTAAGTCCAATCTAGGAAATGGAGATACCATACAAAAGGGGAGAGTCTGCTGAGTAATATATGTCAAAATTGTGCTCGTAGTGGCAAAATTATGGAAACACGAGCAAGTTAGAAAACTGTGTGTTTAGCCTTTGCAACCTGCATTTTCTTGTCGCATTTAACATTGGAGTTAATGGTGCTTCGGTGAGCGGTCCTGTCGCATTTCGGCTCATACAGCCCCAACCGTTTGTCCAAATGCCTCCATAGTTACATTTGTAACTAGCACAACGTTTGCTACAACTTGAATATGAAAATATTTATGCGGAGTGAAAATTGTGGGAGTTAGAGCAAATTTAAGAGAAGACCTCTGGATCGTTTTGCTGATGTTCGTCACTCTAGCCGCCATGTCTTCAGGCTCTAAGGTCCCAGAATTAATTGTACAAAAAAAAAAGAAAAAAAATTATAATTAGAAAATGATAGAAGGTACAAAAAGGTTGAACAGTAAAAAATTATACAAGCGTAGGTTAATATTTTACAGTTTGAATGACGTTTCTAGCTAGAAGTATGACAGAGTAAATGGCTGAAAATAGCTACATTTTAAAAAATCTGTTTCATTGTTTCCTATGGGACAAAAAAAATAAGAAAAAGTGAAATATTTTTAAAAGTATAAATTGTATGAAATAGAAGAGTGATAGCAATGATGTCCAGAAAAAGCAGCACGTTTCAATATATGAATTGTCGAATTAGCATATGTAGGACTAGTTTAATAGCGTAGAATGGCGGAAGTAGTAAGAATAAAAATAAGTATAAAGAAAATGGCCGACATGAAAAACAATAGCATGAATGCGTGAACTTTACCAAGAAACGAGTCTCACTAGCGATCGCGCAAAATCGTCCACTCTGGGTATAAGAGACCCAAGAAATAGACCACAAAAAATTTTTAGGGATTTTGACTGAAATTAATGGGAAATAATCCAAGGCCAATGAAAACATCTATATTAGGGCAAGGAAATTATTGAAAATACACTGAGATTTTGGAGCAACATGCGCTGCCTTCAAGAGAACATCTTTTCTGGAGATTCTTAAGTATATTTCTACAAGACAATGTGAAACTGCACTCTTGCATGCACTACAAAGCCATAGCTGCATAGAAAAAGGTGCAGGTACTAGAATGGCCACACAGCAGTACAAAATTGTTCCCGACAGAATGTGTGGCACATTGTGAAAAACAAAAGCAACAGCAAAGACCTTATATTGCTGCATACCATAAGACCAGTTTGCAGAAAGAATGGGGCAAAATTACAATTGAAGCAATCACTTGGTGTCTTCAGTCCCTAAATGTTTATTAAGTGTTGAGAATAGGAATGGCGAATGCCATTAGGAATTACAGAGGAATTAGGAATAGGAATTACAGAGGCAAATGCTTTACTGTCCCAACTTTTTAAAATATGCTGTAATAATCTACAACTATACATAGTAATGTGTTAATCTTAATAAAAAAAAAAAAAATCAATGAAGTTCACATAGTGCAGTTGCACAGTTTTCAATATAATCCAGGTAAAAAAAGTAATTTACAAATTACTGCTCTCAGTTTGAATTTTAATTTAACATACCGTCCCAACTTTTTCAGATTTGGGGTTGTAAGATTACACAACATGTAATTCCTAATTTTTTATATCAAAACATTTTTGCTTCAAGTTCTTTACTATACCAATCTTGACTCTGAAAAGTCCTGGCAGTACAGTTCCACATAATGCAGGATGTGCTGAACTGCACAGAGCAGTAGGGTGTTAGTGTGCTCATCCACATCCAGCTCACTGGAGTAGTTCTTCACTGGGACGATGTAGGACATGGACATTCCCAGCAGAGCTGCTGCCTTCTCCATCTGAAGACACACAGCTCTTTAAATACAGACACTTAAGTACATTTAGTTATTTCACCATTTACAAAGAGTGTCCCTTTTAAGACTGAATACAGTGAGGTAAAATAAATTGTCAAGATATTTCAGTACTGCATAAATGGGAAAGCCCGCAGATGTAGCAAAATGTATTTTTGAAAATTCACTGCAATTCAATGAACAGTCAGTCCATACATATTTTTGACATTGACACTGCTCCTTTGGCAGTTCACAATAGCATCATGAGTTGGAAATGAAAAAATGAATATGACCTCAAAGTGCTGACTTGCAGCTTTAATTTGACGGTATTGACATCCAAATTGGGTGAAAGGCATAATGGACTAGAGGGACAAAATATTATTGGATGCCTTCTCAGCTATAGCATGGGACGAAGTGTGTCAGCGTCTCATTTTATACAGCTACAAGTAAACTGATGAAAGGCAAAGAGTTGACTTCAAGTGTGGAATTTGTATTTGGCATCATTTTTCAAAATGAAGTCCAATGAGCTGTCACGCTCAGCAAAGCCAGCAATCATTATGGGGTAAATCGAAACAAACCCATAAAAGATATAGATAGAATCAACGATTTGGTATTTAGTCAAAAGAACACTCTCCAGAAGGTAGACATACAGTGGCGCTTGAAAGTTTGTGAACCCTTTAAAATGTCCTGTATTTCTGCATAAATATGACCTAAAACATCATCAGATTTTCACACAAGTCCTAAAAGTACATAAAGAAAACCCAGTTAAACAAATGAGACAAAAATATTTATACTTGGTCATTTATTAATGGAGGAAAATGATCCAATATTACATATCTGTGAGGGTCAAAAGTATGTGAACCTCTAGGATTAGTGATTAATTTGAAGGTGAAATTAGAGTCAGGTTTTCAATCAATGGGATGACAATCAGGTGTGAGTGGGTACCCCGTTTTATTTAAAGAACCGGGATCTATCAAAGTCTGATCTTCACAACACATGTTTGTGGAAGTGTATCATGGCACAAACAAAGGAGACTTCTGAGGACCTCAGAAAAAGCGTTGTTGATGCTTATCAGGCTGGAAAAGCTTACAAAACCATCTCTAAAGAGTTTGGACTCCACCAATCCATCGTCAGACAGATCGTGTACATACGGAGGAAATTCAAGACCATTGCTACCCTCCCCAAGAGTGGTCGACCCACAAAGATCACTGCAAGAGCAAGGCGTGTAATTGTCGGCGAGGTTGCAAAGGACCCCAGGGTAACTTCTAAGCAACTGAAGGCCTCTCTCACACTGGCTACTGTTGATGTTCATGAGTCCACCATCAGCAGAACACTGAACAACAATGGTGTGCATGGCAGGGTTGCAAGGAGAAAGCCACTGCTCTCCAAAAAGAACATTGCTGCTCCTCTGCAGTTTGCTAAAGATCACGTGGACAAGCCAGAAGGCAATTGGAAAAATGTTTTGTGGACGGATGAGACCAAAATAGGATTTTTTGGTTTAAATGAGAATCGTAATGTTTGGAGAAAGGAAAACACTGCATTCCAGCATAAGAACCTTATCCCATCTGTAAAACGTGGTGGTGGTGGTGGTGGTGGTGGTGGTAGTAGTAGTATCATGGTTTGGGCCTGTTTTGCTGCATCTCGGCCAGGGCGGCTTGCCATCATTGATGGAACAGTGAATTCCAAATTATACCAGCAAATTCTAAAGGAAAATGTCTGGACATCTGTCCATGAACTGAATCTCAAGAGAAGGTGGGTCATGCAAAAAGACAAGGACCCCAAGCACACAAGTCGTTCTACCAAAGAATGGTTTAAAGAAGAATAAAGTTAATGTTTTGGAACGGGTAAGTCAAAGTCCTGACCTTAATCCAATCAAAATGTTGTGAAAGGACCTGAAGCGAGCAGTTCATGTGAGGAAACCCACCAACATCCTGGAGTTGAAGCTGTTCTGTATGGAGGAATGTGCTAAAATTCCTCCAAGCCGATGTGCAGGACTGATCAACAGTTACAGGAAATGTTTAGCTGCAGTTATAGCTGCACAAGGGGGTCACACCAGATACTGAAAGCAAAGGTTCACATACTTTTGCCACTCACAGATATGTAATATTGGATCATTTTCCTCAATAAATAAATGACCAAATATAATACTTTTGTCTCATTTGTTTAACTGGGTTCTCTTTATCTACTTTTAGGTGTGAAAATCTGATAATGTTTTAGGTCATATTTATGCAGAAATCTAGAAAATTCTAAAGGGTTCACAAACTTTCAAGCACCACTGTATTTGTGGCAAAGTCAACAATCAAGTGATCGCTTCAACAGTCAAATGTACTTCAAGATGTGAAACCAGGGGCGCATTAGCAATTTTGGTTCCTATGACTGGAAGTCGATTTCCGGTCTTTTTTAGACATGGCCAATTATCGGAACCCCAAAGAAAACAGACTATAAATCTATAAGAACTGCAGCTTTTCTAATGTTTATCGTACTCCAATGAAAATAAATCATCTTGCACTCGGACCGACCAGTCGCCGATTTCATACATACTGTGAGATTAATCACGTACAAGCGGAACTTAAGATCAGAGTGGAAGTGCGCATCCAATCTAATCCATCAGGATAGAAGGTTAGCGAATGATGTTGAAATGAGCAAGCTAAATAAAACTATTTGCCCCTGGACGCATGCATCCATAACTGGTATCAACAAGACTCAAAATAGGAGTCTGTGCCACGAACAGTCTACGGTCACGAAGCAGACTGTTTTTTTGGGCTAATAACGTCTGTCATCGTCCTCACTCTCTAGGTGCATTTCCATTACCCTTATAAATGCGCAAAATCTAAATAGCTACCAATAGTTGGTTGCTCAAGAGATAACACTTCCTTTGTGCCATAAGTTGAGCCTTTTTTAAAAAATTTTCAGGAGATCACACCTGGTGGTAGATAGAATTGCATAGTAGTGAAAGCATGGCTTATAGGGTACCAATCTGAATGCTGATGGTGTTATTTTATAACCATTACGCCATCTGAAACTGAGTTTGACCCTCACTTGCAGTATTTAGAGTCGTGAAAATCTTAAAACACTTGCTATTCGTGTTATTTGAACTGTCAAATCATATTTCTATTATTTTATTTCGGTTAGGAAAAGTCCATATCCATAATGTTTTGAAAATCCTGCGAAATGTTACATTTACGTCCGACCAGAGCTGCATTAATTTTTGGCCGACATCTTGTATTGATTACAGGATAGTCAAATGACTCTGTAAAGCCTCCTCCAGCACATCCCAAAGACTTACACTTGGTCACGGTCAGGGCTGCTCACAGAACCACTCTTTCGCGATTTAAATCTGATAAATCTTGACAGTGTCATCCTAGAATATGAATGTGGCATCTGGGATAAAAAAAAAAATCATCTTTTGATGGGATAACCAGGTCATTCAGTCCTTTCAGGTACCGGCTCTATGATTTTGCTGAGCCTTGACCTAAACAATTGAAGCAACTGCCTCCAGAGGCTTGTACAGTGGGTACTATGAATGACGGGTACTTTGCTTCATGGGCATCCTTTCTTATCCTGATGCACTCATTGCTCTGGAATAAGTTAAATCTGGTCTCACCATACCACATGACCTTTCTCCATTGCTCCACAGTCTAATCTTCAAGCTCCCTAGCAATCTAAGTTGTTTTTCTCAAGAAGGCCACGAACAAGTGACTTCCTTGCAGCAACGCAGCTGTTAAATCCCAATCCTGAAAGTTGTCACATTCTGCTTGTAAAAATTCTTTACTTTCACAATTAAACAAGAAACAATGAGCCAAACGCTGCCTCATTCAGGGTCAAAAGAACTGTTGCCAGCTGAAACGTATTGATCACTGCAATAATGATTCAATTATAAACTCTTAACTCTTTACTCCCTAGTACCCATATTAGACTGCTGCCCGAGCAGCCACTGACCCCTGGTGCCCTAAGACAATATGGCTGGTGTAGCTTTCTTAATACTTAATATTTATTTACCAAATTTTCAGAACTAGTTCCAAATAGTTTAATCCTTATTCACCCCAAAATTAATTAAAATCAAATTAAATTAGTCTTTTGTTCCAGTTCATCACAAACTATTTTCAAGTTTGTTTCTATTCGGTGTTTTACATAACATTGTGCTATCTGTTCCTTTCATTGGCAAATGTTTGGTATAATGAATGGTCAACGATTAAATGGAGAAAGTCCATTTCCATCTAAGTTTCGTCAAGAATTGTTACTGGTCCGGGATTTCGAACAAAATCGTCAATATCTTTAGCAGTGAGCTGATGTGTCCACATATCTGCGTCGGGTTCCCAAGCTTCATCAACGCCGCCTTTATCGGCATTGTTTTGTCGAACTCAGTACAGTCTCGCTAGGGGTACATCATCGTCACTGTCGTCTAGATCGTCTTCGAAATCACTCAGATCGATGTCTGAAGCTCCTTCTAACAACCAATCTCGTCTATCCTGAGCTAACTCTAAATCGTTTGCAGTAAAACCATCAAATTCTGACCCACTACCATCGCTAGAATCCATGTTTGTTTGTAGGAAAATTTCATTCATAAATTGCGTGAGACTTCGACCTTTATATTGTAAAATGACCAATGAAAGAACGGCATATCGTTTTCGGACGATTAGACCCTTTCTAAATTGGCTGGTATTCGAGGTTTTCCTCTGGAATGTCACATCTCGGACAATCATGCAGTTTCACAACAGGTAAATGGGCCATTCCACCGAATCGGTGCCTTTTCTGTCCCCAAGACATTACATTCAGAAATATTCATGAATATGCATGAAAAGTATCTGTTTAATACATTATATTATCAATCAAAGTGTCCTTTTTATTGTCCTGGTTGCAATTTGAAGATGCACGGTCTAAAAATTTTATAAAAGCTACGTAGAATACTGAACAAATGGGATTTTCGCCTGTCCCCACTCTCTAACACTAAACTTAACTATTAAATATAGTCACCAGAATCCTTTATAAAAGTATTTATTTTTGCATTATTTTGAGGCCCAATTTGTAATTTAAACATAAAATACGTTTTCTACTCAAAAAATCATAAAACATTAGTTAAAAAACACAATTTTAGTGGTGTCCCCAGGTTTTTTCTCAGTCCTGTTACCCTGATACATTAACCACCCTTAAGATTTTGGAACATTCCACATATGACAGGATCAACAGGATATTGCATCATTTCAGTCCCGTGAAGGAACTGGGAAGACCAAAAGTAAGTTCTCTCAATCTCTTTTGTTTATTTTTGATCATATTGTAAATATGACTGGCATCGTAAATCATAACATGCAGTCCTGTTACCTAAATTATTTTGTATGCTCTTATGATTTTATTTTTATTTTTTGAGTTTTGGTTAATCACTTAAAGGTGCTTAGGGGCCTCATGCTACTAGCATGGTTTTCCATGTGTTAGCTTTAGCAACATAGCTAATTCTGTGCTAAAAACTCAGTCCTGTTACCCTCAGTCCTGTTACCCATAGAAAGGGTAACAAGACTGAATAAGAGTAAAAGGAGTGAGAATTTTCATTGAAAGTGACAAATTGAAGGGGAGTGGGGTTGAGGTAGAGAGAGGTGGGGCTGGGTAGGGAGGGGTTAGAGGGGGGGGGGTAGGGAGAGCAGGGACAGGAGTGGAGAAGTAAGGAAAGGAAGGGGAGGGAGGTAGGGGAAGAGATAGATCCAGGGAGGGGTGGGGTAAGATAGAGAGGGGCGGGAAGAGCAGTTTGTATTTAATTGTTTATATGATATAACATGAATTCTTTGATTTTAAGCATTACAGTTGGAATTACTATGGTGTTTTACAATGTGAACATATTATTGTCAGGGAGCCAACAGATTCTACTGGCCAGCCCCTGAGGATACCTTGTGGTACCTCTTCCAAGATATCTTGTGCATAATCCCACCAACGAGGCAGGTCACAAGCCATTACATGGCAATAAAAAAAGATGTTTGGGCTAAACTAAAATCTGATTCTTAAAAAAGCAAGTTAGATTTTTCCTCATTAATTCATTGCAATTCTATAAAAATACATTTTGTAATCATGCAATTCTATGCAGAAATGCCTGTTTAACGCAATATGCTCAACTTATATCAGTTATATCTGTTGTCTTTCTTCTTTTTACCTTTTTGAGAGAAAGATGCAGAGCCCATACTGTACCTGAGTAGTGAGACACACATGCTGCCGGGGAAACTCACACCTCTCTCTGTCTCCACTCCCCCACTCCTTTACATTTGCACTCAAATACATACCATATACACATCCATACACACAAGCATACTACACACACCCATGCTCTCATGCACGTACACTCTATAGTAGTGTGGTTTGTGTGTGTGTTTGTATGAATATGTGTATAGACTCTATACACATATTCATAAATGCATATATACACGCACATGCAATTACACACTCTCTCATTCTGTACACACACACACACACATACTTACACAAAGACACATACTCACATACTGTCATACACACACACCTGTTCTCCATTCTGTTCTGTTCAGAGACACTCAATCCTGTTACTCGGTTCTCATTCCTGTTATCTAATTGTTTTAATTGAAAAAATAAAGATGAAATTTTTTTTCCCCAAATTTTTTTTGTCCATTATTTGAGCACTTGTTGGATAGATCACATAATAGATTTTTGATCAATTTGAGGTTAAGGTCCCCATTAAAAATCAAAAATGGCTTTATATTTTTAAAAGAAATGCATTTCGCCTGTATACTTCTGACTTTTTTACCGTAGTTATATATATTTTGAACCTGTATTAAATTATTTCTTATACATACCCACTTTATTGAGTGAAAAACGAATAAAATATTTGGAATGACTTTTAAATGATATATTAATAGTTATAATAATATCGGTAACAGGACTGAAAAAAAATGCTACCATCTTCCATTTCACAACCTTGTAAAAATAAGAAAAAATGTACCTGAGATTGACCATTACATATTTTGAATAGTTAAACATGTATGTTATCAGATACAATCCTGAAAAAATTTGAAAAATGAAGTTTATGTTTGAAAAATTACAACATGCAAATGGCACCGATTCGGTGGAATGGCCCAAATACTACGACTGTAGTCGGGATTCGCTGGAGAAGCGATGTGCTTATCACGCATGTAGGCGGGACTCGCCTGCACAGCGACCTAAATTATCACGACTGTAGGCGGTATCGGGGAGTAAAGGGTTAAGTATTTGCTCATATAAATCTGAACTGCAACTTCCTTTTTTGGCCAGCCAGTGTAATTAGTTAAAGCAAAACATTTTCTATCACAACTATACGGTAAAACAGCTGGGCATGCATTTTTCTTGCCGAGGACAAACTTGGAGAAAAAAAAAAAAATGCTCGAAGAACAGGCCGGAACTGAATATAGCGGTGCTGAAGGCCTAGCAGAGCATCACTAGTGGAAAAACCCAGAATCTGGAGTTGATTCTAGGTTCCAGACAACAGGCAGTGATGAACTACAAAGGATCTGCAACTAATTAAGAACAATGAAAAATTAATTAATGATTGTTTTTTTTTTCCGATCACGCCACCACCCCCCACTCTGGAGGAAAACTCTGTTAATTCAGTCAGTTATATAATTGTGTACGAGTCCTCCTACCATCACCCGACAGAACAAAACGCGTAATTAAAATAAATAAATAAATACAATACAACACAATAACGATCACATTCACAATGCTTTTCTACCTTTTACATTAGTAGTCATTAGCTCATCCATTCCATCTCTCATTATTCCCAACCTTTAGCCTCCCTTACTATATCCACTGATCTATATATAGGATTATTCTATATAGATCAGTGACTATATCCCATATTTTGGCATAATTTACAAGTCCTGTCTCATGGGCCATCACACACTCAATTGTACTGTTGTAATTGACAAAATTTTTTAATTTCTCAATTCTTAATGCCTCAACAGATGTCAATCCGAAAATAAATATTTTTGCCAAATATATAATTATATCCCCGAACGCCGAGTGGCGTTCCGGGGGATATTATGTTTTTGGTCCGGCCACCACCGCCGCCGCTGCATTACGTGTTAACGCGATAACTTCAGTAATATCAATTACAAATTCCAAATTTTGCACATAAGTAAGTATCATAAAGAGGAAGAACAGATTCGATTTTGGACAACTTAAGATCACTAGATTGGCCACCAGGGGCCAAAAACTGATTTACATGTTAGCGCGATAACTGCAGTAATATTTCAATATGAAATTCCAAGTTTTGCATATAAGTAAGTATCATAAAGAGGAAGAACTGATTTGATTTTGGACAATTTACAATTTCTAGATTGGCCGCCAGGGGCCAAAAACTGAAAAAAAAATCACTGTTTTTATCATATCTCTGGAAATATTTGTCCGATTGACCTCAAATCTAGTGCAAATGAAAGGTCATGAGAATGTGTCCCACGATGACATTATACCTGTTTGGTTCAAAATTTTGATACAAGGTGGAGCTTTGTCACATAAAATTCACCATTTTTGCTATATCTTTGGAACTATTTCTCCAATTGACTTGAAACTATGTGCAACTGCAAGGTCATGACCTCACAACGTGTCACATGATGACATCATATCTGTATGGTTCAATATTTTGCCACCAGATGGCGCTTTGTGATGGAAAATGACCATTTTGGCCATATCTTCAGAACCATTTGTTCGATTGACCTGAAATTAAGTTCAAATGAAAGGTCATGACCCGAGGGGCTTTATATTGTATTGGGTCTATTTGAGGATTGGGGAATTGGAAGATTGGGGCGTTCAGGGATATACCCCAAGCCATCACCTCTGACGGCATAAGCCTAGTTGTATTACAGATTAAGTGTGTTCCTTTTGTTACATCACCCAATAATACTTTAAATAAATCTAATTGTATTCTATTATCCTGAGATATCCAGCCTCGCACCTTTATCCAAAATAAGGCAAATTATAGGACAGTACCAAAATAAATGGTCCACTGACTCCACCTCTTCCTGGCAGAATCGACAAAGGGGTGATTACTCTATTCCCCATATATTTAGTATCTTTTTAGTTGCTAAAAATATATATATTAACTTATATAGAAAATATCTTATCTTTGGATCAAGTGATGTATTGTAAAGGATTTTAAAAACTTCAGATACTGGTTATGATTGTTAGTCACATCCAATTATTTTTGACTGCCAGAAACTGGGGGGACAACAAATGAAAATGGTTTTAATCCCTGCAAGGGTCACTCAAAATAGTTTCTAAAACCATTGAATTAAAGCAATCTGAATTTCCGGAATATATTGATTGTTTCATTTCAAATCCATTGCGGTGACCACCAGCGCCAAAATTATGGAAATTGTGTCACTGCTCAAACACTAATGGACCCCACTGCATTTTCCAGAACGTCCAAAAATTTGAAGAGCAGTCTTTAACTGCATATACAACATGCTGATCATGCACAGAGCATGAGCAGTTTACAGTCTGTAAGACAGAGCGACAGAAAAGCAAAATCAAATTGATTAAGCGTACCGTGTGTTGCACTAGTCGGCTTCTGTAAACCTTGGTGATGTCGCAAGCTGCTTCTGGGCACAGCTGGTCCACGTGTGTTAGCAGTGCAACTTGGTGCACACCTGGAAAAAGAGCAAATGTACTCAGTCCATTTGACCATTTAATGTAATCTGTCTCTGTTTCAGTCATACCTATTTCCCCACACAACTTTACTACATCGCTTTCCAGCTTGAATATGAATCTTATATAGGGGTTATGTATCAACAGCATATCAACAGTACAGGTCATTAAGAATTACGTTGTTTTCCAGAAGGTTGACCTTTGCCACTACGAAGACCAAATCTCAGGCTTACCCAGGTCACTGATGTGTTCTCTCAGCAGCTGGAAGGTGGAGCCCATGCCTTTACTATAGGAGTCAATTTTAGTGGCATCAATTACAAAAGCAACGCAGTGCATCTTCTCTCTGGCAGACGGCTTCTTCACGTAGCCCACGGTCTCTGCCATCAAGGGCTGATCAGGGCTGAACTATCATTGAAAAAGAGCAGAGATGTTTTATAGGGAGCATACTAATCATGAACAACCAAGATAAGCAAAATGTTGTAAAGGGGGTTGATTTCCACCTTGTGCATAAAGATTAAATTGAATGTAAATACTGCATATTGTATTGCTTTAAAGGCCCAATATGTAATTCTCTGCCGCTAGTGGTGCTTAACCAAACAATAACAAGAGGCCGAGTTTGATGACGCAATGGGATTGCGTGTAATCATGGGAGTTGTTGTCTTCATCAATTTACACGCACCGCTGACAGCTAAATTCTCCGACGTGACTCAAACAGGAGTGGCGAAACCAAGTACATGGACTAGGTATGGTTATATTTCTTTACCTTTATATAACTTCATCTTATTTCATTCAAATAAAAAAAATGTAAGGGATAATGATAAGTCGGCCGTTTACAGCGCTTATGGTGTACTGCAGGTCAGAGGCTGAGATAAGGGGGTGGGGCCAGCTCATGTTGCCCATCTTTGTTGAGAATAATAACAGATGTGAACACTGTTGCTGAATGCAAATGCTAAGGGTAACACATGCCATCGAGGAAATGCCACTGTCAGCTGGCAGTGTATGCTTTCAGTTGCTCCTGCCGCTATTGATATAGCTTCCTTAGCAACGATGTGCTCAACAGACCAGCTGGCCAGCGGTTATCTGTCGAGACACGCTGATAGACCAAACTGAATAGAGTATTCAAGGGAGCCGTGTTCTAACTGCAAATAATGTAGCTAACGTAGCAATGACTTCTCATAACGCACAAACGATGTGCCGTACACATCAGCTTTCTGTTTGTCATGTGGCATCACAAGAAAAATGTTTTGAAGTGGAGTAACATTATGTTTATGTTACCATCTTGGCTTGAATCTCTTTGGCAACGGCAAAGCACGTGTGCATGGAGGGTGATTTTCTCGGTGTCGGGAACTTGTGTTGGGAGTGACGTCAAATATGCGACAAAAAGAAACGGCCCGTGTCCCTACATTGATAATACAGATATCTCTCTCTTTGATAATCATTGAATATATCGCGGATAATGTAAGTACACAACACCAAAAGATATCCATATATTTTATATATCTTTGAATTGGGAAATTTTACACATATTGGGCCTTTAAGAGAGTATTCCTGCACTGTTGTCCTCTCAGTGCAGTATACCTTGTGTCCCTCTGGTGCGTGGCCCTTGATTACAGCCAGAACATCATGGAGTGTCAGGCCAGTCATGCCATCCATCCCCAGTCCCATGACATCACACAGAACTAAGGGAACTGGCTGATTACCATTCTTTCCAATTCTACGAATGGTGTAAGACTGAAGCTGTAAAGAGAGAATGAGAGAGTGGATGATGGCAGAGGACATAGGGAAGGAGAGAGTGAATACTGTGGGCAAAGGAAGCATCTTCAATCCATCACCTAAACCTCTGTACCCATAAGAAAGCAATGCAAACACGAGAAGAGCATGCAAACTCAACATAGAAAGGTCCCACCCTCGATTCAATCCCACAACTTTTTTGTTGTGAGGCAACACCACTACCCATGACACCACCGCACTGCAATAACACGGAACTGCTTTTATAAAAATTCTGGACATATTAGCAGGATGTGATTTTTCGAAAAGCTACTTTTCAAGCTAAAGTTGGTCAAGCATTCAAAATACTATCTTTGGCTCTATCAGTTCCATCAATAAGAATAATTGGGAAAATTAAATCTATTTGGTTTTATCATGAATGTAACATCACAGCAAATTGCAAAAGAGTGAACACATACTTCATATTTCATATTAAGTGATGTTCACCTCATGTCCACAACAGTATTGCAGCTGTACCTTTTGTGTGAAGCCGGTGGAAGAAGTTCCCACCATGGCACGGTTGATGACCCTCCCAGAGAAGACCGAATGAACAGAGCTGATGAAGCTGGACTTTCCTGCTCCAACCGGGCCGAGCAGAAGAACTCGGGCCTCAGATACAGAATCACAGCCAGGCTTGTAGGAGGAGACAGAATCCAGCAGTGCCTCATTTTTCCTAAGGAACACAGTGACAGTGTGTAGACATTCAATGCTTCAGCTTTACAACATCTTATAAGGCACACTCCAGCTGGAATGATAAGACTGCATTAGAAAATATACTCACTCAACTGAAAAGCCCACCTCCCTCCACGGAGACGCCAATAATCCCCACTCAACTGAAAAATACACAGCTCAGAAACCTCAGGAAAAATAGCTTTCATAAATCAATAAATTCATAAATTAACACTCAACAGCCCAATAAATAAATCGCCAACTCATCGTCAACATCAAAACGTGTGGCTTTCCCAATTCGCACTTGATACAACAGCTAAAGAGAGCCGTTTTACAAGAACAAATCCACAATCAAACCCGTGAAATAAAATTGTGACTCATTCAGGCTTGAACATAAACAGTCGACTCACCCTTTCCCTTTTCATCCATTTGACATTTGCTGACATTGAAGACTGGTATCTTTATTTTTGGTGCTGGCATGGCTCGGCACCCAAACTCAGGTTTAAATTTTGATGGTGCCTTTTGTCCAGCTGGTTTGAAAACAAAAATCACTATTCTGCTGCTCAAATCAAAGTCGGCAAAAACATTTTTACCTTTCGATAGCCATATGAATTTTGTCACCCTTATAACACTGCACTGCATGCAAATTCAAATCCCTTCATCAAGAGAGATAATTCAGATGGGGGAAAAAGAAACGTAAATTACTGTATAATTTGAGTACCATTACTCTCCATAATGACATGATAGATCTACGCAGTCCAAGAAAACAGTTTTATGATCCAATTTGAATTTAGATCAATGGCAAGGAGTGCAAATCTCTTTAAATTTCAGCTTTACAGTAATACTATGGAATCAGATTTGTGTCAAAATGATCAAACACAACTTCTCAGATAACAAACAAAAAATTAAACATTGAGAGAGAATACAACTTACTGAGGCAAAGGAAATAGCCATTTCAAAAGTAAAACTAATAACTTGCGAACAAATTATTAATGTCATCGTGTAATCCAGGGTTATTCAACATTATCCTGCAAGGGCCGGTGTGGGTGCAGGCTTTCATTTCAACCAAGCGCTTATACACCTGAAACTACTAATCAAGCTCTTTAGCAAAGACTATTGGGGTTAATAAGTGGTGTCAGGTGTGTAAGTGCTTGGTTGGATTGAAAGCCTGCACCCCGCGGCCCTTTCTGGACACGGTTGAATAGCCCTGGTGTAAACCATTGGTCTTCTCTGATTTTATTTCCTATTGTTCACAGTTCCCTCTGCTTCTTCCTCATTGATAAGATATTTGCTCTCACTGTCGACTTAACGTTTACGCTCCCAGTTCTTTAGTTTACGCTACTTGACTTTTTGTTTGCAATTCTGGCACAAACCTCTAGCATGGTCAGGATTTTTTGTGGGCTGTGTCCTCGTTGGCTACTGGGTTTTTGAGCGGAGAGCGTCCAGCCGGGGCTTAGTTCAATTGCCACCTGCGTACAATGCGATATATCCATGTCGCAACTGAACCAGTGGCGCAACTGTCAATGGTGCAAAGCGGTGCATTGCACCGGGGCCCAGCAGGTGTAAGGAGCCTGACAATGCATCATACAAATTATTTTTATGACCAGATATTATCCGTACAGGCCGCCCCTCATGATCGTGACCATAACATAGTTAAACAGCAATACGAAATCGCTTACATGTAGCATATATACCGCTCACCACTTGACGTTTATCACGGTTTTGAATCGAGCGTTTTTTTTTGTTTTTTTTTTGCCTAACTGAAATGTTACAAAACTGTAGGTTTTATTAAAAATAAACATCGATTACTTTGGCGCTTCCTCTGCTGTCTGTGATGCAAATTAAAGGCAAGTTTGCAGAATGAAAGTAGCATGGGTAGCCTGCATGGTGACAGAGCTATTGTCTGCTTGTGTGCATGCGCAAGCATGTGCTTGTGTTTGGGGCAGGGCCCCAAAAAATTTTGCACTAGGCCAATCACTATTATGTCATGCTACTGAACCGAACCGTTGAGCTTGCTACCTGACTGGCGTCATTTGACGCAAATGTGCTGCCAGAGTTGATGCACTTTGGAGAGGTGAGTAGAACTTGAGTTTGAAATTACAGTTTGACTTCACAGTAAGTTTCACCATTTAAAACTATTCATCTCTATTACATTTAAAAAGTATGAAGCGTATCAAAACTATAAAGAAATGGGGATAACTGGCTAATTGCGGTAATTCTTCCTACAAATCACTATTAAAAGATATGATTAATGGACAACAAAAATTAGGTTCAGATACATGCAATTAATTTCCGCTTGCGATGAACGACTGTCCTTCATTGGAAATGTAATACGGAAATGCAGAACACTTTTATTAAGGTGATTGCATATTACATATTCACATACACATCAGCATTAAAACAAACTAATGTACCATTACTGTAACAGTTCAGGGGTATGTTTCTCGAAAGCTTTGTCTGAATGGAAGTTGTTAAAAGAGTTAGCAACTAGCTATGCTCTCGGGAAAGGTTCCCCAGCTCAGTAAATTGCAGGATGGTAACCCACATTCTTGGGTACTACAGCGAAGAGTTATTTACTATCAAATTTTTAGAGGAGGGAGCAGTGGCATAGCCAGCGGGAGTGCCAAAACGCGTCCCTTTATGACAGCAATAAGTCCTGGCTAGGCTAGTTCTCAACAATTTTCCTTTATTGACGCGTTTTCCAATTATCGTAATTGGCAACTGAAGATACTCTCCGTATGTGATCTAACAGCGGTGAAATCATGGGCTAAATTCAGTATAGTTGCGGAACAAGATCCGAGTTGCACAAAACTTCCGTTTAAAACAATTATTAGTCCTGACCTGTGCTCAGTCATTTTCATAATTACCAGAATGTTCACTCCGAGAGCACGCCGCAGTTAACAGGTGCTGCTTGTTTTCACCGATTAGGTAAGACGGATGAATGATTGTCGGGCTCTCGGAGTGAACGTTCTGTTAATTATGAAAATGACTGAGAACAGTTAATAATTGTTTGTGGAAGTTTTGTGCAACCCAATTCTCTGTTCTTGTTCAGCAACTGTACTGAATGTAGCCCATGATTTCATCGCATGTGGAGAGAAACCGTATCTTCAGTTGCCAATTACGATAATTGGAAAACGCGTCAATGATGGAAAATGACTGAGAACTAGCCAGGGATTATTGCTGTCATAAAGGGACGTGTTTTGGCACACCTGCTGGGTACGCCACTGGTGGGGGGCACCCGGTGGCTCATCAGTCTAAGTGCACGTACCATAAAGTCTGCGTCCTTCCCACAGCGATCTGGGTTTGATTCCGGCCTAGGTAATTTGCTGCATGTCTCCCCCCATTCCTCTCCCCAACCCTCCGGTCTCTCTCCATGCTGCATAATAGTCAAATAAAGGAAAATTTTCCAAAAAAAATCTTTAAAAAAAATTAGAGTAGGCCAAGGGTATGAGTCAAGGACGCACACTGATTTCCTTCATCAGCCATCATAATAATCATCATAATCCCACCCACAAGAGGGGGTTGCGCTAGAATTGCAAACAAAAAGTGAAGTTGACAGTGAGAGCAAATGTAATATTAGTGAGAAAGAACCAGAGAGTACCGTAAACAAAATGAAATATCAGAAAAGTCAAAGACCAATGGTTTACAGGATTACAAAAATAATTTATTTGCGTTATTAGTTTTACTTTTGAGATGACTTTTTTTTTTGCTTCAAAAAAAGAGTTTGCTTCAGAGTTTTATTCTCTCTTTTTAATTTGTTGTTTGATATCTAAAAAGTTTTGTTTGATAATTTTGACATAAATCTGATTCCGTGTAATACTGTCATCATAGCCCACGTGTTACATTTTTATTCAAATTCTCTCATCAATATTATTCCACAAAACTGGCTAGAAAACAGGCGGTCAATATTAACAATAGAAAAAATACAAAAATGGCTAACGTCAGGCCAGCTTCAACATCAGAAAATGCAAATTAAATCATAAATGCACAAATAAATAATTTTATATTCAAGTTTGTGTAAATGAACAGTGGGCTCACACTTCTTCTCTTCCTTTCTGGCTTTGCTGGGGCCAACTGTTGACCCTGATACAGCTGATAGTCCGACTGCAGTCACAAATTTGGGTGCTTCACCTAATGTCAAATTTTTTTGTGTTTTAGCAAGCGTAAACGCAGGTTTAGATGTTTCAGGAGGTGTTAACGTAGGTGCTTCAGCGAGTGCAGGCATAGGTGAGGGTGCCACAGAAGGTACACCGAATGCAAACCCAAGTTTTGGTGCTTCTTGCGCCATTCTTTTTCAGTGAACCTGTCACCTGCTGATGGTCCACGATCAGTGCCTGCAGCTCTTCTGAAATTAAAGAAGCAAACCAAAAATCCTCTCAGTATGGTGAATGATTAACAGGTTGTCCAGCAGTCCCCTAAAACAAAATTCCCTGACTTTTCCCTGACCAATTTGTGAATTTCCCTGACCATATATCGCACTATATTCATTGCGATTTACAACTTTGTCATCATATAAAATGCAAAAATCATGTTTAGATCCTCATATATATTACATCAATGTTCTAAATAGTGACAAGAACCAAATATATGATCAT
Organism: Gymnothorax reevesii; assembly: GCA_029721435.1. Taxonomy (NCBI): domain Eukaryota; kingdom Metazoa; phylum Chordata; class Actinopteri; order Anguilliformes; family Muraenidae; genus Gymnothorax; species Gymnothorax reevesii. Next base: position 41,579,028 of record CM056575.1, on the reverse strand, counting down.
CGGATCCAATTTTGCAATATCCAACATTACTTACAATCAATAAACAAATTTGTGAATTATTTTGAATATTCTATTTTATTGCCACATACCTCAACACAACACGCGAGAAGTGGCTATCAAACCTTTCCAATAATGGAGAAATTCCAACAGTGTACAACAGCTTTAAAATATACTTAACCATCCCTTGAAGTACAGGGAACAGTTTCATAGCATATACTTATCCTGACTAAAAATACTGGGAAACAGTTTCATTACTTAAGACTTATCCTGACTACAAATACAAGGTTCAGCTTCATGACTTAGACTTGAGTTTGACTAAAAGTACACGGAAACAGCTTAACCATAACTTAACCAAGTACAGTGATCTCGACACAGATCAGCATTGTTAAGACAGGAAAAAATCTGGCAAACTTCCAGTGAATCGTATACAGTGTATCATAATTCATCATTGAAAGTGACATAATAAAAGGAATAAGAATAAGAATAAGCAGTGGGTTAAAGTGATTTTATAACGGCGGAGGGGCGTTCTAAGGCACGACGCGCAGCGGAGCCGTTATAAAATCACTGTAACCCAGTGCTTCTAGGGGCTTATTCCTTTTATAAAACGGTTACCCTACATATAGCCCATTAAATAAACACACAAGAAAAAAAAATCGACAATTTATCGGTAATAATGCAACAATAAAATTGAGAACTTCTTCCACCAAGCAATTAAGAGTGGACAGAATGATTGGCCAGCAACACCGATGCTAAGATTGCTTATTCTTCTAGCGCCATTATCATCAGGCTATTTGGGCTCGCTAATGCAGATATACTATGAAAGCAGGCTAGTTTGAATGTCTCCTTTGGCCTCCCGAAGACCCCGTTTAAAATTTTGCTTTCGTGTCGGTTTCCGAGTTTCCTTGTTCTCAACTTGTGCCGATCGGCCAAATCATTACAACCAGCAGCGTTTAGGGAACTATTGACTTTTGTCCTCCGCACTTGCCGGTGTCCAGGAAAATATGTTTAATTGTGCATTAGTTTGCTAGCCAGCTTGTCAACTAGCTTGACCTCGTTCATTAATTTTATGTGCGTTTCGGTTTTCGAGTTTCCTTGTTCTCTACTTGCGCCGATCGGCCAAATCATTACAACCAGCAGCGAGGGTAGGGAACGATTGACTTTGTCCTCCACACTTGCTGGTACCCAGGAAAATATGTTGAATTGTGCATTAGTTTGCGGGCCAGCTTGTCAACTAGCTAGCGTTCACTACAATGGATGTGGTTATCCTACACACAGTCCATAAAATAAACACACAAGAAAAAGTCAACAATTTTTAGGCTACTTAAATAACAAGCAAGTTAGCAACATAGCTTGCAACACAAAAGTGATATTGAACGTTGTAATGCAATAGCTAGCTAGGTAGTTAACCAACTGGTTATCTGGTTAAAAGGCTTAACTTCGCGGAGACTGAAATAGCGAGCTTAAACTCTTGAAACAAACATAACCTGACGAGTCAGCTGAGCGCATTGCAGTTTGTTGCGCGCAGGGATATTTCGTGCTGCGGCCAGCCACAGTGGGTTACAGTAATTTTATACCGGCATGGAACGCGGCTCAGCCAATCACATTTAAGGATGGGAAGCACCCGTTTTATAAGACCAAAATAGCTTCCAATTGGTCACTTTACACGTTGTAAAGTCCAATGAGCTAGAGACTGAATGAAGTTTCCCTCAGTTTTCCTTCCTCGAACTGTGTAACTGCGCAAAATGTTGCAAAATCCGTCATCAAAATAGCACGCACGAAGTTGTTAAATCAAAATTCCCTGACTTTTGGAGTTTACTCATTTTTCCCTGACCACTTTCAAAATTCCCTGACTTTTCCCTGACCTGGAAAAATCTTCACCTCTCCCTGACTTTCCCTTGACCACTGGACGCCCTGATTAATCTGAAGAGCAAAATCCATGTTTTCCACTCCAGGGATACTTTTCTGCATGTTGCATCTGCACTTCAGGGCCACTCTTCGTTGTGCATTTGTATTCCACACTTTAGGGCTGCAAATTTATGTTTTGCTGTTTTCTTTTTGTGTATTTGTGTTTTTGGACTTGAGGACCAGTGGTTTTCACTTTGGCATTTTTTTTTTGTTTGTTTTTCTGTTTTGCACTTCACTGTACTTTAAAACTAATGATTGGTCTTGACCCGTTTTCAATGAACAAGTTTTCTTATTACACTGAACAAAAATATAAACACCCCATGTCAAATTTTTGAGTTTTTATTATCAAAAAACTGGAACCGGGATTCATCTGTGAATAGCACTCTTCTCCAGCGTGCCAAGGGCCATCAAACGTGTGCGTTTGCCCATGCGAGTCGGTTCCGACACCGGATAGCGGTGAGATCCAGACCACGGTCAGGACGCCGAGCGTGCAAGTTAGCTTCTCGCAGGTGGTTACGGACCGTCTGTGTTGTAATGCATCTGTTGTGTGGTTTCATCCGCTGTGCGCGTCGCTGATCTGAGCTGATCCCGCAGGAGGACCAGCCGGATATAGCGATCTTGTGCTGGTGTGGTCACACGTGGCCGACGTTGATGAGGTCGATTTGCAGTATTGCCCATCTGTTGGAAACGAACACTCAAACGGCCTATCGTCCGATAGTTAACATTCAGCTGCACAGTGGACATCCCTGCATCCAGCATGCCAATGGCACGTTCCCCAATGACCTAAGACATCTGAGGCATGATGACTTTTAACAAAATTTGACATTTTGGGGTGGCCTTTTATTGTCCCCAGTATAAGGAGTGTCTGGGTACTGCTCATTCTGTCTGATCACCGTCTGGAAATGCCACACCCATGTACTGAGTGAATTCACTGCATCACGGAGCAAATGCTCACTGACAGAGGGATGGATTATAAAATGGTACACAAATCAAGAGAAATATCCCTACTGTACAGGTAAAAAAGTCAGCATATGCTCACTTAGATTTGTTAACTCCATGTGGCATCAATATTTGACAAGGGGTATTTATATTTTTTTTCAGTGTACTTAAATAATCCACCAGCTAGAAAATAGGCCTACAGTTTCCATCTTAATGCATTCAGCGACAAATGGCAAATTCAATTCAGAAAAATGTTTTATTCTCAAAAACAAATAAATAGCTTTACCAAAAAAAAAAAAAAAAATTTGAAATATTCTGTGAATCTCTGAGTTAGCTTTTAGCCAGGGGCATCGTAATAGGGGAAAAGTGGGACTGAGTACCCAGGGCCCCTAGGGGCAGGGGACCCTCAAGAGGCTTGGATTGAAATGTTGGGGGGCTTCTTATGAATAAGGCCCAGAGTTTTGTGCTACGCCCCTGCTTCTAGCCCATCTTGCAATGCCTGAATTTCATTATTGCTTAATCCTATAATTATAAATTATAAATAATTATAAATAATTTCAGTCATTTCTACTGTAGTTTACAAAGTTGATCAGCGTATTGAGGAACATTTTATTAGTAATTCATCACTTCCTATTTCCCTGGAGCATAAATACGATGTGACACAGAGGCCATTTCTCTTATCCACTCTTCAACATGGGAAAGACAAAGGAACACACCATTCAAGTAAGGGAGATGTGTGTCGACCTTCACAAGCCAAGCAATGGCTACAAGAAAATAGCCACTCGCCTGCACCTGCCCATATCTACCATCAGAGGAATCATTAAGAAGTTTAAAACAACTGGAACAGTGGGAAACAAGCCTGGATAAGGATGCAAGGTTATTTTGCCACCACGCATAGGAGGATGGTAAGAGAAATAAAAAGTCTCCAAAGCTCACTGTTAAAGAATTGCAACAAATGGTAGCTTCTTGGGGTCACAATGTCTCCAAAACAACCATCAGGCACTATCTATATGCCAACAGGCTGTTTGGGAGGCATGCACAGAAAAAAACCTTCTCTCACTCACAATCATAAACGCAAACGTCTGGAGTTTGCTAAGCGGTACTGGGACTTCAACTGGGACTGTGTGCTTTGGTCAGATGAGACCAAGATAGAGTGCTTGTTGCCAAAAAGCTCTAAGTGGGTCTGGCGGAACACAAAAGATGAGAATGCAGAAAAGCACCTCATGCCCACTGTGAAGTATGGGGGAGGATCGGTGATGCTGTGGGCCTGTTTCTCTTCCAGAGGCCCTGGGAACCTTGTTAAGGTGCATGGCATCATGAACGCTTTAAAATACCAGGACATTTTAAATCAAAATCTGGTGGCCTCAGCCTGAAAGCTGAAGATGGGTCGTCACTGGGTCTTTCAGCAAGATAATGAAGCTAAACATGCGGCCAAATCTACACAGAAATGGTTCACCAGACACAGAATCAAGCTCTTCCCATGGCCATCTCAGTCCCCAGAACTCAACCCCATTGGAAACCTGTGGAGTGAGCTGAAGAGGAGAGGACCCAGGTCGCTGGATGATTTAGAAAGATTGAGGAATGGTCGAAGATCCCTCTTTCTGTATTCTCCCATCTTGTGAAACATTATAGGAGAAGATTAGGTGCTGTTTTGTTGGCAAAAGGGGGTTGTACAAAGTATTAACATCAGGGGTGGTAATAATTGTGGCACACATGATTTTATGTAAAAGAATTATTTCTTAATGTGGCATTTTTTTCACACTGAATAAATGCACTTAAATTAAAGGTTGGATTTTCCTCTTTTTTAAATTGTGGTCCTATATTATTTAGAAAAAAAAGAATTTATTAGAAGCTAAAGAACACACCTTAACCAGGGGTGCCAATAATTATGGAGGGCAGTGTATGATACACCAAATTTGAAGGATCATGCCGACGTGGTAAGATGCAACGCAACCACGATTGCTCACTGTGTCATATCTGATACTCAGTGCTGCATCCTGGAAGCAAGAAGTGAGATTACAGGAGTGGTCTCTCCCCTAGTCCCTCACTTCAAGGTAGTAGCTCCCATGTAAATGGGAATTCATGAATTTCCTTGGACTTTGGCAGTGAAGTTTGGCATTCCAAGGTCAATACTACACAAAAACGTATTCTTATACATGTTAGGGGATAGCTATAGATAGTAGAGAGCATATAAATAATTCGAAATTTCGAGTGTTGAGTTCTGGTGGGGTGCTGATTTTTGGTTGTATCAGATATGATACTCCTGGAATTAGAAATTCTGCTCAGCAATGTATATTTTGCTGTCACAAAACCTAATGATGAACAGTGGATCTGATTACTACCCTTCAATACTTCGAAAATATTACTGGGTCATATTTTTCCTATAATCATGTCTGTGTCTGGGCATTATAGGGTTAAATTATAGCGATGAAAACTAGAATTTTTTACTTGTAAAAACAAATGTCTCCCCTCTCAGCCCCCTTCCCTGCCTAACTCACTAGACTGACGGACAGACAGACGGGCACATATCAAAAGGTGGCAGCGGAGGATCAGGGTCGGTATTCAATTCAATACTTAGTCTAAGTAAAACTTGGCTAAGAAAAATTTTTAAGTCATATTCAAGATGCATCTAAGACATTTACTCAGTCAGACGATATCTAAGTAAATAACTCAGCCAAAATTATGACGTCACGCCTTGGAGATGTGGGTGGCCTCTCCACCTGGGCGCTGAAAGCATCCTGTGGCGTAGACATGCAGAGCTGTGCACAGCCTATCTACAGGTGTGATTGGATGGCTGGTATTGCCCCTGGGGGTGATGTTGTCCTCTGTCAACTGAGTTAGGCGCAGGATCCCTTCCCTGATGAAACAATATCTTTTGATAAGTTCTGTATCATTGTACGCGTCGATTGGATGTAAACGTTGGTTAGCCATATGCTGACGAAGTCCGCGTTGACGGTTGAATTGAAGATGGAGGAGAGCAGCTATGATGATACGTCTTGTACTGACAAATGATTCTTTGAGAATGATATTGTACGTAAGTGTCCAATCCGGACAAGACTAAATAATAAGTTAGTTGTACGTACTTGAATACCAAAAATACTTAAATTAAAAAAATAAACTTTTAGCAAAATACTTAGCCAAAAGTTTACTTGAATACAAACTTTGACCAATTTTTACTTATGTGCAGAACTAAGTACACTTAAGTATTAAATTGAATCCTGGCCCTGAGTAGTAATTATGCAAAGTTAGATCAGATAACATACACTTTATTGAACTCAGTGGGGTAATTTGTCCTCTGCATTTGACCCATTGTTTGACTGCGTTTGACCTATTGTTAGGAGCAGTGCGCAGCCACTGAGCAGTGCCCGGGGACCAACTCCAGTTCTGAAGCCAGTACTTCAGTCAGTGGGACTGGTAGGAGTTTTCCTATAATGCATGTTTTTGTGGGTGGGGGAAAATAGAGTACCTGTAGGAAACTGATGTGAACACAGGGAGAACATGCTTTGAGTAATTCAAACCCACGACCTTCTTGCTATAAGGCAGCAGTGCTAACCATTACGCCGCCATGCCGCCCTGTGTCATACAAATGGTTTAGGAATTATGCTCCGGACAGAAATGGATCACATCCGGATGGACAGATAGACAGACGGACAGACAGGCACATGCAAAAAACCACTACTTCAGGACCTGAGAGGTAAGTTTGCAAAGTTTGATTAAGATCCTACAAAAGGTTTTGGAGTAACACTCCGGAAACGAAGTGGGAACGCTGACGCAAACGCGCATGCAAACGGGTACCGAGCCTAAAACAATATGTCTCTCCTCTCCCTCTGGGGGGGGGGGGGGAGACATAATGAAGAGAAGCAAAAGATATATCCGAATATTTATGGACATTGATTGCATTGCAACCTTGCGTCCAAATAAAGCATTTTATTTCAGGTCATACCTGGAGAGGAATAACAGGTAATACCTGATTTTGTGCGTTTTTGAGAATTCACATAACTTTAATTTTAAAAATTATTGAAATCAGGATACAACTCATAATTAGTCCAAAGTGATTTTGTGCCTCCACTATTTTCGGCTTAGTAACTGCCATAGTCCATGCTAATAAGTGCTTAACCATATCATTGAACTTACATTTAACCAGGGAAAGTTTCACTGAGGACAAGTTTCTATTCTCAAAGACACCACGGGAGAAATGGCAAATTGCTAGCCACATGACAAATTGCCTGGCTCATTTTTCATGTTTATTTTTAAATGTTTTATTCTTTATAATTTAAGAGAATGGATATTATTTTTCTTTGTAAAGTATTGAGAAAAAAGGAAAAAAACTAAGACGAAAGAACAGGCAGCGATATCTCAATTCGGCATTAGTTTGACTTTGGCAATTGTGCAATGAGGCTAATGAAATAGAAGAGTTGCAAGTAAGTGGGTGGGGTTACAGGCCTTGCTCAAGTACCCAATGACAGTGCTGTTCTCGTCTTCATCCATCAAGACAGAATCCCAAGTCCTACCGAGGGCTTGAACCAGCTAATGTCCAGTTTCTTAGTAATGCAACCTTCCACGATAGGCCAGAGGTTCCCAAACATTGTCCTGGGGACCCACAGTGTATGTTGGTTTTCATTCCAATCACACTTGTATCACAGAATTCACAAAGAGATCTTTTCAGGCCAGATAGACGTTTAACCCTTTTACCCTCAACTGCTTTGACAAATATGGCAATGCATTCCGTGATGATTAAAAAAGACCAATTTTTATATTGTGCTAATTATGTGACATTCCTTTAATGCATGCTAAACCAAGGTGGCAATAAGTTTATAAATGATCAAAATAAAGACTGTGGTGAATCAATAAGCTGCTAATTAGGCTTCTGAACAAGGGTTTTCGAGTTCTTTCCAAATAGTTTTCCCAAAACCAGCCACGAAAACAATACGAAACAGAATTGACACATCATAGTTTGCTTTGTCTTCAAAATTTTAATCACTGAATAAATGGTTAGTTTTAGTGACCACATGTTCACAGTTCCAACAATTAAAAGTCAATTGATTCTTCAATTTCAGGAGTCACAATTTTCCTCTCCTTTCAGGCAATAGAAAGTAATTTTAATATATCACAATTTTAATATGCAGTTCTCCAGCTCTTAAGCGATCACCAGAATAGCTATTTCTGCCATGATGTACAACCCCAATTCCAAAATAGTTGGGACAAAGTGTAAATTGTGAATAAAATCAAAACGCAATGACTTTCAAATCACACCAGCCACTATTTTATTCACAATAGAACAGAGATAACATAGCAAATGTTGAAACAGAAATGTAACAATTTTATCCGCAAAAATAAGCTCATTTCAAATTTGATGGCTGCTACAGGTCTCAAAAAGGTTGAGACAGGGGCCTGTTTACCATGGTGTAGCATCCCCTCTTCTTTTTAACAGAGTGGAGGCGTCTGGGCATTGAGGAGACAAGTTTCTTGAGTTAAGCCATTGGAATTTGATCCCACTCTTGTTTAATACAGGCTTCCAGCTGCTGGAGAGTTTTTGGGTCTCCTTTGATGGACTTCTCGTTCAATTATGCGGCAAATGTTCTCAATCGGTGAAAGAGCAGGACTGCGGGCAGGCCAGTTCAGCACACGGACTCTTCTACTACGGAGCCATGCTGTTGTAATAGCTGCAGTATGTGGTTTTGCATTGTCCTGCTGAAATACACAAGGCCCTCTTTGGAATTGATGTTTTCTGGAGGGGAGTGTATGTTGCTCTAAAACCTTTATATACCTTTCAGCACTCATGGTGCTTTTTAAAACAAGCAAGTATCCCACATCATATGCACTAATGCATCCCCATACCATCAGAGATGCTGGCTCTTGAACTGTACACTGATAATAGGAGGGGTGGTCTTTCTCCTCTTTAGCCAGGAGGACACAACGCCCATGATTTCTGACAAGAATGTCAAATTTGGACTCGTCTGACCACAGGACACTTTGCCACTTTGCTACAGTCCATTTTAAATGAGCCTTGGCCCACAGAATACAGCGGCGCTTCTGGATCCTGCTCAACAATGGCTTCCTTTCTGCATGATAGAGTTTTAGGTGGCATCTGTGGATGGCACGGCGGACTGTGTTTACAGACAGTGGTTTCTTGAAGTATTCCTGCGCCCATTTAGTAATGTCAATGACAGAATCATGCTGGTGAGTGATGCAGTGGTGTCTGAGTGCCCAAAGATCATGGGCATCTAATTGGTTGGTATACGAATGAGGAACGTGGTTTCCATTCGTGCCCCTAATAAGTGACATCCTAGCGCAACACCCGCCTTGATGAGACGCTAACAGATTGCATTTTAATTTTTATTGTGTCCCAAAAAGAGCGTGATGACATGTATTTGAAAATGCAATGGACTGGGAGACGCTGTTGCCCTTACTGTGTTTTAATATTTTCCCATTTATAGCAGGAGAAGTCTTTGAAAATGAAATGTCAAATGTCATCATCATCATTATTATATCATTATCATTTCCAAGTGATTAGAAAACAGCATTTTCATTATCATGTTGACCCTAAAAGAGTGTGATGACATGTACACTACCGCTCAAAAGTTTGGGACCACTTGGAAAATTTCTTGTTTTCCATGGAAACACACATGAAATTAGTCTGAATAGGAAATATAGCAAATGAACAGAACATGCTGAAATTGTCTGAGTTAGAAATAATGATTTTAATGGAAAATGATGAATATGTACTTCAAACTTTGTCTTAATAAAAAAAAAACCACCTTCACTGTTGATACTGAAACTGGAGTTTGACGGGAACTATTTAGCGCAGCTGCTACTTGACAACCTGTGAGGCGTCTTTGTCTTAAAACTACACTCTCTCAGATATTTGTCTTCTTGCACAGTTGTGCATCGGGGCCTCTCACTCCTTTTTCTGTCCTTGTTAGTGCCAGTTTGTGCTGCTCTCTGAAGGGAGTAGTTGATAGCATGGTAAGAGATTTAAAGTTTTCAATTTCTCACAATGAATAGCCTTCTTTCCTAAGCACGACAATAGACTGACAGGTCTGTAAAGAAAGTTCTTCCTTTCTGGCCATTTTGAGCCTGTAAACAAACAAACTGCTGATGCTTCAGGTACTAACCAGGGGTCCCCAATCTTCCCCAGAAAGGGCCAGTGTGGGTGCAGGCTTTCATTGCAACCAAGCAATTACACACCTGATACTACTAGTCAATCCCTGGACTCTTTGCTAATAAGCTTGATTAGTAGCATCAGGAGTGTAGCTGCTTGGTTGCAATGAAAGCCTGCACCCACACTGGCCCTTTCTGGGAAAGACTGGGGACCTTTGTACTAAACCAACCTCAAGAATGCCATGCTTCCTTTTGCGCTCCCTTATTAGTTCAACGGTTTTCAGCTGTGCAACACATTTGCAGAAGGATTTTCTAATAATCAATTAGCACTTATAAAATGCTTAACTTGGATTAGCAGCCATACCACGAGATTGATGCAGAGGACTGACAGTTGCTGATAATAGGCCTCTATGCAAAAATGTAGATCATTCTTTGAAAATCGCCTTATTAATTTTAATTGTTTGTGAAATGGATAAAAATGTTCTTGAAATGGAAAAAAAATGTTTGTGAAATGCATGAAAATGTTTTTTTCTTAGGAAAACAAAGAATTTTGCAAGTGGTAGTGTATTTGTAAATGCAATAGACTGGGAGAGCTGTTTATCTTATTGCATTTGAATATTGTCCTCAGTTGCAAGTTAAGTCTTTGCACATTAAATGTTGAATGCCGTATTCAATATCATTTTCAAATAGTCAGAAAATAGCATTTGCATTTTCATGTTAACCCTAAAAGAGCGTGTTGAAATGTAAATGCAATAGGCTGGGGGTGCTGTTTTACTTATTGCATTTGAATACTGTCCACTGTATTGCGAAGCATAACTTTGAAAATGAAATGTCAAACAACTTTTCATTATCATTTGAATAAAGTCATAGATTTACCATATGTGCATGTGAAAATGAAAGTGACATTGGAGTAATGCATTTTCACTTTAATATTGTCTCAAATAACTAATTCATAAGTGGAAAATTCTAATGCAATAGTGGGATAACGTTTTCATTTGAATATTGTCCAATATGGGCATCCATCCATAGGTATGGGTAATGCAGTTAAGAAAATTTAGCAACTCGTTAAAATTCTGTGATTGCAATTTTGGCTAGAACAAATGCCAGCAAACTCAGTGGGTCCAAAGGACCGAGTTTGGGAACCCTTACACTAGCTATACTCCGTCGCGCTGCTGGGAAAGTAATTTCAATCCAAAATAGAAATAAAATGATATATTACTGCCTAGCGCATTGCTCATAGGCAATGCGCTAGGCAGCCCACCGAAACTTCTCCGGAAAGATAAACCGGATTGTTCTGTCATTGCACAATTGTTACAAAAGTCAATGTTGGATTTTCGGCCGAATGTATCATCTGGGAATATAACACCCCAATAGCGACGCTAACACACATAAAAACGTAGCATTGCAGCTTACTTACAGAATGTACGCGCCACTTCAAACTCCGAGTGCTGTCCTGAAGTAACTGAGCGCAACTTGGCTCTGTGTTTCTTACTGAGAAACGAAAGTAAACTTGAGAGACGGACAAGTACTGTTTCCAAGGACGTGGCACGACAGCAAAGCAGGTGTTTCACCACCTCGTAATTGAAATATAATAGGGCAACAGGGAATAGTGTAATTAACGAATAATATTTTAAGCGGACTTCAGTTGATTTGTACTATCTATCATAACGACTAAGAAATGCACCGGAAGCGTGCCCGGTTGCGCCACTGCTGGGCAGTGGATGGGTTATATGCAGAGGAGAAGTAAAACACACGCACATCCTAGTTTTCAGGTGCTGAGTTCAAAAACATATTGACAGGAGAAAAGGCTCGTAACACTGTTATAGCTCCCAAAAAAGAAGTATGTACTTTATTCTAAAAAGTCGTTAAAAAGACTATGTTTCGAGCCGACAGGCTCTTCGTCAGGTCGCTCATGTTGAGACATCACGGCTGGTCACACATAGGAAATTTGCACCGGGAGCACCCAAGGGTTTAATTAGCACATCAATCAATCCATCTAACAATAAATGTTTCTCAGGCATTTTACAGAAAAAGGGAAAAATCCGGAGAACAAATTACCCCACAGGTTCAGTTCAGTGTACAACGTAGGCATATATTGTAATGGTCTCAGCCGGCCGCCAAAAAGAGAAGGAGACAAGAGTGAGTAGGAACAAAATATTTTATTGAACAACAACTTCTCGAAGAACAAGACACGGTAGAGGGAGAGACCCCAGCACAAAGCACAGCAGGCAGGCGAACTGCGTGGACTCAGCATGTAAAAACCGAATTCCCCCCCGTGGTCAAGACAGGTAGGGCTTTTCATTGCTGCCGTCATACACACGGGCAGTCAGCAGTTGGCCAATCCTGAGCGCCGCCCTGTGGACGTTCCTGCTTGCATCGAAATAATTAGATTGAAACTTTGCATGAAGGACAATAGACCTACGGGCTTTCTCGACACCACCCACAAGAAAAAGCCCACGGGTTTTAAATACAGTAACCAGCATATGTCACGAGGCAAAACATTTCTATTTATAAAAAGATACATGCCTTGATTTTCCATACTTTTACACACTTTACAGTGAAGTCTAATTCGATCTAGACAAACAAATAATTTAAATAGGTTGTTAAACCATAGAAAATGCTTTAGCCAGGGCAGTCCTTACTTGCTCTGAAACCAGGACCTGTGGGGAGAGAACGAGGACATGAAGACAAACAATAACGAGAGGGGTAAATTTTTTAAAGAGCGAAAGCTCTTTACAAGGTGTCCGCCACGTTTTCCTTGCCTCTGATGTGTCGAATTTCCAACCTATAGGGCTGGAGATAGAGGCACCAGCGCATCAGCCTTTGATTCGGATACTGGAGGGAATTAAAGGGTCAAGATTAGAATAGACCTCAATAGGTTTTAAACTCCCACCAAGGTGAGCGTCAAAGTTTTGGAGAGCCCCGACCAACGTGAGAGCTTCCTTTTAGATTGTAGAGTAATTCAATTGATAAGGGTTGAACTTCCGAGAGAAGTAACTCATGGGACGCTCAACCCCATCAGGTTCATCCGGCAACAGGACCGCTCCTGCTCCCACCTTACTCACATCCACCTGTAGCTTGAATGGTTTTTCCGTCTGCGGGGCTATAAGCTGAGGTGCAGAGGTGAGGACACGCTTAGCCTGTTCAGAAGAATTGTGACAGTCGGGTGTTCGAATGAAATTCGATTTTGGTTCAGTAAATGGGTCAGAGGAGCCACTACTAACGGAAAGTTACGGCAAAAGTCCCTGTAATAACGTATTATACTGATGAGACGCATTAACTCCCTTTTATTTGTTTGAGAGGAATATTTATCATTAGCTTCCGCATTAGCCCGATCGGGACGCACATAACTTTGACCCACGGCCTATCCCAAGTAGGTCACAGTCGCCCAGGCAAACTCGCATTTAACCAGATTTATGGTTAGGTTCGCTTGGGAAAGGCGAGTGAAGAAACTCCATGTGCGTGCGAAGCGTTGCTCCCAAGTGCCACTGTACACCACAGCATCGTCGAGGTCGACAGCGCACCCTTCCGAACGTGTCAAAACTATGAGGGTACATTTGTGTCTGTTACGATTCTGCCTTGTGTGCTTGTGTGTTTTTCCCCGCGTCTCTTGTGTTTCAGCTCTATTCCCGCGGCCTGACCACCTATTCCCCCTCACCTGATTCCTGTGTACACTCCATCTGCAGTGAGTAGGTTAACTCTGTCGGCACGCTTTCGTACTCTTTCATAATAATGGCCACCAGGTGGCAACCGCAAGTCGACGGCGACTGAGGACCAATCAGCGCCGAGCTTACAAATGCGTCGCCAGCAGCAGACAGAATAGCGGAAACAACATATAAACGGTGAACAGTCCGAGATGATCATGGCAGAAAATACTCCCAAAAAAAGGATATATCGTTGTGCCGAAGGGCTTTCATGCTTGTGCATGGTATGTCAGTTCGATATAAGATTTGGAAATACGTTCACACGTGGAAGGTCATCCGGAGCCAATGACAAACGATGTTATAAATTCGCACCTTAAAGCAGGATGAGTGCGCTGATTGGATGGTTGTGATCATGTGACCTAGTGGCCATTATTATGAAAGCGTGCAGTTAGCAAGGATGTTAGGTCCATGGCAGTTAGAGCAGGAGCCCACTGGGGTCAGGGTAGCTGAGAAGCTAAGAAATATCCTAGTACACTGCAATGTACTATAAGGATCACTGCGTAGGGAAATGGACATCTGCCAGTCTCACTCTGGTGGGTGTGGTTATGAGGACTGAAAAAAGGTACGAAAAATTTGAGCTAGGTCAGCTTCCCCTTCTAACAAAATAAAACAAACTCAAATTCAACCAGCATGATATATTGTATGATAAATGACATCAGACAGATGTTTTAGGTGGTGGTCAACCCCCGGCAGAAGCCAAAATATGACAAGGAAAATTTGAGCCAGATCAGCTCTTTGACTAACAAATTCAAACCAATGTAAAATTGTTCAGTATTGTCAACTCTACAAAGAATCACTATTGCCAGATAATGTTTGTGGTGGGAAAGCTGTGCCAGACACTTTGAAATGACCACACCCTGCAAGCTGATCTAGATTAGCTCATGACCGAACAAAATGAAACCACTTCTAAAATGTCAGCTGTGATGTTGTGTGTTTCAAATGACCATTGCCAGATATTTTCTCTGGTGGGGTACCCCTGCCAGATGCATTGTAACGGACAATTTGTGCCCCATGATTATCCAGGTTAACTCATGAGTTACTAAGCATTACAAAATAGAACCACTTGCAAAAAGTCAACTATGATGCTGTATATTCAGAAATCGTTCCCAGTCTATTGGATATTCAGTCACAGTCTTCATCCAAATCTGAATCCTCGCTCAAGGCATCATCAGAATCTATGGGTTCTTCGTTATCCTGAATGTCCTCAGCATCCTCCTCCTCCTTATTGTTCAATAGACAGTTCAACTGTTCAAATGCCTTTCAGTACTTATTAAGTACTTAGTGCAGCTTTGCACTACACTGTTCAAAAGTAGTTTGATTGTTCCACAGATCTCCAAGTATTCAAATGCTTTTTCACATTAACCTGTTTCAGGCTACAAAACACACACACACGCACAACACACGCCAGTTTATACTTTATATTTCTTCATGTTATGTATATTTATTTATTTTATTGTTTTTATTTTTATCGTATTTAACTTACACTTTTTATTTATTTTATTATATTTATTTTGTAGTCTTACAAGTTTATGATCCCTTCTTTATTATTCATAAAAGTGCTTCCATACAATTAATAGTGTGAATCTTTTTTAAGGCAAGAATTTAATTGTTACATCCAATCTCACGTAGTGTTACAACTCACCCAGGTACTGTGGGGTTGGGTTGAAACAACATACCTCTTTATATTTCACATTAATTTACATAATCTGTTATGGTGTAGTAGAAGCCCAAATGTATAATTTATAGCAGACAAATATGGAGAACCGCAAGTCAAAATTTGAGATCTCTAGCACAAAGAAACACTGAGTTACACGTGCTCAGACAAAAAAGTGTTACTATCATCCCCGGTCTCCCCTATAGATACTGAAAGAAAAAAATAACGAGTATATTTCGACTTTTAAAAACAAAAATCTTGCATATAATTTAACAAACTAACACACGCACACACACACGCGCGCGCGCGCGCCCAACATGCACTCTCACTCAAATGAAAAACTTAGTTAAAACCTATATTCAACATAAAATTCTACTTTGAAACTCGCATTTTCCAGCTTTCTGCACACGATTTTATCATTTCTTAACAAGTTAAAAGACTTTAATATGATATATGATGGTTCAAACATTGACCTAAAAGACCCTGATTGTTTATTCATACTGAAAGAAAAAATAACGGGTATATTTCGAGTCTTTGACTGTTTTTTAAAAAACGAAGAACTTGCATAGAATTTAACAAACTGATACACACACACACACGCAGGCACGTGCACACACACGACCCGCAAGCACTCCCACTCAAATGAGAAATTTAGTTAAAACCTATATTCAACATAAAATTCCAGGATATACTTTGAAACTCGCATTTTTTGAAACAAAGACTTAACAAACTAATGCTCTATTGACATTTATGAAAATGGTTCATCTATAATCGAGTATATCGGTATTTATTTATTGTTACTCATTTCCAAGACTGGATGCAATATATTTCAAATAAAACACTTGTAAGTGATAAATACTAAGCATTATCAAATAGAAAATATAGAAAATATTTTACACAGCCTGTTAAAAATCCTTAGTTAAGTTGGTGTACTCGAGCCACACCTTCCGCACGCGCGCACACACACACACACACACACACACACACGAGAAGTCTAATGGGCAGTAAATGGCATGATTTGCAACACTTAATGATAGCCTGCTTGAAATATTGCATGGATATGTAGTACAAGCAGGAGTATTGGCTCCACGGTGTTAGTGATATGTTAAAGTATGCAGTTTATGTATGTTATTGATAGCAGTATCAAAGCCTTACACCGTCAGTCTCTCAGTGGTCATGCCTGTTACTTTCCACATTAACATCGTTCCCATGCCTATTATTATACCTCCAATCTGTGCAATAAAGAAGGATAAGACCCAGAATGGGTGGAACGATGTTACAGAAGAGCCACATTGGAGAATGACCTTTCATAAGTAAACAAGAGGCCCAAATTGCTGTCAAGCGCTTGGTTAATTTGTCACAGACCTCTGAGAGAAAAACAATGTATTCATTTAGGTGAAATAGGATGTCACTTCTTATCTGCAAAGTAAGGTCAGGATGTGCAGATTATGTGAGGACACTGTGGTCACGGAGATATCCGTGGCAGGTTTGCTCCACAAAGTAAGGTCAATTAGAGGAGCAGTATATGATTTAGAAGAGTCTGTCCAAAACAGGTTACTGAGCAGGATGAGGAAGGATGTGTGTAGTCCTGTGGTCCATTCTGAACCGTGCATAAACTGGACTCAAGACAGGATACTGGTTTAGGCTTGAAGCACACAGCCCTTGCTGTGTATCAAACTTTCACGCATCTTCTTCCAAAAAATATACATAATGCCATGAAAAAGTATCGGTCCCCACCTGATTTTCACTTATTTTCTTCGCCAAATGGTTTCAGATCTTCCTACAAAATGTCATGTAATACAAGAAGAAAGCTAAATACAAATATTAAAAGACCATTTTATTGAGAGAAAGGAAATGGGTTCGCTAACACCTGAACTATCCATAATATAAAAAGTATTTGCATCCCTAAGCATAATAAATTGTAGTGCAACCGTTAGCAGCAACAACTGCAAAGAAATGATTCCAAAAACTGGAGATCAGTTTTTCACATTACATTGCAGTGGAGGTGGAGGGAATTTGGCCCACTCTTCTATGTGTTTTGCTTAAATTCAGCCGCACGGGGCGGGGGGGGGGGATTTGAACGTGAACTGCAAATTTGAAGTCCGACAACAGCACCCCAGTAGGATTCAAGTCAGAACTTCAACTAACCACGCCAAAATCCTAAGTTGTGTTCTTTGGAGTCATTCAGTAGTATGTAGCTATGGTTCTTCAAATCCTTGTCTTGCTAAAAAACCTCGTAACTCTCGATCTTCAAATCCCAAACTGATGATTGAACTTTTCCAGGTTTTTCTGGTAGAGAAAAAGATTCAAGATGGCATAATTCATGGCAAGTCACCCAGGGCAAAGCAGCAAAGCATCCACGCACCATCATCAAACCACAACAATCCTGTTTGACAGCCTTCCAGGACCCATGTCTTCCAAAAGTTTCATTCTGATTTAGTCATCAACAAAAAATTATACCATACATGCTTGGGGTTGTCAAGGGGTGTTTTGGCAAATGTGAGATGAGCCTTCATGTTTTTCATTGTAAGCAGCGGTTTTCACCTTGCAAATCTCCACTAGATACCATTTTACTCAGTCTGTTTCAGAGTAATCACTGTGGCAAGTGAGAACAGCAGTTATTTGGATGTTCATTGGGGTTTTTTGTGATTCTGCGTCAATGTTGCTTGATGCTCATGGATGTATTTTGGTAAGCAGTTACAAGTTTTCAACTCTGGGAGATAATGTAGTTTGCTGGAGTCATGGTGCTTGAGAAATAGCATTGTAACCCATTTCAGACTAGTATATCACCGTAACCTTTTCTTATTTCTCCTAAAATTTATTTTGTGCCAGGGGAGATGCGGTAGCACAGTGGTCAAGTAGGCTTGACTTGAGATTGAGAGGTCCTGAGTTCATGCCCCGGCCACGGCCTTTGCAGTATGTTCTTGGGCAAAACGCTTCACTCCCACACTCCACCCAGGTGTATAAATAAGTACCAGCAAATAGGGAAACTTGACTAAGAGCTGGGGGGAGTACCTGTGATGGACTTGCATCCCATCCAGGCAGAATAGTACTACTCCTAGTCGCCTCATGCCACAGAAACCGGGATTAAGTACCAGGCCGATGGGCCATGAAGCTCGAAACAGGCTTACACACACTGTGCTAGAGGTTGAAACCTTTTAACCAACTTAACATCATTGGATTCAATTTCACTGATGTTTAGGGCATATATTGTTATATCCGGTATCTGTTATATCTGGTATTTGTGTTACTTTCCTCTGGGGTTCTCAGTACATGTGTTTATTTTAATGCACTTTACGGTACCAGTCAAGTTTGGACACAAGTACCCAGTGGTGCAGATAGAACTGGGAGCTGGGGGGGACACAGACACGTCCTTTATGAAAACAATTAGTCCTGGCCAGTTCTCAATCATTTTCCTTCATTGACGCGTTTTCCAATTATTCTAATTGGCAACTGAAGACATGGTTTCTCTCCATATGCGATCTAACAGCGATGAAATCATGGGCTAAGTTCAGTACAGAAAAATAATTTACTTTTTCATAGACCAATGCTTTGCCTTGATTGAACTGGTCTGCATTCTAATGAAATATCGCCTTTGACTCTCGGTATTGCGCGGGTTGATTAAAAAAAAGTGGCATTTGGCAGTTAAATAGCCTATTAAAAGCATGCGGCTCGAGCTACTTGCATGAGTCGACAGGTATGCAATTTTGAATAACATTGATATAAATACAGCAAATAGCATCCAGATGAATGATTGCCGTCTTACTTAATCGGAGAGAACAAGCAGCACCTGTTCAGAGTGGAGTGAACCTTTTGTTAGTTATGAAAATGACTGAGAACAGGTCAGGACTAATAATTGTTCTAAACGGATGTTTTGCAACCCAATTCTCAGTGGTAGTTTATAACAGGGATGCTACTTACTGTTTCAGAATCACCCTTTCTTCAGCAGAAATCAACCACCAAGGGAGCACGGACTGGTTCCACTCCCGCGCCTGCATCAGTCAGCGCTCCCCTGGTTTTTCTTGTGATAGGAATTTGATATGGCTTGTTCGTGCGGCCGCGCACCGGTCGGTCGTAGTCCAGACAATCTAGGACAAAAATATGCCTAACCTGGAACTAATTGGTACAGAAGATCAACATTTTTTGACTCTCCAATCTTCCCTTTATAACATATCAAAAGTCCCAAAAAATCCCAGCACGGCAGCATTCCGAAAAATGCGATTACTTTGGGGCACCTCAGAGCGCAAATTCCACTACATGGAAACGAGGCTCATACAATCAAGTCTGTTGTGGAATTTAAAAACATGAGTTTGTACTTAAATGTAGCGCAGAGCGAAAAAATGTTCGATGGTATGAAATAAAATTGTAAAGACTGTTATTGAAGCTATTTTTATTCTAATTTATGCATAATTAAAGAGTTTGTGGAAATGTCTTGGTACGTTCTCTGTTCTAGTGTGGCATAGTGTGGGACCCCCGGGTAAAGTGGAGAGCGTGGTGAGGCGGGGAGGGCATGCTGGGGGTGGTGGGAGCCGGGCGGGCAGGGCAGGGGTCCCGGGAAGGGCAGCTGAGGCAGGGGGGCAGGGGCAGAGGCCTGAAGTCAGGGGCAGGCCCCAGGGGGACAAGGCGGGCGCTGCGAGGGGTAGGTGGGATGGAGGGACCCCCTGGAGGAGATAAGCAGCCCAGAGAAGCGGAGAGCCCAGCCAGAGGGCGGAGGACAGAGAACTGGGCCTAAAGGTCACGGCCTCCTCCCAGGTCCAGCTGGGAGGCCAGGAGGGCTCGGGTGGGGGTGGGTCGGGCACTATGCTTTTATTTATTTATTTATTTTGAACATTCATTTGAATTTATGGATAAAGAAATTAAGATTCTAGCAAACAAAAGTGATAAAAAAATCACTTCCGGTTCGAGCCTCGTTTCCATGCTGCGCAAAAAGGGGTTTTTGACAAAAAGCTAAATTTCGGCAGGTTGCCGTGTTGGGATTTTTTGGGACTTTTAGTATGTTCATGTATACATTAATTCTAAAAGGTTTTTGAAGAAAAAGCTTCTGTACCAATTAGTTCCAGGTTCTGCCACAGATTGCCTGGACTATCGAGGATGATTTCCAGGACCTCATTGTGACGAGCGACACGGAATCGTTAGCTCCCCGTCGCTTTCTACTAACCTAACCGAACAGAATTGCTGACAATGCAAGCTCTCAAATTGACAAACAAAACTTCCATTGCGTAACGATTTACATCTTATGAGTCCCCAAATTGCGCGCTGATCCCATTGCTCCACAACAAAGAACAGCACGCCAGCATTTCAAATGTTTTGGGAGCTGCATAGCTAAGGACAGCATTTTTAGCAAACTGATCAACTACAGTCTCCGAGATCACTAATTCAGGATGTGGTGATCGGGAGATAACCTATACAGACATTTCAAGTCTCGCATCTAGACCTGACAATCTAGGGTAATATCCTTCCAAGCCGAAAACCCCATGAACACAAGCTAACCCATGATTTCTTTTTTTATTCATTTCCAGAGATAAGCCTAACATACAGGCATAATTATTATAATATGGCAAGTGCGGGCCAAAAATACAGGCTTGATGTGATCCATATTGAGACTTTCAGTACTGATATTGCACTGAGGGTTTAAAAGCTGCATAGTCAAACATGGAAATGGTAACACATGACCATGTTTTTTTTTTTTGCAGTGTGGAACAAAGTTATTGTCAAGATCTAATAACAGTGGTAACCAAGCCTGTTCTCAGAGATCTACTGTCCCATGGGTTTTCAGTCCAACCCTAACAAAGCACACTGCATTCATCAGGTAGAGTTCTAGTAGAGCTGTTCAATACTACAACCTGTTAAGCAAAATTAGGATTGAGGTGTACACAGAATGGTAGATCTCCGGGAATAGGGTTGGTTACCACTGCCTTACTCAAACAACAGCCGTAAAAATCCACAATGTGAATCGACCACGGTGAGTTTGTGAGATAATAAACCTGCGGTATTGCACAAGGATAGGTAACTCAGCAAAGCAGCCATATTGACCGTAGGTTCTGGCCAATTTCATGAAGCAGACTCAATATGCGTGGAAATAATTTGAACCTTAGATTAGCCCAATTTTCAAATTTCTACGTTTCCAGTTGAATGCAATATGACAAGAAAAGTAGGAAAGGCGGCTGATGTACTCCATTGTATTTGGCTCCACCTTCGTACAATTACAGTAGATTACATTTTCCAATAGATCAGAGAGTTAGAAACAAACATGACTCTGAAGGCCTTCACATTTCAAAACCAAACTTGGTAAGACCCAGAATAATATGACAGGACACGAAGACTTGGGCGCAAACAGCAGTATAGATCTCAGACCAACGTTTTAATATAATAACCCTTACAAAAAATAAATCTTCTTATTTGTGGTACTGAGCCACACCTCCATGCATAGTAAACCAATCAGATAGTACCTGAACTGATAATATCACTCTTATATTATATGATACTAACTGAAAAGATAATGTCATCCGCTACTGCTCTGATCAACACCTCCATAACAGTAATAACAGAGAAATAATTAATAAAATGAAAACCTATAACAAGCCTTCAGACTTGCATTTGACAACAGTCAATTTTTTATTATATAAGGGTTGTGTAACGGCCGACTGGCTGTATACATTGATTGATACAGGTACGGAACATGATTAAATCATAATAATTAAATAATTAAAAATAAAATAAATTATAACAAATGAAATAAATGATACATGGTACAAATGAGCCCTAAAAAGCAAAAAAAAAAAACAAACAAACAAACTGTCTTGGATTGGCTCCGCTGGCTGAAAACTACAAGGCGGCGGGCACTGGGACCATGGGCCCAAAAGCAGGTAAGAGGACCCACTCGCACAGGCTGGTAAAAAGTAAAAGGTTCTTAAATAATTTTTCATAAAAATAAACAAACCTTCCACAAACACAGAGGGGAGCAGCAGCAACACAAAACGCCAAGGCTAAAACCAGAATGCAGCTCTTTCACCTCCACTTCAACGAGCAACAGGTGTGGAAGTGGAGGCAAAGACAGCAGGAGGGGGAGGGACTGCAGGGCAGAACCATCACACAAACACCCCGACAAACAAACTGAAACCCACACTTTCACAGCAAACATCTCACTGGTCACTCCCACGTTTTTACAGGTATAGTAGATTTTTTGCGTGATGCAGAAGAATGGAGAAAAAAACCTGCTTGATGGTGTATGTCTCTCAACTGAAAAACTTGATTGAGGAAGTTTTTTAAGGTAGAATACTGCTATTAAGCATAAAAAACTTTATTTCATCACTTACATCAAATTGCTTTATTGATATGAGAAGCAAACATTCAAATTAGGCTTATGCCGTCAGAGGTGACGGCTTGGGGTATAGACTAGACCCAATACAATATAAAGCCCCTCAGGTCATGACCTTTCATTTGAACTTAATTTCAGGTCAATCGAACAAATGGTTCTGAAGATATGGCCAAAATGGTCATTTTCCATCACAATATTTTGCCACCTGGTGGCAAAATATTGAACCATACAGGTATGATGTCATCATGTGACACGTTGTGAGGTCATGACCTTGCAGTTGCACATAGTTTCATGTTTCATGTCAATTGGACAAATGGTTCCAAAGATATGGCAAAAATGGTGAATTTTATGTGAGAAAGCTCCACCTTGTGTCAAAATTTTGACCCAAACAGGTATAATATCATCTTTGGACACATCCTCAGGTCATGACCTTTCATTTGTACTTAATTTGAGGTCAATCAGACAAATATTTCCAGAGATATGATAAAAACAGTGATTTTTCAGTTTTTGGCCCCTGGTGGCCAATCTAGAAATTGTAAATCAGTTCTTCCTCTTTATGATACTTACTTATTTGCAAAACATGAAATTTCTAATTGAAATACAAAACCAGTGAAGTTGGCACGTTGTGTAAATCGTAAATAAAAACAGAATACAATGATTTGCAAATCCTTTTCAACCTATAATCAATTGAATACATTGCAGAGACAAGTTACTTAATGTTCGAACAGGTAAACTTTGTAATTTTTTGCAAATATTAGCTAATTTGGAATTTGATGCCTGCAACATGTTTCAAAAAAGCTGGCACAAGTGGCAAAAAAGACTGAGAGAGTTGAGGAATGCTCATCAAACTTGTATTTGGAACATCCCACAGGTGAACGGGCTAATTGGGAACAGGTGGGTGCCATGATTGGGTATAAAAGCAGCTTCCCTGAAATGCTCAGTCATTCACAAACGAGGATGGGGCGAGGGTCACCACTTAGTGAACAAATGCATGAGCTGATTGTCGAACAGTTTAAAAACAACATTCCTCAAGGAGCTATTGCAAGAAATTAGGGATTTCATCATCTACGGTCCGTAATACCGTCAAAAGCCATTTATCAACAGCACCCAGAAACGCCGCCGGCTTCGCTGGGCCCAAGCTCATCTAAGATGGACTGATGCAAAGTGGAAAAGTGTTCTGTGGTCTGACGAGTCCACATTTCAAATTGTTTTTGGAAACTGTGGACGTCGTGTCCTCCGGACCAAAGAGGAAAAGAACCATCTGGACTGTTATAGGCGCAAAGTTCAAAAGCCAGCATCTGTGATGGTATGGGGGTGTATTAGTGCCCAAGGCATGAGCAACTTACACATATGTGAAGGCACCATTAAAACTGAAAGGTACATACAGGTTTTAGAGCAACATATGTTGCCATCCAAGCAACGTCTTTTTCATGGACGCCCCTGCTTATTTCAGCAAGACAATGCCAAGCCACATTCTGCACGTTACAACAGCATGGCTCCATAGTAAAAGAGTGCGGGTACTAGACTGGCCTGCCTGTAGTCCAGACCTGTCTCCCATTGAAAATGTGTGGCGCATTATGAAGCGTAAAATACGACAACGGAGACCCCGGACTGTTGAACAACTTAAGCTGTACATCAAGCCAGAATGGGAAAGAGTTCCACCTGAAAAGCTTCAAAAATTGGTCTCCTCAGTTCCCAAACGTTTACTGAGTGTCGTTAAAAGGAAAGGCGATGTAACGCAGTGGTAAAAAGGCCCCTGTGCCAACTTTTTTGCAATGTGTTCTAAGTTAATGATTATTTGCAAAAAAAAAAAAAGTTTCTCAGTTTGAACATTAAACATCTTGTCTTTGCAGTGTATTCAATTGAATATAAGTTGAAAAGGATTTGCAAATCATTGTATTGTTTTTATTTACGATTTACATAATGTGCCAACTTCACTGGTTTTGGGTTTTGTATTTCTGAAGTTATCGCGTTAACATGTAGGATATTCGGCGGTGGCAGCGGCGGCGGAGGTGGTCGGGTCAAAAACATAATATCCCCGAAACGCCGTTCGGGGATATAATTAGCGGGATGGAGGTGATTTGCATAATTTATGCAAATTAGGTGTCCAAGATGACTGCCGCAAAGGGTCATGTCATGACAATTTCAAAACACCATACCTCAGTAACTAAAAGACATATCAACTTCTTATTTAGCACACAGGTTGCCTGATCCAGCATCTACGGGCTAAACCTCTAAAAGTTGGATACTTTAACAAAATGCAAAGGCTTTTTGAAATTTTGCACTTGACTTGAAAATTCTTGACCTCATTATATATTCAGCACCCCCTAAAATTAAGAGTACCAAAAGGGCCATATTTTTTGGTTCAGGACAACCATCATGCTTTAAACTATTTATGTGTCCCAAACTTCATTAAAATCAGACTAGCGGTTTTTGAGAAATGGCGCGTAAAAATGTGGAAATGGTGATGGTATTTTTATAGCAGTAATCTACCTTAAATTAATTTTTGAGAGTTATTGTATGGCCCAGTTAAATCAAAGCATTAATTTTCATTCAACTCCATTCAACTTTTCAACAGTTCAACTTCCGTATATAGTGGGCTCAAAAATTATTGGCACCCCTGACTGGCAACACTCAAACAAAAAAAAAAATATATAAACAATATAATTATAGAAAAATAGACAATACCAACATGTGAAATACTATATTAATGTTTCGATGAAAGCAACCAAAATCATAACAATCATTTAGATTTCAGCAAAATCAAGGTTTCATAATTATTGGCACCCTTCATTTAATACTTATTGCGACCACCTCTGGCAAGGATAACAGCATGGAGTCTTTTCCTGTAATTTTTGACAAGGTTAAGGCACACATTTGGGGTGATTTTGGACCATTCCTCGAGGCAGATCCTTTCAAGATCCCTCACATTCTTGGGTTTGCTTTTATCAGTTGCCCTCTTCAACTCAGCCCACAGGCTTTCACCCGGATTGAGGTCTGGAGACTGAGATGGCTATTTGAGAATGTTGATTCTGTTGCCTCAAAACCTTTTTTGTGTGGACATTGAGGTATCCTTTGGGTCATTGTCTTATTATACTCAGCAACAAAAGTTTCTGTGACACCAATATTGTTAATTATTTTTCATAACGCAATTATGAAATTGTCATACATGGTGATATCAGACTGAAACAGTACACGTAAACACAACATTGAAATGGAAATCATGAAAATGCGAGAAAATGACTTTGCACGTGAAAATGTGCGTAAATCATGCTTGTGGATGGCAATAAAAGAGGAGAATTTTTGGAATGTTCACATTGTGCCTGATGAACGACGGAAGCATCACTTATCGAAAACACAGCCATTTCGGATCAGGAACTCTACCCTCTAAATGCCAAGACTGTCTGAAAATGATCGGTGGAGGGCCATTGGGATGATTGAATCCGGAACCTCGCAGAGGGAAGTTGCTCATCGCCTGAATGTCCACAGAAACACCATTTGGAACTTATGGCAGCGTCATCAGCAGACAAGACATGTCAGAGACCGTCCTCGCAGCGGCCGTCCACGAGTAACCACTCCCAGACAGGACAACTGGATTCGAACAACCCATCTCCGAAATCGATTCCAACCTGCAACCATAACTGCAAGAACGATACCTGGTTTGAGGCGACTGTCTGCACAGACAATCCGTCGCCGTCTCCGTCATTTTGGCATTGTCCCACGTCGGCCAGCAAGACGTCCAATACTCACAGTACAACACCGACGACTGCGTCTACAGTGGGCACAACAACATCGACGGTGGATCCAACGTCAGTGGGATCTTGTACTCTTCACTGATGAATCAAGATTCATGCTTAACCGATGTGATGGTCGTTTACGTGTATACCGTCGACGTGGAGAACGTTATGCCAACAACTGTGTTCAGGAATTTGATCGTTTTGGAGGTGGTAGTGTCATGATTTGGGGAGGGATCACGGCTAGAAACAGAACAGATTTGCTTGTTATTGATGGAAATCTGACAGGTCAAAGATATCGCGATGAAGTGCTACGGCCATTGGTGGTACCGTTTTTGATGCAACATGGTCCCGGAATAACGCTGCAACATGATAACGCCAGACCACACGTTGCAAGGTTTGTACAGCAGTATCTGATGCAACAACATGTCAATGTCCTGCCATGGCCAGCCAGATCCCCAGACATGTCCCCAATCGAGCATCTTTGGGACGAGATGGATCGACGTTTGCGGCGGTTGGATAACCCGCCAGCTACACTCCAGGAATTGCGACAACGTCTACGTCAGATTTGGAATGACATCCCACAGCAATTTCTGGCACATCTGATTCGGTCCATGCGCCGGAGATGCGTTGCTTGCATCATGGCACGTGGAAGTCACACCCGGTATTGAAGTGTGAAGGTCACAATTGGTTAGACGTCAGACAAGTGCTTCATGACGCATGAAAATGACATTTTTCGTTTTGAGTGACGTTGGCACTGAAAAGTCAGTGTTTCTCCTGTTAAATAAACATATTGATTGCATTGAGATCTTTGCGTGTCATTTATAACATACACATAAATGGTGTCACAGAAACTTTTGTTGCTGAGTATAGAAAGTCCACTTATAGCTAAGTCCCAGGCTTCTGGCGGAGGCAACCAGATTGTCAGCCAAAATACAGTATCCTATTACTTGGTGGAATTCATTCCATCTAAACCAGTGCCCCAGGATCTCTTGAATTAAAACAGCCTCAAAATATGACTGGCCCACCATCATATTTCACAGTGTGTTTGAGGTGCTTCTCCCTACGTGCATCTCTGTTCCGATGCCAAACATGCCGATGCTGTATCTGACCGAAACATGCAATTTTGGTCTCATCTGTCCAAAGCACCTTGTTCCAGTCATAATATAAATGACGTTTAGAAAAAAACTCCAAGCGCTTCTGGTCAGAAAATGCTTTCTTTTGGCAACCCTCCCAAAGAGCCTGTGGTTGAGGAGGTGGTACCTGATGGTGCTTTTTGAAACCTGATGACCCCAAGATGCCTCCAAGGCCAGCAATTCCTTCATTGATTCTTGGAGAATCTGTTGCTTCTCTTGCCATCCTCCTCAGTATCCTGGGGGGCAAAATGCAGTTGTGACCTCCACGCTTGAGGTTTTCAACAGTTAGATATCTTTGGATTTTTTTAAATAATTGCCCTGACAGTGCTCAATGCCATATTAAATCATTTGTGAATCATCTTGTAGCAATTACAAGATTTATGAAGGTCTATGACCATTTGACTCCAGTATACAAGTAGATACAAAGGTCCCCTTTCCCCCTTTTAGTTTGATGAGAATCTTATATTCAGGCAACTCATTCTTTTATACGTTCTACAATTTAGGGAAGCCTGTGTTCAAAATATGACATGAAAGGTGACCAGATCTTAAGAAACTTTTTTTTGGCAGAACCTTGTCATGTGTTATGTGAAGTGTTCTGACTTGAAGCGTGTCAATTCTCCCAAAACCCGGTGTTTCTCAGATTATGCCACAGGTTTACTCCATTTTAGAAGAATCAGCCTTCTGGTTAGTATGGTAGAAAAAAAAAAAAGCAAGGACTTTTTTATGATTTGCTTTTACACGTTATCAGGAATAACCACAAATAATGCAGTCAGAGGATTCAAATCTTTTTTTTTGTTTACAACAAATACATAAAAATGATTGCAAATGCCCATCTGGTGGTGGGTTATGCATTTGCTATTGACATTCCACCCCTCTTCAAGTCTTAGACTGTTTGGTCAAAATTTTTTGTAAATCCTTTTGTGGATGTTGTCATCAAATTTAGAATGATCACATACAGGTATATCCAAAAAATAAAGCAATACAGCCAAAAGTCTTGTAACGCAGTTCACTTACCTTTCATGCATTTCACTTCAACAGATTTATATCACAGGTAAAAATTAAATGATTTCCTGAATTCAAAGTAAATACGGACCGCAATGTTCAATTAAGCAGATGGTTGAGTTTGTGAGTAAAGGGTTCCGATACAATCAGAATGGATAATGATTCATGTTTCTGAATTATTTCATCGTAACTCATGGTCACCACCTGGTGGCATTCCATAGCTATACCTCTGAGTCTCTGTTCTCTAATCTACCTTTGAGATAAGTAGATTTATTAATTTAATTTGATAAACGCAGATACAAGTCACTGATGTGAGTGTATCACAATAAAGCTACATGACTCGTTTTCTTTAATTGCTGACTTATGTGGTATCATTTTCACATTTTCCAAATACATTCCATGTATTGGATGCAAAAGACATGATCCCTCCAAGACTTCCAAGTTTGATCATTTGAGGGATTGACCGTGAGGTTATTACATGGGAATTGACATCTCTAAACAGGAATTTTTAAAATGGAGAGCTCTGGCCTCCTTGAGGAAGATAAGGCTGAGGTAATTGACAGCCTTGCCTGGTAATGGTAAAACAGCGGTAAAGCAATGAATAATGATTGACGTCTGTGTATCAGTTTGTACAGTATAAGATTAATTTCCACAAGAAGTGTCCATGAGATCTTTCTCATAGGTAATAATAAAAATAATAATAATAATAATAATAATAATAAGTCTTTATTGATACTGGTTAAAATACAAAATAATGTTTACAATAAAAATGTATAAAATTAAAAGTAATAAATTGAAAAATCTAGAGAGCTAAGTTATGATTAAAAATTAATCTGTTTACTAAACCTTGCTTTTAGCACTCCGTATTTACCTCAAGTTACTGGCATGTTCTATTTCTCAGTCTTAATGACAAATCTTTCACCTCGGGCAGAAGTTTGAAAAAGGATGATTATCATTTGTAGTTTTAATGTTATGAAAAATGAAAAATCAAGATTTCTTTAGAAAATTAAAAATACAACTATGGACTATAGAAAGGTCTGGATTTGCTGCCCCATATACAAATATTCCATAAAAAAATCTTGGGGAGTACAATACTGTTAAATAAATAGTCTAGACACATTGTGAGCTGGTCAACAGGTGAACATGCAGGGCCAAGCTGACTAGCAGAGGTCACTGGAGAGCAATTAGACACTGTTATCCCTTCCTATCCCTGAGAATATCTTGGGCCAGTTGTTGTGGGTTGCCTCATGAGACAGCACATACAGCCCACATTTGCATTCAAACTGATGTCAGCAGTTTCCACAGCACACATATAAATTGAGGGTGAGAAACAATTAATCAAACATTAGATGTTTTGTATTTATTAAACAGACGGTTTTCTACTTGCAAGATGGAAATTTCCAGTTTCTTACAAAGCATAAAGAAAAGATTTGGAATAACATGATAATGGACTGATTGAGTTATACAGAAAAAAAGGAAGACCTAACTTCTGCACCTGTCAGGAGAGGTGCTCTAATTGCCTGAACAGACCTTCTTCTTCTTCTCTCTTCTTTTTCTTTTATGGAGCTTAGCTACCAGATTGAAGCTACCGCCACCATCTATACTGGAGTATGACTCCGGGATTCTCACATCCCAAATCTCAAAAAAAAAAAACAAAAACAAAAAAAAACACTCTTACCACCATACTTACATTCCCCAAGGAACCTAAGTACTGGGTCCCGCTCTACCCCCTCCAGACCTTTTTTCTAGTAGGCTATTTCCTGGATTTCTTCTCCCTTAACTTCCCTAACTCCTAAACACTCACTCGCTGCGTAAATAACCATTTTTATGCGCTCAGTTTTACACTCAATTTCACTTGCACAGTTAATTACCATAGCTATGAATGCTAGAAACCTTTTCTTTTCTATACATATACGCTCTTTATCCAAACCCCCCGCTATCTCCTCATTGTATCGGACTTCATCAACCTTCGTCTGTCGATCCTTCTCTACAACTCCTTTTTCTTCTCTCACTCTCTTAACAGCCTCTGCATACGAAATTTTACTTTCTACACGTTTCCGTGCAATCTTACCCTCAAATTTCCTTCGCACGCATTGTTTTACACCCGCTTCATGATTTCCCCAACAGTGAAGACATACAGCTCTTTCCTTTGTCAATTTGCATTCGTCCTCATTACACCCATCCTTCCCACACCGTCTACAACGATAAATCCTTCTCCTACAAACTGCCGCCACATGACCGTAATCTTGACACCAAAAGCATCTTAATGGAGTCCGTTCATAAGCCTTTACTCTATAACAAACATAATCCAAATATACTCGTTCCGGTAGTTCCCCATCAAACTCTAATAAAACTCATAAGCTATCACTTTCTTCGCCGTCTGGATAACTTTTTAAGCGTCTAGCGCCACAGACACCATCTACCTCCATAAATGAATCAGCTTTCACCAAGTGAACAACGCCACGAATAACTCCTTTAACAGTTGGCTGATTGCGCATTTTAAAACATGTTACTTCATTTAAATCAAAGTCTTTGATTTTCAGAGCCCTGTCCCTTTGACGCTTTGATTTACACTCAATTATTATCAAACCACTCCTGCAAACCCTCACTGCTTTAACATCACCCACTTCTTGCTTGATAAATCTACCTACGAAATGGCTGTCACTGAAAGCACGATTAGTTTGATGATACTCTCCCACTAATTTCATTCCGACTACATATATTTCCTCCACCTCTCCTTTTTCTATTTCTTTCTTCCTTTTCTTTTTCCCTCCTTCCTCCTCTTCCCACTCCATCTTCTCCCAATTAGTTCCAGAACGGAGACCAACATGGTTGTTTCCTATTCAAGTGTGATGAAATGTTTCCTCTAATGTCCGGGATGGATGTTTGCCATACTTAACAAGTTGAACTGCGTTTTATTTTAGCAAACGCTAGATGTCGCTGTGCTACTACTTGACTTCCAGACTATAAAAGATTAATTCAACATATACTGATTTACTCCGCTAAAGATTATCAGTTAATTTCGCTAAACGAAATTAAACATGGTCATAATAATACCAGTATCTGCGTCGTAATTGTTTTTCTTTCGTGCACTTCAATCTATAAGTTCTCCATGCCTGCTTAAACCCCACACTGTCAATTTCGACTGTTCCATAACCCTCTCGGGTCCTATGGGTCTCCCACAGACGCGTCGTCCATCTTTTATACAGTCCTTGGAGCGTTCCATAGGAAATCAGTACGGATTTTTCTACATCTCGCCTGAGTGGGGCAGTGGTACAACGAAATTGAAGTCCAAAGTAATTGAGACTGAAGAAGACTTCAATCCTGTACGTATTATTATTATTATTATTATTATGCGTGGGGGGATTTAAAACCTTTATGGAAAAAAAAAATAAAGTAGCCGTAGGCTCGCATATCGTCATCCGTTGTCTTTATTTTAGAAACACTGGGTGTGAGATTATGCATGTAATAATGCATGTAACTGCCAACGGATGTCTAGTATTGAGTTTTCTCTTGCGCTGTCTTCACTCAGTAGCTGCCGAGATGCTCTTGGCTAATTTTCCTACGAAGCGAAAGTGGGTTCGCTGAAGAGAACGCAATGTAAACTTATCAAGGTCGCTAAATCAGCTTTCACGAGTGAAGTGAAGTGAGTTGGGCGTTATGGAGATGTATGTAAAACTGCCTGCCATTCATTCTCGAGTGTGAATCACATGATCTATTTAAGTAGCTCTAACGTTACATCCTCATTGATAACCTGGCGGAATTAAATTTGTCCGTCAACGGTAATTGAGTGTCAGCGGAACATGAGCCTTTTTTAGTGCTGGCATAAATTTGCCTTAATGATTAGACCAGTCAAGACCGGTTTCGTTGTCTCGTTAGTCTGGTCTAATATAGACATCATTACACAGCAGTTTTACTGGATTATATAATTTATGCCGCGTGACATCGATTAATCTGGTTAATTTAAGTTTGGCAATCTTTGTAGCTTTAGGCTAACCTGACGGATCACGTTAGCGAACATTAATTTGAATTGTTCCAATAATAACCGTTAGCTGGGCTAACATTGACACATTATCTGCCGTTAAGGTAGATCGCCAGTGGCTAATAATTAGCAATATATTCCTTGAAATTAATTTATGTGTATCCGTCTTCACTACAGCCAGTGCACTGTCTCGCCACATTCCCCAAAAATGTCGCTCCGCATTGCAAGGCTGCACATCTGCGCTTCTCTGCCATAGAATACTATATAAAGGTCGCTTACTACCGTGCATAGTAAGATGGCGGGCTCGACCACTTCCGCTTGCTGCAACCTCCCAACGCAGTTCTCTATCACGTCAGCAATCCAGTTATTCGATATAGATCCGTAGCAACCTCTGTTTTGTTTGAGTTCGAATGTCAACAGAATTGAAAGTAAACCAACTTGCATGGTGCACATTTAATATTGCTGGATTTGTTGTCAGTATTATAACATTTCTGATACATTTCAGCAACAATTTGTGCAATGTTTAGTTGTTGGTGGGCCAGTCCTACTTTTTTCCAAGGGGCTGAGGTAAGAGGGTCTTCTGTCGCTCGCTTGAACAGACCATACAAGTCTTTATCTGCTGCTTAATTTTTTGGCCTTTCGAATGAAGTGAAATGGGTGTTAAATGGGTCAGAAATGCTTAAATTGGGCATTGGAAGCCAGCAGTACTACTTGTTTTCATGCTTTCCTGTGTGCCAGGACTGATTCCAACGGAGGACACAATTTGAATTAAAAAACTGCCCAATCAGCCAGGCATTTATTGGGTTAAAAGAGAAACCCAGCAGCACTACTGTTTGAATGTCTAGATTTGGGTACCGTTATGTTGTTTCATGTCTCGTTTTATCAAGCAGGTCTTTATGTGGCTTTACTGTCAACCCAGGCGGTTTGATTTCTGCTGAGTCATTATGAATGGTATGTTAAATCCTAAGAAGTAACCTTCAACCCAGGTGTCTAAATGAGTCCATAATCGCAATTTTGCCTGGAATACATGACTGTATATTGAATATTCATGAGGAAATGGTGCCCTAGAACTATTCAAAACATCGTAGTTCTCAAGTCTGAAATTATGGTGTAGATGTTGTATGAATAATCTCTAAAAGGTCATAAAGGTCAGTCAGGGTGGGGCTCTGTTCGCCCAGAGTCAGAGCAGGGCAGGGCTGAGCCTCTCTGTGTATTGCTGTGTGCATCTGCATGTGAATGGAGTGATATAGTGCACTCCATGATCTGTCACATCCTGTGTGCTCCTGTTAGCTGCACAGCTTTGCTTGTTCAGTGATGCTGCCTGCTGTATGTGAAGCAACTTGCTTCAGTCCAAATTTGTATTTCTCTAACCATCTCTCTCTCTCCCTCCCTCCCCTGCAGTCCCCTTACCCCTCAGGGCAGAATGCCGCCACCCAGCTTGTGTACTCTCCGCCGACGCAACCAATGAACGCCCAGCCACAGAGTCGCCCGGTGAGTGGCCCCGCCCATTTGTGGGGTAGTGACGGGAGGGGGGCAGTGGGCTTTGAGGGGAAGTGATGTGTCGGTCAGTCTCACTCCTGTTGGCTCTTGTGCTGTCACACTTGGTGTGCAGGTTTGGGTGTAATGAGGTAGGAATGCGTGTGCTTTTCCTGGTCTTGTGCTCCTCTGTGTGTTGTACAGTGGTGCACACGCCTGTGTGATGCACAGATCGCTTGGCTGTGTCATGCATTGTACTTATCTGTTGCCCTGTCTGTTCCTCCCCTTCTCTCTCTCTCTTTTTCTTCCCATTCCCCCTTGCTGTCTCTACTTCTCTCCTGTCCCCTCTCTCTCCCTCCCTCTCCATCTCAATCTCCCTCCCTCCATCTTTCTCCTGCTCCATTCCTTTCTCTCTCTCCCGCCATTTGGTTTGTGTGAAGGTCAGACATATGAGAGTCCTACAGTCCAGGAGGGAACATCAGTGGCAGGATGAGCTGGCTGAGCAAACCATGGCAGGGTACAGGTGGAGGGTATAAAGCTCCTCTCCCGAAGAGATCAGGGGATCTGCAGTGGCGAGTGCTGCACGGTGCTTTGGCCACAAATGTGTGGCTGGCCCGTGTGGACCAAAGGGTTGGAGACGTCCTTTCTGCTCTGACCGGGAAACGATGATGCACCTTTTTGTTTCTTGTGAAAGGTTGAGGGGTTTGTTTCTCCTGTTAGAAACTGTGTGTGCACAGCTAGGGGTCAGCTTTTCAGTGGGGAAGTTTGTTTGCGGGCCGAAGTATAATGTGCGGCATAGGTACCGCATTGTACTGCAAAATTTTTTTTGTTCGGTCAGGCTAAACTGGCAATCTGGGTCACACGCAGGAACATGCTGTGGGGTGAGGGATCGACAAATGTAGCTGAGGTGTTTAAGGGGTATGTCTCTGCGCACCTTAGGATTGAGTTTGTACATCATTTTATAAAACTCAATGTGGAACTGTTCACTCGGATGTGGTGTATTGGTGGAGCAATTTGTTTGGTTGATGATGACATTGTAACTCTGTTAAGTTGATGGAGCGGTTTTGTGTCGCTTCTTATTTTGCCAGGGGAGGGTTGTGAATAGGGGCGGGGTTTGGGGTTAAGGGTTGAGTGTAGAGTGTAATGTTTCAATAAAGAAACATTCAAAGTGTCTCTCTCTCTTTCTCTCTCTCATTCAATTCAATAAGCTTTATTGGCATGACTGTATTCTATACAATATTGCCAAAGCATTTTTGGACAGACAGATAACAAAACAGAAAATGATATACATTAAATGATACAAATAATAAGTCATTAATAAGTAAATAAATAAAATAGATTTCACAATAACAATATTCATATTATCCAATATTTTCACAAGCATTTCTATATTTGTATATTAATTTCATATTTACAGTATATCGTGTGTGCCTCTAGGTCACTCACTGTCCCTCAGGTCATGACATGCTGATACGTACTGGGCAGCAAGATCTGCCCTGTCTCCCTCTCCCAGGAGTATCCTTAGTTTTGAGAGATCGTTCCTCTCTTTGAAATCTGGGATTTTGCCGCTAAATTTGTTAAAATAGGCGTTTCTTATTTCTTTGAATTTTTCACATTTTAGGAGGAAGTGCATCTCTATCTCCACCTGACCCATCGAGCAGTGACCGCATATTCTGTTCTCTTTTGGTTGCCATGATTTTTTTGTACCTTCCTTTTTCGATTGCCAATTGGTGGTCGCTGAGCCTGTACTTAGTGAGGATCCGTCTCTGCCGTCTGTCTCTGACAGCGGAGAGATATTTTGCCAGTTCATATTTTCTCTTTAGGGACAGATAACATTCTGATCTGCTTTGGTTCTTTGTTTTCTCTTTCCAATGTTCTAAATAGGTTTCTTTACATTGCTTTATAATTGGTTTGACTCTGATTGGTGTTCTGGCGCTAGTGCGGGTGAGAGGCTGGTCAGAGTGTGTCTGAGGGGGGGCGGTGAGTCTCCGCACCATCTGACACAGGGGAGACTCTTCTGGGCTCAGCTCTTGGGTCTGAAGGGCTCTGGAGTGCAGGGCGTCAGGGGGGCTGGATCTGAGGTGGTTAAAGAATTGAAGTGCTCTCTTTTGGATGTTAATTATTAGCGGGTATCTGCCTAATTCTGCTCTACATGTGTTTGTTGGTGTTTTTCTGTCTACGTGTAAAATGTATCTACAGATTTCTGCATGTAGAGATTCAGTTGGGTGTTTGTCCCAGTGGGTATAGCTATGATGACTGAGTGGACCCCAAACTTCACTACCATATAGCGCAATGGGCTGGATGACACTGTCAAATATTTTAAGCCAAATTTTTACAGGAATTTGGAAATTATAAAATTTTATTTTAATTGCATTTAGAGCCCTTCGGGCCTTTTCTTTTAGTGCATTCACTGCCATGTTGAAACTTCCAGATGCTGTTATGGTTAGACCAAGGTAGGTATAACTCATACTATGTTCAATGATCTGGTTATTTATGGTGAACTTGTGTTTATTTTCTTGGCATCTGGGGCATTTTTGAAAAACCATAATATTAGTTTTCTTCATATTTACTGCTAGGGCCCAGTTTTGACAATATTTTCCCACTATTTCCAGCTGTTGCTGTAGTCCTTGTTCAGTAGGAGACAGCAGGACAAGGTCATCACCGTAAAACAGACTCCTCGCCTCTCCATCTAGCAGGGAGAGGCCAGGGGCAGCACACTGGTCCAATTGAACAGCAAGTTGATTTATGTAGAGATTGAACAGAGTTGGACTCAAATTGCAGCCCTGACGGACGCCTCTTCCCTGGGTGAAGAATTTGGTTCGTTTGTCTCCAATTTTAACAGCACACCTATTTTTTAAGTACATTGATTTAACCAGATCATATATTTTGCCGCCTATACCACAGTGTAGGAGTCTGTAATAGAGCCCCTCATGCCAGATGGAGTCGAAAGCTTTCTTGAAATCAATAAAGCAAGTGAATATCTTACCATTATTTGTTTGGTGTACATGTTTGTGAATTAAAGTGTGAAGGGTATATACATGGTCAGCAGTGCGGTGTTTTGGGAGGAAACCAATTTTGCTTTACTTTAATCTTACAGAATAATTTACCTAAGCAGCTGCTGACACATGCCACGGTAGTTGTTGCGCTCTCTCTCTCGCTCTCTCTCTCTCTCTCTCTCTCTCTCTCTCAATTCAATTTGCTTTATTGGCATGACATATTTTAAAATGCATATTGCCAAAGCTTAATTACAATAACAAGACCAATAAAAATAATATATATACACACATAAAAACAAGAGATTGATTATTATTAATATAAGCAATAACAATTATGAACTACTATAACCTAGTTACTAGTGTTATTATGATTAACAGGAAAGGTATATAAATGAGAACACTATTTACAGTATAAAATTAATTGCAATGTATTTTGCTCATAAGCAATGTAATGTGCACAGGCACGTGGTGTAGCTGGTGATGATGGGGGTCAGGGGTCACCACTGTCCCTCAGTCTGTGGCAGGCAGCTGTATACTTAGCTGCCAGGTTTGTGCAGCACCCGTCCTCTCCAAGGAGGATTTTTAATATTTGAGACTCAGGTAGGGCTTGAAATTTTGGATGTTTCGTTTCAAATTTAGTGAAAAATGCCTCTCTAATGTGCCTGTATCTGTGGCATTGAGTGAGGAAGTGCAGCTCTGTCTCCACTCGCTGTTGGCTGCAGTGGGAGCACAGCCTCTCCTCCTGGGGCAGCCAGGTTTGTCGCCGCCGGCCGGTCTCTATAGCAAGGCTGTGATCGCTCAGTCTGTACATTGTCAATGTTTTTCGTAGTTCATAATTTTTCACAGTGGTCAGATATTCTGCCACTGTGTACTGTCGATTT
Organism: Gymnothorax reevesii; assembly: GCA_029721435.1. Classification (NCBI taxonomy): domain Eukaryota; kingdom Metazoa; phylum Chordata; class Actinopteri; order Anguilliformes; family Muraenidae; genus Gymnothorax; species Gymnothorax reevesii. The sequence continues at coordinate 41,541,200 of CM056575.1, read as the reverse complement.
AGGGCCCGGTAACATTCTAATTTATTTTGTTTTTTAGTTTGTGTTTTCCAATGGGTGATATAATTCTGTTTTTGTTGTTGTATAACTTGGTTGATTCGAATTGTTGCTTGTGCTGTGGGGCTGTCCTGAGGCTGGATGGTGTTAGTTGGTGTTAGCGAGCTGAGCCTCAGGACCAGCTGTGTGAGGGGACTCTTCTCTGGGCTCAGCTCTTGGCTCTGCAGGGCTTTAAAATGGTATGAGTGGGGGTCGCTGTTTTTGAGGTGTTTCCAGAATTTAATTGCCCTTTTTTGAATCTTTATTAATAATGGATATTTGCCCAATTCTGCCCTGCATGCAGTGTTTGCAGTGTTCCGATGAACTCTCAGGATGCTCTTGCAGAGCTCTGCATGCAGGGTTTCAGTTGGGTGTTTGTCCCATTGATCAAAATCTTGTTTTGTAAGCGGACCCCACACTTCACTGCCATGTAGGGCAATTGGTTCAATAATTGATTCAATTAATTTTATCTAGGTTCTAATTGGAATTTCAATGCATATTTTTCTTTTTATGGCAGAGAATGCCCTGCGTGCTTTCTCTTTCAGTTCATTTTCTGCCAAGTTGAAACGTCCTGAGCTACTGATTTGTAGGCCTAAATAGTTATAATTTGTGCAGTGTTCTATATGGTTTGTCCCTATTGTGAAGTGATAAGCACTTCCCTGAGATCTGGATCTTTTTTGTAAAATCATTATCTTTGACTTTTTCATGTTTACCGTCAGGGCCCAGGTCTGACAGTATTTCTCCAGCAGATGCTGTACATCAGCCCTGCTGTAACCCCTGTGCTGTGGGAGAGAGCAGGACCAGGTCATCTGCGTCGAGCAGGAGTTTAATTTCTGTGTTCTGTAGTGTGAGACCAGGACCTGAGGATTGCTCCAACGAAGTAGCCAGTTCGTTAATGTAGATGTTGAATAGTGTTGGGCTCAGGTTACAGCCCTGTCTCACACCGCGCCCCTGAATGAAGAGGTCTGTTCTTTGGTTGCCAATTTTTATGCCGCACTTGTTGCCTGTGTACATTGATTTAATTATATCATATATTTTACCCCCTACACCGTATTCAAGAAGTTTGTAAAATAGTCCCGTGTGCCAAATAGAATCAAATGCTTTTTGAAAATCTATGAAGCAAGCAAAAAATTTGGTTTTATTTTGGTTGACGTATTTTTCAGTTAAAGTGTGTAGGGTGTAAATATGATCTGATGTGCGGTGATTTGGTAAGAATCCAATTTGACTTTTACTCAAGACATTGTGTTTATTAAGGAAGTCCATCATTCTTGTATTTATGATGCTGCATAAAACCTTCCCCAGATTACTGTTCACACAGATGCCTCGGTAATTATTTGGGTCTAATTTGTCTCCATTTTTAAAAATGGTGGTTATTAGTCCTAGATTCCAGATGTCAGGGAAGTAACCCACGCTCAGAACCAAGTTAAATAACTTTAAAATGGGTTTTTGGAATTTATTGCTGCTGTATTTGAGCATTTCGTTTAAAATGCCATCAGATCCTGAGGCTTTTTTGGATTTTAGGATCTGTAATTTCTTCTGTAACTCTTATCCAGTAATGGGGGAGTCCAGTGGGTTTTGGTTGTCTTTTATTATCAGTTCAAGTTTTTGTAATTTTTCTTGGATTTTTTTTGTTCTGATGAATCCAGATGAATTGTTTCATAAAGCGTTTTGAAGTGTTCGGTCCATATATTTCCATTTTGAATGGCCAATTCTTCAGGTTTTGATTTATTCATGGAAGTCCAATTTTCCCAAAATTTGTTAGAGTTAATGGATTCCTCAATTACTGTCAATTGCTGAGAAATATATTGTGCCTTTTTGGTTCTGAGAGTGCGTTTGTATTCTTTTAATGTTTGACAGTAATGAAGGCGCACATCAGGGTTTAATGGATCTCTGTGTTTTTCGTTCGATAATTTGCGTAGAATTTTTCTCATATTTTGACATTCCAAATCAAACCATTTGTCATCCTTTGGTTTTATTTGTGTGTTTCTTGATATTTTCAATTCAGACATTTTAGCGGTTTTCCCAAATATATAATTAATATTTTTCACTGCTTGGTTGACGCCCTCTTTACTGTGAATGTAAGTGGTTTCCAGAAAGTTGTCTAATAATAATTGGATTTTTGGGGTGCTGATTGCTATCTGGAACTTTTCCTTGCTGTTTTGGGCCCATCTGTATGACTTTGGGAGCGCGTACAGCTTACTGGGCTGTGTCTGTGTGGTGGAGTTAGTTTCTGTCTGTTTCAGATACACAGTAATTTGGCTGTGATCAGACTGAGGGGTTAGTGGCTTGACAGTAAAGGCTTTGAAAGAGAAAGGGTCTACATCTGTGACCATGTAATCAACTGTACTGCAGCCAAGAGGTGAGCTGTAGGTGAACCTGCCGAGAGAGTCCCCTCGTATCCTACCGTTGACAATGTACAGACTGAGGTTATGACAGAGCTGCAGGAGTTCCTTACCATTTTTGTTGACGATTATGTCATGGTTGTTTCTTTTGGGGATTTTGTAGTGATTGAAGGGATTTTGGCCGGTGATGTACTGGTCTCCCTCTGTGCTGGTGAGATCTGGTAGCGTGCTGGGTCTGGCGTTTAGATCCCCACAGATGAGCACATTTCCCTGGGCCTGGAAATGGCTGGTGTCTCTCTGGAGGTCAGGGAAGACCTCTTCGCTGAAATACGGGGATTCTGAAGGAGGAATATATACTGCACATAGAAAGATGTCTTTTGGGGTGGAGGTTAGTTCTTTTTTTATTTTTAACCAAAAATAATTTGTTCCTTGTTTGATTGGTTCTAATAGATTTCGCAGTACTGTTTTATACCAAATTATGATTCCGCCTGAGTTACAGTACTTAACTTCGCTGAGGGCACAATAATTTCTACATAATCTGGGGGGCAGTGAGTGACCACCTGTTCTCTACACCATGTCTCCTGCAGGACAACAATATTATTGTCTTTAATATTTTTTTTGAATTCCAGGGCCTGGCTCTTCAAACCGAAAACTGAAGAGCTCAGTCCCTGGATGTTCCACATTGTAACTGACAACGATTTCATTTATCTATAGAGAAGTTAAAGAAAAATGATCCTAACAGTAGTGATTCATTTGGGTAGAATGAGACAAACAATAGAATAAATAGACATATCAAATTTTGGCTAAGAGAACCTTATAAACAGTAATGTACATATTTAAAGAATATCAGCATTATTTAGCCGCATATACAGAGTGACGATTACTATGTCGTCAGCTTGGTGCAGATGTACATGAGTAGCTGTTTGATTTCGTCCATGTGTTCAGAGTTCTTGGGGCCCCTGAGGGCCTCAGCATAGCTGCGTGGCCTCTGCTGTGGGCTGGGGGCCGGGGGGATTTGAGTCAGGTCGGGGGTTTGGGGGGTGTGAAGTGGGTCGGGGTGGAGCTGGCGAGGCTGGAGGCGGTGATGCAAGTTGGGGTGGAGAGCCCAGGTGGGATAGGGTGGTGGAGGCTGGAGGGGCTGAGGTGCTGGCCCTCTGGGCCGGTGTCGGTGCTGGGCTGGGGTGCTGGGCGGTGTGGGACGGCTCTGCTGATGACTGCTGGCTCTTCTCCTCTGGCTGGGCGAGAGTGCAGGATGTTTGCCCAGTGCCACGCTCTTGAGAGTCTGGGCGAACTGCACCACTGCTGCTTTATTGAGGTGCACGTGGTCATAAAGGTCCCAGGGGCCGATGGTGGGGTGGTGAGCGAGGTGCACGTTGGGCAGAAGGGCGCAGCCTCTGGAAACATCTGCATTTACCCGCTGAATTGTGAGAGGGTGGAAGTCTCTGCGCGGCAGGAGGGATGAGATGGTGATCCTGGAGTTAGGGAAGGTTTCCGCTGCCTTTTTAGCCACTCGTCTGATCAGACCCCCCACTCTCTCCTGTTCCGCCCTCAGGTCATTTGTGCCCGTGTGAATGATTATGTGTTTCGGGGAGCCAAACTCTGGTTGGGACAGAATCTGAAGGGCATCTCTGGTTCTGGGACACCAAATTTTTGACACCTTTCGACCTGGAAAGAGCTGTTCCTCATTAATAAATTTGCCATTAGAGTCAATTAAAATGACAACCTCTGTGTTTTTATTTCTGCTCTCTTTGCTGGTGGAGTTTTGTGCTTTGAGTTGCTGGGGCTTTGTGGGGGCTGTTTTGGGGGAAGGCTGGGGGTTGTTCAGTGCCCCCGGTGCCGTGTCCTGTTGTGTGCTGGCGCTGCAGGGCTTGTTCTCCTGGGTGCTGGCGTCGCTGGGCCTCTCCTCCGGGGTCCTTGCATCACAGGGCTCTGTGCGTGTGGGCACAGGGTGAAGCGCATCCGCTGGTGCAGTGAGGGACTGCAGCTGTTCCCTCAGGCTCTCTATAACTCTGTCTCTCACCTGCAGCTGCTCTCTGACCCCTGACAGCTCTCTCCTCAGCTCCTCTCTGATCTCACACACTTCTCTCCGCAGCACGTTCTTCACCTCTGCCAGGTCCCTCTGTAACTCCTCTCTGTCTGAGCTGCTCTCTCAGGGTCTCCATGGCCACCCTGTGCTGGTCTCTCACCTGGCTGAGCTGCTCCTGTAGGAGCTGTGGGTCGGTGTTGGGGCAGCTATGGCGCAGTCGCTGCTCTCTCAGCTCAGCGAGCTCCACCTCCAGCAGGGCGAGGCTGTCCTTCATCAGGCCCATACTGCTGTGGGCCTGCTGGGCTTGGGTGGGAGGGTCCTGGCCTGCATCCTCACTGGAGTCCAGGGTGGGGCTTCCCTTCTCCGGGTCAGGATGAGTTTGGGCTGTTGGCCTTGGCGGATCATGAATGAGGGATGTGCTGCCATTTTGTGTCTTGAAAGACTCCGCCAGTTTTTTCAGGGTGCAAAAATCCCTTTCAAAGTGGCTGAGTGCCCTTTCAGAGCCCTGCACCATTATGGTGCCATTTTGGTACATATTAATTGTTAGAAAACGGTTGGCAGGGTCTTTCTCCTCATCACAAAATGTCATAATTTGGCGGCCCTTGCAAATGCCCCTCTTGGTGATGTATGGGAAATGTGCGCACACTGCAGAGTGCCATGCTACGGTTTGCTCAGTGTGCAGCAGTAGGTTTGTGGGGGACACGGTTGCCCTTGCTCTGATTAAAGTCTGCAAACAGTGTCTCAGGACTGTCTCTCTGCTGTTTTAGCTTGTGTTGTGTTCTGGCAGTTTCAGAGTTCACTCCCACAGGGTAAATGAAGGGGCGGGCCTTAGTTAAGGGTGCTGGGGATGCTCCCGTTGCCATGGTAGCCATTTTGCAACAATGTATCTTTCAAACTTGGGCCAACTGTCAGTTTCCAACTGATAAATTTTTGCTGTCAAAAACCAATGCTAATGGCCAGTCTATGCTAGTGCTAAATTATCAGTCAAATACAGTTAAAATAAACAATAAATCAAGTACACACGGGTCGACTTTACTCTATTTCTGAATAATTAGCATTTGTTTCTGAGTTTATGAAACTTTGTGGCTTACCCCTTACTGAGGCGATTTCTTCAGTTATGAATTTTACTTGCTTTCCTTAGTTCTTGGCTCTTTATTCTAAATTTGTTTGGCTTGTGATCTTCTTTATTTCCTTTACTTTTGGGTCCTTTAGCTGATCCTTTTGATTTTATGTAGAGTCTTCTTGAATTACCACGGTCAATCTTTTCTTCTTTTGGTTAGCTTTGTTGGCATTTATCTAGCATTAGTATTGCTGTTGACTTTCTTGGTCTTTTCTTAAAAGATTGTCATCTAGACTGCATTTAAAAGAAAATATATATGAAAATATGAAAGATCTAATTCTGCTTCAAAAATAATTTGATTTCACTATTTTCTATTACTTTGTCTCATTCTAAACAAATAAAAAAACTATAAAATTTAGGAGCTCAGCTTGAGCATGACTGCTTCTCTCTCTCTCTCTCTCTCTGGTAACCAAACCTGTTCTCAGAGATCTACGGTCCCATGGGTTTTCAGTCCAACCCTAACAAAGCACACTGCATTCATCAGGTAGAGTTCTAGTTCAGCTGGTCAATACTAGAACCTGTTAAGCAAAATTAGGATTGAGGTGTAAACAGAATGGTAGATCTCCGGGAATAGGGTTGGTTACCACTGCCTTACTCAAACAACAGCCGTAAAAATCCACAATGTGAATCGACCACGGTGAGTTTGTGAGATAATAAACCTGGGGTATTGCACAAGGAGAGGTAACTTGGCAAAGTAGCCATACTGACCATAGGTTCTGGCCAATTTCATGAAGCAGACTCAATATGCGTGGAAATAATTTGAACCTTAGTTTAGCCCAATTTTCAAATTTCTACGTTTCCAGTCGAATGCAATATGACAAGCAAAGTAGGAAAGGCGGCTGATGTACTCCATTGTATCTGGCTCCACCTTCGTACAATTACAGTAGATTACATTTTCCAATAGATCAGAGAGTTGGAAACAAACATGACTCTGAAGGCCTTCACATTTCAAAACCAAAAATGGTAAGACCCAGAATAATATGACAGGACACGAAGACTTGGGCGCCAACAGCAGTACAGATCTCAGACCAACGTTTTAATATGATAACCCTTACAAAAAATAAGTCTTCTTATTTGTGGTTCTGAGCCATACCTCCATGCATAGTAAACCAATCAGATAGTACCTGAACTGATAATATCACTCTTGATACTAACTGAAAAGATAATGTCATCCACTACTGCTCTGAGCAACACCTCCATTAACAGTAATAACAGAGAAATAATTAATAAAATGGAAACCTATAACAAGTCTTCAGACTGGCATTTGACAACAGTCAATTTTTAATTATATAAGGGTTGTGTAGCGGCCGACTGGCTGTATACATTGATTGATACAGGTACGGAACATGATTAAATCATAATTAAATAATTAAAAATAAATTATAACAAATGAAATAAATGATACATGGTACAAATGAGCCCTAAAAAGCAAAAAAACAAACAAACAAACAAACAAACTGTCTTGGATTGGTTCCACTGGCTGAAAACTACAAGGCGGCGGGCACTGGGACCATGGGCCCAAAAGCAGGTAAGAGGACCCACTCGCACAGGCTGGTAAAAAGTAAAAGGTTCTTAAATAATTTTTCATAAAAATAAACAAACCTTCCACAAACACAGATGGGAGCAGCAGCAACACAAAACGCCAAGGCTAAAACCAGAATGCAGGTCTTTCACCTCCACTTCAACGAGCAACAGGTGTGGAAGTGGAGGCAAAGACAGCAGGAGGGGGAGGGACTGCAGGGCAGAACCATCACACAAACACCCCGACAAACAAACTGAAACCCACACTTTCACAGTAATCATCTCACTGGTCACTCCCACGTTTTTACAGGTATAGTAGAGTACCATCGCCAACTCCTCAACGTCGTCAGCTAAGGTTAGCTTTCCTCAGGTTTGCGTGATGCAGAAGAATGGAGAAAAAAAACCTGCTTGATGGTGCATGTCTCTCAACTGAAAAACTTGATTGAGGAAGTTTTTCAAGGTAGAATACTGCTATTAAGCATGAAAATCTTTATTTCATCACTTACATCAAATTGCTTTATTGATATGAGAAGCAAACATTCAAATTAGGCTTATGCCGTCAGAGGTGATGGCTTGGGGTATATCCCAATCCTCCAATTCCCCAATCCTCGAAAAGACCCAATACAATATAAAGCCCCTCAGGTCATGACCTTTCATTTGAACTTAATTTCAGGTCAATCGAACAAATGGATCTGAAGATATGGCCAAAATGGTAATTTTCCATCACAAAGCTCCACCTGGAGGCAAAATATTAAACCATACAGGTATGATGTCATCATGTGACACATTGTGAGGTCATGACCTTGCAGTTGCACATAGTTTCATGTCAATTGGACAAATGGCTCCAAAGATATGGCTAAAATGGTGAATTTTATGTGACAAAGCTCCACCTTGTATCAAAATTTTAACCAAACAGGTATAATGTCATTGTGTGACACATCCTCAGGTCATGACCTTTCATTTGCACTTGATTTGAGGTCAATCGGACAAATATTTCCAGAGATATGATAAAAAAAGTGATTTTTCAGTTTTTGGCCCCTGGGGGCCAATCTAGAAATTGTAAATTGCCCAAAATTGAATCAGTTCTTCCTCTTTATGATACTTACTTATATGCAAAACATGAAATTTCTAATTGAAATACAAAACCAGTGAAGTTGGCACGTTGTGTAAATCGTAAATAAAAACAGAATACAATGATTTGCAAATCCTTTTCAACCTATATTCAATTGAATACACTGCAAAGACAAGTTACTTAATGTTCGAACAGGTCAACTGCATTTTGCCCCCCAGGATACTGAGGAGGATGGCAAGAGAAGCAACAGATTCTCCAAGAATCAATGAAGGAATTGCTGGCCTTGGAGGCATCTTGGGGTCATCAGGTTTCAAAAAGCACCATCAGGTACCACCTCCTCAACCACAGGCTCTTTGGGAGGGTTGCCAAAAGAAAGCATTTTCTGTTCGTCATATTTTGAAACCTTTTCAAATAATTTCCAATACATAATAAATTCCCTAATTTGATAGTTTTTCATTTTTAATGTTAGGGGAATTGCTCATTATTTTTGAACAAAAATACAAGGCTCTTTGTTTCACATGCACATTCACTGGCCTCTGTCCCGTCCCCGAAAGTATCTTTCAGTTTCGTTGTGACATAACATGTGGTCAAAATACTTCATTTTGTTTTGCATTTATTGATTCTGCCACTTTCGTGATGAAGGCTTATGCTTGACTACCATTTCCTACAAAGCGCAATTCGTATGTGTTTTTATTGACCAATAGGGGTCTCTAGAGTGCATTCGAAACATCAAGAAATGAACTACACTTCAACACATCTGGCTGGAAAGCTTCAACGCTTCATGAAGCTTCATTTCACCAGCACTTGCAACGAACATTACCATTTGTGTGCTATTGATCTATAAGTTGCCATTTTTTTTAAAGATGAACTTCATTCTTGTCTTTCATTGGTCGGCTGTTAATAAAAGCATCTGGAGAGGATGGCCCGAAAGAGGCACATGGCAAAACGGCGCAAACGTGCCCTTGAACGGCTTGTTCAGGCCAAAAGGTCTAAAAAATGACTTTCTTTCCAGCCAGTTCAGTGGATTTTATGTTTCAGATGTATATTGTGATCTCTTGTACTACCAATCTAACTCAAAATTGCAAAAATAAAAATGAATAATTTAATATATAAAATATTGGGGTCCACGATTAGTTTGTCACCTTTTTTAACCCTCATGAGTTTGCAGGTATGAACAGATCATCTTGTGATGCCCAGTCTCACTGGCCCAAAAGCATGACTTCATTGAGGTCATGCAACAAATGATTGGCGGAGAATGAGGACACATGACCCCTCCTCAGTCAGGGATTGGCTGAGGGCTAGTATTGGCCCTTCATAGCCATATTGGCCCCTCATAACTCTGTTGGGGTAATGGCCTTGCAAATGATATTATTAATTTGACTATCAAAAATGTATGATATTGTAATATTAATATTATATATTAATATGAATACCTCGGGGCACCACCCTTCTTTAGTGAAGGGAAAACGATAGCCAATTAATAAAACCTCGGTCTCAATATCCACTAAGCTATTAATTTGGGAATTGATTAATAATTAAATTAGTAATAGTAACCAACTTATTTAATCAATAGCTAGATTGAAGGATTCGGGAGTTCTAGATAGAAGAGGTTGGCAGTTTCTTTCACTCTAGCACAACATTAATAACCACAGCATACGTCTTAAAAGAATATTTATTTAAATTAAACAAATGAAACACACAATCTAAACTACACTAAACACTAACACTATATGCACAATGAAGGAGGTGTGTGTGTCCGTGCGGGTGCGGGTGAGAGAGAACAAAGGGATGATCTAAGGTGTGAGTGGAGGAGCCTTGCACCATGTGGAGTGGGGGATGGCAACCCTACTGTAACAGAGACCAAGTCTTTGTAGCAAAGGAAAGTTAAGAGTTTTAAAGTCAGTTAAATGACTTAACAGCTCAATGTTGTTTGTGTGTATTGCGTTAAAATGAAGAGATCTGTGTGCGTTTTGCACAGAAAAGGCGCCGTGTTAGTCTACAGGAGGTTATTAGCATGCAAGACCTTGTCTGCTACACATTAATACCACCCTGTCCAACTAAAACACAATCCTAAAAACAATCACAACAACTATCATTTAACAAATACACACAGTCACTTTTAGTCTTAAAGGAAGGTTTGTGCCCAGTTGTTACCAGTCCTTAGTTGAGGAAAGAGGTTTGGAGGTTGCTGGAGGATCCAATCGTGGGCGATGTTGATCCGGCTGGGAAGAGCGGTTCTGGTGCTGCAAAAGTCTGTGTCTTTGTTGTGGGAAGAGGAGGGAAGCTGGCCGCTCCTCAATAGCAAGCTGTTGCTTCCAAGGCTGCTCTACTCCTGGTAGCGTGGCTGCTGCTTCAGCATGGCCAGTCTATGCTGGGCCTAAGAGGTGGGGGAGAGTACCCCAGCCTGAGCAGTCCCCAGGGGTCCAGAAGCCTCTCCAAGGGAGAGAGAGAGATTCCAGAGACAAGAGTCCAAGAGCCAAGAGAGGATCCAAGAGAAAGATAAAATGGTTGACTACTGCTTTTATCTGCCTGGCCTGCTGGCGGGAGGGGCTTGCAGATAGCAAGTGGTCATGGGAAGTCCTGGGCTCCATTTTGTATCCTCATATATGAAAGTTTTCCTCCATGTGACCCCAACAACTCGTCGTTGGGCTGGCAGTCTAGGCTCACCTTTGCCTTCTCGAAGTCCAGGTCCTTGCCGATGGTGGTGAGAAGTCGGCACAGGCACTCCAGGGACTCCTCGTCGTGGTTCTTCAGCAGCTTGACCACACAGTCGTGCATGATGGCCTCCATCAGCATCTTCAGCTTAAAGAGCTCCCCGATGAACTTAATGTTCCCGATGGAGCGCCGCCGGGCCTTGTCCTTCACTTCCTCCAGCTCCTCCTGCAGACGCTCGCGCTCGCTGGCCTGGGTCAAGCAGGAACGGGACACAACAGCATTCAGGGTTAAAGGAAACAGGAGGGGCAGCTATTAGGCAGAGGAACAGGACAATGTTATTTAACAGGGGAAAAGGAAACTGATATTCCGGTAGGCGGGCAAGACGTCATTAGAAGGTACGGGTACAGGACAGTGTAATTAAGCAACGGTACAGTAGAGTGTAAATAGGCAGGTGTGCAGAACAGTGTAATTATACAAAGGTACAGGGCAGCGTAATTAGGCAGGGGTACAGGGTAGTGTTATTGGGAAGACGTACAGGACAGTGTTATTAGGAAGGGGTACAGAATGGTGTCAGGTGAGTGAGACATTAGACAGGGGAAAAAAATAAGTGTTAAGCCGTATTCACACCGGACGCAAAATGAATTTTTCGCATGACAGATTACATTCCAAGTAAATGCAAATTGCATTGACTCTGAATGTAATCTGTCGTGCAAACAAGTAGATCAGTGGGATCTAATAGCTGCGACCTGGCCTAGCATCCGTCACGTGGCCTACTGTCCATGACTGGTGGTTTCTTTTACAAGTGTGACCTCGAAATTGGCAAATGACCTTGAAAATCAATAGGTAACCCTTCCTCTGTACCAAGAAGCTTGTTGTAAGATTTAATAGCCATCCATCAAGTTAAACTCGAGTTACGGTGCGAAAACTGTGAAATCGGGGCAAAATCAACACTTTTTTAACCGGTGTGACCTTGGGATTCGACAGATGACCTTGAAAATCAATAGGGAACCCCTCCTCTATACCAAAAAGCTTGCTCAAAGATTTCATAGCCATTCATTGAATTAAACGTGAGTTACGGTGCGAAAACTGTCAAATCGGGCAAAATTGACACTTTTTTTTACCAGTGTGACCTTGGGATTTGACGAATGACTTTAAATAGGGAACACCTCCTCTATGCCTAGAAGCTATTTCCAAAATTTCATAGCGATCCATGAATTCTAACTGGAGTTACAGCGCGAAAACCCGCAAACAAGGTTGTGACCTCTTTGAACTTGACCTTTGACCCCGACCTTGTGCAGGGACATCACTTTGGTGATGGTCAATAACTCCTGAAAATTTCATGATGATACGATGACAGGAACATGGTGAAAAAGGTGTCACGGACGGACAGACAGACGGACAGACAGAAGCGTTCATAGAGCTGCTTGGACGCAGCTAAAAATTAGTTTCACGTCCAGTGTGAAAGCGGCTTTAGCAGGCAGGGATACAAGACAACACGACGGGGTACAGGACAGTAATTAGGAAGGCATACAAGAGAGAGTCATTACCTAGGGGTACGGGAGAGGGACATTTTGCAGGGAAACAGGAAAGTGCTTTAAAGCAGGGGCACAGGATCTGGGATAGAGCGTTATTGGGCAAAGGATAGTGTCATTAGCTAGGGGAAAAGTACAGGTATAACAGGCAAAGGCAGGTGAGCAGGACAGTGTTATTACACAGTAAAAAATGGAGTGTCAATATTGCAGTGTAAACCTATTTTCCTCTGGATAGAGTAGTTATAGCACTATGCAGAGTGAAATCGTCTAAATGGAGGTGTCAAAAGTGAGAGTTAATTCCCACTTCCACACAAGGACAAAATCTACTCTGCAGGGTGATGATTCCCTATAGTGTTACACACCTCATTGTTAATTTTGACACAAAATAGAGTAAAATTAACTCTAAAAATCTTACACTGGCTATAGAGTAAATTTTACACTGATTTTGAGTGGGACCAAATGTTATCTGACAGAGAGTTAAATTCAACTCTTAAAGAGTAAAATTGACACTATGATTTTTACTGTGTAGGTAGGGGAGCAGGGCAGTGTTATTAGGCAGGGGAGCAGGGCAGTGTCATTAGGCAGGGGAGCAGGGCAGTATTATTAGGCAGGGGAGCCGGGCATTGTTATTAGGCAGGGGACAAGGGCAGGGCAGAAGACGCACACTTACAGAGGCTGCTGACTCCAACTCTTTCTGCTTCCTCTCAAATACATCGTCGTCCACCTTGTCCTTCTCAAACTCTTTCTGGCAGCGGTTCAGCAGAAGCTTCCGGAAGTTCACTGTGCTATTAGGCTTATCTGCCATTGGGACTTTCAGCTATGGAGTCAGAAAAACTGTGAGCCTTGAGTGCGTGCACGTACACATGCATGCTTGCGTGCGAGTATATCTAACATTCACTTAATTTATCCAAGATAATTGTCACCATTTTCCGGTGGTGCACTCTCCACATGGGTAGGAACAGAAACTTTGATAATTCAATCTGAAGTATTGCATTTAAATTTCCAAGCTTTGTCGCCAGTGATGCTAATGCTATTCTCTATAAATCCTTGCATGTGATTGGCTGATGATCGAGAGGTTAAAAAAGGTCAGTTTTCTGTGTTAGAATCAGTACTTCCAGTAAATACAGCAACCAATACCCTTTTGCTAGCAACACAGTGGCAGGTCAGTGAACAATATACAGCTACACTACTCACCATGGCTCCTTTGGATTCATCTTCGTCCGTTTCTTCTTCCCTCTCACAGTCCATTTCGGCTAGCTCCTCCTAGGTATATTCCGGTTCAAATAGATATGGCTCCGGCTCCGCCACAAGCCAGTCGTCGGCATCTATGTCCTCCATTTGAAAATGTTCCATAGTAGCACACTTGAGTATTTTCTTTTATAATTTTCTGCAAGCTCTGGCTTCCTGACTGTGTACCAAGTAGTGCAGTGCAGTCACGTTGGTAGTATTTACGGAAGTAGGGGGGGTCGTGGGAGAGAAAAGAAATCAGAAGTGAAGGTATCAATGCGCTGTCGAAGCGCGCAGAGGGTGTTACTACATCTGTCATTATAGTACGCACTTCCCACAGCATAGAAAAAGCCACATTTGGATTTGCGTACCTGAACCCGAACTCACTGGTCATATAAACCTATGTAAACAGGAAAAACGTGGAAGACTTTGTTCGCATCTAACTACAGCCCCGAAAAATACCGTTGCCCACACTGAGTCTAGCTACAAATGCTAACAGGAGTGGCAGCGCGTCTGGCTGACTGGGAGGTCGCTCAAAGCTCGGAGAGGTACGCATCATCTCGTCTCACTTCACTGAAGAACATATTTCATTATGAAACTACGGTGGACTGTTCCTTTGAAGTAAAATATTTTGAAATCAGTGAAGATGATTATTTGGAAGAGAAAATGGTGACTATATTGTAATTCCATGTTGTTTTTGTATGTATATTAAGCCAGCACAGTGTTGCAGTGATGAGTGCTGTGTCAGCCCCTGTGACTGAAAGGTGACCTGAGCAGGTGAAACTCACCAACACCACGTCAGCTGGGACTGGCACAGATATAGACCAGTAAAGTCACAAATGGCGAAAAACTGAAAGTAAATACTTAAGTCAAGTACAGTAAGATGTGATTACTGGTATACATGTACCAGCTAATGCAGTCTTATAATGCATGTTATCTTTGCTAACTCTCATTTAAATACAGACTTGAGCCGATAAAGCAGCCTGCAGAATGGAGAAGCAGAGCAGCATGAAGACAGTGCAGTCTATTTCAGTGTAATCTTGATGTGGATAAAGCATATGTGCAATGTAGATTTATCAATAAAGTACAAATGCAGCTGAGGGTCCATCACTGTATATTTGTTACATATTCAATAATACAGCAGACTGTGAATAAGTATCTACTTAATAAACAGTAACTGCATCTGAGTGATCACCACAAGACACTAGCTGTGTTGGCCTAGTTGTACTATTAGGAGAGAAGCTACAAGAGCCAGATTGTGCATAAACAGAAATAACTGCATCTGTTAGCACTGGTTGTTAGAGCAACATTGACAAGTGACAGACAGGAGCAGAACAACATGGAGAAAAGGGAAAAGCAGCAGGACAGGAGGAGAAACACAATGTCAGTGTAGTCACTGGTATGATCACCTGCGGCACTATGACCAAGTCACACCAGTGCTGATATTCAGCACAACAGCACGACCTCGAATGTGATATTGCTTATGTACAGACGACAGATATACTTGCATATGTAAACAATTAATACGTCAATTTGTATTCTGCTGAATGATGACATAAAACTGCAGTAAGTGGTTTACTCAACCAAAACAGTTATAGATGCACATCAAAAATATAAATCACAAAATGCAAATTGCGTGCATTTACAGCGACCTACATAATTATTGGCACCCCTGGTCAAGATGTATTAAAAGCCTTAAATAAATTCAATTTTTATTGCAGAAGCATACCCTCACACTGAAAATTGTAGAAAAATGTAACCTTCAACTCAAGTGAATTTGAAGAGAAAAAAAATCCCTGACTAAAAAAGAAAAATTTTTCATAAAATCACCTGTTCCACAATTATTGACACCCCAAACAATTCCTCGGAATTAAATGTAATTGAAGTATTTTTGTCATTTCCACAGTAGTTTACAAAGTTGATCAGAGTTTCTAGGAACTTTTAATAAGTAATTCATCACTTCCTGTTTCCCTGGGGTATAAATATGACAACACACAGAGGCCATTTCTCTTATCCACTCTTCAACATCAGGCCTACCAAACAAAACGTAGCCTCAGCACACTAAAACTTTGAAATGCCTACATTAATCGCGGAAATAGCAACATAAAAATAATACCCCGCTACCGAAACTGCAAAAACCGCAACATAAACTGTTGACTCGTAGCATAAGACTATGAAACTGCAACATCTTCTACGTCATCCGTCTTTGCCAATTACTGCGCTTGCGCGTACCGGCCCAGGCTGCTTTCAGAGATGGCGGAATCAAGCGTGTCTCCTTCAGTTGGCAAGTAAAACTTCCAAATATGAAGTTAATGTTAATGCAGATGTTTAACAATGAATTGTAAGACGTAGCTGTTACATCCACATTCTCGTAAATTCGCTTATTTTAGCACGTCACCCTGCCGAAAATGAACGATGCACTGTCGATTTCGCTATAGTCTTAGCGTTGCCAACTTGACGACTTTCTCGCTAAATCTGGCGACTTTCCAAATCGGGATTGTTTGTCCACTCAAGACATATGTATACGTCTTGAGAAAGTCGTCAAATTGGAAACTCTAAGTCTATAGCGAAATCGATAGTGCATCGTTCATTTTCGGCAGGGTGACATGCTAAAATAAGCGAATTTACGAGAATGTGGATGTAACAGCTACGTCTTACAATTCATTGTTAAACATCTGCATTAACAATAACTTCATATTTGGAAGTTTTACTTACCAACCGAAGGAGACACGCCTGATTCCGCCATCTCTGAAAGCAGCCTGGGCCGGTACGCGCAAGCGCAGTAATTGGCAAAGACGGATGACGTAGAAGATGTTGCAGTTTCATAGTCTTATGCTACGAGTCAACAGTTTATGTTGCGGTTTTTGCAGTTTCGGTAGCGAGGTATTATTTTTATGTTGCTATTTCCGCGATTAATGTAGGCATTTCAAAGTTTTTGTGTGCTGAGGCTACGTTTTGTTTGGTAGGCCTGAACATGGGGAAGACAAAGAAACACACCATTCAAGTAAGGCAGATGTGTATCGACCTTCACAAGTCAGGCAATGGCTACAAGAAAATAGCCACTCGCCTGCACCTGCCCTTATCTACTGTCAGAGGAATCATTAAGAAATTTTAAACCACTGGAACAGAGGTAAACAAGCCTGGATGAGGACGCAAGGTTATTTTGCCACCACACACAGTGAGGAGGATGGTAAGAGAAATAAAAAGTTCTCCAAAGCTTACTGTTAAAGAATTGCAACAAACGGCAGCATCTTGGGGTCACAAAGTCTCCAAAACAGCCATCAGGTGCTATCTACATGCCAACAAGCTATTTGGGAGGCATGCACAGAAAAAAACTATTTCTCACTCACAAACATAAACGCAAATGTCTGGAGTTCGCTAAGCGGTACTGGGACTTCAACTAAGACCGTGTGCTTTGGTCAGATGAGACCAAGATAGAGCTTTTTGGCAACAAACACTCTAAGTGGGTCTGGCGGAACAAAAAAGATGAGTATGCAGAAAAGCACCTCATGCCCACTGTGAAGTATGGGGGAGGATCGGTGATGCTGTGGGCCTGTTTCTCTTCCAGAGGCCCTGGGAACCTTGTTAGGGTGCATGGCATCATGAACGCTTTGAAATACCAGGACATTTTAAATCAAAATCTGGTGGCCTCTGCCCGAAAGCTGAAGATGGGTCGGCACTGGGTCTTTCAACAAGATAATAACCCTAAATATGTGGCCAAATCTACACAGAAATGGTTCACCAGACACAGAATCAAGCTCTTCCCATGGCCATCTCAGTCCCCAGACCTCAACCCCATTGAAAACCTGTGGAGTGAGCTGAAGAGGAGAGTGCAGAGGAGAGGACCCAGGTCATTGGATGATTTAGAGAGATTGTGCAAAGAGGAATGGTTGAAGATCCCTCTTTCTGTATTTTCCCATCTTGTGAAACATTACAGAAGAAGATTAGGTGCTGTTTTGTTGGCAAATGGGGGTTGTACAAAGTATTAGCACTGCTGCCTTACAGCAAGAAGGTTGTGGGTTCGAATCCGGCCTGGGGCCTTTCTGTGTGGAGTTTGCATGTTCTCCCCGTGTTTGCGTGGGTTTCCTCCGGGTACTCCGGTTTCCCCCACCCACAAAAACATGCCTCATAGGAACACTCCAACCAGTACCCCTGACCAAGGAACTGGCTTTAGAACTGGAGTTGGTCCCCGGGCGCTGCTCTATGGCTGCCCACTGTACCTAACTATAGGATGGGTCAAATGCAGAGGACAAATTACCCCATGGGGTTCAATAAAGTATATTATTATTAACATCAGGGGTGCTAATAATTGTGGCACATATTATTTGATGTGTGGTCCTGTATTATTTAGAAAAAACTGAATTTATTAGAAGCTAAATAACACCTCTTAACCAGGGGTGCCAATAATTTTGGAGGGCAGTGTACCTTTACCTGTTCTAATTCAACGCTGACGACTCTAAAATAAACTCAGAGCAGCAACAGCAGCTCATCTACCTCTTTTGACAGCTTATTCAACCAACACAGTAAAAATGCACGTCAAAGAATTAATCACAGAACGAAATGCAAATAGTGTGCTTTTTAACTCGGCAAGATTCAACTCTGACTCGGACTTTAACTAAAAATAAATAAAAAATAAGCTCAGAGCAGAAGTAGCAGCTCATCTCCCCGTTTTCATCATCAATACATTTTTGACATAGAATTTTAGTGCTGTCTGCTCCTGCCCTCCAGAGCCCGGAGCCCATCTTGCCAGAGAAAACCTTTTCTAACGCGACTCATTTTTTTCACTCAAAATAAATTCAGAGCAGCAGCAGCTTATCTCCCTCTTTTGGCAGCATCAATTCGGTTTTTGATATAGAACTTTACTGCTGTCCAGCTCCTGTCCTGCAGAGCTTGTGGAGACTCCTCAATACATCTCACACAGTCCGCTTTTCCTGGAACCCTCCTGGACCTGAAGAAGCTATTCAGCGTGTTCTCCACCGCCTGGACCTCTGCCTCCGACCACTTTCTTCTCCTTTGTGAAGAACCTGAATAAAATACAATAGTTTAATGTTCTTGAACACTGAACTCAAACTAATCAACATCGTTAAGAGCAGGTCCCTATTTCAAAATTGGAGCAAATGATTTCTTGACAGTAGACAGAGTGCTTAAAAAACAGCTGAGCAAAACTGGTTATACACAAAGAGGTTAACTGGTTTTACTTTTGAGGCTGATCTGAGTATAAAATACAGGCCATTTAACAGTCTCTACTTTGTACACAGAATCAACTTCAACCACATTAAAACTTCAATCACCAAACACATTATTACTGACTGCTAGGATCAAGACTTTTTAGATTAGACTTTGAAAATGACCTCAACAACCTCAGGTTTAACCAGGTAACCAGAGGGGTGTACTGCGAAGCGAGTTTAGTGGGTTAGCCAGGTATGTTGAGTCTAACAGGCTTTCCTTTTATCACAATGTTGGCCCTCTTTTAACCCGGCTAGACCACCATGGTAACTTATGCTTAGCTCTATGTTCAGATTTAATCTTAAAATCAGCTATAAAAGCGCCGCTGTTTCACCATTTAACTCATTTACAGCGGGCGCACTGAAAGTCTAGTGGAGCTGGATCAGAACCGAGCATTTGTATGAAGAAAGAGATCGCGCTGATCCGCTGGTGTTTACTTTCTCTCTGAGCATCTCCGCCTGCAGATGTTCAGCTGAGGGAATACGCTGCTCGACTGCTGAGCCAAATCCCGTCAGAAGCTTATTAGGCTATATATTTTTTTTCTTTTATATAGGCCAAGCAGTCTGGGCAACTGAAACAAGTTTTGCGCTCGCAGCCTTACAGATAATCAGATAGGTAATCAGTAAAGTTAATCATTTCACTTTGATGTAGCCATGAATAAATTCATTTGAATGTGTCGCCCGTTATGGCAATGTTGCCCAAACACAAATCTTGAATATGTCTATGCTATTTTCACAGTTAAAAAAGGTCTTTGTTGTCATTGTACAGAGACAATAGGCTATGAGATTTGCTTGCACAGCACCTAAAAAATTCACTGTATATTCATATGCACACCCAGCCTTGCTTTCATTATAACACACTCGCATTCTATAATTGTGATCAGTAAAATATATGAAAACAATATAAAACACAATTTAAAAATTACAGCTGTTGCTCTAGTTTATTATCCCCCGCCAACACGAAGTGGGAGGGGGATATAGTTTTGACCTCCGTGCGTCCGTCTGTCCGTCCGCGATAAAGGGGACAGCTTTACTCAGAAACTACTACAGATACAGTAACCAAATTTGGTGCGTAGCTTCAGACCATAAAGGCCTTGATGGAGTTCGAAAATAAGAAGCGCACGATTGGCGGGGGATGTTGTAAACCATGTCGACTTGTTTTGTTTAAATGGATAAAGCTTGTATTTAAAAGTACCGCAATGTTCAGCTGTCAGAAATTAAAATCAGCCTCCTCTCTTCCCTTGTTATTAATCATCATATCTGCAGCAACAGTGTAGCTTTTGGCTGTGATCACGCTTTTTTATATCACTCATGCTCTCTCCATTAAAGCAACCTGCTCCTCTTGGCTGAAATCAGCGGAAGTAGATGACTTCCAAACTTCCAAAGTATGACGCCAAACACCCCTTTTTATGTGAACACGCACAAAGCTGAGAGTCCGACTTGACAAACCAAGTTGAGTTGGCTTTAGGATTTGTTCAGCCGGAACATGAACGCAAAGCCTGGCTATGTAGAGCCTCCTTCGCAGTACAGGCCTCAGACATGTCCATAACCCTCATGTTCTACTATTTACTGTAGATGTTACCTTGAGCTGGAGGCGCGCTGTCGTTTCCACTGGTGGATCTCTCTCTCTCTCACTGGATTTATCTGGAAACACAACAGCTCTCTTAGAAAAAGAAGTAGTGAACCAGAAGAAAACGAAACCTTAATAACATAAAACATTACTAGGTCTACAGATGGCCTCGCCTGTGCCTCTCCTAATGTTTCCCACTGAGCTCTGCCCTGTTTTAAAGGAGAAGAAAGCTCATGTGTGGAAAGACATGGCCTACGAGATGTAGAATGTGTGTTATAGAAGAGAAACACACATGTCAGGACCGATGTCTTGTATCCTCAGAAGAGACCTGTCCTGTGATTGTCAGCCTCCTCTCATATTTAAGCTGAAAATCAAAGGACATGTCTAATGATAGAAGTCAGCAACTCCAGCATGATATGTAAATGATGATATGATGGGCTATGTCAAGATTCTTCATTTTATATCATACAAAACACCAAATATGTGTATAAATAAAAATTATGTGCTTATAATAAAATATAAACAACTAAATAAGGCAAAAAGGTGAATTTTACTTCAATCTAGGCCTGTTTGATTGTTCCGCACCAAAGGATTCTGTTGTGAAAAATTCTGGCCCTGCAGTAGACCCAGTGCTGATGGTGTCACCATATTGTGACCCTTTTTCATCACTGGTAGTTCAGGCAGGACTGAATGTTTAGGTTCCATCAGGAGCTCAGACAGTACATGAGTAAAGATTCTGATGCTGGACCCCGTGATCCAGAACCGGCTGGTTCAGGATCAGCTCTCACTCAGTTCCACTCCCTGTTTATTGGTTCTATAGAGCAAACAGTGATTTGTCATCATCTCTCTAGTTGCGAATACAGGAAATGAAACTTCAGCATTTTATAATATTGTGACAGTGCTGTTCATTGTCATGCCGGTGTCTTTGGGGTGATCCATCTGGGGGCGCTATTAGACACACTGTCACAAGTTCTGTCTCCCTGTGGAAAACATGCAGTTTGCAGATTTAAAATGCATATTACTCCACTGTCATGTTTCTTTGGATTTTCTTTTCAGCATACAGTGTTGAGGATTTACATTAGTTTCTGACCAATAAGTTTGTGAGGACATATGTATTGCATGTGTGGGGTTATCTGTGATTTTGTAAGTAAAAATAAGGGCGAGAAAACACAGCTCCTTGACGGCCTTTGGCGGACCTAAAAGAGAACAGTTGAACTGGATACATTGGGGTATAAATGCTCCGGGCGGGAAAAGAAAGGGAGGATTTTCTTCGTGGTCGCAGTCGAATGCGAGTTTATGAGCTAGGTAGGTGAGGCTCGTTTTATCAGCAGGAATTCGCTGAATGTTTTCTGAGAGTGCAAGTAAGGCGTCTAGGCCCGGCAAGCGGCTGTGTATTCTCATTAGCTAGTGTGGCTAATGCCCAGGTTTTAATTCGCGTTATCTTAACTGCGTCTGGTTAAGATTCGGTCGAGGTCATCTATGACCCATATTCATTCGACAATAAAGAACATCTTATTCTCACTTTGGGCTCGAGGGTGCTTCTATCTGCGCCGACTAACAAAGAACGTGTGTACGCTACTGGCAAGCTCACTACAAGTGCAAACGGGGCTTGTTACAATATTCAGACTGTTTCAACAGTTCATATTGTGCCTCTCAGCATATTCAACATTGCTACTGCATTTATGTAAACCTATATTTCCCCTCACTGTTCACTGCAGACATGACATGTTTGGATATACAAACTATGATCTTGCCACACCATGGACAAACTATTCCACAAAGGGCCATGTGAAAAAAGAATAAAATTGCTACCCAGTAGTTGTCAACTTACTTGATGAAGGTGTGGAGGATGTTGAAAGTCTGGTGGACAGTGAAGGTGTCGCAGGTGTGGAGGGCATTGAAGGTGTGGAGGATGTTGAAGGTGTGGAAGGCATAGAAAATGATGGAGAGGCAGCCATCTGGTCGTCGTCTTCATCCATGTCTGACTGGTCGCTGTCCTGAGCCATTTCCTCTGAGGACCACAGTAACAACATGGATAAAACTATTGAATACGCATTTATCAGTACATGACAGCAACAACCCACAAGAGGGCAAAACGTAGGCTGCACAACTAAGAAGAATGTGAATATGATAGATTAAAGAGAAACAAATAAATACAGTTTCCACAGAGGTTGTTTTACCTTGCGGATCAATGGAGATCTCATCCAGAGTTTGTCCCTTGAATTCTGCCATTTTCCCTCTTTCCAGGGCCATCAGCATTTTACTGACCTTAGCCAGCTGCAATGTTCCTTCAGGCAGCCTGTAGTATTGGCGGTGAACCCTTATGTCATGACCTACGAAATCCGTGAGGTTGTCCATTTCATTGTACTTGAGATTGAGAAGTGGGGCATTGTGGCCATGTGTTTCCTCAATTTGGTAGACGACAGTGCCTCTGGGTTACTGGCCCCACAGGATTGAGCTATTTGTCGAATAACATCCGATCCTCGAAAGCGTGTTAGTGCCTGTGGCCTCGCAAACATAAATTGATTGCTATCTGGAACTTCACAGTCATTACGAGTCTTTGCAAGGAGCTCCATTGATGCCTGCATTTCTGGGGTGAGGAGCTGTGGAACTTTCCGTCCTCGTTTCCCTCTTATCTCTAACCTTTGAAAATGTTCACACAGTTTCTTCTCCAGGTCAGTCAATGCCAGCTCCACATCAGGATGACTCCAGGTCTGTCGTGCTGTGAAAGCACTGACAGACATCCTTGAAACCTCCCCCTCTCTTCTGCGGTTAAAAATAATTAACTCACAGAGTGTAAGTTTTGCAAGTTTTGACCAATTTTTCTTGCTTTTTTCAAATTCAAGTTTCTGTTGGAAATCCTTTCTCTGTTTATCAATACATTGATGCATCTTTTTCACATCCTCCGTGAAGGGCAGGAGCTGTGGCCCGTTCCATTTCGCCTCAGTGAGTGTCCTGAGGGCCTGTGATGAAATGCATTCATTCCATTTTGTGTTGCATATCTGTCTGAACACCTTTGCGTTGTGAATGGCCTCCTCGTCCCCCGACATCATCCCCTCACATTCGAGAATATTGGCCAACTTTTTAAGGATATGGCCCAATTTCAACGCCAAGGATGGCGTTTTGTAAGTCCCAGTTTCCTCGCTAAATCCAGCTACCACCTTTACAGCTTCAATCACGCGAGGAAAATTGGCTGTTGCAAAAAAATCGGACAGTTTCTTTCAAATTCTGGCTCTGCTGTCCCTGTAGGAGCAAGCGACCTGTCTCACGCATCTTTTGTCGAATATATTCATGCTTTGTGATATCATGACCATGTTTGTTAAATAGATGTTCACCTAACTTCAATACGAGTCTTTCATTGCGGACAGCGTGTGTTACATCATCTTCATTCATAGAAAGAACCAATTTCCAGAGCTGCTCACTGACACTGTTTGGAACTGGCTGAGTGTATGCACAGAGGGTTTGGACCCTAGACTTCCTTCTTTTGTACCGCTCAGCCGTCCTCTTTAGGTGGCAGATCTGCATGTGTCGCCACAGTGATTTTCTTTTTAGATAAGCTTCGCAGTTTATACAGTGCATATAATCAGAAGGCTTTACAGGATCTTTTGGTTGCTGACGAGGCATCACAGCCCCTTTTCGAGCACGTCACTATTGTGGATACGGTTCCCCTTATTCCTTAAGAGAGCTAACTGAATCCTTCGCTCTTTAGAGCCTTTTGGAAACTCAAGTGCTCTAGCCACATCTGGCTTGTCTTTATGTTTAGACTCTAAATGACGAGCCACTTTATGGTAAGGTTTTGAACAAAATGTACAATAAGATGTTTTGTTGTACAATCTGCTACCGTCATGTTTTTTTTAAAATGTCATAACCATCACAGAATCGTCAGATGATGATCCGCTCTCTTTTGATGTCTGAGGACGCCTTTTCTTGCAAGGTACAGTGACTTCCTCAGCATGATCTGAAGATCTTTTCTGGGCTTTTCTCTTACTCATCTTTTTTTGTCGTTTGACCTGAGCTGCATCATTGCTTCCTTATCTCCTCTAAAATTTCCATCATTTTTTTTGTTTTTAAATACTTTCAGATCTGAATGTCTTTTCGGCACTTTTCTCTTCCTTTCAAGTTTGACATGAAGTGAGCTATCACTGTTGGTTGCTCCAGATTCAGGGACATAGTCATCCTCACTAAATTCAAAATTCGATTCCTCTGACACCAACCCAAGAGCTTCTCTGTCCAGCTAAAAAAACAAGAGGCTCAAAGTCAGATTTCTAAGGCCTGCTTGGTAAGTATCTGAAATATTTTCTTCACAGCAGATCTCATTGTTTGAGAAAACACTGACATGCTCACCATCAACCAGAACAGGCAAGTACTCTAAATAAAGCTAGTTACAAGCGATAGTAACTAGAGTTCCCACTACACATGAAACAGTTACTGGTTTCACGCTATATCACTCGCATTACTTAGTTGCCATTACTATTTTACAGCTAAGATTATTCATGTGTATCTACATACATGTACTGTATATCTCACTTGCAAGGGTCATGGCCAGTTACAGGGGTAGTTTGGTAGAAGTAGTAGTTTGTCTGACATTAGGTTCTCCAATGGCGTCAACCAGCAGCTGCCTCTCTGTGTGAAGACTAATGTCTTTCTGTTATGTGTCAGTGTAAACATGGCAACATCTTTGACTCTGCACCTTTTTACACCATAGGCCAGTGGGTGTGAGCAGGTTTGTCACAAAGAGGTTTGTGACAAGAGGTTTGTCACTGACTGAAGCTTCTCACATGCCTACAGCTAACTCTGTAGTCATGTGATAACTCTAAAACACAAATTCTAACACTAAGATATATAACATATTTTCAGTGGGTTTACTCTTTGTGACAAACCTGCTCACACCCACTGGCCTATGGTGTAAAAAGGTATGAGGCTACACTGTCAAATATGTTGCAGTGTTTACACTGACACACAACAGAAAGACATACTTTTCACACAGAGAGGCAGCTGCTGAGTGTTGCTGTGCATGCAGGGGACACATGTTGTACAGGTGTGACTAACATAGAATTGAAATAAACAAATCTGTGTCATGGATCTGCCTCATTTACCCGATCCAGCTATTTAGTCAATATTGGAGCCAATATCCGATCTTAATATCGGATCTACGCATCCCTGCTTAAAAGGTGTAGCAGGACTCACTGTTGTATCCTGCTGACGACGTAGAACCAAGGTCCTCTTCCCCTCCTCCTTTTGCCTCTCTGCCTGCGCCGCCTCATAGCGCTTTTCACACGTCATGGTGCGATTTCAGCTTCTGTATATAAAGCATATGACGACTGTTTTGCCTGTGAAACACCAAAAACCTGAAAAAATGAAGTTCAAATGTTTTTCACAATTTACAGTAAAAGCTATAGAGTACTAAAGTGATGACATCGCAGGCTGTTAGCTTCGGGTGTCAGAAGTAAAACCCCTATGGAAATTTACAATGGGGTTTGGACACTTTCTGTTATTACTCAAACTCAAATACATTTCATGAGCCAGCTCGCTCCGAGCTCAGCCCATGAGGCATGTGGATTCAAATGATCACATCAAATTTGCAGTTTATTGTCGAAAATGTATTGCTTTTGCACTTGTAGTCCAGTTTGTAGTCCACTAATACAGACTACATATCCACTAAACAAACGTGCAAGTAGTTCCCGGCCAATGAAGTACCCCAATGACGACGTACCTTGACAGAAGCCGATTTGTGAGATATAGTGCCGTTGGCAGTCTAGAATGTCAAAGAATATTCAACCATAAGAAGCAAAACTCAATGTAAGGCTCCATTGCAACACTCGCGCCCTGCCTCTGCCATAATGGTGTGAAAATGACTAGATGCTACATACTAATGTAATATAAATTAATGTACTTTTACCGGCAAAACGCCTCGCCAACGGAGTCCCGGACATTAAAAAAAATCTTTATACTTTGGAATAACCATAACCCTCACTGTCTATTAAAGACTTAATGACGAATATATTTAATTATATACTCAGCAACAAAAGTTTCTGTGACACCAATATTGTTAATTATTTTTCATAACGCAATTATGAAATTGTCATACATGGTGATATCAGACTGAAACAGTACACGTAAACACAACATTGAAATGGAAATCATGAAAATGCGAGAAAATGACTTTGCACGTGAAAATGTGCGTAAATCATGCTTGTGGATGGCAATAAAAGAGGAGAATTTTTGGAATGTTCACATTGTGCCTGATGAACGACGGAAGCATCACTTATCGAAAACACAGCCATTTCAGATCAGGAACTCTACCCTCTAAATGCCAAGACTGTCTGAAAATGATCGGTGGAGGGCCATTGGGATGATTGAATCCGGAACCTCGCAGAGGGAAGTTGCTCATCGCCTGAATGTCCACCGAAACACCATTTGGAACTTATGGCAGCGTCATCAGCAGACAAGACATGTCAGAGACCGTCCTCGCAGCGGCCGTCCACGAGTAACCACTCCCAGACAGGACAACTGGATTCGAACAACCCATCTCCGAAATCGATTCCAACCTGCAACCATAACTGCAAGAACGATACCTGGTTTGAGGCGACTGTCTGCACAGACAATCCGTCGCCGTCTCCGTCATTTTGGCATTGTCCCACGTCGGCCAGCAAGACGTCCAATACTCACAGTACAACACCGACGACTGCGTCTACAGTGGGCACAACAACATCGACGGTGGATCCAACGTCAGTGGGATCTTGTATTCTTCACTGATGAATCAAGATTCATGCTTAACCGATGTGATGGTCGTTTACGTGTATACCGTCGACGTGGAGAACGTTATGCCAACAACTGTGTTCAGGAATTTGATCGTTTTGGAGGTGGTAGTGTCATGATTTGGGGAGGGATCACGGCTAGAAACAGAACAGATTTGCTTGTTATTGATGGAAATCTGACAGGTCAAAGATATCGCGATGAAGTGCTACGGCCATTGGTGGTACCGTTTTTGATGCAACATGGTCCCGGAATAACGCTGCAACATGATAACGCCAGACCACACGTTGCAAGGATTGTACAGCAGTATCTGATGCAACAACATGTCAATGTCCTGCCATGGCCAGCCAGATCCCCAGACATGCCCCCAATCAAGCATCTTTGGGATGAGATGGATCGACGTTTGCGGCGGTTGGATAACCCGCCAGCTACACTCCAGGAATTGCGACAACGTCTACGTCAGATTTGGAATGACATCCCACAGCAATTTCTGGCACATCTGATTCGGTCCATGCGCCGGAGATGCGTTGCTTGCATCATGGCACGAGGAAGTCACACCCGGTATTGAAGTGTGAAGGTCACAATTGGTTAGACGTCAGACAAGTGCTTCATGACGCATGAAAATGACATTTTTCGTTTTGAGTGACGTTGGCACTGAAAAGTCAGTGTTTCTCCTGTTAAATAAACATATTGATTGCATTGAGATCTTTGCGTGTCATTTATAACATACACATAAATGGTGTCACAGAAACTTTTGTTGCTGAGTATATATATAATTATGAAGATTTATGGCTTTTCGAACGATGAAAATTAACTAGTTACTATCAATAAACCGATTTAAGCCAGTAAAAATATATATAAATTAATAATAATAAATGACCATTATGTGATTGGTATACTGATTCCTTAGGTTGTCTAGTTTCATATTGTGGCGGTCCTGCCAGTTTGTTCAAGTTCATTTGTTTGCATGTTTAACGGAGTATCGCTATTGGGGAGAAAGAGCCAATCAGGTCCGGGGCGGGGGGGTATAAGAGGGCTGAGTTGCAAGCTTGAGTTGAGTTGTGTTGTTGAAAATGTTGTGCGCACCGGAGAAACTGTGTTATTCTTGATGAAGAAACGAACAACATATAAAGCGAAGCCTGCCCCAGGGGATGCGTGAACCGCTATTCCTGCCTCAGTCTCACTCCTTCAGTAGCGAAACCGCTACATTGGTGTCAGAAGTGGGATTTGAAGAAATCTGCCGCGAGATCGCGCGCCTGGAGGGAGAACTGAAGACGGGGCTGCACGCGAAAGCAGACAGAGCCGCGGGGAGCAGGACCCAAACAAGAGAGCTGTGCGCACCGGAGGGAAGGTGCAAACCTCGTCCCGCACGAGCTCCCACGGCAACAGCGGCAGCGGCAGCTGAGAGAGAGGGGGCGCCGGAACCATGGAAGGGAGTAAAGCTACCCCCCATTTAGCGGCGCAGCGCCCTGGGAGCCCTACCAGGCTCAGCTGCTACTGGCGGCCCAGTGCTGTGGGTGGACGGACGGCGAGGCAGCAACCTATCTGGCGCTAGCCCTGGAAGGTCCAGCGCTTCAAACGCTACTCGATCTCGACCCAACTGAACAGACTAGCCTAGCTTCGCTAACCAAAGCGTTAGAAAGGCGATACGAGCAGCGCCAGTCCACCCGGCAACACTGCCAGAAGCTGCTTCTTCGCCGCCGCCAAACGGGGGAACAGTGGGAGGCCGTAGCCGCCGACCTGCGCTTCCACGCCCACCAAGGCTACCCCCACATTCGGGACGCGTGAGCAAGACGAGCTAGCGCTGCACAGCTTCCTGAAGGCTCTCACCCCGGAACAACTGAGGCACTACGTCATGTTGACCACGCCCCAGACGCTCGATGAAACCCTTCTACAGGCCGAAAGAATAGAAGACGTCATAAAGGAAGTGACGGCAACCAGCACCTGGGAGTCACGCCCACAAGTACGCGAAGTGGCTCCGGAAGAGGAAGAGAAGCAAGTGAGGCAGGCCCACACCCCCAGTCGGGCACAACATCATCGCTGGAACCGCCGTGACGAGCAGTGCTGTTTGCGGTGCGACGAGAGGGGCCATATTGCACTGGACTTCACAGCGCCAGCCCCAGAGCCAAGGGAGCCCCAGCTGTCGGGAAACAAGTCGGGGGCGGCGCTGTGAGGAGCCCGCTGCCCCCAGTAGCCATCCTCCCCAGTTGTGTGCAGCCTGCCGAACCTGAATCTAGCCCGGCCCCACCCGCACCCCTAGCTGAACAGCATACTGCCCTTGTCAGGGCGGACGAGCAAAAGTTCCGTTCTGCGCTTGTAGGGGCGGACGAGCAAAATTCCCTTTCTGCCCTTTTTAGGGCGGATGAGCAAGGTGTGTTACCGCGGGTGGGCCGGCTAGGTGGGGCCGGTGGGCTGTACCTAGACTGCCGACTGGACGGCCAACCCTGCCGTGCGCTGGTTGACACAGGAGCCACCATCTCTCTCGTCCGGCTGACGACGCTCCCCAACGCCACCTGGGAACCGACCGTGACCAGGCTGCAATCCGTGACTGGCCAGAGGATGGGCATGAAGGGCAAGAAGACAGTGAGCATGGCTGTGGATAGCCACCTAGCCGAACAGGAGTTCTGGCCAGTGGATATTGGGGAAGCATGTATTATAGGCCTGGACTTGTTAGCATCATGGGGAGCTACAGTTGATGTAGCACAGGCTACACTCACCATCGGTCAAACCACAGTTCCATTGCACCGAGCTGCAAAAAGAAAGCGGGCAGTGAGAAGAGCTCGCCGGGCCTACACAGCCAACACACGGCCCCCCGCCGACCTGCTGGCTAGCCCACCAGTGCCGATGCAGCACGCTAGCCGGCCCCCTATCCAGCGTGCCAACCCCCGGGAGCAGCCCCGCCACCGTCCGCTCGTCTCCTTCTTCATGCCATGCATCACTCTCAGCCGAGACGGCTGAGGCCGTCCGCGAGCTGTGGCAACGCAGCTGCAGTGGACTCGCCCCTTCTCAGTGCCAGCAACTGTACCGCTTGTTGACTGATAATGCGGACCTTTTCGCAGTGCGCGATGAGGAATGCACGCAGACAGATTTGGTGCAGCACACCATTGACACTGGTGATGCCGCACCTATTCGCCTGCGCCCCCATCGGTTATCATTGTCCAAGCGCCTGGTAGCGGAGGAGAAGGTGAGAGAGATTGCTGCAGCAGGTGAGATAGAGCCCTCAGACAGCCCGTGGGTGGCACCTGTTGTACTGGTGCGTAAAAAAAATGGAGAGTGGCGATTTTGTGTTGACTATCGGCAACTTAATGCCGTTACCCGTAAAGACGCCTATCTTCTACCACGCATCGACAAACAGCTAGACCACATCGCAGGGTCCAGTTGGTTCAGCTCACTGGACCTTCGCAGTGGATACTGGCAAGTGAGGCTAGCTCCAAGTGCTTAAGCTAAGACCGCCTTCACCATAGAAGGGGGATTGTGGAATTTTCGGGTAATGCCGTTCGGCCTTTGCAACGCTCCGGCGACCTTTGAACGGCTCATGGAAAGAGTGCTGTCGACCGTCCCTCGAAGTCGCTGTGTCGTGTACCTAGACGACCTCTTGGTGCACGCCAGCAACTTTGAGCAAGCCCTCGAGAATCTAAGTGAGGTGTTGACTGCAATTCGACTGGCTGGGCTACAGTTGAATCCCCGGAAGTGCCAGCTTCTCCGTAGGGAGACGGCCTTCTTGGGGCACCTCGTAAGCGAGCGGAGGGTGGCGACCGACTCGGTTAAGGTAACTGCAGTGTCAGAGTGGCCGACACAGACGGACATGGGCGAGCTAAGAAGCTTCCTGGGGCTGGCTAGCTACTATCAGCGCTACGTGCGGGACTTCGCCTTCATAGCTAGCCCTCTCCACCGCCTCACTGACAAGAACCAGGCCTTTAACTGGACCGACGAGTGTGCGGCAGCCTTCGCACAGCTCAAAACAGCCCTCACTCAAGCCCCAGTGCTGGCGTACCCTGATGTCTGCCGGCCCTTCATCGTGGACACTGACGCTAGCAATACAGGCGTGGGGGCGGTGCTATCACAGGCGGACGGTGAGGGGGAGCGAGTAATCGCCTACTACAGTGGTGCTCTGAGCCGAGCTGAAAAGAACTACTGCGTCACACGCCGAGAGCTGCTGGCCGTCATCCTAGCCATCCGTCACTTCCGCCCCTACCTCCAGGGCACCTCCTTCCGCCTGCGCACTGATCACGCCTCACTCACGTGGCTCCTGCGGTGCAAGAACCCGGAAGGGCAAGTAGCACAGTGGTTCGAGACATTACAAGAGTACAACTTTACAACTGAGCACCGTGCGGGCCGTCTACATGGAAATGCTGATGCCCTATCACAGCGCCCATGCGCCGAACTGAACAGTAAGCCATGTCAGAGAATGGAGGAACGGGACCAACCTGGACCACAGGTGGTGGAGGTGCGGGGACTAGAGGAGGCGGAAGGGTGGCTGCCGTGGGAAAATCAGCAGCTGCGGGAGGCGCAAGAGGCTGATGCTGTTCTGCAACAGGTGAGGGGCTGGCTGGAGGCTGGTGCATTCCTGGGGGGCTGTAGCTTAAGGCGTACTTGGGGCAACGAGGGAGCATGGAGCTGCGAGACGGGCTGGCGCATCAGCGGTGGCGGGCTCCTGGCCGGGGCAACGACCTGCTGTGTCTACTAGTGCCTCACTCATTACGCTCGCAAATCCTTGGACTGGTGCACGGCTTGGCGGGGGCGGGCCACTTTGGGGTCAACAAGACCCTGCATCGTCTCCGGCAGCATTTCTATTGGCCGAGCTGCCGCCGAGACGCTGAGCTTCACTTTCACTGCTGCGATACCTGAACGGCCCACAAGGGTCCTGGCGAGACTTCACATGCCCCGCTGCAGCGCAACGTCCTGGGGGCGCCCATGGAGAGAGTGGGTGTCGATGTCCTGGAGCCATTCCCCACCACTGAGTCTGGCAACCGGTACGTCTTAGTGGCGATGGATTACTTCACCAAGTGGCCTAAGGCATACGCTATTCCTGACCAGAGCACTGAGACAGTGGCCAGCCGCCTGGTGGAAGAAATGTTCGCCCGGTTCAGAGTCCCAGGGGAGCTGCACAGTGACCAGGGGCGGAACTTCGAAGCCAAGGTAATGGCCGCTGTCTGCAAACGCCTGGGCATTGTGAAAACTCGCACCACTCCCCTTCACCCTCAGAGTGACGAATTAGTAGAGCGCTTCAACCGGACACTCGCCACCCAACTAGCAACTCTAGCTAGCCAACAGCAAAGGGACTGGGACCAGCATCTACCACTGGTGCTGTGGGCGTATCGCTCAGCCGTGCAGGAATCCAGCCTCTGCACTCCTGCCGCACTGATGCTAGGGCGCGAGCTCCGAACACCCGTCGACCTAGTGTTCGGCCCCCCCCACTGAGTGATAGGTGAGGCTACCTATTACCACCAGCTCCTTGAACGCATGCAATTGGCACACGACTTCGCTCGGAAGGCTCAGGAAACTGCGGGCCTTTGCCAAAAACGGCAGCACGACAACCGTTGCCGCGGGCGAGCTTTTGCTTCAGGGAGTCAGGTCTGGGTCTACTGCCCAAAACGCCAGAAAGGCCTATCTCCCAAACTACAACCACACTGGCGCGGCCCTGCAGAAGTGCTGCACAGACTGGGAGAAGTGACCTACAGGGTGCGTATGCCTGACGCCGGGCGGGTGGTGGTCTTACACCAAGACAGGCTGGCCCCCTACCAGCCTCGGGCTGCCAGCCCCGCCCCCAGCGCCGTGACACAGCAACCTGGGCCTACCAGCAGGCCTGTCCGTCAGCGACGGACACCAGGACATTTTGGGGACTTTGTTGTAGGTTAGTGTTTTATTTTTTTCTTTTGTTGTGTTCTTGTGTTTGTTGGGGAGGGAAATGGTTGTGGCGGGGTCGTCAAGACAGTGACCCTTAGGTGGGGGCAATGTGGCGGTCCTGCCAGAGTGTTCAAGTTCATTTGTTTGCATAACGGAGTAATGCTAATAGCTATTAGCTGCACCGGGTGGGGAGAAAGAGACAATCAGGTCCGGAGCGGGGGGGTATAAGAGGGCTGAGTTGCCAGCTTGAGTTGAGTTGATGTGTTGTTGAAAATGCGCACCGGAGAAACTGAGCGTTGTTCTAGATGAAGAAACGGCCCTTTTAAGGGCCGAACAACAAATAAAGCGAAGCCCGCCCCGGGCGATGCGAGAACCGCTATTCCTGCCTCAGTCTCAGTCCTACAGTAGTGAGACCGCTGCAATATGATTCCGAAGTTTGCTTGAAAATGTGGGTCTTCATGTGAAAACAGCGGAAAGACAGTTTTCACATGATATCGAATGAAATCAGAACTTGTACGGCTTAACTTAATGTTTGGGTACTAAGTGAACCATTCTAGTGCGTTAAAACGTTAAGCATACATCCAGTTGGGAAGATTATACCCTAATTTATAATCGCTGATGATCACCAGATTATTTTAGTCACAT
Source organism: Gymnothorax reevesii (assembly GCA_029721435.1). Taxonomy (NCBI): domain Eukaryota; kingdom Metazoa; phylum Chordata; class Actinopteri; order Anguilliformes; family Muraenidae; genus Gymnothorax; species Gymnothorax reevesii. The sequence goes on along the minus strand of CM056575.1, from coordinate 41,507,629 downwards.
ATAACTATTGTTCGGTGGCTAAAACTGGGAAGTGCGCATGTGGATAGATGTTGATAATTGCAATTCAGAAAGAAAATAAACGGCCGTTTATCCATCCGTGTACAAGTTCCTGCTTAGCTGCTGTTCACAGCTTCACAGCGGATGACATAATATCGTCACCTTCTTAAAAGAATGGCCTTCTTAAAATAAATCATTTTCCCTTTCCGCAGTTCTCCAATTTAAACTAAGATTATTGTTCATTAACAGAAGCTTCAGAAACCAAAACTTCATTTACATTGGAATACAAGTTAATTTTCAACAGTGTTTTTAACTTTAGTCATTTACAGTGCTGCCAACTCTTGCGCATTCGCCGTGAGTCTCACGCCTCAGGCATTCAGGTTCCCATGCGGCAGTCAGCAATTATTCAACTGACGCGTATTTAAGAGATTCTCACGCGAAATTGAGTCCTTGAGTATGGAAGTTAACCAATTTCACGTGCATTACGGTGGATTTCACCACCAGAGACGTGGAAATCAATTATGACTCTGGAATTCTCACGTTTGTCTTTACACAGGGGTAAGAAGCAATGGAATTGCATAAAGTCATTTCAAATGGTCTGATTTCATTTAAACAATTTAAATGATCGTGAAACACATACATTGCCTCAGATCCCAGCCAATTTCTGGATTGAGAAATGAAAAATGAGCTTAACAAATTTCACCGAGTCTCTCCTCGTCCACACAGTCTGTGTCGTGTGAGACATGAAGCAGCGACCAGAGTTCAAGTACAAATGGTTAAATCCCGACCAACACCCGCAGTTTATTACGGTCTTCAGGTTTGGCTAATAGTGTAGCACGTGGAGCTAGCGTTCATGGTGAGCTAACAAGGGCTAACCCATACAGTGAACTTTCTAAACTGCATTTTGCGACTTCATTCTCTATTTTCATGTCGGACGCAATAGTACAGTTGTAATAAATGAAACTCAAGAAGACATGACGAACCTATTTCAGTAACTTAATACTGTTACCACCGCGGTCGTAAGGTATTTTATTATATACTGTACCTTGTTGATGCCCCAAACTTGCTGTGCCTGCAGTGTGTGCTGAGTTGTCTTCCACCTAATTAGGTGTGCCAGTACCTGCCGCTGATTCGCTGCTCCAGTTCTCTTGTGGCCTGGTGATAGGTTGCGGTGGAGCCGGTCCTCGATTTAAACCAGCCGAAGTGACGTCATTTGAGCAGCAGGGGGAACCCCGTCACCCTCGGATCGCAACCGGCCACGTCTTTTCTTGTAAAAGCTCTAATGTGTCAGTTTGGATGCTGATTAGAGTAAGGGCGAACCTTTGAAGTTTTTTTTTTCCTGTATAGGTTGTTTTCACCATGAGGTAAACAACCTACTTGTTTCTGTGAAGGTGTATGTGCAAAAATAAATTACCTTACTAACGGACTTTCGAAACTTAGTCTTCGTGGCTGCTTGGGATCAGAGTGTTGCGGGGTGTATTTCATGTTGTGTCCTAGCCACCCCTAGACGGGGCAAAACAATACTCACCGTCTCCGTCATGAATCCAGCTCCGTTGTATATCTCTTTATTTTTGTTCCTTAGTTTATTCTTCTTCAAGTTTCAAGGCGGACATTACTTTTGTCTTCAGTGCATGCCGCCACCAACAGTACTGAATTTCCTGCTGCATTTTAACTGTGCTTTACTTAAAAAAAAAATCCCAATCCTATCACATATCCTTCTCTGCTTCAATAATTTCTTTCAGGCTTTCTGTTTCTCCTTACTTTTATAGTCTGACCGCCGCCAAACCCTATTTCCAAAATTCTCTGTATATCTTCCCTCTTTACATCTACCATGTCCAAAATCTCTCTCACTGCATCTACCACCACCTTAATTCTCTCCATTTTGCTTTATTTCTCTCAAGCACAGTTTAAGACAATTGAAATGAACGCTAAAAAACTTCTACTGCTCATCCAAATTTCATCCTCCTCAAACTCCTTCTGCTTTTTATCCACTGTCTGCACTCTGGCCTGCTCTTTCCGCACCGTTTCTTTTTTACTCACGAATCTTTTAGTTGCTTCTGCATATGATATTTTCCCCTGCACTCTTGTCCTTTCCACCTCTCTTACCATTTTCCTTCTTTCACACTGCAATGACCCAATCTCATGAAGCTCTCCTGTTTCCCTCCTGCTCATCTCTGCCTCCAGACGCATTCTGCGTTACTCGTCAGGCGCAGGTACGCAAGTCGACAAAGGAGCGCTTGGTGTATGACCCAGCGCACCCCAGAGTGCTAATGCATCCATTCCCAAAGGGCACCATGTGCTTGTAACCGGCTACAGGTGTTGTGAAGTGAACTGCTCATTTACTCAAAAAACAAAACAAAAAAAAGTACGTCCAGGTGGCGCAAACATGGCAGAGCAGTACGAGCCTCTGAGCTTGGTTTAGCAGGCAGAGACAGAGGGAATGGGGGAGGGGCATAGTCCCAATGGGGACCGCAAAAATCAGGTTGTGTGTGTCAAGACAGTAATCAACCAGAGTAGGTGGAAAGACTACAGCTTCATTGTAATGACATTACTCAGTTCAGCCTGAAATTAACTGTGGGTTCAAACATAGATTTAGTATCTGCTATTCTTCCTATTTATTTCATTGTTTTTATTTTCCACATTTTTTAGAAAAGAAATGTGAATGCAGAGTGTAAGGAATTGTGAATCATTCTGCTGGAGAGCGGGAGACTCATAATTTAGTTAGCCCCGACAATCAACAAGCATGGAACCGCCACATGCTCTGAAATGGTAATCTTGCCAATATAACAAAGAGAAGGCCCACACCCTGGCCTCATGGTAACATCTGAAAACAGGAAAAGCCAACGAAGGCCATCAACTGTCGGAGGAGACATACTGAGAGCCATCCTAAGTCAATCAGAGACCATCCAAACACAATTAGCACCCACACGGCTATCCAGCTGAGGAAACAGTTGTCTTCTGACCATTAAACTTAATCATGATACACCTCACCATTATACATTGAAGACCGGTTTCACCCAAAGAGACTGTGATCAGCATTATTTAAGTAATGAATACACTTAACATGCCTGGCCAACTTCAAAGGTTTTTTCATGTATAAGAAATGTACGTTGGGGAGGCTCGGGGTTCACTTTGACTCCGCTGAACCCAGAGTACGTTACCCGTATTTCTGTTCACTGCCATTTTTACTGGAAATAAACACCATTTTTCATTCGAAGATTGGATTGTCCCTTCTTTCGTTCTTTTTTTCTTACACTGGCGAGCCACCCAACGCGGGATTCCGAAAAAAAAAAAAACCGGGGAATAAGGTAAGAAACGCGGTTTCTTCATTTTGCTGTTGCTTCTGTTTTACGGACACCCCCGCTTTAAAAACCTAGAAAGGAGTTTAAGGATCGGGATAATTTTTTTTATCTTTCAGTAAAAGTTTGCAGTAGGAGTTGGAGCGTAATTCCTGACAATTCAGTAAAGCTGTAGCCTACAGTGACTGATTCAGTGCGACTGTACGTACGCAGATTTGTGACTTGAATTAGGTTTCGTGCGTAACTAGAAATCGGTGAGCCCGAAGTACCGCGGCTCTGAAGTTTAAACCTAAACTATAAAGTTAACCCGAAGTAGTGTGGTTTGCGCCCGAAGTACTGTGGCAGTGTGCGGTTTAACTGGAACATGCCCGACGAAGTGTGGCATTGTTGTTGGCCTTAAGTAACTGGTCGGTTGAATTACGGATGCCCGGAGTATTGTGGCAGTAGAGTTGTTTCTCTTTGTTTCTAACGTAACTGAAACTGAGTGCCTGTTGTGCTTCCTTACAAATCGAAAACAATTCTAAAGTAACTGAGTCGACCCGAAGTACTGTGGTAGAGAATTTTCATTGGGATCTGAAACAGTTGGTTGCTGTGCCCGACGCACTGGGACAGAAACCGGGTCGAGTTTTTTATTCCTAAAGTAACTGGAATAGTGAAGTTGTCTGTGTCCGAAGCACTGGAACAGAAACTGCGTTTTATTTGTCTTTCCTAGAGGTAACTAACTTGACAGTTTGTTTGGTCGTAGGAACGTTGCCAAGTATAGTTATGGAAAACTTCGTTGTGCGTTACATTGCCAAACATGGTAAATCGGAAATCTTGGAGGGCATTGAAAGTCAGACGGAGCCGTATGCATAGGCTTTGTGCCAGTTTGACAGTCATCCAAAGATGGGCAAATTAAATGAAAAGGTAAAAGTTTCAGTAGCGATGACGGGTGTTCTGGCGTCATATAAAATCTGTAAAAAGAGATTAGATGCGCTTGAAATGGAGAATGGCAATTTAAAGAAAGAGATCGAGAATAAACAGGCTGATATCAAAAGTCATCACTTTAACGCCAACTTACATGCTGAAATTCAATTGAATTTGCGTAAGGAGGTTGTAGAATTAAGGAAATTTAATTCAGAGTTACAGCGCGATTTGGATAATGCGTACAGAGAAGTGAGGAATTTTAAAACTGCAGATTACTTATTTGAGAAGTGCAATCAAAGCACAGGACATCACACAGACCAGAGAAACTGTAAGGACGATGATTTCTGGAATAAACCTAAAAGACAGGACATGAATAATGACTGTGATGACAGTTCTAACTGTACTCTGAAATTCCCGCTGGCACCAGTGCATGAAACGATGACGATTGTACCTGGAGAGGGGGGAGACCATACAACGACAACTACAGCAGTAAAACCATTATCACCTATTGAAATCGAGTCGCTGGTTAATAATATTGGGAAATTTGAGCCTGGCATGCAAGACCCTGTGGAATTTTTATCCAATTTAGAAAGGATGGTTGACCTGCACCGTTTGACTGATGCTGATGCGTGCATCATTTTGGCTGCTCGTTTGCCCCATGCGTTGGCTAGTGCTCTCCCTCAGAGTATTCATGACAGGGATGCAAGGAAAGAGGGGAGGAAATCTGCTCTGTTGGGGGTGTTAGGAACACGTTCGGTTGACTGGGACAAAATACGAGAAGTCGTGATGTCGCCAGGGGAGCATCCAGCAGCTTATGCGGCCAGGTTATGGGAGGCATTTAGTTCCTACAGTGGTGTTGCGAACTTGACTCAGCAAGATCCTATGTTCAAATCCGCGCTCCTTTCTCAGAGTGATGCACATACTCGGCAAGCCCTTGCACTGCTTGTCGATTCAAACACACCATATTCAGACATTGTGGCAAAAATGACCCAGTTTTATAATAATCAGTCTCTGTCGAGAAAATCGCATTCAGTTGCGGCAATAGGAAGAAGACTTTCCTACAGGAGCAGAGGAAAAAGAGGGACGGAATCCTCTCATTCTTCAGAGGGGAATCACAGAACTCCAGACTTCAGAAACATGGTGTGCTATGCATGTGGAAAAGAGGGACACATTCGCAAGGAACTGCAGAGGGAGGAGAACAAGACACCAGGTACCTGTTTGTTTTTCATGTGGTAAAAGGGGACACAAAGCCAGAACGTGTTACTCTTCACCATCAAGAGTGAAAAGCTATCAAGACCTGCTGAAAAAAGTTCACAGCTTAGAGACGCAATTGGCTCTGTCTCATGACAAAAGACTAAACGAGGAGGCCATTCACACGAGGCCATCACTGCTAGAGGAAACAGATCTTAGCTCAGACACAAGCCGTTAAAAATTTAAGACTAACACTGTCAAAAAGATTGGAGTGTTTGAGAGAGTGTGTCAGTTTTGTTTTTGTTTATGTTCGATACATATGTGTAGATGTGTGTGGGGAAAAAAGGGGGCAACATTTTTTTTCTTGAGTTATCATTTCAGAAAGTATATCACCGACCAAATGGCACAGGAACCGTAGGGCCAGAGTCCACCTGAGAGACAAAAGAGATGAAGAGGAGAAAGATGGGGACAAGGCCCCCGCAGAGCGAGCACAGGACCATGAGGGAAGCCAGAATGTAAATCTGCCATGCAGTTGATCAGACAGCCAAATGATATGGACATTTAAAAAAAAAAACCTCAGACCAACAAAGATGTGGACTGCACTGAAATGTGAGCGGACTGGCAAGACCCTTGTCTGTGCGTAGCCCTCTGGACAGGCTGCACAAGTGCACAAGTTTGAGAGGCTGAGAGAGAAGAATTTTAAGAAAAGACTGAGAGACAAACATTTGGTCACATTTCATGCACACACACACACACGCACACACACACACACACAAGGATGCATGATCTGTGTTGTGATGCTAAGACAATTGTTTTCCAAAGTTTCATGTTATCCTGAATGTTGTGTTGAGATGAAAGATTGCAAACTCTTCCAGCATAACTCTGGAACGGTCCTGTTGGCTATAGTGGTTCTCAGTTGATACTCCTTCATCCCTAATGACGAGATGCCATTGAAGGGAGAGAGATCCAGTGTGATTGATGGTAATGAGTCCCACGACGGGTAAGTCTCCCTGATGGCCATAGACGGGGGCAACCTAAGGCAGGACATTACCCTACTGGACACCTCTGTGGTGTGATTGAGGCAGTTTGTGTGATGCTATTTGTGGCTTAATAGCATCAAAAGGGGGGACTGTAAGGAATTGTGAATCATTCTGCTGGAGAGCGGGAGACTCATAATTTAGTTAGCCCCGGCAATCAACAAGCATGGAACCGCCACATGCTCTGAAATGGTAATCTTGCCAATATAACAAAGAGAAGGCCCACACCCTGGCCTCATGGTAACATCTGAAAACAGTAAAAGCCAACGAAGGCCATCAACTGTCGGAGGAGACATACTGAGAGCCATCCTAAGTCAATCAGAGACCATCCAAACACAATTAGCACCCACACGGCTATCCAGCTGAGGAAACAGTTGTCTTCTGACCATTAAACTTAATCATGATACGCCTCACCATTATACATTGAAGACCGGTTTCACCCAAAGAGACTGTGATCAGCATTATTTAAGTAATGAATACACTTAACATGCCTGGCCAACTTCAAAGGTTTTTTCATGTATAAGAAATGTACGTTGGGGAGGCTCGGGGTTCACTTTGACTCCGCTGAACCCAGAGTACGTTACCCGTATTTCTGTTCACTGACGTTTTTACTGGAAATAAACACCATTTTTCATTCGAAGATTGGATCGTCCCTTCTTTTGTTCTTTTTTTCTTACAAGAGTACATTCTATGTTAACTGGATTGATCAATGCTGTTCTAGGGAATTAATAAAACCGCACACTGGCTAATATGATTATTTCCTCTTCCTTCGGAACATGGCTGACGCACTGCACGAGCCTTTAATTTAGCGTGCTGAGACAGAGAGAGGGGGGGGGCATGGTCGGGATGGGGACCTCAAAAATCAGGCTGTGTGTAATACAGTTATCAGCCAGAGTGGGTGGAAGGAACAGCTTCAGCTTTCTGCTGCACGTTGCAATTCACTCAGATGTTTCTAGTTATTCACACTCGTTTTAGATTCTCTGCTAACAGGACAATCAGTGGTATCATTGAATACAGCAAAAATAAGTAATAACATCTTCAGCTGTCTCTTTATAGATGGATCTACATTGCACATGCTTTATCCTTATCAAGACTAGACTGATATTGTGTTCAACAATTTCTCCTGTTCATGCCTCTCTCTCCTCTCTTCATGATGCACTGCTCCTCTTTCCTTCCCATTATCCATGTTGCTCTGAAAAGTAGTGCGAACACTTGTATTTGAACATTCAGATGCAGTTATCATTTTTGTTAATGCACACACTGTGACTCTTAGCTTCCCTGCTAACAGGACAAGCAGTGCTAAGAAACACTGATTAGGCCCCCTAATGATCCCTCAGGTGCAGTTATTATTAATTCACACACTGTGACTATTGTAGCTTATCTGCAGACAGGACAACCAGTGCTCACAAACACCAGTTAAGCCTACTAATGCAGTTATTATAAATTCACACACTATGACTTGTTTTTCTGCAAAGAGGAAAAGCAGAAGATCGACCCACAAGGCCTTTCTCCTTCAAAAGACTTGCTCTTGGAATTTCCTTTTGATTTTTGACAATGTTGCAGGTCAGAGGGCCTTCTGCTAGGATTTTTTGACCGCGTTGCAATATGGCCACCCCAGAGCTAGTTAGCTTTCCAAAGGATCTACGGAGTTGGGCCTCGGGGAGACTGCTATAGGTCCTATATGAAGCTCACAGGCCAAGTTTCACGCAACTCGGTCAATTTTTGTGGCAACGGCAAGCACTCATAGGTTGTAAAAAGGTGATTTTTCAAAGCCCTGCCCTTCAAAAAGTACGCGTCCGATCGGCACCAAACTGATGTCCATCTGCTCATCCTGGGCCCCCAAAAAACATGTAAAAAATTCAGACTCGTACGAGTTAAGGAAAAATGTTTGCTCCAAAACGTCCACCTGCGTCAGAGGGTGTAGGAGGCTATTGGTCTTACAGCTCCTGATTTGGAGTTTCTGAAACAGGCAAAAAAAAAAAAATACAGGACTTTGGGTTTATTTTCCTCGGGATTATTGTTTAGTGGCCCCTGGGGATCCTCTGTTCCAAACCTGGGGTCTGTGGGGTTAAAGATCACTGCCTGGTGGCCAAAAAGACATGTTTTACAAACAGTAGACTCCAAAAGGAGTTTCCTGCCCATTTGAATTTCAAAATGGTGGGAAACTTGAATTTCTTCAATAATTTATAAACACTTTGAGCTAGGATGCTGAAATTCGAGTAGGTTTATCAGGACATCAGGGGCCTTGACCAGGCCGAGTTTCAGACCCCTGCGACCTTCAGAAGTGTCAAAGGTCACCATTAGGGTGCGATCTGGCCTGTGACGCCTGCTTTTTTTTTTTTTTTGTTTTTAAATAATTCACAAAGGCTTTAACATGGGGGTTAAAGTTTTTGCTAACAGGACAACTAGTGCTAACAAACACTAATCAGGCCTCCTAATGATACCTCAGATGCAGATATGTTTGTTCACACAGTGATGCTTTTAGCTTATTTGCAAACAGGACAACCAGGCTAACACATCATTTTAGTGCAGGTCACTCAGTTGTTGTTATTTTTTCTGCCTTTTTAAACAGTGATGCTCTCAAGTTCTCTGTGTGCGGGAAAATCAGCTGTATTGTTGAATACAATGAATAGTGGACCCTTATGTCAGTACTTTATTGAAGAATCCATACCGCATATGCTTTATGTATATCAAGACTACACTATGTTCAATGTTTCCTTTATTCCATGCATCTCTGTCCTATGGCTTCTCTTTGTGCTGCTCTGCTCCTCTTTCTTCTCTTCTTGTTGCTCCATCAACCAGTGCTAACATTTAAATGTCTCAATAATCATTCGGATTCAGTTATCACTTTCATTTGTTCATGCATTGACTGTTGTAGCTATTCTGCTAACTGGACTAATAGTGCTAACTTGTCTAGTGGTGATCACTCAGATGCAGTTATCGTTTATTAAGTTGATACTTATTCACAGTCTGCTGTATTATTGAATATGTAACAAATATACAGTGATGGACCCTCAGCTGCATTTGTATTTTATTGATAAATTTACAGTGCACATATGCTTTATCCACATCAAGATTATATAGAAATAGACAACACTGTCTTCTTGCTGCTCTGCTTCTTCATTCTGCAGGCTGCTTTATCGGCTCAAGTCTGTATTTAAATGAGAGTTAGCAAAGATAACATGCATTATAACACTGAATTAGCTGGTACATATATACCAGTAATCACATCTTACTGTACTTGACTTAAAGGCTAGGTAGGCAGAAACCTAGAAAAAAGGTTCGAATTGAGTCCACACGGTTGTCATCCCATCAGCTCTGACCATAGATATATATAGAACACAAGATTGCTGATAGGGTATGCTCGAGTGAAGCATCTGTTCTCCGAGCCTATACACCCGGCAGTAAAATTCGCCCGAAGACCTCCATTCATTTTCGCCTTCTTTAAAATTACATTTTCAAAAACACTTGCGTGCGAGACTGTGTTATTTTGGTATCGCTGTGCTGAGCAACATTTTGTCTCCCTAAATATGTGCTTTTCGGAGGATGGAAAGCAGCACACTTACTAACGGGAAGATCGAAATGTGACTCGATGTCAACGTTAAAGTGCTGCAGAGAAGTGACTTTAACGTGACCAAGGCTTTTACCTCTGACAAGATAATTGCTTGGTAGTTATCGCCGTTAAAAGAAACGTCGTTTGAATGTCCGTATTCGTTATCAAATTACACTCTGGTTTCCTCACTTCATTGTACCCTGGTTGACTATTTGACATCAACCGAATTGTTTATATTGAATCATATGGCTAACGTTGATAAAAGGAAGCGCTTGTGAAGCCTTTCTCCCCTCCTTGTCTTTTGGAGCTCTGTATAAAACAGACAAAGCGACTTGTCCACTGTTTTAAATATTATGCGGGTAAGAAGTATTGTAGTTGAATGTCAAGTACAAGCAGCTAGCTAGCTTGCTAGCCACCTTTTAAATTTTATTTACCACTAAGTAAATGCAGTCCCCGCGATGCCAAGGTAGCTCGCTGGTGACCGATATCAATCGCTAGCGTTTGCTTTTAGTCAGCGGTCTGTTCAAGTCAATGGGACGGCTAATTAGCTAGCTAACACGAAACGCGATTTCTTTTCTATTAAAGTGACAACTTTGCATTTATACTTTAACTTTCGCATGAAACGTTTTATTACAGCTCTTCAAATAAATATTGCTACAAAAGGTAGTCGCACATCTCAGCATTTTCTCGCTTGTGTCGACTTATTTGAAATTGGCCTCATAGGAAACCATTCATTTTTATGAAGAAGTTGGGTGTATCAATATAGCGGCCGGGGGCTTCACTTTGGATAATGTAAATATGACGACATCAGCAATCTAGTGTTCTAAATATATATATGTATGGCTCTGACCCAAGCTCCTCCGACCAGACACGCATCTGATGCACGCGCTGACAATGCCTTATCGGTGGCCGCCGTCAGCTGGCTATTTACATGGTAAATCGCACACACAAAACCTAACCCCCATCACAGCAACTGTAGTTAGAGGAAAAAGAATGTAGCCGTTTTCCTGTCCAACAGAAGTACAGCGAGCTCCGAGTCCAACTTGAAACCAATGCTATCCCGAACTTCTCTCCATCTTCAAAATGCAACGCCAATATTGACACGCGTTTTATAGCGTTTATTGTCAAACTCTCTTTTAGACTCCCTTTTTGCCAAATCCGTTTTCCTCTTTTTGGGTTGTTTTGCACTGAACGCGGGTGTTTCCAAACGTGGAATGGCAACTTTTCCTGTGCGGTCGTCCACCACTGCTGCAGAGTGGTTTCCGCATCAGCTGTAGTAGAACAGCCAATCGCTGTTTGGCTCTCTCAAAGCTCTGTAAGCTGCTCTGTGATTAGTCAAAATCTACCGTCACGGGTAGATTCTTTGCAGGCTGAAAACAGAGCCTAGGGGAGACGTAGAGGTCTGATCTTTTTTCACATCACTTCCTTTACATTATCCCCAAGGTTATTATGTAAATTTTTGCCTAAAACGGTCAAAAGAAAGCTGCCTACCTAGCCTTTAAGTATTTACTTTCAGTTTTTCACCATTTGTGACTTTCTCCTTTGTGTATACCTGGAATTATAGGCTATTACATGACACTGTGAATACAGAGCCACTCAGTTATAATTCAAGTATTATTCTTATTTTTTTTATTTTATTTAAATTTTTTTAAAGATATGAACAGATTCTAAGAGCAAATTCTATGGCCAGAAAATTGCAGCAAAATGATGTTGAATATGGTAACTGGTTTTAAATAAGTCTTGTGGCCTTGATCAGATAAAAAAATCACAAAAGGATCATAATCAGCACAGGTCTAACCAAAAAGGTGAAGCCTTCCATCTGTTATCTACATTTAATTGTCTTCAACAGTGCAGTGCAGTCACGTTGGTTGTATTTACGGAAGTAGGGGGGGTCGTGGGAGAGAAAAGAAATCAGAAGTGAAGGTATCAATGCGCTGTCGAAGCGCGCAGAGGGTGTTACTACGCCTGTCATTATAGAACGCACTTCCCACAGCATAGAAAAAGCCACATTTGGATTTGCGTACCCGAACCCAAACTCATGTCACTGGTCATATAAACCTATGTAAACAGGAAAAACGTGGAAGACTTTGGTCGCATCTAACTACAGCCCCGAAAAATACAGTTGCCCACACTGAGTCTAGCTACAAATGCGAACAGGAGTGGCAGCGCGTCTGGCAGACTGGGAGGTCGCTCAAAGCTCGGAGAGGTACGCATCATCTCGTCTCATTTCATAGAAGAACATATTTCATTATGAAAGTACGGTGGACTGTTCCTTTAACTTTACTATAATGATTTTATTACACACACTCCACTGAGCATATTATTCTATTCATTTTGAGATCTGAACTTAATGTGTCTGAATTGCTGTTTAGACGCGTGAATGACTTTGGCAGGCAATGAGTCGCACTGAACCCCGCCTAGTAGTAATATTATTGAAAAACTGTTAAAAATGTAATGTTGTTCAATTTTTTTGTTATTAGGCAAGTATTATATTCATATTTACAATTCAAGGAAACCTGACTTCCCTCGTTTTGGGTGGGGGGGGGGGGCACTCACATGGGCAGAGATGAAGCTGGATACATCCTCCCTCTCAGGCAGGAAGTCCTCCCAGTTCAGTCCAGACTCCCTCCACAAAGAGCCCACTTTCTGATGGCTCTGCAGCACAAAGACAGAGCGTCACATACACATTGTACACAACAGAGACACACTCCTTCAGGAGATGGTAACATGCAAATACCCTCTATATATGCTTGACCCAAAAATCATAATTATAACACATGCACACACAAGTTGACACATGATAACAAAAAAAAAAAACAGATGGAAGATGAACCAAACAACCCACTTTCCTAGGCAATGTACTACTAAGAGCATTATAAAGCACAAATGTCTACACTACAAACACAATTTTGATGCAAAACACACGCACACACAGTCTCTTAGTAAAGAATAAAAAAACAAGCACCCTGACATGTACAAAACCCAAAACCAGTGAAGTTGGCACGTTATGTAAATCGTAGATAAAAACAGAATACAATGATTTGCAAATGCTTTTCAACTTATATTCAATTGAATACACTGCAAAGACAAGATGTTTAATGTTCAAACTGAGAAACTTCATTTTTATTGCAAATAATCATTAACTTAGAGTTAGCTTTTATACCACTGTGTTACATCGCCTTTCCTTTTAACGACACTCAGTAAACGTTTGGGAACTGAGGAGACCAATTTTTGAAGCTTTTCAGGTGGAACCCATTCTTGCTTGATGTACAGCTTAAGTTGTTCAACTGTCTGGGGTCTCCGTTGTCATATTTTACGCTTCATAATACGCCACACATTTTCAATGGGAGACAGGTCTGGACTACAGGCGGGCCAGTCAAGTACTCGCACTCTTTTACTACGGAGCCATGCTGTTGTAACGTGCAGAATGTGGCTTGGCATTGTCTTGCTGAAATAAGCAGGGGCGTCCATGAAAAAGACGTTGCTTGGATGGAAACATATGTTGCTCCAAAACCTGTATGTACCTTTCAGCATTAATGGTGCCTTCACATATGTGTAAGTTGCCCATGCCTTGGGCACTAATACACCCACACACCATCACAGATGCTGGCTTTTGAACTTTGCGCCTATAACAGTCCGGATGGTTCTTTTCCTCTTTGGTCCAGAGGACACGACGTCCACAGTTTCCAAAAACAATATGAAATGTGGACTCGTCAGACCACAGAACACTTTTACACTTTGCATCAGTCCATCTTAGATGAGTTTGGGCCCAGCGAAGCCGGCGGCGTTTCTGGGTGCTGTTGATAAATGGCTTTTGCTTTGCATTGTAGCGTTTTAATTTGCACTTGCAGATGTAGCGACGAACTGTAGTTACTGACAGTGGTTTTCTGAAGTGCTCCTGGGCCCATGTGGTGATGTCCTTTACACACTGATGTCGGTTTTGATGCAGTACCGCCTGAGGGATCGAAGGTCACGGGTATGTCGGTTTTCGGCCTTGTCGCTTACATGCAGTGATTTCTCCAGTTTCTCTGAACCTTTTGACGATATTACGGACCGTAGATGATGAAATCCCTAAATTTCTTGCAATAGCTCCTTGAGGAACGTTGTTTTTAAACTGTTCAACAATCAGCTCACGCATTTGTTCACTTAAGTGGTGACCCTCGCCCCATCCTTGTTTGTGAATGACTGAGCATTTCAGGGAAGCTGCTTTTATACCCAATTATGGCACCCACCTGTTCCCAATTAGTCCGTTCACCTGTGGGATGTTCCAAATAAGTGTTTGATGAGCATTCCTCAACTCTGTCTTTTTTGCTACTTGTGCCAGCTTTTTTGAAACATGTTGCAGGCATCAAATTCCAAATGAGCTAATATTTGCAAAAAATTACAAAGATTACCTGTTCGAACATTAAGTAACTTGTCTTTGCAGTGTATTCAATTGAATATAGGCTGAAAAGGATTTGCAAATCATTGTATTCTGTTTTTATTTACAACTTACACAACGTGCCAACTTCACTGGTTTTGTATTTCAATTAGAAATTTCATGTTTTGCATATAAGTAAGTATCATAAAGAGGATGAACTGATTCAATTTTGGACAATTTACAATTTCTAGATTGGCCACCAGGGGCCAAAAACTGAAAAAATCACTGTTTTTATCATATCTCTGGAAATATTTGTCCGATTGACCTCAAATCAAGTGCAAATGTCCCACAGTAACATTATACCAGTTTGGTTCAAAATTTTGACACAAGGTGGAGCTTTGTCACATAAAATTCACCATTTTTGCCATATCTTTGGAACCATTTGTCCAATTGACATGAAACTATGTGCAACTGCAAGGTCATGACCTCACAACGTGTCACATGATGACATCATACCTGTATGGTTCAATATTTTGCCACCAGGTAGAGCTTGGTGATGGAAAAATGACCATTTTGGCCATATCTTCAGAACCATTTGTTCGATTGACCTGAAATTAAGTTCAAATGAAAGATCATGACCTGAGGGGCTTTATATTGTATTGGGTCTATTCGAGGATTGGGGAATTGGAGGATTGGGGCGTTCGGGGATATACCCCAAGCCATCACCTCTGACGGCATAAGCCTAATTTGAATGTTTGCTTCTCATATCAATAAAGCAATTTGATGTAAGTGATGAAATAAAGATTTTCATGATTAATAGCAGTATTCTACCTTCAAAAAACTTCCTCAATCAAGTTTTTCAGTTGAGAGACATGCACCATCAAGCAGGTTTTTTTTCTCCATTCTTCTGCATCACGCAAACCTGAGGAAAGCTAACCTTAGCTGACGACGTTGAGGAGTAGGCGATGGTACTCTACTATACCTGTAAAAACGTGGGAGTGACCAGTGAGATGATTACTGTGAAAGTGTGGGTTTCAGTTTGTTTGTCGGGGTGTTTGTGTGATGGTTCTGCCCTGCAGTCCCTCCCCCTCCTGCTGTCTTTGCCTCCACTTCCACACCTGTTGCTCGTTGAAGTGGAGGTGAAAGACCTGCATTCTGGTTTTAGCCTTGGCGTTTTGTGTTGCTGCTGCTCCCCTCTGTGTTTGTGGAAGGTTTGTTTATTTTTATGAAAAATTATTTAAGAACCTTTTACTTTTTACCAGCCTGTGCGAGTGGGTCCTCTTACCTGCTTTTGGGCCCATGGTCCCAGTGCCCGCCGCCTTGTAGTTTTCAGCCAGTGGAACCAATCCAAGACAGTTTGTTTGTTTGTTTGTTTTTTTGCTTTTTAGGGCTCATTTGTACCATGTATCATTTATTTCATATGTTATAATTTATTTTATTTTTAATTATTTAATTATGATGATTTAAATCATGTTCCGTACCTGTATCAATCAATGTATACCGCCAGTCGGCCGCCACACAACCCTTATATAATAAAAAATTGACTGTTGTCAAATGCAAGTCTGAAGACTTGTTATAGGTTTTCATTTTATTAATTATTTCTCTGTTATTACTGTTATGGAGGTGTTGCTCAGAGCAGTAGCGGATGACATTATCTTTTCCTTTAGTATCAAGAGTGATATTATCAGTTCAGGTACTATCTGATTGGTTTACTATGCATGGAGGTGGGGCTCAGTACCACAAATAAGAAGATTTATTTTTTGTAAGGGTTATTATATTAAAACGTTGGTCTGAGATCTGTACTGCTGTTGGCGCCCAAGTCTTCGTGTCCTGTCATATTATTCTGGGTCTTACCAAGTTTGGTTTTGAAATGTGAAGGCCTTCAGAGTCATGTTTGTTTCTAACTCTCTGATCTATTGGACAAAGTAATCTACTGTAATTGTACGAAGGTGGAGCCAAATACAATGGAGTACATCAGCCGCCTTTCCTACTTTGCTTGTCATATTGCATTCAACTGGAAACGTAGAAATTTGAAAATTGGGCTAATCTAAGGTTCAAATTATTTCCACGCAAATTGAGTCTGCTTCATGAAATTGGCCAGAACCTACGGTCAGTATGGCTGCTTTGCCGAGTTACCTCTCCTTGTGCAATACCCCAGGTTTATTATCTCACAAACTCACCGTGGTCCATTCACATTGTGGATTTTTACGGCTGTTGTTTGAGTAAGGCAGTGGTAACCAACCCTATTCCCGGGGATCTACCATTCTGTTTACACCTCAATCCTAATTTTGCTTAACTGGTTCTAATATTGAACAGCTCAACTAGAACTCTACCTGATGAATATGCAGTGTGCTTTGTTAGGGTTGGACTGAAAACCAATGGGACAGTAGATCTCCGAGAACAGGTTTGGTTACCACAAACTGAGAGAGAGAGAGAGAGAGAGAAAGAAAATGGAGGGAGAGAGAGAAAAGAATGGAGCAGGAGAAAGATGGAGGGAGGGAGATTGAGATGGAGAGGGAGGGAGAGAGAGGGGACAGGAGGGAAGTAGAGACAGCAAGGGGGAATGGGAAGAAAAAGAGAGAGAGAGAAGGGGAGGAACAGACAGGGCAACAGATAAGTACAATGCATGACACAGCCAAGCGATCTGTGCATTACACAGGCGTGTGCACCACTGTACAACACACAGAGGAGCACAAGACCAGGAAAAGCACACGCATTCCAACCTCATTACACCCAAATCTGCACACCAAGTGTGACAGCACAAGAGCCAACAGGAGTGAGACTGACCGACACATCACTTCCCCTCAAAGCCCACTGCCCCCCTCCCGTCACTACCCCACAAATGGGAGGGGCCACTCACCGGGCGACTCTGTGGCTGGGCGTTCATTGGCTGCGTCGGCGGAGAGTACACAAGCTGGGTGGCGGCATTCTGCCCTGAGGGGTATGGGGACTGCAGGGGTGGAAGGGAGGGAGGGAGAGGGAGAGAGAGAGAGATGGTTAGAGAAATACAAATTTGGACTGAAGCAAGTTCATTCACATACAGCAGGCAGCATCACTGAACAGGCAAAGCTGTGCAGCTAACAGGAGCACACAGGATGTGACGGATCATGCAGTGCACTATATCACTCCATTCACATGCAGATGCACACAGCAGTACACAGAGAGGCTCAGCCCTGCCCTGCTCTGACTCTGGGCGAACAAAGCCCCACCCTGACTGACTCTGGGCGAACAGAGCCCCACCCTGACTGACTCTGGGCGAACAGAGCCCCACCCTGACTGACTCTGGGCGAACAGAGCCCCACCCTGACTGACTCTGGGCGAACAGAGCCCCACCCTGACTGACTCTGGGCGAACAGAGCCCCACCCTGACTGACTCTGGGCGAACAGAGCCCCACCCTGACTGACTCTGGGCGAACAGAGCCCCACCCTGACTGACTCTGGGCGAACAGAGCCCCACCCTGACTGACTCTGGGCGAACAGAGCCCCACCCTGACTGACTCTGGGCGAACAGAGCCCCACCCTGACTGACTCTGGGCGAACAGAGCCCCACCCTGACTGACTCTGGGCGAACAGAGCCCCACCCTGACTGACTCTGGGCGAACAGAGCCCCACCCTGACTGACTCTGGGCGAACAGAGCCCCACCCTGACTGACTCTGGGCGAACAGAGCCCCACCCTGACTGACTCTGGGCGAACAGAGCCCCACCCTGACTGACTCTGGGCGAACAGAGCCCCACCCTGACTGACTCTGGGCGAACAGAGCCCCACCCTGACTGACTCTGGGTGAACAGAGCCCCACCCTGACTGACTCTGGGTGAACAGAGCCCCACCCTGACTGACTCTGGGTGAACAGAGCCCCACCCTGACTGACACAGGAAAATAGAGCACCACCCTGAATAACCTTAGGTGAATAGAGCCCCACCATGACTGACTCGCAGTGAATGCAGCCCCAGAGTCTGAGCAAATACAGCCCCGCCCTGTCTGACTCAGGGTGAAAAGAGCCCTGCCCTGACTGACTTAGGGTGAACAGACCCTAATTACGACAAAGTCAGGACAAACACAGCCCACCCGGTCTAACTGAGGGTGAAGAGTCTTACCCTGAAGTAAATCAAGGCAGGTAGAGCCCTTGGGGTGAATAAAGCCCAGTCCTGACGGACTCAAGGCGAACAGAACAAAATTCTGACTCACTTTCTAGATTGGCTAGATTACAGTACTGTACAAAGATTTTAGGCACTTTTAAAACTATTCAGTAAGGCTGAGATAATTCCAAATATCATGAAATGAGAGGTTTCTTAATATTGAAAAGTGTACCATACAGAGGCATGAAATATTTGATGCATCTTCCCTTTACCTAAAAATCAGGAATGCTGGCCTGTGGTTACATAGTTTTCGAAGATGACTGGCTCTCTGCTTGTTCCAAGTATACTGGAGAACTTGCCGCAGTCCCTCTAGAAACTTAAGCCACTTTCACACCGGACGCAAAACAAAATTTTCGCATGACAGATTACATTCAAACTCGATGCGAAGACGCAAATTATATGCGTCTTTGCATCGACTTTGAACTGTCTCACTTGCTTCCGTCTCCTCGAGATCCACGACAGCCATGATTACGCTGAGATCAGGACTCAGCATTATCTATATTATCCATTTTGGTCGGCTTTAATGAAATACAAACATTATTTGGAAAATTATTTTTTAAATAAATATTTGATACCTGAAATCTGCATATTACCCTCAGCAACACTAATGTAGAAAAAAAATAAATAAACACTTAACACCAAATACACAAAAGAAAATCCAGGATGCCTTAAAACATTTGCACAGTATTGCAGAGTTCCCTACTGACTCGCTCGGGCCGAATACAGCCCTGTCCAGATATACGATGAACAGAGCTACGTTCGGACTGATGCAGGGTGAATAAAGCTCTATGACGACTGTCCAGGGGTGAATAGAGATCCAGCCTGACTGACTAACTATGAATAGAGCCTTGTTCTGACTGACACAGGGGAAATAAGAGCATCGACTCCCTTGGGACAATCAGAGCCCGCTCCCAACTCACTCAAGATGAACCAACCCCAGTCCTGACTGATATGAGGGAATAGAGTCCAGTCTTGACTGACTTGGGGCACATGGAGCCCCTCCTTATCGACGCAGACTGAAGAGAGGCTGGTCCTGAGATTCCGGAGGAACAGGGCCCGATCCAGACTCACTTGGGACAAATAAAGTCCTGTCCTGACTTACGGAGGAGGAATGGATTGGAGTCCTCTCTTGACTGACACGGGTGCAAATTGAGCACTGTCCTGACTAATACAGAGGGAACAGAGCTCTGTCCTGATTGACACAGGGTGAATAAAGCCCGGTTCAGAGGGTTCTATTGACGAATAGAGTCCCATCTTGACTCACTCAGGTGGAACAAAATCCGATCCAGACTGATGCAGGGGAACACAGCCCAGTCCTGACTGACTGCAGGAGACTAGAACCTCGCTATGATTTGGGGAAAATGGATCCATCCATTTGAAGCAGTACACCACTTGAAAGCAAATGTAGCGTTCAAGATCAAATGGCTAGGACTCTTACGAGAGAATAAAACTTAAAGTGACAAGGCGTCCTGAGAAATTATTTTTGGATTTGGCTCAGCTTTCCATTTAATGTATTTTTTCTAAGAGGGTTCATGACTGATGGATAAATAAATACTCAGTTTATTTATCAGTTTATTATTTACTTGAAAAAGTACCTGTCTACTAAAGGTGAGCGACAAAACACTGTACTTACGTTTATGTGAATTAGGAAATTTAGGTTACATTCTATGTTGTCAGTAAACCATCATGTATATTTTTTTATTAACAAAGCAGCATTCCACCACTGCATCATGTTCATTTCAGTATGTATGGCTTTTTGCTGCCGCTATGTGGGTAGCCAAATTTTTAACAAGCATATACATTATGAAATATACCCTGGTAGCTCCTGCAGACAGATATTCCCGGTTGATAACAGATAATGTTTTTTTATGGAGAGAGATGATTCATACAACATCTACACCATCATTTCAGACTTGAGAACTGCAATGTTTTGAATAGTTCTAGGGCACCATTTCCTCATGAATATTCAATATACAGTCATGTATTCCAGGCAAAATTGCGATTATGGACTCATTTAGACACCTGGGTCGAAGGTTACTTCTTAGGATTTAACATACCATTCATAATGACTCAGCAGAAATCAAACTGCCTGGGTTAACAGTAAAGCCATATAAAGACCTACTTGATAAAACGAGATATGAAACAACGTAAAGGTACCCAAATCTAGACATTCAAACAGTAGTGCTGCTGGGTTTCTCTTTTAACCCAATAAATGCCTGGCTGATTGGGCAGTTTTTTAATTCAAATTGTGTCCTCGGTTGGAATCAGTCCTGGCACACAGGAAAGCATGAAAACAAGTAGTACTGCTGGCTTCCAATGCCCAATTTAAGCATTTCTGACCCATTTAACACCCATTTCAATTCATTTGAAAGGCCAAAAAAATTAAGCAGCAGATAAAGACTTGTATGGTCTGTTCTAGCGAGCGACAGAAGACCCTCTTACCTCAGCCCCTTGGAAAAAAGGAGGACTGGCCCACCAACAACTAAACATTTTACAAATTGTTGCTGAGATGTATCAGAAATGTTATAATACTGGCAGCAAATCTCGCAATATTAAAGGTGCACCATGCAAGTTGGTTTACTTTCAATTCTGTTGACATTCGAACTCAAACAAAACAGAGGTTGCCACGGATCTATATCGAATAACTGGATTAGCCAGTTAGCCTAAAGCTACCTAGATTGCCAAACTGAAGTTAACACGGCATAAATAATATAATCCAGTAAAACTGCTGTGTTATGATGTCAATTAGACCAGACTAACTAGACAACAAAACCGGTGCTGACCGGTCTAATCGTTAAGGCAAATTTATGCCAGCACTAAAAAAGGCTAATGTTCCACTGATACGGAAGCCCTGAACCGCACTGTGAAAAAAAAAATTTTTGTGGTGAAGTAAAAGTGTAATTTTTTTCCTTTTGTTATTTTGCGATATTATCTCGTTATTTCGAGATAATATCTCGTTATTACGAGATATTATCTCGTTATTACGAGATATTATCTCGTTATTTCGAGATAAGATCTCGTTATTTCGAGATAAGATCTCGTTATTACGAGATATTATCTCGTTATTTCGAGATAATATCTCGTTATTTCGAGATATTATCTCGTTATTTCGAGATAATATCTCGTTATTACGAGATATTATCTCGTTATTTCGAGATAAGATTACGCCCTGTCTGGGCTTGAATCAATATAATCGCCCATTTTTCCGAGGATGCATCGGCTGGTAACTTGTGTGAACATGACAGCAGGCATATAACAGAATTCCTTTCGGCATCTAAGCGGGAGCGGGACGCTCCTGAGAGAGAAGGGCAGGGTTACGTTTCCCAAAAGCATAGATGCCAACTAAACAAGTTACACTAACATGGCAATATTCCCCGCCGCCTCAATGTTTTGTGTCCGTAGGGACGGACGGACGGAGCTCAATGCTATATACCCCGCTTCGCGCTATTCGGGGGATACTTAGCAATGTACATCGTTCGTCCATTCACAGTCAGTGACTGCGTTTACGCACCATGTTCCTGTATTTGATTGCGTACCTGTCATGTAAACGAGTTCAATAACCCGATTAAGGTCATTTTCCGATTCGAAATATTCCGAATAAGACCCCTGGCATATGCCTGTTTTAATCGGAATATTGGCTCATGTATACACCTTAATCAGAATATGCCCTCGAACTGAATATTCAACCACGTCTGCGCCTGTTCACTTCGCAAGGAATTAGCATTTTTGGAGCAAAGAGGAGACGACTGTGTGCATAATGAAAGACATGAATATATTGTAATATATCGATGGGCGAAAGCACCGTAACAACGATATAATTATGGTGGGCGAAAAGTGGAGAGAGACTGGTTTTGTGTTGACTGATAGCGCCAACCCGATTCAGCATCGCTGGAAAACTCTGAAGGCAGCATATTCCAAAGCGAAAAAATAAAGGCAATGACTTTTTTTTACGCCAGTCGTAATCTTGCTCCAATTACCCATTCTTAAGATCTTCCGTATGTTCATGCACAATGTAGGAAATCCGGACTTGGAGCCATAGACTGATTTATACAGTCTGCTTATACAACGGCATTAAGGATAACGCACAATTAATGCATCTTGTATGTTACCATGTATCTTAAAAGAATGAAACAACACCAGCATTACGTTTTAACAAGTTTAATAATACATGTATGAATATTTAGGTAATAGAATTATGTATAATTAACATGAATTAAGCTGCTTTCACACCGGACGCGAAACGAATTTTTCGCAAGACAGGTTACATTCAAATTCAATGCAAAGACGCAAATACGCGTGCATTCGCGTCTTTGCATTGACTTTTGAAAGTGATCTGTCGTACGAAAAATTCATTCGAGTCCAGTGTGAAAGTGGCTTTATTGTAAACATTCACAACGATATTTTTGAGTAAAGAAATACAGATTCAGAGCGACAAAAACAATTAAAAACATCTATTTTGATTAATGCACATTCGGATTCAACATTTATAGCCTAACAACATAACCATATGGAATATCTTATTTATTATGAAATAATTAATCGGAACAATGACACGGATTAGAAAACAACAGGAAGGTGCTGAACTTTTTTTCTGATTACCTTTTTATTTACGCAATGCCCTTTCAATATAACTCCGTGTCCGACAGTCGATTATTGTTTTTAATCTCTTAAAATCTGCTGAATCTTTTAGATATTAAACGTGAATGTTTTGATCAGAGGGCTCATTTCTTCAAGATGAGTACCGAGAATTTCAATCAATGTGTCTGTTTAAGCTCTGCTAAATAAAGTGGGTCGACATTGGCGCGGGACTTAGTGCATTTATGACGAATTTAGCGTCTGACGAACAGAGATCCTAAAATACTCCGTGTCCGAAAGTTATAAGAGTTTTAATTTTTCGAGTATTCCAGCAATCATTGGACGTAGAAACCTGGCCATGTTTGTGTTCGACCTTCACAAAATGCAAATTGATATCTATCCACTTTTCTTGATCTTTTTATTCGTCTGTTTTCTTTCGTTGAAGATAGACAACAGTTTTTATTCGGTCTCTCTTTTGAAAATTAGTCAGATCGATCAAAAGTTCAGCACCTTCCTATTGTTTTCTAATCCGTGTCATTGTTCCGATTAATTATTTCATAATAAATAAGATATTCCATATGGTTATGTTGTTAGGCTATAAATGTTGAATCCGAATGTGCATTAATCAAAATAGATGTTTTTAATTGTTTTTGTCGCTCTGAATCTGTATTTCTTTACTCAAAAATATCGTTGTGAATGTTTACAATAAAGCCACTTTCACACTGGACTCGAATGAATTTTTCGTACGACAGATCACTTTCAAAAGTCAATGCAAAGACGCGAATGCACGCGTATTTGCGTCTTTGCATTGAATTTGAATGTAACCTGTCTTGCGAAAAATTCGTTTCGCGTCCGGTGTGAAAGCAGCTTAATTCATGTTAATTATACATAATTCTATTACCTAAATATTCATACATGTATTATTAAACTTGTTAAAACGTAATGCTGGTGTTGTTTCATTCTTTTAAGATACATGGTAACATACAAGATGCATTAATTGTGCGTTATCCTTAATGCCGTTGTATAAGCAGACTGTATAAATCAGTCTATGGCTCCAAGTCCGGATTTCCTACATTGTGCATGAACATACGGAAGATCTTAAGAATGGGTAATTGGAGCAAGATTACGACTGGCGTAAAAAAAAGTCATTGCCTTTATTTTTTCGCTTTGGAATATGCTGCCTTCAGAGTTTTCCAGCGATGCTGAATCGGGTTGGCGCTATCAGTCAACACAAAACCAGTCTCTCTCCACTTTTCGCCCACCATAATTATATCGTTGTTACGGTGCTTTCGCCCATCGATATATTACAATATATTCATGTCTTTCATTATGCACACAGTCGTCTCCTCTTTGCTCCAAAAATGCTAATTCCTTGCGAAGTGAACAGGCGCAGACGTGGTTGAATATTCAGTTCGAGGGCATATTCTGATTAAGGTGTATACATGAGCCAATATTCCGATTAAAACAGGCATATGCCAGGGGTCTTATTCGGAATATTTCGAATCGGAAAATGACCTTAATCGGGTTATTGAACTCGTTTACATGACAGGTACGCAATCAAATACAGGAACATGGTGCGTAAACGCAGTCACTGACTGTGAATGGACGAACGATGTACATTGCTAAGTATCCCCCGATTAGCGCGAAGCGGGGTATATAGCATTGAGCTCCGTCCGTCCGTCCCT
This sequence comes from Gymnothorax reevesii, assembly GCA_029721435.1. Lineage (NCBI taxonomy): Eukaryota > Metazoa > Chordata > Actinopteri > Anguilliformes > Muraenidae > Gymnothorax > Gymnothorax reevesii. The sequence goes on along the minus strand of CM056575.1, from coordinate 41,482,888 downwards.
ACGAACACAAAACATTGAGGCGGCGGGGAATATTGCCATGTTAGTGTAACTTGTTTAGTTGGCATCTATGCTTTTGGGAAACGTAACCCTGCCCTTCTCTCTCAGGAGCGTCCCGCTCCCGCTTAGATGCCGAAAGGAATTCTGTTATATGCCTGCTGTCATGTTCACACAAGTTACCAGCCGATGCATCCTCGGAAAAATTGGCGATTACATTGATTCAAGCCCAGACAGGGCGTAATGTTATCTCGAAATAACGAGATAATATCTCGTAATAACGAGATATTATCTCGAAATAACGAGATAATATCTCGTAATAACGAGATCTTATCTCGAAATAACGAGATCTTATCTCGAAATAACGAGATAATATCTCGTAATAACGAGATATTATCTCGAAATAACGAGATAATATCGCAAAATAACAAAAGGAAAAAAATTACACTTTTACTTCACCACAAAAATTTTTTTTTTCACAGTGCGGTTCAGGGCTTCCGTACACTGACACTCAATTACCGTTGACGGACAAATTTGATTCTGCCAGGTTATCAATGAGGATGTGACGTTAGAGCAACTTAAATAGATCATGTGATTCACACTCGACAATGAATGGCAGGCAGTTTTACATACATCTCCATAACGCACAACTCACTTCACTCGTGAAAGCTGATTTAGCGACCTTGATAAGTTTACATTGCGTTCTCTTCAGCGAACCCACTTTCGCTTCGTAGGAAAATTAGCCTAGAGCTTCACGGCAGCTAATGAGTGAAGACAGCGCAAGAGAAAACTCAATACTAGACATCCTTGGGAGTTACATGCATTATGCGCGATTGAATCTCACACCCAGTGTTTTTAAAATAAAGACAACGGTTGACGAGATGCGAGCTTACGGCTACTTTCTTTTTTTTTCATAAAGTTTTTAAATCCCCCCTCGCATAATAATAATAATAATCATAAGTGCAGGATTGAAGTCTTGTCTTCTTCAGTCTCAATTACTTTGGACTTCAATTTCGTTGTACCACTGCCCCACTAAGGCGAGATGTAGAAAAATCCGTATTGATTTCCTATGGAACCCGAGAGGGTTATGGAACAGTCGAAATTGACAGTGTGGGGTTTAAGCAGGCATGGAGAACTTATAGATTGAAGTGCATGAAGGAAAAACAATTACGACGCAGATACTGATATTATTATGACCTTGTTTAATTTCGTTTAGTGAAATTAACTGATAATCTTTTGCGGAGTAATATGTTGAATCAGTATATGTTGAATTAATCTTTTATACTCTGGAAGTCAAGTAGTAGCACAGCGACATTTAGCGTTTGCTAAAATAAAACGCAGTTCAACTTGTTCAGTATGGCAAACATCCATCCCGGACATTAGAGGAAACATTTCATCACACTTGAATAGGAAACAACCATGTTGGTCTCTGTTCTGGAACTAATTGGGAGAAGATGGAGTGGGAAGAGGAAGAAGGAGGGAAAAAGAAAAGGAAGAAAGAAATAGAAAAATGAGAGGGGGAGGAAATATATGTAGCCGGAATGAAATTAGTGGGAGAGTATCATCAAACTAATCGTGCTTTCAGTGACAGCCATTTCGCAGGTAGATTTATCAAGCAAGAAGTGGGTGGTGGTTAGGGTTTGCTGGAGTGGTTTGGTAATAATTGAGTGTAAATCAAAGCGTCAAAGGGACAGGGCTCTGAAAATCAAAGACTTTGATTTAAATGAAGTAACATGTTTTAAAATGCGCAATCAGCCAACTGTTAAAGGACTTTAATGGCGTTGTTCACTCGGTGAAAGCTGATTCATTTATGGAGGTAGATGGTGTCTGTGGCGCTAGACGCTAAAAAAGTTATCGAGACGGCAAAGAAACTGATAGCTTATCAGTTTTATTAGAGTTTGAGGGGGAACTACCGGAACGAGTATATTTGGATTATGTTAGTTATTGAGTAAGTGCTTATGAACGGACTCTATTAAGATGCTTTTGGTGTCAAGATGACGGTCATGTGGCGGCAGTTTGTAGGAGAAGGATTTATCGTTGTAGACGGTGAGGGAAGGATGGGTGTAACGAGGACGAATGCAAATTGACAAAGGAAAGAGCTGTATGTCTTCACTGTGGGGGAAATCATGAAGCGGGTGTAGAACAGTGCGAGCGAAGGAAATTTGAGGGTGAGATTGCACGGAAACGTGTAGAAAGTAAAATTTCGTATGCAGAGGCTGTTAAGAGAGTGAGAGAAGAAAAAGGAGTTGCAGAGAAGGATCGACAGGCGAAGGTTGATGAAGTCCGATACAATGAGGAGATAGCGGGGGGTTTGGATAAAGAGCGTATATGTATAGAAAAGAAAAGGTTTCTAGCATTCATGGCTATGGTAATTCACTGTGCAAGTGAAATTGAGAGTAAAACTGAGCGCATAAAGATGGTTATTTACGCAGCTATTGAGTTTTTAGGAGTTAGGGAAGTTAAGGGAGAAGAAGCGGGACAGTTGAATCAGTGGCCGTTTCTCAAAGCCTAGGCTGCATCCTTCGAAGGCTGCATTTTTAGGGACCGTCGCTCAATTCCATCCGCCGGACTCACATTTAAGGTAAGAGACAAGGGGTTCATCTCGAAGCGTAAGCTGCAGCCTACGAAGAAGTGTACTCCTTTGAAACATCCACCAGGCCCGGATGTTTGCGTCATGCGAAACATACGTCACCGTACTGCGCTTTCAGAACTGAAGCAATTATGAATGGCAAGACGCGTTTGTGCTTGCTGCCGTTTGATAAGTTCCAGGAGATGGAAGAGGAGTTGGAGGAAGAGTACCGGCGACGAACCCGACGCAGACGTCGGCGTTTGTGGTGTAGCTATTTGTGGCCGACTGTAAGGTAATTAGGCATTTAATTTACATAATTGCATATATTTGGGTTCCTCGGTATCATGAGGCAAACTGATCACTGGTCGCAATGTATCAGCATACTGAATCGTCTGCTTTGGGTTCATAATAGGACTACATGTTCGGGCTACAACCTTGGTGATCAAAGACAGGTTCGTAGTCCTGGATGGGTTGCTACTTAAAAAAATTACTCTGTCGGCTATTATGAATTAAAGGATAATGCAGGCGTAGGCAACCAAAAGCAGTCAAATATAGATATAAATAAAACTTCTGCCAGTATTTTCCACACATCCAAACGTCGGACTGGAAGACTTTTATCCCCCTCTGCAAAACCGGTGGGGGCAAACTCTGGACATCGTCTCCGATGAATTATAAATTGCAATAACGCGTTGCTGACAACCGATTGGAAAAATTCAAAACGAGAGAGAAGCATCGGAGCTACAGTCACGCACTCGGTCTGAAAATATTAGGAGAGAAGCCGTGTTTCGAATGATTATTCTTCCCCTGCATACAGCAGCCATTCTAACTCAGTGAAGTGGTTAGCAGCTGTCGGATGATTACGTTGATTTGACATGTATTCTACCCATGGGTATTTGGTTAGGAAGTGAAGCACACCTTTGTGCTCAGTCCTGTTATAATTTAACAAATTGGTGTGCTGAACGCATATACAGACATTGTAGCATTCTGCAAAGGAGAATCTCTGATACTGAGCCCCTAACAGTGCATTTTATTAGCTGTAATATCACAGTACATTTATTAAATGTCCCAATTCATTTTCTTCCATTATAACCATATCCAAGATATATAGTGAAGTTATCAATGTTAAAAATTATATCTGTTCTCCCTCCATCCTGTAGATTCTCCATTACTGCCAGTTGGATGTATCTGTCCCAGTCCTGGCCAGATATTTTTAGGGGTGCGACACAAAGCCTGACTTCAGGCTTGGAAGACCAGCTATTGCAGCCCTCCTCCTGTTGTTGCACATGGACAGGCAGCATGGTTGGGGTCCAACGCTGGAAGTCCTTGTGCTACTGTTTTGGCTGGCTTGTGGCTTCTCATAGAGGGTGGTGTCAAGGGCGTTCAACATACCCCTTGCCACAGTGCACAGGGTAGTCCATCGTGTGGTGGAAAAAATGATGACATGCCTGCCCTCAGTCATCCACTTCCCGTCCACGGAGACCGAGATCGTGGCTGTGGGATGTGGTTTGCTGGGTTGGCTCAACACCGTGCTTCACTCGCAGCCGGAGCGATGGATGGCTGTCATGTACATATCACACTGTGCTTTCACTCATGCAGCCGGAGCGATGGATGGCTGTCATGTACATATCAGCCTCCAGCTGGTCCTGATGGTCACTGGTCACTGCAGAAAGCTGTTCGCCTCTGTTGTACTGCAGGCAGTGTGTGACCATCAGGGCCGATTCATTGATATATTTGTGGGCTACCCAGGCAGCGTACATGATGCACACACTCATGTGCATACATTACAGTTATGAATGTGTCAGTGTATGGTACATATGCAATGAAAACATTTCTGTACTATTTCAGTAATAAACATACTTTAACAAACACAATGTTTATTTTATAATAAAATATATTATTATAATTATAATATTAGTATAAATATTGTAATACTTTGTAATAAATTGTCCCATTTATTTTTTGCTTGGAGAGGGGACACTTTCTCCTCCAGGCCCATCTTCTGCAAGATTGTTCTAACAAAATAATGGGAAGTGGAGAATAGACACAGAAAACCAATTATAAGGAAATTCTGATTCATACAAGCTTGTTGACCTGAATGATCTACGCTGCAAGAACACTAAGAAATCGGCATCATCTGTTGGAACTGCAACTTGCAGCTGGTGCAATTTTCTGCCTTAATGCCTTAGGCAAGGGTATGGAGCCCTGCTCCTGCGGAGCAATAACCCTGCAGTTTTACATGTCTTTGCTGTAACATGCATGATTCCAATGATTACAGCTTGTCAAGGCCCTTGACCATTCAGTGGTTTGAATCGAGTGTGTTACAGCTGAAAATGTGCAGGACCACAGCACTCCAGGAGCAGGTTTCCCTGCAGAAATACTCTAACCTCGTACACTAGGTTGCATCTTTATGCAGCAAAGAAGGAGCACTGATAGCCGCAAGAGGTGATAAAACACAGAATTGATGGACCTCACTAAACATTTTTTTTCTAATTTACTGTTACTGTTGCAGTTGCCCTGTTACTATTCATTCTTTTCTTGGCCGACTGTTTGGTTTGTGCCCTGATGAATTAAAAAGTGAACATCAACTTTGTGTTCCTCATTCTCTGCACTTGACAGAAACTCTCCTTGGAAATGTCACAAGTGAACTAGTACAGTACGTGTGTAACAAATAAATGAAGGTATGCATGCTGGACGTGAAGACAATTAACATACTCAGTAGCGCAATTTCATGACTCATAGATAATGCATACGACTGAGGACTGGACTGCCGTTACTCTCTATCCGTGGTCTGCCAAGTTTCTCACACCGGTAAATTGATGGTCGTGTGCGGCTCTGAGGGGAATGATTTCCCCGTTATGGCTTTGGGCCCCGAACGACATTTATGTTTAATTAAGACGGAAAGTCTTACGATCGATGTGTTACATCTGTGGTAACTAACGTTATTTTTGCTATGTGGAAATACTGGTCATTCAGGGCTTCGCGGCGCTCAGTGTGCCAAACTTGTGGAAGTTGAGCAGTCCATAACTTCCTTAATATTCTACGCAGAAAGATCTTGGTACCATTGGATTCGTATTGACATATCCTTTGATATGACACCATTTTTGTTAATGTTGGACAATTATGATTCTCTCCCCCCCGTTTCGGTGGCGTATGTTTCATTACAAACTCCACCGAAACGGTCGCGTCTGCGGTCTCTGCCATTTTTTTTTTTTTTACTCTATTAATTAGGCACCTGGGTCCTGCGCCCGCACAGGGATATGGGATACATACGGCCGCAAAGGATACACCTGAACCGTCCTTTGACGTCCAGTCGACGAAGGCTGCATTTCAAGAGCGTTAGGCTATAGGAAAACCTAGTTCGCCACAAGGGGCAGATTCTCACTTAAAAGACAGAGTCCATTCCTCTGGACTTACGCTTTTGTCCGTCAATGAAACTGACTTGGCATGTATTTGTTCATTTGCTACATAATTAGAAATAAAGGGGAAATTTTATTCATTTATATTTATTTATTTTGTCAGTATCCATGCCTAAATGATCCAAAAGTGTTCATTATCAATTATAAAAATTGCTAGAAAAAACCTTGCAATTACGTCGATGCCACGGCGTGTGACAGTTTTTTCAGTGCATACTACATGCTTCCCTCTTGAGGCTATTTTTCAGTTGTTATCTGCATGTGAATAACGTGAATTCTGACCATGTAGCGCCTATGTCCCGCACATCAAATGGTCTGCTAGGGTACTGACCAGACAGATTAGGTAATAGGTGTGCTGTTTCATAATTGGCTAATTCAACTTGGTCGGTTTTGTCATTAAAATAAAAATCGATAATTTAATGGAGGATCAACACGCTAGTTTTTGCTTCACAAACATTTAAATACCGATGACTCGTTAGGTTTTGCCATAGCAAAACAGAGATTCAGAGATTATCTTTCATGTTGGCCTATCTTACTGCAGCCTGAATGATGAGGCAATGCCGAGTAGATCCTACAAAATGTTCTAATTGCAGTTTCGACTAAAATATGACTTCTTACGATTTTTTTTCATATCTCTTAAAGTTCCTCGGGCGCATTAAGCAATGCTTTCACCTCGGAACCCACGGTGACGGTGTAGCAGCCGAGAAGTGATGCCTTTCAAGGCTGCTGCCTACGTTTCGCAGTGCAGCCTGTCGAAACTCAGCCGGCGAAGACTAGGCCTATATTTTTCTGCCGCATTCGGAAGCGCCTTGGCAGAGGCAGAGTCTTCACTGATTTCGCAGCCCTCGTATGCAGCCTTCAAAGACTGCAACCGACTCATTAAGTTACACACGAAGTATAAATGTAGGGTTGGGTTTAAGGCTATGTTGAGAGTTAGGGGTTCATGTTAAGGGGCCTCAGTTATATACGGTGCGTAGGCACAAAAAAGAAACGTACGTCACTTTCTTTTCTGATTTATAAACACAAACTTGACATTAAAAAAGGGAAATTAAGATTATGCATAATGTCAATAATTTACAAGTCCATCCTGATTAATAGATGAAAATTCCATGCAGTTTATTTTACCCATAGATTTATAAATTAGGATATTTTCCACAAAATGTCATTTTTATTTTTTTGTGCGTACGTATTATTTAGATATGAAATCCACTCAATTTTTTATCAAGAAGACCCAAGGTTAGGGAAATCAGTGGCGCTTAAAATAAAGCTGCTTAGCGGAGGTTAAATGACATTACATCGATTTGGCGGATGGAATTGAGCGACGACCCCTAAAAATGCAGCCTTCGAAGGCTGCAGCCTACGCTTTGAGAAGCACCCAGTGTGTGTATTTTCCGTAACAGTTTGTGATTGGTTGGAAGCCGGCCTCCCTCATATTTTTTTTCATGATGCATCGACCATTAAGCGATGAGCCTTGCTTCAATCTGATTGGCTAATACGGGCAATTTTTTTTTCTAAGAGAGGCAAAGGCCGTGTTCGAAACCGCGCTCTACGGTCTACATACTACTCTCCCTACACACTAGTCACACTACTCGGTTCTCCCTACGAGCGAACCCTTCCTTCTTCTTCTTCTTTTGAATTATATGGTGAATTGCACACCAATTTGTGTATTACCGCCATCATCTGTGTGGTATAAAATAATGATTTACGAACGAACCCGTTTGAGAAATTAATATTTTTCATTGTGATCTATAAAATAAAATCCTCTTAACCCAACAATACGAGGAAGACCAAAGGGGGAAAAATGTGCATTCGTTTTGAGGGGATTGAAACAGGATGTTTAGCCAACCTGACTTTAGCCAACCTAAAATAGCAGTTTTCGACCCCCGACCGGCATTTCGCCGTTATGCCTTACCTGCTGAAGATGCGGCCAAGGACACAACGGAGTCAATCGGCCCGCCGTCAGCGTTTCATCTGTGCGCTTATGAATATTCATCAGAGGTAAGATACCATTTAAAAACAAGTTTCTACTTTCACTCAGCTTACTACTCCCAGTGGATGATGTGAACAGATGAGAGTGAAATGTTAACCTGGCTTCAAGCAAAAAACAGTTGTCAACCAAAGAATGACCACGAAGAAAGTATTCTTTAAATTACCATTTAATGTTAATTATCATGCATAATGTTATCGTATTTCTACTTGAAACAAAACTTAAACCCAAACAGTTACGTATAATGAGCAGAACGCGCCAAATGCTCTGCAAATGAAATTGTAGGGAAAACGTAGCCTAAATTCACATTAACCCCTTGGCGCAGTTATATACACCTGAATTCATGAATACCGAAATGTAATGGCTAAATTAATTCTGTAATTGAATTTTTGAATGTTTTACTTCAATTGAACCATTTTGGCCAGTATCTGCAATACAAATACTGAGTGATGAAGCATTAATTAAAACAGGGAAAAAACTCCTTTATTTGTATTCTGCATAAAGGGGAACATTTGAGCTCAGATATATTAAAATAAGATACAAAAATAATAAGATGGCAAATGTGAATTTAATCTTTAAAAAAACAGTCAAAATGCAATAATTTCATAGAAATATTCCAATGAGAAATTTAATAAATTACTTCACTTTTCTTTAAAGTTGAATAAATAATTACATTATCATATAGTAAAGAAAAAGATAAAGAAAATGGCTCTGTAACTAAATGCATTAAATAGTTAACAATGTAAATGAAATTATTTAACAACATTCAATACATAGTCCAATTAATAATTTAAAATATTGTCCTTTATAGTTGGGTTTGAGAGGGCCATACTGCAGGGTGAATCCCCAGGGTCCCCTGTTGCGCCTGTATTTTGAGGGAGGTGACCTGCGGGAGGACTTCCGCCTATGAAGGTCATTGCTGGAGAGCCTTATCCATCTCCTGGGAGAGAAGGACCATGGATGGGGGAAGTCAATAGAGGTGCTGGTGTTTGTGTACTGGCTGGCCTTTGGAACGTCCTACCGGGTCACGCCAGAGGCCTTTGACATTCCCCGCACCTCATGCCATGACATGATCCACCGGGTCAGTAAGGGCATCCAGGGGGTTTCCAGGAGGTTCATCCACCTCCCCACACCGGATAAGCTGCAGGAGATTGGAGACGGGTTCCAGCAGCTGTCTGGTTCCCCAGCCTTTGGTTGGGTGGGTGGGAGCATTGATGGCTGCTATGTCCACATTGGTGCACCTGGGCTGTTTGCAGTGGACTATTACAACAGGAAGCTGTTCAACTCGGTCCAGTTCCAGGCCATCTGCGACCACAAGGGTCGCTTTCTGGATGTGGTGGTGGGCTTCCCTGGCTGCGTCCATGATGCGCGGGTCCTGAGGTGCAGCCCCTTGTACGGTCACCAACTGTACCCACCTCCTGGATGGTGTCTGCCGAGCGATGGCGGATTCCCGTGCTTGGCAGAGCCATTCCAGGAGCCTGTCCGGAATCCTGTAAAGACCAGGTACAACACCAGGCTGTCCAGGGCACGGTGCGTGGTGGAGAAGGCAGTTGGGGTCCTCAAGACCAGGTGGCAGTTAATTTTCCTGAAGGCACTGGAGGCGAAGGTGGAGTTTGTGCCTGAGGTCATCTGTGCCTGCCTTTTCCTGCACAATGTCTGCCTCGAAAACGGGGATGTCTTGGAGCCTGAGGTCAAAGACGAGGATGACGGGGATGATGGCGATGATACTGATGATGTTGAAGCCCACGAGCCACTCCAGCGGTCCGGGGACACCCTCAGGGACAGACTTGCAGCATAAGTGTTTGCTTCTGATGTTCCCATTGCAGTGCTGCAAGAACATGATTTTTGTTAGTTTTTTTTTTTTTGGTTTGTGTTACTCTGCCCAGGGAGTTCTTAGTTCCTGATTTATCTAAAATATTAAGAGTGATTCACCCCTGGTGTACATAGTTGTCTTATAGTTCTTTAATTATTGCCTCTTAAAAATCCAACCCCTCGTCCGAGTCATAAGAGCTGGAAACAGGTAAAGTATAGGACTGCCAGGAAGAGAGAAGTGGGTGGGTTTAGTGGGTGGTTTAACCACATGGGCTGATACAGTAACCATGAAGTCCTGTGTTGATCTACCTGGAAACGCGCTGGCTAACAGGGCTCTGGTAAAACTATGCAGACCAATCACCTGCTTAGCGGATAAGTCATGATTACAGAAACATGGCTGGAAGACCTATGGCTAAGTGTAGAAGTCAAAGGTCTCTCCCTAAAACATGGTGCTGGACAATGACAGCTAAAAAGAAGTTGCTCAATTCATGTATGATCGTTGCCACCTGAAAAAGAGGGCTTTTTAGTGAAGTTAGTCAACTGGTTGATATTTCACTTTTTCATGTTCCCTTGCAATATTTAATACATTTCTGCAGAGCAAAAAACAGACACAACACCTTCCATTATTATTTAGGTTCTCTCAGGCAATGCAATTTGTGTGCGTATTCCATGGTACTTGACAGTTTTTTCTCTCGTGCTAGGCTGTTATGCAAAATCAGACCAGAGTAATGTAAAAGTATATGAAAATACACCATGCAATAAACCAGCTGGTCACAACTCTGATATCACTTGTTGTCGCTTACATTTTCATGGTCACTTGAAAATCAACAACGCTGTCTTTTTCCCTCAACTTTATTAACTTTTTCCCAATTCAGAACAGAATTATACAAAAAGCATTTTTTGTTAACATTTTGATTAAGCTCACGATCCCCATCATCATCTTGTTTCATTTGTGTTGACTGTAGTGCATATGATTTTTCAACTTACTTTATATTTCTGTTTGAGGTTCTCCCATTTCTGTTTTATCCACCGTGGCTCCACCTTGCCCTCCAGGCCATGCTCCTTTATTAACATTCTACAGAAACATAACATCGGTGACATCGACCTAACTGAATATAAGCATTTCCTAACGTTGCAATACACCGATAATATTATTTACATACTGAAATCCTCTGACCGCCGCATTGAGCCCCGCTGGGAAGAGCGCCTCATTGCAGGCTCTCCACGAGATGAGGCGCCCTGTATCTTCATCTGCCCCTATAAGAAACGGACAAACGAGCAAGATGTGCGTAGTTAGATCCAACATGCTGACAGTATATAAGCGGATGGAAACGTTCTTTGCAACTCTGAAATAATTCATTCAATACACCTTCAGCTGAATATTATTTTACCATATATGACCCGTATTACAAATGAAGAATTTTACTCACGTTTGTATTGACGCTGCTCCTGGCTGGTGCCGTGTCGTCTCCCACAGGTTCCGATGTTTTGCAGTTAAAGTGGCTTCTTATTATTTCTCGGCGAGTTTTTTCTTGGCAGTTTACGTCGCGTTGCATCTTGGGCAATTTGTGTATGAATAGTGTGCATACGATGCACCCACAAAATATTTGCACGATCTAGTATACATCCGGGAACTTCTTTCGGACACAAACTCACTCCCCACGCATCAGTGAACACCCTACCCCCTACCTCTGACGTAATTGCCAGTGTTAATGTACGAGGTTTCGAGCACAGGTAATTGAATAGTGAGCTTGCGATGCACCCACGAAATATTTTCCCGATCTAGCATACATCCGGAAACTTTTCGCGGTCACAAAATCACTCCCCACGAATAAAAACACCATGTCCCCTTAATCTGACGTCATCGGTAGTGCGAGCAGTGCGAGTAGTACGTTAGTGCGCGGTTTCGAACACGGCCAAAGTGAAGCTGGCCTCCGAACTGACAGACAGGGCGGAGGGCATGAGACACTAAGGCCGTGTTCGAAACCGCGCACTAACGTACTACTCGCACTGCTCGCACTACCGATGACGTCAGATTAAGGGGACATGGTGTTTTTATTCGTGGGGAGTGATTTTGTGACCGCGAAAAGTTTCCGGATGTATGCTAGATCGGGAAAATATTTCGTGGGTGCATCGCAAGCTCACTATTCAATTACCTGTGCTCGAAACCTCGTACATTAACACTGGCAATTACGTCAGAGGTAGGGGGTAGGGTGTTCACTGATGCGTGGGGAGTGAGTTTGTGTCCGAAAGAAGTTCCCGGATGTATACTAGATCGTGCAAATATTTTGTGGGTGCATCGTATGCACACTATTCATACACAAATTGCCCAAGATGCAACGCGACGTAAACTGCCAAGAAAAAACTCGCCGAGAAATAATAAGAAGCCACTTTAACTGCAAAACATCGGAACCTGTGGGAGACGACACGGCACCAGCCAGGAGCAGCGTCAATACAAACGTGAGTAAAATTCTTCATTTGTAATACGGGTCATATATGGTAAAATAATATTCAGCTGAAGGTGTATTGAATGAATTATTTCAGAGTTGCAAAGAACGTTTCCATCCGCTTATATACTGTCAGCATGTTGGATCTAACTACGCACATCTTGCTCGTTTGTCCGTTTCTTATAGGGGCAGATGAAGATACAGGGCGCCTCATCTCGTGGAGAGCCTGCAATGAGGCGCTCTTCCCAGCGGGGCTCAATGCGGCGGTCAGAGGATTTCAGTATGTAAATAATATTATCGGTGTATTGCAACGTTAGGAAATGCTTATATTCAGTTAGGTCGATGTCACCGATGTTATGTTTCTGTAGAATGTTCATAAAGGAGCATGGCCTGGAGGGCAAGGTGGAGCCACGGTGGATAAAACAGAAATGAGAGAACCACAAACAGAAATATAAAGTAAGTTGAAAAATCATATGCACTGCAGTCAACACACAAATGAAACAAGATGATGATGGGGATCGTGAGCTTAATCAAAATGTTAACAAAAAATGCTTTTTGTATAATTCTGTTCTGAATTGGGAAAAAGTTAATAAAGTTGAGGGAAAAAGGCAGCGTTGTTGATTTTCAAGTGACCATGAAAATGTAAGAGACGACAAGTGATATTAGAGTTGTGACCAGCTGGTTTATTGCATGGTGTATTTTCATATACTTTTACATTACTCTGGTCTGATTTTGCATAACAGCCTAGCACGAGAGAAAAAACTGTCAAGTACCATGGAATACGCACACAAATTGCATTGCCTGAGAGAACCTAAATAATAATGGAAGGTGTTGCGTCTGTTTTTTGCTCTGCAGAAATGTATTAAATATTGCAAGGGAACATGAAGTGAAATATCAACCTGTTGACTAACTTCACTAAAAACCCCTCTTTTTCAGGTGGCAACGATCATACATGAATTGAGCTACTTCTTTTTAGCTGTCATTGTCCAGCACCATGTTTGAGGGAGAGACATTTGACTTCTACACTTAGCAATAGGTCTTCCAGCAATGTTTCTGTAATCATGACTTATCCGCTGAGCAGGTGATTGGTCCACATAGTTTGACCAGAGCCCTGTTAGCCAGCGCGTTTCCAGGTAGATCAAGACAGGCCTTCATGGTTACTGTATCAGCCCAGGTGGTTAAACCACCCACTAAACCCACCCACTTCTCTCTTCCTGGCAGTCCTATACTTTACCTGTTTTCAGCTCTTATGACTCGGACGAGGGGTTGGATTTTTAAGAGGCAATAATTAAAGAACTATAAGACTTCTATGTACACCAGGGGTGAATCACTCTTAATATTTTAGATAAATCAGGAACTAAGAACTCCCTGGGCAGAGTAACACAAACCAAAAAAAAAAAAACTAACAAAAATCATGTTCTTGCAGCACTGCAATGGGAACATCAGAAGCAAACACTTATGCTGCAAGTCTGTCCCTGAGGGTGTCCCCGGACCGCTGGAGTGGCTCGTGGGCTTCAACATCATCAGTATCATCGCCATCATCCCCGTCATCCTCGTCTTTGACCTCAGGCTCCAAGACATCCCCGTTTTCGAGGCAGACGTTGTGCAGGAAAAGGCAGGCACAGATGACCTCAGGCACAAACTCCACCTTCGCCTCCAGTGCCTTCAGGAAAATTAACTGCCACCTGGTCTTGAGGACCCCAACTTCCCTCTCCACCACGCACCGTGCCCTGGACAGCCTGGTGTTGTACCTGGTCTCCACAGGATTCCGGACAGGCTCCTGGAATGGCTCTGCCAAGCACGGGAATCCGCCATCGCTCAGCAGACACCATCCAGGAGGTGGGTACAGTTGGTGACCATACAAGGGGCTGCACCTCAGGACCCGAGCATCATGGACGCAGCCAGGGAAGCCCACCACCACATCCAGAAAGCGACCCTAGTGGTTGCAGATGGCCTGGAACTGGACCGAGTAGAACAGCTTCCTGTTGTAATAGTCCACTGCAAACCGCCCAGGTGGACCAATGTGGACATGGCAGGCATCAATGCTCCCACCCACCCAACCAAAGGCTGGGGAACCAGACAGCTGCTGGAACCCGGCTCCAATCTCCTGCAGCTTTTCCGGGGTAGGGAGGTGGATGAGCCTCCTGGAAACCCCCTGGATGCCCTTACTGACCCGGTGGATCATGTCATGGCATGAGGTGCGGGGAATGTCAAAGGCCTCTGGCGCAACCCAGTAGGACGTTCCAAAGGCCAGCCAGTACACAAACACCAGCACCTCTATCGACTTCCCCCATCCATGGTCATTCTCTCCCAGGAGATGGATGAGGCTCTTCATAGGCGAAAGTCCTTCCGCAGGTCACCTCCCTCAAAATACAGGCGCAAAAGGGGACCCTGGGGATTCACCCTGCAGTATGGCCCTCTCGAACCCAACTATAAAGGACAATATTTTAAATTATTAATTGAACTATGTATTGAATGTTGTTAAATAATTTCATATACATTGTTAACTATTTATTGCAATTAGTTACAGAGCCATTTTCTTAACCTATATGGTAATGTAATTATTTATTAAACTTTAAAGAAAAAAGTGATTGAAGTAATTTATTAAATTTCTCATTGGAATATTTCTATGAAATTATTGCGCCGCCGTGTATTATTATTCACATTTGCCATCTTATTATTTTGTATCTTATTTTAATATATCTGAGCTCAAATGTTCCCCTTTATGCAGAATACAAATAAAGGAGTTTTTTTCCCTGTTGTGCAAGCTTAATTAATGCTTAATCACTCAGTATTTGTATTGCAGATACTGGCCAAAATGGTTCAATTGAAGTAAAACATTCAAAAATTCAATTACAGAATTAATTTAGCCATTACATTTCGGTATTCATGAATTCAGGTGTATATAACTGCGCCAAGGGGTTCATGTGAATTGTGAATTTAGGCTACTTTTTCCCTACAATTTCATTTGCAGAGCATTTGGCACGTTCTGCTCATTATACGTAACTGTTTGGGTTTAAGTTTTGTTTCAAGTAGAAATACGATAACATTATGCATGATAATTAACATTAAATGGTAATTTAAAGAATACTTTCTTCGTGGTCATTCTTTGGTTGACAACTGTTTTTTGGTTGAAGCCAGGTTAGCATTTCACTCTCATCTGTTCACATCATCCACTGGGAGTAAGTAAGCTGAGTGAAAGTAGAAACTTGTTTTTAAATGGTATCTTACCTCTGATGAATATTCATAAGCGCACAGATGAAACGCTGACGGCGGGCCGATTGACTCCGTTGTGTCCTTGGCCGCATCTTCAGCAGGTAAGGCATAACGGCGAAATGCCGGTCGGGGGGTCGAAAACTGCTATTTTAGGTTGGCTAAAGTCAGGTTGGCTAAACATTCTGTTTCAATGCCCTCAAAACGAATGCACATTTTTCCCCCTTTGGTCTTCCGCGTATCGTAGGTTAAGAGGATTTTATTTTATAGACCACGATGTCGGTAATACACAAATTGGTGTGCAATTCACCATATAATTCAAACGAAGAAGAAGAAGGAAGGGTTCATCGTAGGGAGAACCGAGCAGTGTGTCCAGAGTGTAGGGAGAGTAGTATGTAGACCGTAGAGCGCGGTTTCGAACACGGCCTAAGGGCCTGGCTACACATTCGCGGATTACGCCGCGTGTTACGGCCGCGTGAAGCGCGGCGCTAAAACGCTTTGATTGTGGTAATTGATTTATATTCAATTCAATTCAATTTCAATTCAATTGTTTATTTCAAACTCGAAGTTCATAGTATGGTAGAAAAATACAATAAAAAATAACTATAATAATAATAATAATCATAATAATATGATACAGTGACTAGATCAATATAAAATGGTTCGCCACCACTTCCAAACGTTGGAATGTAGCGGGGTTGATGAATTAACAAATGCAACAATAAAACAATTTGAACACGATTGGAGTCGCCTGATAAAATTATACACATTTTTACGCAACAGTTCACCAAAAGACGGAATATTGACTGAGACAAACATATCACTTGCACTTGCTCGCCTAGGAACACCTAACAATCTCCTCAAAGAGTTATTATAAGCAACACGTAACTTATTGTGAACAGTAACATTGGTGCTAAACCACAGCGGTGAGCAATACATGGATGTACAATAAGTTTTAAATAACGTACATTTCACTTCTGGTGAACACCTATTGAAAGTTCTAATCAGTAAATTAGTCTGAGCATACATTTTCCTGATCTGCCTACTACAATCAGCATTGGTTTTGTGACATTCAAACCAGACGCCCAGGTACTTTGCCTTCTCAACAAATTCTAATGGATTTCCACAGAGCAACATAACTGGGTCAGAGGTTTTCACACCTCTGGGCTTAAAAGACATACACATGGACTTCTTGGCATTGAACAAAATGTCATTTTCAGAACCATAAGCTTCACAAACTGATAGAAGTTGCTGCATCGCTGCAGTGCTAAGACTCAACAAACAAAGATCATCGGCATAGAAAATGTGATTCAGTTGAGTATCATGCAATAGACCACCAAGTTTGGTATCATTCAACAAAGAAGACAGATCGTTAACATACACATTGAACAACAACGGCGAGAGAATACCACCTTGTTTTACACCATTGGTAACAGAGAACTTCGAAGAGATCACATTTCCCCACCTAACAAACATCGTTTGACTTCTGTACCAATATAACAAAATACCAACAATATAAATAGGAACACCTCGATCGATAAGTTTCCTAAACAGTGACCAATGATTGATCTTGTCAAATGCCTTACTAGCATCAAGAAATGTAACATATACACTAGTAGAGCGACTCCTAAAATAATCTATGAATTCGTGCAGTTTATTCGTTTATAATGATCGGGTCTCCACATCAGCGGGACGGGAAAAAAAGAACGCGCTGCCACCGCCGCGTAAAATTTCAGAAACCTCCAAGGGTTTTCTGAGCGTATCACGCGACGCGTCCAGTTAAGCGTGTTCCATAGTCAGCCAATAGAAATTCAGGAAACTCTCCCACATGATGATCTGCAGGCCTGACAGATTTTTTAAAAAGACGTGGCTAATTATCCAGTCAAACTCTGAGACACAACCCTGTTCGCATTCATTTACATGCAGAATGGGACGAAAGGAAGAAGACAATTAAACTGAACGTTTGATTATCGAAGTGAAGAAAAACAGAGTGCGAGTCCTAGTAACTCATTTTGGTAGAAAGTAGGTTAGAACAATTTTTGAAATTACTAAGTTACTAATCATCAAATAAAGTGCCCAGTCACCAATTTGCTCTTTTTTATTGATTTTTTTTTTACAGCAAGTTTTTCCTGAAGGACTTCAGTTCTTTTGTTTTCTCAGCTTCATGAAAAAGTGAGTGACTTGGTTTTTCCCAGATTAGGGTAGGAGTTTCCAGCTAACTCGGAGGACAAAGCGTGTACACCCACTTTACCTGCCAAGGTGTAGACCGTTCACCGCTGCGCATTACGCAGCGTCTGCTCAGAGCGTTTTTCGCGATTTAACACGCGGTGTAATCCGCGAATGTGTAGCCAGGCCCTAAGGCTGCGTTCCAATCCGAAATAAGATACTCTCTTCCCTTCTTCCCTCCACTCGAGTGAGCCCTCCGAATGACGTGCCAGGCGAGTAAGCCCTTCCCGAGCGGGGGAGGGTTGTGGGAAATCGGATTGGAACGACCCTCGTCGCGTTTTTTTCCGCACTTATACAGTTGTCAATAAGCCAGCGGGAAGTGTGCGTTGCCATGGAGCCGAGTGAGTTAGTTGCCTGTACGTTCTACCTTTTACAGTTCACGCGGAAGCGTATCGCGTGTTCGTGGCAAGTAGAAGACAGCGCGCTCGTTTGACTGCTGCGGCATTTGTGACTGTTTTATGGGAAAATAAAGCTGCTTTCACCCCGGACGTGAGATGAATTTTTCGCACGACAGATTGCATGATCAGTGCGATGGATGCATTTTGCGTGCATTCGCGTCTTTGCATTTGAATGTAATCTGTCGCGCGAAAAATTCGTTTCGCGTCCAGTGTGAAAGCGGCTTTTAGCTCCGCAACAGTCCTCACGGATGCTATAGGCTAGCTACAGCAAAAATGAACGTAAAGTCTCAAATGCTTAAAAATAATGCGAAACCGATGCCCATCACCCCCAAACTTCGCGATTTGCATATAACTAAGATTGCACACTACTCGAACACAATTCTTAAATTGTATGGTAATTTCCCTACCACAATTCCTTCTTTTGCCATCTGAAATAAATGGCGGACGTGAAATTTTGACCGAGGGAGAATGAGCAAGGCATTCTGGGCAATATCAAAGCTTGGAGGGATGTTCGTTGTTGGCTTCGTTGGAGGGAGGATAATCAAGGGCTTGTGCAAATGAAAATGCGCCCTTCCCTCCGCAAAATTGGATTGGAACGACCCTACAAGTGGCAGCCATCTTACATCCGGGATTTTTTGGGGATCCCCCCCTCGATTGGAGTGAGCTCGACGAAGCAAGCATTTTTTCGGATTGGAACGCAGCCTTAGTGTAATAGACAATGAGAGCTTGACAGGAGGGGCGCGGTTTTGCGCCTCACGCTCAGCCAAAGCAGAAGTGCGCTGATGTAGTGTTTTGACAAGGAAATGACAACAATATAAAATACATTGTGGTGAAGCTTATTTATATTTTTTCTTTCTTGCAATCATTTTTGGGGAAGCCAGGCTTCCCTTGGCCTCCGTGAAAAACCGCCACTGCTCCTGAGGGCTCCCAACATTCCCTCTGTACCTTCCAAACATACGTCACTGATGGTCCCTGGAAAGATGATTACACTCCTCTGAGGAATGACAAGATCTTCTTGAATAGTTACAGGTCCGCTTTCTTTCAAAGAACGAATGAGTTACAACAATGTCCTTCCCATTAATACATATGACTCCCTCTTTAAATCAACATCAGTCCCCAATAGTCACCACTCGGGTGATATCAGCCATTAAGAATTCTGTTGACAGAGCTAAATTATCAAATTCACGCACACGATTAGCCACCTTCCAAATACCTCCACGTGTCCCCCATTAGCCACAGACACTTTGCCACTATACTCAATTACCTGAGAATTCCGTTTATTATTTTCCCAACAAAACTTATAAGATATAATACAAACTTGGGCACCAGCGTCCACTAAAAGTGAACAACTCACCCCACCCAGCTTAGCTGATAAATATACTCCTGCCACACGCCCACGACCATGGGACCCAATTTCCAGGCCAGAATAGAAGTAAAGAAGGGTGGGCATTTGGCCTACCACTTCAGCCTCCACTAGTTTAAATGGGAGAGTTCTTTCTGAAATACCTGCTCAGTCGCACTACCAACAGATCTCCACCCACTCTGTAATAGTTCCATGAAATGTAGGGCCTGTCCCAGGGGGATTTACTGGACTGGTTTGTGCGGATGACCAAATCCCATGGGTTAAATCCTGATTCGCCTTACCCCAGTTAGTTTTCATTTCGGCTACCGTTCTTTGTAAAACTTTTACTTTCTGTCTCAGATATTCTACAACTGCCAATAAAACTGTCATTTGAGACTCACCTGTAGTGGACCTGCCACTCACCCCCATTAATTAAGATTCAGCTTTAATTTAATTTCGCTCTAAGTCAGGGATTAACTCTAGTTCTTTTGCCACACTGATGGCCTCCCTCTTGGTTTGATGGCTTGGCACTTTCCAGCTAAATTTGTAGCTCCCCACTCCCTGAATTAGTCACAGGCAAATGAATCTTGAGTTTTTGTGTCTACTGACGAGTATGCTTTGGACATTAACTGTCTTTGTGCATTCCCAAGTTCTCTAGCTGTATCAGTGGGTAATCTTTTCCTAAAGGAAACCCTCGCTCGATGCCTCTCCTTCCAAAAAGGCTCCAAATACTTCCCTCAAAGCAAAAAACGGAAAGCCAGAGGAAAAAAACCAAAAAAAAAAAACAGAGAACTCCAAACCGAGGGTAATCGTGCAACATCCCCTCAAATCCGATTCTCCAATCTTCATTTGCCCCAAATTCTAGCCTTTACCCCACACATCAAAAGTTCCCCTTGTTGACACTCACAAAACATTAATATCCATCTGCCCTCCTCTCTTGACCAAGCCACCCTTTTCAAGACTCTTCACGCACTTGTCATTCAATCACCCACTGTTCATGGGTGATTGCTTCCACCTGCATGTCCTAACGCCATGAAGTTTCATTACTGTATGTTAGTATATCTGTGCGAGACAGCAATTTCAGATTTAGTGCTCTGCAACGTCCCTAACCGAATTTGCAATGTAAGGGGCGTTCACACGCATGAATTTTGTGAAATTTGGATCGTGATCCAAAAACTGATCTTTTAGAGCCCATTCACACAAAGGGAAAAATCGTACTTTTTTAAATTATTTAATTTTTTTTCTTTTAAAAATTTGGCATCCAATCCCACCCGAATCTGGAATTCCCAATTGGTGAACTATGTAAAAGGCTTGCTCGTTTTGTGACCCCTTGTTGCCAACTCAGGAGAGTGACAGTTCACAGCTCTCCTCCGAAGCACGTGCCTGTCAGCCACCGCTTCTTATACTCATTGGTTGAATTTTTGCAAGTTCCGAACAAGGCGGAGGATACCCGGACAGGATGCTAGTCCATCGCAGGTTAGCGCTCAGCTCTTAACTCAGGTTTCCCTGACAATTTGCTGGTACCCAATTATACACCGACATGGAGTGAGACACTGCGGGAGTGAGGTGTTTTTGCCAAAGGACGCAAATACTTGAACTCAGGACCTTACATTCCCAAATCAAGCACACTTAACCACTGCTTCGCCTCGTGCCCTCGCAAATAAAATTTCGATAATCATTTTGTGCAGTATAAGAAATTAGTTTTATTGGAAAAAGCAGGGAAATTTGTGACTGATAGACAATAATTGGCTTCTAATTGGTGCAACTCTGGATACAGGTCAATAAAACAAATCATTTATTAGATAAAGAATAATAAAAAAACAGCAAAGTATAATGAGTAACAGCACTGGGATATGAGACTTTGCAAATCAAATAAATCAAATCCTTTTGCAAATCACATTATGTTACACACACCAACATGAAATGGTTTTCCACTTGTCTGCTTTAGATATATCCAATTTAAATATTTATCTGCCCATTTCACCAACTGTGGCAGAGTAAGACGCATTCTTAAACCCCTGGTAATATTTTGGTAAATGGGGACATAGCTTTGATAATCCACATGCAGATTTTTCTTCAAAATGTGAATCTACATATAATCTTGGCTTTAGAGATGTACCAAATTATCAAGGTCTTTTCCAGCAAATAAACACTTCTCTCTTGGATTTTTAAAAGAGCAAAAGTTTATTGTTCCTCTCCCTTGGGGTCACAAATGGGATTTCAAAAAGCACAATGTACAAAACCCAAAACCAGTGGAGTTGGCATGTTATGTAAATCGTAGATAAAAACGGAATACAATGATTTGCAAATCCTTTTCAACTTATATTCAATTGAATACACTGCAAAGCCAAGATGTTTAATGTTCAAACTGAGAAACTCTTTTTTTTTTTTTGCAAATAATCATTAACTTAGAATTTAAAGGCAGCAACACATTGCAAAAAAGTTGGCCCAGGGGCCTTTATACCACTGTGTTACATCGCCTTTCCTTTTAACGACACTCAGTAAACGTTTGGGACCTGAGGAGACCAATTTTTGAAGCTTTTCAGGTGGAACTCTTTCCCATTCTTGCTTGATGTATAGCTTAAGTTGTTCAACAGTCCGGGGTCTCCGTTGTCGTATTTTACGCTTCATAATGCGCCACACATTTTCAATGGGAGACAGGTCTGGACTACAGGCAGGCCAGTCTAGTACCCGCACTCTTTCACTACGGAGCCAAGCTGTTGTAACACGTGCAGAATGTGGCTTGGCATTGTCATGCTGAAATAAGCAGGGGCGTCCATGAAAAAGACGTTGCTTGGATGGCAACATATGTTGCTCCAAAACCTGTACGTACCTTTCAGCATTAATGGTGCCTTCACATATGTGTAAGTTGCCCATGCCTTGGGCACTAATACACCCCCATACCATCACAGATGCTGGCTTTTGAACTTTGCGCCTATAACAGTCCGGATGGTTCTTTTCCTCTTTGGTCCGGAGGACACGACGTCCAGAGTTTCCAAAAACAATTTGAAATGTGGACTCGTCAGACCACAGAACACTTTTCCACTTAGCATCAGTCCATCTTAGATGAGCTTGGGCCCAGCGAAGCCGGCAGCGTTTCTGGGTGCTGTTGATAAATGGCTTTCGCTTTGCATTGTAGAGTTCTAACTTGCACTTGCAGATGTAGCGACGAACTGTAGTTACTGACAGTGGTTTTCTGAAGTGTTCCTGAGCCCATGTGGTGATGTCCTTTACACACTGATGTCGGTTTTTGATGCAGTACCACTTGAGGGATCGAAGGTCACTGGCATTCAATGTTGGTTTTCGGCCTTGTCGCTTACGTGCAGTGATTTCTCCAGTTTCTCTGAACCTTTTGACGATATTACGGACCGTAGATGATGAAATCCCTAAATTTCTTGCAATAGCTCGTTGAGGAATGTTGTTTTTAAACTGTTCGACAATCAGCTCACGCATTTGTTCACCAAGTGGTGACCCTCGCCCCTCGTTTGTGAATGACTGAGCATTTCAGGGAAGCTGCTTTTATACCCAATCATGGCACCCACCTGTTCCCAATTAGTCCGTTCACCTGTGGGATGTTCCAAATAAGTGTTTGATGAGCATTCCTCAACTCTCTCAGTCTTCTTTGCCACTTGTGCCAGCTTTTTTGAAACATGTTGCAGGCATCAAATTCCAAATGAGCTAATATTTGCCAAAAATTACAAAGTTTACCTGTTCGAACATTAAGGAACTTGTCTTTGCAGTGTATTCCATTGAATATAGGTTGAAAAGGATTTGCAAATCATTGTATTCGGTTTTTTATTCACGATTTACACAATGTGCCAACTTCACTGGTTTTGGGTTTGTAGATGCACACCAAAAAAAATGTGAGCAGCGCAGAATGTTAGACCAATCTTTTAAAATCTGAAGATCCAGTGCAGCCGCCGCAGTCAATCAATTAGGAAACAAAATTTAACAACGAATTCAGCCTCGTGATATTACTGCCCCACAAGTACCTTCCAACCCGGTCTATTTTTTTTTGACTGCACAGCTTCAGAATTGTGCATTTTAATTGTATAAAAAAAACTCAACATTGTTATATGTTCTTAATATTTAGTGACCCAAAAATGTTCAAGTAAACTTTTAATTTCTAGCATCCATGCAACAGAACCATGCTGCTAGTTTATATATACTCCAATGAGCCAAAACATTAAGACCACTCTCAGCAGATATTAATTATTGACAAAGTTCAGCTAAGACTGTTGATAGTCCTATAACAATGGCGCATCAAGATCCGTGAAATATTATACAGTAAGTGAACAGTCAGTTGTCATAGTCCTTGCATTGGATACGGAGGAAATGGGCAAGCAATAAGACCTGACTGACATTGCTAGTGGGGTGTCCTTGGACAGCAGTGGGGAGTACAGACAGATGGTGGTCTGGTGAGGTACAAACCAGCAACCGGGTTTTGGGTGCAGAAGGCTTGTCCTGCATGCAAAAAGGTAACAAAGCCTGGCCCGTCTGGCCCAAACTGAAAATTTCAAGGCGTAACCCAGTCTTTCAAATTCAACGAAATGGAGCAACTGGAGGATGTGCCAAAATGACAAATCCAATCTGCGCCAGCTCTGTCTCACAATTTGCAGGACCTGAAGGCTCTGCTGCTAATGTCTTGCTGAAGATACCACAGGGCGCTGTAGAGTCCATGGCAGCATTTCAATAGTCGTTCAATGTGCCCTTGTTGACTTCCCTTCTGCACTTGCCCACATGGGAATTCCCACCATTATCATAAAGAGTCTTTCCACTGAAAAACTGAAGTGACCTTGGTGAGTCCGAGGCTCAGAGGGCTGGGGGAGTGAATCAACAATGGTCACTCCAAAGGCGTACATCACCCACAAGGCACTGCAGTTATGCATTTGTTGCAAGAAACTGCATCCACGATTAGGTGGCAGCGATGTACGCAAAACTTTGGTGGCCCAATTCTTACCACTGAACTAGGAGATAAATTGAGCACAGTGAATAAATTGAGCAATAAATTCATTGCAATAAACCTGTCACAGTTTACCTTTGATTAATGAGCAACCAAAAATTGATTCGGTCAGTTGCTGAGACTATTTGGTAGAATGACCCACTGGTTAAATTTTGATAGCATTTTTCATTCATTGCATCACATAGTTATGAGGCATTTTCCAATGCATTGAAATGACGACATAAAATGTTATGTCTCGTCTTTTGAAGATTCTGAACTCATTATTCGGGCTCCCTGTTGTACTAGTAGCTCGAGTCAAGGTCTACCGTTTCGTCCATCAATCTATCGTCTACTTTGAGAATTGGAAATTACCCAGAAGCATGTGGGTATCGAGTCATGAAAATAAGGTTAAGCACGAGGTGAGATCATGAGACTGAGTTGACTGAACGTGGTCACTACCCATTTACATCAAGATCAAGGGTAGCCCAAGTGTATGCCTCTAGTTTAGGTCACAAAACGGCACAGATTTACATAAATTTGTTTGCATGGCTTGATGTAATAAAAGCCTTTTGCCCCAATGGTTTGACACACCGAAGAGGATTTCTCCCTCATAAGATGCATTTGTTTGAATGCCAATGACATTATGATGAAATAAAGAGCCATCTTCTTATTTACACTGCTGAAAAATGGTAAAATGAGAGATTGAAGTCAACAAAAGTTTAGAATTAAAAAAAAAAATTTAGATTATTGCAGTCCTAACAGTATCACATTCATCACATAATTGTAGCCAACAGGCAATCAATGTCACGTTATTTCTTAATCATTCTAGGCTTTGTATGGGTTTCGATTACTCTGCAAATAAACTGCTTGATTGTAAATTAAGCAAACAAAAACTAGAGTAATCTAGCATGATACAGATCTCAAACAGAAGTTTTTTATTCAGAAACTGATGCAATTCCTTTGACTAACAAGCGTAGACAAATTGCAATTATCTGCAGAGGATGCCTTCAACTCAATGAAGCAGGTCTGCATTTTTGATAATCTGTAACAGAACAGCACTACATGTGCAACTGGTGGTCAATCCATTATGGTTTGGGCTGAAGGTGAAGAAGTGCAGGAGTGATCTTTCATTCTCTCGCCCAGTTTCCCTCTGCTCTCAAGTGGCCTCCATGTGACATATGTGTTATATAATACCAAGGGATGAGGAGAAGTGAATGAGGGCATGTTGAACAAGGTCTCAGCGGAACAGAATGGTCCTGACTGCACAAGGAGGGCCCACAACATATTAGGCAAGTGGTTGCATAGTTTTGGCTCATCTATGCATCTACAAAAAGCAAAACTTTCAGCTGGGCGTTTTTAACTCGACCCCCTGATGAACAACGCATCAGAGAATGCACTGCGATATCACAACTTAGAGCTCCGTAAAGTCCTGGAAGTACAGATCCACATAATGCAGGATGTGCTGAACTGCACAGAGCAGTAGGGTGTTAGTGTGCTCATCCACATCCAGCTCACTGGAGTAGTTCTTCACTGGGACGATGTAGGACATGGACATTCCCAGCAGAGCTGCTGCCTTCTCCACCTGAAGACACAGAGTGCAGATAACATGAAAAAAGGCTACCTATGATCTACAGAGCTAATAATCCATGGCAAGTTAAAAATCAACATCATTTTATTTGAATACACTTGTTTCCATTTTTTTTATGAAGTGACCCAAGTCAACATAAAACAAGTGTTTGCCACTAACATGGCAATATCCCCAGCCGCCTCAATTTTATGCGTCCGTACTGACATACGTACGCATGTACGTACGTACGGACGGAGCCCAATGCTTTATCCCCTGGGATTAAAAAAAAAAAAAAGTTAATCAGCAGCTTCATACTTTAGGCAAGCTCAGTTGACATTTATATTTCATTAATTTTTGAAAAGGTTAGGGAACATTTGGGAGGATTTTTGACCATTCCTAATTCCTAAGCAGATTTTCAAGATAATTGATCTTTAGTTTGCATGTACAGAGTGCACAATCCGATTTACGCAACAAATTTCAGACTGGATATAAATCAAGAGACTGAAATGGATGGCTACTGCAGAACATGGATGTTTTTCTGAATGAACCATTTCTGAGAGGAATTTTGTGAAAATTGTATATTGTCCTGCTGAAAGGTCCCAGCGTCCTCATGAAAAACAGATTTTTCACAAAAATTCTCATAACTAGATGGAATTCATAATACCATTCATCCTGATTTGTGCCCTTGGGCCACTGGAAGTAATAAAACCAAAGCACCAACAGTCCACCTCCATCAATGACTAGGTTTGAGCCCGCTTCTCCATTTAAGCCTTCCTGTATTGCTGCCAAACATGCCAGTGTTTGCACGCAAACATCAACAAAAATAGCCCCGCAAAGCAGGGGTTACCCCTCAGCCCCTGGATTATTTCGAGAGAAAATAAAATGAAGGCCTTTGCAAGTTATCCTAAGTAATACAAAATACAATACGGCGGCTGTGGCAGCCATAGCGGACATTCGAGCGCCGTCAAATTCGAAAGGCTTTTGTAGCAGAGCAAAAATGGCGTAGTTTGACGAGGGCATTTTCAAGTGTGGAATAGAAAATTCAAGATGGCAGCTGTGGGGGCCATACTGAACATCGAAGCACTGTGAAAACTAATAGGTTTCTGTAAGTACACAAGACCAAGCAACACAACAAAATTGACTTTGATTGACGGAGACGTTTTTGAGTTATCGTGAGGAATGGAAATTCAAGATGGCGGCTGTGGCAACCATACTGGATTTTGGATTGTGACCAAATTCGATATGCTTATTTAGTAACTGTACCTCGATGTCCTTATCAAAAATCGTGATGATCGGTGATGGAGTTTTTCAGTTATCGCACAGAATGGAAATTAAAGATGGATGTAGCAGCCATATTTGATTTTGGATTCCGCCTGGAATCAATAGGCTAATGTAGTAACTGTACACCGATGTCCTCACAAAAAATTGTGATGATCAGTCATGGCATTTTTCAATTATCGCACAGAATGGATATTCAAGATGGCAGCTGTGGCAGCCATATTTGATTTTGGATCGTGGCCAAAAACGATAGGCTTGTGTAGTAACTGTACTCCGATGTCCTCACCAAAAATCGTGATGATCAGTGATGACGTTTTACAGTTATCGCATGGAATCAAATGTGGACGGACAGACGGATGGACGGACGGACTGACCATGATGGCAATACCCCTCTACCCCTTGGTTGAGGCTGAGGGGTAAAAAAATGCCCTTATCAGTCTTGTCTCACTATAGCAATCACCTCTAATTAGAGTCCCCATGTTCAGCAGACTTTTTTTTTTTTTTTTTTTAAACCTCAGCTAAGAGGTAATGTTTTTGCCTCTGTTTGTCTGTATGTTAGCAACTAAACTCAAAAACTAGCAAATGGATTTTGATGAATTTTCTTTGGGAGGGATGGGGTATATTACAACGACCAATCCATTACATTTTGGGGATGGCCCCCATCACCCCCCAGAACAAAGACTTTTTTTCAAAGGATTCTTCACCATTGCGGGATAAAGGCTATTTCACTGTGGGGAACTGAGCCGCCCTGGTGGAGGTTTACACTCTGGCGCAGTCTAGTGTTCCATGTACCCAGTTAGAGCCTTCACCACTAAATCCTCCCATAAGGTTTTGTTTCAATGAAGGTGGCAAGTGATGGTCGTTTTAAAGACGTAGTGACCCCAAGATGCAAAAAAAAACCAAAAAAAAAAAAACCATTCTTTGAATTGAATTCTTGAATTGCAATCTTACAGTTCTTCATTGCCTCATCTTCACTGTCAGAGGGGACACCATTCATTCTTCTTCCTTTTGCAACCAATTAATGTTATACATTTTTTTTTGGTCAGGTAAACTCACATATTTGGTTTAAATATTTACTGTATAGACATGAAGATGTAGTAACAAACTTTGTCAGGAGGTTCTGCTCTGGAGGTGCCTCCAACCAGGTGCACAGGAATAACACACCAAACAACAAAAACTAAGACAGGGAGCAGACTCCTTAAAACCTCCTCGATGTCAGACAGAGCAGAACCAAATATAAGGAGGTGGCAACCAAAAACCAATCCTCCCCTTGCATATCAGGAAGTGGCAAATTAAGAGGCAGTGGAGAGTGAGCTTGACCTTAAATTGAATGCCATACTACTGCATGTGTTAAAAGTGTATTCACACCCATGCTGATGTAGTGGTCGCAGAGCTCAACTTCACTCAGCTGATGTGGGCTCGGATTTCAGTTTGCCTCCTGAACTAGTTTAATTCCACTTATTGCCTTCACAGTGCCACCAGGTTCATTCCAGTCGCTCATTTTTCTCTCTTTTCAAGCTTGTGGCTGAGCTGAAAACTGATCGAGTTCAACAATCATTCAAGAGATTCTAACCCATTCCATGAGTTTGTGAGTATTGGAGTATTTTCTGAAAATTTAAACATGCTTTTTCCAAAAACATTGTCTGTCAGTGCTGTTTCAATGACTTTGCACACAAAGCAAATGAATGGCTTTTGTAGATAACTGCCAAATTAGATCCCTAAAATGTTGAATAACTTAACAAACATTTTCAGTTTTGGGATCTCCAAAGGTTACCTTCACCACGATAAAAAAAATGAAAAATACCAAAACTATCCTTCAAGCGCGAGATAAAAATAATTTCAGACATCCTACTTAGAATATTGCAATATTTGTGAAAACCACATTGTCGTGCAACTTGCAAGAATGAACACATTCTCATTTCAAATTTACTGCAGTTCATTAAATTTCCGAAGAAAAATGTAAACATATGTACTGGGCCAATGCTCTTGCCCACATGACGGGCAATTTGAAGTTACACATAGCTGAGGAGTGTACATGTGAAAAATAAAGCTAGGTCGACTCAGCATACCATCTGCTTCACTCGGCGGCTTCTGTACACGTTGGTGATGTCAAGAGCCGTGTCCGGGCACAGCTGGTCCACGTGTGTCAGCAGAGCGACCTGGTGCACACCTGAATATATGATATAACTTTCATTACTACTGTAACATAAATCCTACAACATTAGCAGGGGTCTTAAGGGTTCTTAGGGCTTCCCTAAAGCTTAGCCTTGGCTTTGGATAGGTCTGGGTCTCAAGCTTACCCAGGTCACTGATCTCCTCTCTGAGCTGCTGGAAGGTGGAACTCATGTCTTGGCCATAGGAGTCAATTTTTGTGGAATCAACCACAAAAGCCACACAGTGCATCTTCTCTCTGGCAGACGGATTCTTCACATAGCCCACCATCTCGGCCGTCAAGGGCTGATCGCGGTTAAACTATCACAGAAAAAGACCAAGGGCATTGTCACAGTAGGGTGTCGGTAATGAACGACCAAGGTAAGCCAATGTGCTGTAAAAGGGCACAGTTTCCACTGGCTTCTCACAGCTTTTGCCTTTTTGGTTATTATGATGTCGCTACCGTGTCTATCAGCCTTAGAGATAAAAATGCCCGGTAAAGGCAAAAGATGGGGAGACTTGGTCCTGGTCCACAAGATATGGGGACACTAGTAATTTAACCTTCTGTATTCTCTGTAATCAAAATGGTGACATTATCACACTCTTACCAATTTTACCATTTTTGATCCTGCATTGTACAAGGGGCAAATTACCAAACAAATACTATAATTATCATACACGTGGCAACACTGGGGTGAGACCTCGATACCATGGCTCCACCCCCAAATCAATACTGCTCCGACTGTGGCTAAAAATGCTGTCACTAGCGCAAGATGACTGCGTTCGTATCCAGAATTTTCTAGCACCAATTTTACATGGTATGAGGAAGTGGAGATGCACTGTCCGCCTTTATATACAGTCAGTGGTCTACTACCAGAAAAGAACATCACAGAGAGCAACAGTCGGCAGGCGCAAATTTCAATGTCATTATGCATTTAAAAATGCATTTTACTTCCACAGCTCACTTATACCCCTGATCCTTGTGCAGTGAAGAGATTATGGCATATGTTCATGAGAAGTGGCACTGCGCCTTCTCATGAAGAATGCATGACTGAAATGTGAAAACAATTTGATAAGCAGTTTGAGAAATCGGTTGGACAAACTGGTTTGGACGGACGGATAAGGCATATTTTCATACAAATTGGCACTGCACCTCTGCATGAAGTATAGAATGAAAGACTAAAATTTGAAAACAATCTGATTTGCAGTTTGAGAAATCGGTTAGACAAACTGGTGCGGAGGGACGGATATGGCATATTTTCATATAAATTGGCACTGCAGCTCTGCATGAAGTATAGAATGCATGACTGAAATTTGAAAACAGTCTTGATTAGCAGTTTGAGAAATCATTAGGACAAATTAGTGCAAATGGACGGATGGACAGATAAGGCATATTTGCATATAAATTGGCACTGCACCTATGCATTAAGTATCGAATGAAAGACTGAAATTTGAAAACAATCTGATTTGCAGTTTGAGAAATCGGTTGGACAAGCTGGTGCGGAAGGACAGATATGGCATATTTTCATATAAATTGGCACTGCAGCTCTGCATGAAGTATAAAATGCATGACTGAAATGTGAAAACAATCCGATCTGCAGTTTTCTGAGAAATCGGTCGGACAACATTTGCAGTGGTAAATTTTCTAAGTTCAAAATATGGAAAACAAAAGTCATTTCTGAAAAAAATCATCAGATTTGCATGACACTTTGCACTGCACCTCTCCTTGAAGCGTAGAATGCATGACTGTAATTTGAAAACAATCTGATGAGAGGTTTCTGAGAAATCCTTCGGACAAACTGGTGTGGACAGACGGGCGGAAGGACATAATTTTTTGGTTTATACTACATACCGCCACCCCTTATGGGTCGAAGGTATAGAAATCTTCACTTTAGAAAGCATTAAAAAAAAAATAAATAAATGCCCATTTTGGTGACCTAAAACTTTGAGTGTAGACAG
The DNA here is from genome assembly GCA_029721435.1 of Gymnothorax reevesii. Taxonomy (NCBI): domain Eukaryota; kingdom Metazoa; phylum Chordata; class Actinopteri; order Anguilliformes; family Muraenidae; genus Gymnothorax; species Gymnothorax reevesii. Next base: position 41,451,590 of record CM056575.1, on the reverse strand, counting down.
GAGGCAAAAATGCATCGAAAAGCTACATTTTCAAGAATGATAATGCACATCAGGACAAAGCCTGAATGGCTGAACGGATGTACATCGACAAATAAAATTAATTTGACCTGACAAAGCAATAAATATCTCATCTTCATACAGTGTGCAATGACGCACAAGTCAAAGTAGATTTAGGTATCACTGCTTTCGGTTTTCATTTGCATTTTTTACTTTGTCCTGATGTTTCCTCAAGCTGGTGTTTTAATATTAGAGTCATTTATATGTTTATACCATGTTTTGCACTGGTTTTCTTTCATTCCACTATACCTTGTGTCCCTCTGGTGCGTGGCCCTTGATTACAGCCAGAACATCATGGAGAGTCAGGCCAGTCATCCCATACATCCCCAACGCCATAGCATCACATAGAACAAAGGCAACTGGCTGATTGCCACTTGATCCTCGTCTCCGAAAGGCATAGGATCGAAGCTGGGAAGAGAAAAGGGGCAAAGTCCAATGGTAGAAGACATATGGAAGGAGACAGGAAGACAAACAGGGAGAGTAGCGTTTTATTACAAAGCACAGTCTGAACTTAGCATGTTTCTAAGCAAAATCTTACATGCTACAAACTGCCTTGCTAAATGAGGAAAACAGCTGCAGGTTCTTCTCGTATCTCCCCAACGACGATAGTAGGGAGATACTATGGTTTAGTTTCGGGGCTGCTACCACCGCTGCCGCAGAGATTTTCTGTTCCAGGCTCTGGAGGCTTCAAAGTTAATAGGATGTCCCTTTAAATTTGCATAGTCAAAGATGTTTATTTGGCAATGCTCGAGATCAATTCTCGGCAATCTCCGACATCCAATATGGCCGCTAGCGGCCATTTTGTTGAAACTTTTTTTGCAGGTTTTGTGTTTTCTGCTCAATTTCAGCCACACAGACATATATACATATATATATATACGCACATGTACAGGGATGCAACTTAATGTCATAGCAAGAGTAAAAAGAGTGACATTGCGGCTGTAAAAATTTGCAAGTGACCTCTCACGGGGATCGGGGAGATGCACGACTCCGTCCCTGTGGCAACCAAGTTATCTAGTTAATTTTTAGAACAGCAGGCAAAGTTTTAGGAAAAGCCAGCTACAACTCAGTTGTGCCGGAGGTCTGGGGTCCACGCAAGCCCCCAGCGGGATCCAGGGGCTTCGCCCCCCTGAAGCCATTGAGTTTTATGGTATTCAATGGCTATATAGAGATATTACATTTGGTTCATTATTTGTAATATTTCAAGCCTTGACATGAAAATGGTCATAAATTATCATACAAAGGAAACCAGCAAACCAAAACTACAATGAATGACACTTGTTCATGATGAACGCAATATGTAAATGCCCTGTTTAGCTTTAATACAACCCCATTCCGAAATAGTTGGGACAAAGTGTAAATTGTGAATAAAATCAAAATACAACGACTTTCAGATCACATGAGCCAATATGTTATTTACAACAGAGTACAGATAACATTTCAAATGTTGAAACTAAGACATTTTACATTCTTATCCACAATATAAGCTTATATCAAATTTGAACAGGTATTTCAACAGGTCTTAAAAAAAGTTGGGACACAGGCAAAAAAGGGATGAAAAAGCAATTAATATTCAAGAGAATCAGCTGAAAAAGCATTTAGCAAGTAGTTACCTGGCATCAGGAGTGTAACATAGCAATAAAAGGGATGTCTTAGAGAGACTGAGCCTCTCAGAAGTAAAGATGGCAAGAGGCTCTCCAACCTGTGAAGGCCTACGTTAAAAAAAAAAAATAAATAATGGAATTCTTTAAAAACTATGTTGCTCAATGTCAAATTGCAAAGGCTTCGAGGGTCTCATCATCCACAGTGCATAACATCATCAAAAGATTCAGAGAAACTGGAAAAGTTTCTGTGTGTAAGGGACAAGGCCGAAGACCTTTACTGGATACCCGTCATCTTCAGCTCCTCAGACGCCACTGCATCGCTCACCGGCATAATTCTGTCATTGACATTACTAAATGGGCCCAGGAATACTTCAAGAAGCCATTGTCTGTAAACACAGTCCGCCATGCCATCCACAGATGCCACCCAACACTCCATCGTGCAAAAAGGAAGCCATTGTTGAGCCTGATCCAGAAGTGCCGTCGTGTTCTGTGGGCCAAGGCTCATTTAAAATGGACTGTAGCACTGTGTTAAAGACGAGGGAATGCTACACCATAGTAAACAGGGCCCTGTCCCAACTTTTGAGACCTGTAGTAGCCATAAAATTTGAAATGAGCTTATTTTGCAGATAAAAGAGTAAAATTTCTCAGTTTCAACATTTGCGATATTATGTTTTATTGTGAATAAAATACTAGCTGGTGTGATCTGAAAGTCTTGATTGAAAGTTTTGATTTTATTCAGAATTTACACTTTGTCCCAATTATTTCAGAATTGGGGTTGTACAACCTCATGAGTTGATAGTATAATCAGATTTGTATACTTAGCGCCATTAAAAATGCAACGGTGTGGTATGTACTGTATTTGCAGCAAATTGAAGGTTCAATTGATTTTTATTGCTTTTCCAGTGAGGCCTGAGTGGAAATAAAATAAAGTGCGTGGTATTGTAATCCTGATGCGCGCCAGGTGAACGCGCCAAGCACTTCAGTTATAACAAACATTGGGCTTTTTGTGATGTGTACAGTGACACTTGACTTGTTCTTTTGGGTGTGGTCAATAGCCCAAATAAAGCCAAAAAAAACGAAAAATTCTACTGCATCAAGAAAATGGAACGGCCTGTCGCACAGGAGAGAGAAAAAGAGCCATTGGCATGTTACGAGCAGGACTCAGCCGGTGGCTGTGCGGTGCGTCATTTGCTCGGTCACCGTTCCACTATCGGCTGTCTATCCGAGAATGGAACACGGGCACGGTTACTGACCGAACCTGCTTAGGGCAGCCACAAGTGACTATGGTAGCTCAAGAGCGCCACATCTGGTTACAGCGTGTACGTGACAAATTCCAGACAGCAACCCAAACTGATCATGAGACGAGGGGTCCGAGACGATTGAGGGGGAGCGCAAGTACCGATTGACACAGTCTATGTGAGCAACACATGTGCACACAGCCCCTACAGAAAACCCAAAGAATTCAATGAGTTAAATTAATTGATGAAACAAGAGGGTCAACGAGGTCATCGACTAGTATTCAAAGTTTAAACTGAGTTTTTCAGCTTGGAACAACCATAGCAACAATTGTATCTGTGCGTTCCCACAGCAAAGACAAAGCCTAGTAAAAGCAGCATTATAATGAGACCAGAAGACACCCATCTCTGAAACCGTTCACATGACTGAGAGGATTAAATTCCAAAGAGAAGTGATTGCCATTGTGATTGCACAAATTTAAGTTACCAAAACGTTGCGTTTTGGGGACAAAAAAAGAAAAAAGCTTTGACTGAAGATTGCCTCTTCTCTTTCGGTTTTGGCTCATCTGACTCCACCTTGCTGCTTGCTACCGAGCTATTGATCGCCAGGCCGGCGCTAGTACTAATGCAGTGTCGACGGTGTGGTCAATTTAACAATTCAAAGTAATAATCATAATTTCTTTCATCAAGAGTTAGTAAACACAAGTACTGAATAATATAACTATTATTTCACCTTTAACATAATTGATTATATAAAATCTTACATTGGTTGAAATGATAAGAAAATTATGTGGACTAAAACCATTATTATCATCATGAATTGTAGAGATTGAGGCTGTCTCAAGGCAAGTGAGTTATACATCCAAGTCTATAGGAGTAATTTTTGCCATCCAAGGTGCTGTGCAGGGCTGCTTGTTTTCCCTCGGCTCCCTGCTCACACTGGCCAAGCGCACATACGTTTGTTCAGCAATACGCGAGACACAATGCGCCAGGCTGCATTGTATGCATCTACACTGGCTGCTTCTATTCTGATGAACACGTGCGCATGCGAAACTCGTGCCAGATGCGGAGTGCTTGAAGATAAGTAGCGTGGTACGGCATGATTTTCCGCAAACTTTGAGAGAGAAAGGCCTTTCGCGAGTTGATTTTTGGAATAATGACAATCAATGGCAGCTGAAATAATAGCTGGCAACAATCCAATGAATAATAATAAAACGAGAGCAACGCAGAGCGTGGCATATGCCCCCGCCTGTATGTTGATCAATTGAGATGACCGCTGTGGCGGCCATATTAGATATCGCACGACGCTGCTTTTCGAAAGGAACCTACCTCTAGCCACTCCCAATACGCCATTAAGAAATGGCATCAATCTGACGAGGGATTCCATAGGTATCCCACGGAAACGAAAAGTTAACGGACGACGGACGGACGGACATGGTGTCAACATAATGCCCCCTTTCCTCTTTGGAGGGCGGGGGCATAATAAGAACTCTGCAGCTGAATATGGGAAATGACAAATTGAATTCGTAATTGGAAATTGAAATTTAAAATTGAAATCATGTTAGAGGTAATGTTATGGACAACAACAAATTTTTTTTAACAAATGGTTGATGTTAGTGACATGGGAGATGCAATATTACTGCAAACAGAATAAATCAGGCATACTTCAGTTCCTGATGTGATGTGCACCGTCTTCTATGTATTGTATTCTTCAGCTGCTCTACCTTTTGTGTGAAGCCGGTGGAAGAAGTTCCCACCATGGCACGGTTAGTGACCCTCCCAGAGAAGACCGAATGAACAGAACTGATGAAGCTGGACTTTCCTGCTCCAACCGGGCCGAGCAAAAGAACTCGGGCCTCAGATACAGAATCACAGCCAGGCTTGTAGGAGGAGACAGAATCCAGCAGTGCCTCATTTTTCCTAAGGAACACAGTGACGGTGTGTAGACATTCAATGCTTCAGCTTTACAACATGTTACAAGGAACACTCAAGCTGAAATAATAAGACTGCATTAGAAAATATACTCACTCAACTGAAAAGCCCATCTCCCTCCACGGAGACTCCAATAATCCCCACTCAACTGAAAAATACACAGCACAGAAACCTCAGACACAATGACTCAACCGCAACAAGCCTTGCCTGGTCAGATAATTGGTCAAACGTAACAAAATGACAACACTTAAGACCATTACTGCCATTTCCAAATTCATGGCATTGAAACAACGCAGAACACACAACAAAACCAATAAAAAGAGAGTATTATAAACACATTAAAGATTGAATATTACCAGTTGACTTTCCCTTTGGCTTCTCTTCCACAGTTGTCAGATTGCCCATTTCTCTTTCAGCTGCCCTGGCAATACATAATACAACAATAATTGTCACCAACGTGGCTATGTCCTCCGCTGCATGCAGATGTTGGTTCCAAATTTGAGCAAGATCCGTCCACTGCTTCTTGATACAGCACCCTCCATAATTATTGGCACCCCTGGTTTAGATGTGTTAGGCTGAAAATAAATTACATTTTTATTGCAGAAGCATACTCTCACACTGAAAATTGTAGAAAAATGTAACCTTCAACTCAAGTGAATTTTAAGGGAATAAATTATCCCTGACTAAGAAATTATTATTTTTCATAAAATCTCCTGTTACACAATTATTGACACCCCTAACAATTCCTAGGAAATAAATGTCATTGAAGTATTTCTGTCATTTCTAAAGTAGTTTACAAAGTTGATCAGGGTGTCTAGGATCATTTAATTAGTAATTCATCACTTCCTGTTTCCCTGAGGTATAAATATGATATGACACAGAGGCCAATTCTCTTATCCACTCTTCAACATGGCAAAGACAAAGAAACACACCATTCAAGTGAGGCAGATGTGTGTCGGCTTTCAGAAGTCAGGCAATGGCTAAAAGAAAATAGCCACTCGCCTGCACCTGCCCATATCTACTGTCAGAGGAATCATTAAGAAGTTTAAAACAACTGGAACAGAAGTAAACAAGCCTGGATAAGGACGCCAGGTTATTTTGCCACCCCGCACAGTGAGAAGGATGGTAAGAGAAATAAAAAGTTCTCCAAAGCTCACTGTTAAAGAATTGCAACAAATGGTAGCATCTTGGGGTCACAAAGTCTCCAAAACAACCATCAGGCACCATCTATATGCCAACAAGCTGTTTGGGAGGCATGCACAGAAAAACCTTTTCTCACTCACAATCATAAACGCAAACGTCTGGAGTTCGCTAAGCAGTACTGGGACTTCAACTGGGACCATGTTGTTTGGTCAGATGAGACCTAGATATTGTTTGTTGCCTAAAGCTGCAAAAAGCTCTAAGTGGATCTGGTGGAACAAAAAAGATGAGTATGCAGAAAAGCACCTCATGCCCACTGTGAAGTATGATGCTGTGGGGCCGATTCTCTTCCAGAGGCCCTGGGAACCTTGTTAGGGTGCATGGCGTCATGAACGCTTTGAAATACCAGGACATTTTAAATCAAAATCTGGTGGCCTCTGCCCGAAAGGAGAAGATGGGTCATCACTGGGTCTTTCAGCAAGATAATGACCCAAAACATGTGGCCAAATCTACACAGAAATGGTTCACCAGACACAGAATCAAGCTCCTCCCATGGCCATCTCAGTCCCCAGACCTTAACCCCATTGAAAACCTGTGGAGTGAGCTGAAGAGGAGAGGACCCAGGTTGCTGGATGATTTAGAGAGATTGTGCAAAGAGGAATGGTTGAAGATCCCGCTTTCTGTATTCTCTCATCTTGTGAAACATTATAGGAGAAGATTAGGTGCTGTTTTGGTGGCAAAAGGAGGTTGTACAAAGTATAAACATCAGGGGTGCTAAAAATTGTGGCACACGATTTGATGTGAAAGAATTATTTCTTAATGATTTTTTTCCCACTGAATAAATGCACTTGAATATAAGGTTGGATTTTCCTCTTTTTTCCCATTGTGGTCCAATACTATTTAGAAAAAAAAAAGAATTTATTAGAAGCTAAAGAACACATCTTCACCAGGGGTGCCAATAATTATGGAGGGTGCTGTATCGAATTAATAAGGTTTACAAAGGCAAAACCTATGTAACTGCACAGTGGCCTTGAAAATCTGAAAATTTTCAGGTCAACAAAATCAACTGGTGTCACCCCCCCACATCAATTTGATGTTGGTGGATGGTGACATTTTTTTTTGGCATAAAATGGCATAAAAATAGGACCCTTAATATTACCTAGATTATTCATAAGAGAGGGGCAGAATTAAGATACAAAATACACAACATTTGTGAGAAGCTGTATGTGCAATACCAAATCCCAGTCTTTGAAATTAGGATTTTTACAGTCCTTCAAATATGTTACCGCAGAGAAAGATTTAGCAAATTTAAGCACTCAGAAATATATGATAAAATAAATGGACACCTTTAGAAAGTCCATATTCCTCCAGTTATAGAAGCAGATTTCCACCCTTGAAAAGACGTAGCTGAAATACTTTTCTAGATATGCCATGTGAAAGTGGCTCCTCAGAAATTGCCATTCAATAAGGGCCAGTTGCAAAAATGTTTTTTATGGCAAAACTCTTAGGAGTTAGAGCTAAAATTCAGGATTTATCCTATTACGAGGTGTATTCACCCGCTGGAATTTTTTCAGCCAGATCTGAGATGGTCAAGTGGGAAGTTTCTCGGAAATTCCAACATTCGACATGGAATGACCCTATTCACTTTACTGAATCAGTACGGTATTCATTGTACTTAAAGTTGCAAAAATGCCTTTCTGTACTTACTCAAAATACATGCTGATAGGATCTGCTCTGTATGAAGCACTATGCTGGACATCAAGTCATGCTGATGTACGGCTATTACAAAAAGAGAAATACTAATTTGGACAAATTAACCCCTTTGTGCAGAAGCCAAATTTGGCTATTTATGGGTTACCCACTTTAATGCTGTATAATTCAAGATTTAAGCTTCACAAAGAGGAAAAATGTGGCTCAATTCAGGAAAGACACATACAGCATTTAGAATTACATTGTATTTCAGTTTATTTTCATGATTTTGGTAGAGAAAATGAGCAGCAAACATAAAAAATCTTCATGAGAATTCACCATTGAAATTGCAAAAAAAATAATTCTGACGATTGAAAAACTGCTGGGGCTTAAAACTATACATTTCTGGTATCAGAAACTCCTTGAGCACAAGTAGAATTCATCTTCAACATTACATTCTAGATTACCTACATGCTATTAGCCAAATTATACAGCTACCCAAGTGTCTCCCCAAAGTCTCAAAATGATTTGCTGTCAAATCATTAAAAAAATCATGTATTTAACACAATTAAAGCTTTAAGGCATGAAATTTAATATGAACGAATGATTTTCTGGTTGAGTTTAGTATGAATTTAACAATATCAGTGCAGTTGAATATCAGTGGTCACCAGTAACCTCTCCAAATACGAAAAATGCCTTTTCTCCATAATAAAGTTTAGAGTTTTGGCCATTTTTCTTCAAAGCCAGCACAAACACGCATTGAATAAACTGCTAATTAAACGGTCAGAACATTCACCCTGTAATGAAAGCTACCAGTCCCCTCTTCAAAGCTCACGAACCCATTTCAACACTTATAAGGAGCAAGTACACCTCACTAACTCAGTAATATCTGAATTCTGAAATATACCTTATTTTAACTGAACAGACACTCCACTTTCAGGGAATATCAAATCCATTGCCTCTCCCAATTCAAAAGAAACGTGCAATGAACGTACCGGGGGTCCACACCAAAATGCACGGGCAGTTCGCGTTTTAAACAGGAAAAAAACCTCGACATTCGACTTTGTCGAGTACATATACATTCCGAAACAGAAAAACAAAAATAGCAGCCTGACCTTTTTCGTGAATCCCTCCTCCAGAGACATTGACTGTATAAAATAGAGACCGATGTATCCAGTAGCAGGAACCCTCCGGTCCTGTTTCATTCGAAATAATTCCAATAGAGCATATCGTTCTCATTTAAATCCTGTAATGTAACTGAACACTTCAAGGCCAGTTTTGCGAACCGACTTTCTATAAATCCCGTCTATTTTAGCCGCGTAATGTGCATAACGTAGACAGGATACAACCGAGCCTGCTGATATGCATTGGTTTGTATGCTCTGTGTTTGTCCAATCAATGTGTTTCACTTACTCTAAAATGTTTAAACACTCGGGAATTGGATAAGAAACGAGCCAATCAATAAATTGTTACCAGGGGAACTTCACGAGGCCATGGAGTGTAACTCTACAATTACGCAGAAGACCCTGAGTGTATGGTTGAGTGATTGGCTATCAACGCCAGTACTCGGGTGGATATAAGGAAGCGCTGGATTTGTCAATGAAGGAATCTACGGGTAAATCCACGGTAGGGAACTACAAATTTTTTTTGTATGGGACAACTGTAATAGGTAATAGAATGAGAGAGAATCAATACCATGTCGATTTTTTTGCCTCAGAAAACTGATTTTTCTGAACTACTAATTGGAATACTGTTAGCTCACTGTGGCTAAACTGGTTTCTACAAAGGATAACGATTTTTTCTGTGTCAAGATATCGTTTTTTTAAACTGCTGAATCGACACTATGGGCAAGGATACTGACCAGTTTGCACATCAGGCTTAGCTGAGGAGTTTAATTCATGCAGCTCTCGAAAAACAGGGAGTGGAGTGAACTTCACCGTATTCAGAACCGCGTTTGAGGTCTGCTTGCTTGTGAACATTCAATAACTGATCCGGGGGTGCCATCTAGTGATCGAGTACAGTAACAGCGTGCTTCCAATTTGCAGGTCTATAGACGCGGGCATCTACATCTGCAGAAAGGGGTTAAGCAAAATGGCCCTTATTCCTCAACAATCACTTGAAAAACTAAAGCTGTGCAGAAATTAAAATTATGCATAATATTTTGGGCAGAATCATTTACTTGAATCATTTACTTGATTACTTTGAATCAGTTTAGATTTGTGCAGGAAGCCCTTGTAATCACTGACAAATATACTCAACTGAATAAATATCAACACATGGTGTAGCTCAAAATGAACCACACAGTATGACCAGTATACTAGTACAACATAAATGCCTTAATTCCAACAAACAATAGCTTTTTGCAGGCAAGCAGTGTCCTAAATTAGTCTGTCAGGGCCGCTTCTTATTAGATCAATAACAGGCTTCCAATATGATAAATACAAGATTTTTATGGAAATTAAGTTTTTTATTTTTTTTTTAAATTATGCATTGATAGGGCATCCTGAAAGGTGCAAAATCAAAGTATTTATTTTTTCAGAAAAATGACATTTAATCTACACTACAGGCCAAAAGTTTGGAAGAAAGATCAAATTTGTACAAAAAAGATCATAGTTTCATTGGTATACTTTGCAACAAAATAAACATGATTATTATATAAAGAGTCACTTATCAGAATACAATTTCAATCAGATTATCAGGCCCATATTACTAGGCCCATGGTCCTAGTGCCCGCCCCATTTCAGTTGGCATCCGGTGGGCTGTAAACCATGACAAAGTGAATAATGCAAACTGTGATTTATTTTTTACTTTTTCACTGAAGTTGTGACTCATGTAAATCTTCAAGCCAAAAACAAAGCCCCTCCTTTCTTTTGTAAACATTTGTTTAGCAATTGTTTGGTAACATCAATGTATACACTACCTAAAGGTAAATGGAGGAAAATGGTGCATATCAATGAGACGAGAGCCATCTGGCAATGGCGGATCCCCCCGGCTGTAGGTTGTGTAACCTACAGGTTGTGTGGACAGACGGACGGACCGAAACCCCCAAAAGGCACAACTAGACCATAAGGAGAAGCTCCATACCAAATTTGGTGTTTGTAAGTGGCATAGTTTTCGAGTTCTGGTCCGGAAACGATTTTATTACAGACAGACGGACGGACACACTGATCGCCATATCCATCCCCCCCCCCCCCCCCCCCCCATTATATGCCGGGGGGATAAAAAGTATAATCATACAGTAAATACATCCCAAAATCCATAGATTTCATACTATGGATATGGTTTTTAAGAAAGGCATTGTGAACAGAAACTTGAAGTTGCTTCCAAATTTTTGACCTGTATTGGCCTTGCTTCCAAACTTCTGGCCAGTAGTGTATATTTCAAAAATTTTCTAATTTTTGTTAGGTCTGAACTGAGTCTGTTTATTTTGGTTGCATAAAGCAAAAGCACTACCGAGCCAGGAGAGTTACAACATTGAAATCACGTGTTATCTCTAAAGCAAGATTCCTCTGGTTGGCGGTTTGTAAGCTAGTCTGTGTGGAATGGCAAATTAAAGGCACATGTACTCAGTTTAACAACTGGCCTCAAACACCAATTTGCCAATAAGAAATTCTAGTATCAATCACTATGGCTGCAGCGACCAAAATCAGAATGTGTCCCAAAATTAATATCCATTCATTTTTGGTCGCTTGTGCAAGTTTAAGGACAAACAAAGGCTGAGAAGTGACACGGATATTGCAACCGATAACTTGGATAGCATGCAAACCTTAGTTTATCTTTTATGTGTACCAGTGATTATATATACCACATACAGTTTAGCCCTCAGTTTATTAACTGCAACTTCACCAAAAGAGTATGCAATTTATGTTATGTTAGGGCCCCCATTTGTTATGACATATAAGACAGCAAGGGATGACAGACAAAATTTTAAAACTTAAACAGATTAATCAAACAAAGACTGACAACTAACCTACAATCTATACTACTGACCAAGATTGACATAAACAAGAAAAAAAATATTTACAGTCCCTTTAGATAGGGTTGCTTGGTGATGTCCCGGGACAGGAAAATGCTCAAACACAGGCAAAAATCCAGAAAAAAAAGCTTCACAGGTCTTGAAAAGAGTGACAGGTCCGGTCAAATGTATCCTTCTCCTTGCCATTTCTCCTACTACTTTACTCTCTCAATTTTTCTCCTTATATACTCTTTTGCAGCCCCCTCCAACCTTTTAGACATTTTTTTTTCAATTCTCCGGGACTTCCCCCCTCAAGGCATGCCCAGGACATGCCCAAACCTAGCTCCAGACTGGGCTTAACAAAAAAAAAAGGTCAATACTGTCATCTAGTGGCATTTTTTTCACATTACAGTTATTCTTCATAATATTTTGAGGCATTGCAAGCTAGCTAGCATATAGATAGGCTAGGTTTAGAAGCTTGAAAAAATAAGTAAGCTAGGTTAGAAAAGTAGTTCCGTTTGTTGCTGGCTTTATGTGCAGTACCGCACTATTTTTTTCTGGCAACCGGGATAGGAGAATAATTTAGGCTGAAAACGCAAAACATTTCAATCCAGGAACATCCGAGATAAAGTTTCTACACCAATGGGAGGTTCTTATGCTAATCAGTAGTGTGCAGACTAACATGAGCCACTGTAACAGTATAGGCTAATGCTAAAACCAAAACAATGTCCAGACGTGATAAATGTTATTAATTACTCACGTAAGTTTATGTTTATTGCCCACAACATGGCCTATACAGTCCTTCAGTTGAAGCCCGAAGGCAATAATCAAGCAATATTCCTTGGTAATAGTAACCTGTTGTATAGGAGTGTTTGCTTCAAGCAGCTTTCAATCATTCATTTACTCTTAAATCTGTTCCAAAACTACAATATAACATACTCACCTACCCCTCTGGCACTTGGTCGATCAGAATGCTGGTGATGTCATCAACATCCATCCCTGTGTCTGGACCCGCCTTGATTTCCCTGATGTCACAGAAAACACTTGGTTGTGGTTTACTATGTTTTCCTAACAAAATAAAGTGCAAAACTAAACTGTAAATTTCACTTATTAAACAATAAGCATGAAGAAATAGAAATCAGAAGCCTCGATCACTTTACTAATTCCTTTGTTACACCTTTTAATGTGAAATATAAGCAGCCTAGAGTCGTGTACATAACATCAAATGACAAAATGCAAGCTATTTGCAATGCAAAACATCCATATATTTATAAGTGACCAAAATTTAAGATTAACTAAAAAATTTGTATTTGACAAAATCAACAGCTAAATAGCAGCAAGCAGCGATGAGTGGGCCTAAGCAGGGTAAGGCGGAGAGGCCAACTAGATGCAATCATGTTACAAGCATGGCTGTTTTACAAGCATGTTTTATGTTAACTGAACAAAGACTGGGTGTAACGGAGATATGAGCTCATGTACTATTTTGGTTGTCTGCCTTTAATTAAGCTGTAACAGACAAACCGTATCAAAAATCTGAAATGGATCGGAATATTTTGAGTAAAAGATCATCTGCAGAAGGTTTTGTGAATACTGACTGTAATTTGTGGCCTATGAAGATTTTTAAACCTTTCATCCATTATGGTGACCACATCAATTAGGTTTACATGAAAAGTTGCCATATCTAAGCCTTAGGACCTTGAAAAGTACAGCAAGGCTCAAGAACAATTTTTTGAAGGTGAAGATATCTGCAATTTTTTTTGGCAAAACACATTTATAAATGCCCAGCGCCCAATAGTGGACAAATGACGCAAGATTTTTCATGATTCCTTTAGGGGTCCTGGGTCCATCACCCAAGGTTTGCTTAGATGTATCAAAGCGTTGCTGAAATAAGTCCTCTCTTCTTGTTCAGCTGCTTCACAGCAGACCTCTAGTGGCATTGATGGGCGAACATTTTTGAAAATCAAAATGCCATGTAGATAACTTTATGAGGGTTGATCTGAAGATCATTGGCACCAAATTTGGTGAAAATTCAACAAAACCTTTGAATTGTGAACTTTCTTAAATTTTTTCAAAACATCCTGATCGGTGAAATATCCAATACTGTGGAAATTAACAACACTCGTTCAAACTCTGCTTGATCCAAAGAATCAAACAGTACCCTATTTTAGAAAACTTTTAAACTGCATGCCAGATTATGTGCATAAACGCACCTCCAACTTTGATCTGTTGGAAGCGCTAGAGTGCCTGAGGTAAAGACCCGGCAAAAAGAATCAGGGGACTGTCCCCAATCAGTGAGCCAAATTTAAAATCTTTTTATTTTTAACCATACAGTTGTAGGGGCTGCCAAAGACACCATAGCCAGAAGAGGAATAAGGTAGAAATTCAATGGGCGCCCAATACACCTTGGCAGCCAGTCCCAGAATTATTCTGATTTTCTGACTAAAGATGTAAAATTGGTGCACCTATTTTAATGGATGCAAAACTGGAGCACTTTTTAGGTGCACATTGGACTGAAAATTAAGAAAAAGCAAACTCAGTGGCACCGTATGCTTGGTATGGGAACCTCCACAGTAGTGTTGGATGTGAGTTCAGAATCATAAATGTCTTTCCAGTCCACTTAGCATTTTTATTGCAAAAGGAGGTCACTTTGATCAATTTAAGATTTAGATGGCTTTTGTTAAAAAAAAAAAAAAAATCAAAATTTCCATCACTCATTGCTTGAAAACTTTTGATTGATAGCATACAATTCAGTTTGAAACTAGCTTTGATTTTTCAATACCCAGGGGAAGAACAGATATCAAACCAGCCATGGTTTTTCAACAGCAGAGGATGATTCTCAGGTTAATACATGCTAACAGGTTATAAGCATCCCAAACACAGAGTTAATCTTCATGCCAATGTGCAACATAATGATTTGTTTCACTACAAGCAGCATTCGTTAAGACTATACTTGGAGAAAACTGCTGAATGAGGGTTAGTCTACCTAAATAATAATAACCACCAAAATCCGCATGCTTAACCCATCATTATCAAATCTGCAAAGTATTCCAAAAAAGACATGCAAAGTTTCTTTGGGGTTCAGAACTTTTAGAAAATAGAAGTACAATTGCCACTCTATAAAGAAGACCACACCATGAGTCACGGCAAAGAACTGTTCTGCAGTTCAGGCATAACTGTAATTTACAAGACAGGCCAAGATCAAGAGGACCTTGGACAAAAACAAAATCAGAAGAGATTGACACTCAATATTAAAAGGAATTGAACAGCATTTTTACTTACCGTTTGACGGATCCATCGTACCTGAAGTCCTGAGGCCCAAGAAGGAAAAAACAAACAAACGCCAAAAAAAGCTTGTGAGAATTGTAGCAATTGTAGCGAACGCTTGAAAATTTTTTTCCCCCAGATAGAGGGTGGTACATGACTCCCAAGGAGTTGCCTGAATGTGTTTTTAATTGAAGATCTCTGCAAAATCTCAAATTTCTAGGTTGCTAAACCAAACAGTTTTTTTTTTAACCAGTAGAAGGGTCATATTCTTGAAGGTCAAAATTAGGAATCGAAGTTGAAACACCTCAGTGTGCTAATGACTGCCCAGCTTTGTTTTGACTGATGTCAATCTGCGATGAAAGGAGTTCTGAAAAATTGCAAAATGTCAGTGGGCAGTTAAGAGTGCAGCCTGGTCTACACTCCATTTCCATATTTATAATTCCCTCCAGCAATAGGCAAGATGAAGGCCACCTTTCCTGGCTGTATTCAAAGGCGCCTTCACAATGGAACAGTATGGAAACAATATTAAAGTGGTAATGTAACCTTTAAAATGAAAATTTATTTTCGCAAAAACATTATAATTTTCTACATATGTATGAGTTGAGTAAAAATTTAATTGAAAATGCATTATTCCAATTATCGCTTTCATTTTCACACACTCATATAGGCATTCTACGACAGTATTCAAATTAGGGATGCTCCAATCAGATATTTGTATCCGGTAACGGCCCCGATATTGGAAAATAAACTAGATCGGGTATCTGTGGCAATGGTCCCGATCCACAGAGGCTTATACGAAATCTTCTAAATAGGCATCAATCCAAGAGCATTCTGCCCCATCTAGTGGTGGAAAAAAAGAACTTGACAAGTTAATGACTACCTCCGTTTGAATTAGTTTGTTCTTACCAAACTAGTGAAGCTGCTGCTTTGTTAATCTGATTTTGTATTTGTTAAATTCCAGTTTGCCCCAACTAGTGATGGAAAAAAGAACTTTATAAGTTAATGACTACCTCTGTTTGAAATAGTTCGTTTCAACCAAACTAGTGAAGCTACTGCTTTATTCGTCTGCTAAATTCCTGTTTGCACCAAACCATTACAAAGAGCGGTTTCCTATTTATTTTAAATGTGTACCAAGCTAGTGAAGCTGTTGTTTTATTCTCAGTTACAGCTTCTGTATTTTTTTTATTTTACATTGGATTTTAAGTCCGTATTTGCACTTTTCCTATTTGCACTGACAATTCCATTAGAGAGGTTTTGTTCCTGATTATTTTTATATTTAGTGTTACCAAGCTAGTGGAGCTGTTGGTTAATTTACAACTGCTCGACTGTTGCACAATTATTTAATAAACAATTCATAGCACTTCTATATCTCTTTTTTTCCCCCTTATTTACAAGGTTGGGGTGGGGGGATCGGTATCGGCAGATACTGAACCCAAGGTATCGGTATCGGTAGTGAAAAAGGCAGATCGGAGCATCCCTATTTCAAATGATAATCAACATGCTGTTTGACATTAATTTTCTAAGTCGTGCCCTGCTATACAGTGGAAACAAGCATTCAGAGAATTCATAGTCTCGCCCATAGTTATCCGCCAACATGATGACCTTGACCTTGACCTTTGACCTATGACCTTCAAATTTATGTCATGCCGAAAGACTCTCACAAGGAACCCGCCTGTGTAATATGAAGGCAATCGGCCTCGCGGTTCCAGAGATATCAGTCCGGACAGACACACGAAGCGATTACAATAGTCTCGCGAAACCCCTTCGGGGGCTCGACTAAAAATTCAAATATGATAAGCAAAACAGCATTTACATGTCATAATGCTCTTTCTGAAACAACACGAGAATGTAAATACTATTTTCAATATTATTTTCAAACAGAGAGAAAACATCATTCAAAATGTAATCTTCAAAGATTTAGCCTGCACTACTGTGGAAAACATTCAAATGAAATAAGCCAGATGACACCCACAGTCCACTGCATTTACATGTTACCATGCTCTGATGGGGTCAACATGAATGTGAAAATGAAAAATGTCAGTCCCCTCATCAAGGTGGGTCTTTGGTTAGGACTTCATTTCCTCGTTCAGTGATTAGGTTCAGTCTACATTCAGAACAGAGCAGGAAGATTGCTACATTAGGTGAGAGAGCAAGGAGTGTCACTGAAGTCCAGTAAACATTTATTAAAGAATATACCAATTTGCTGTCTTTGAGTTTAATTCTTGAATCAATGACACTGTGGGCTGGAGTCTATAATGTCAACTGACAGTGACTGAACCTCTGTCAGTGCGATATTGGTATAATACATCCGTACAGATCCTCCCCGTGGTTTGGTAGGCATGTTAGCCTTGGATTAATTTATATATTTAACCATTACATTGTGATACACAGTTTTATTGTTGGTTTTTCCACACAAGAAGCGCGTGACTGAGTTGTTTTCTGCAGTCAAGCTATCCGCTCTTCAGAGAAGCACTGTCAAACTATTCACTCATCAAATTTATGCGCATGGCTATACTCTGTACAATGCTACTCCGTTGGATGAAATGGAAAATGTTGTTTCCCTTTGAGACAGCAAAAAATGTTCAACCAAAGTAAATTATTATATACATTCAATGTTGTTGTATAGAAATTTGACGGCAAAATTCGCTGACTAATCAATACATTAAACAAGGTAAACTGGAACGCCAGTTAAACTGCATAAGTAACAATTAAAATCACTTTGAAACTGCAATGTGGGGATCTATGTGAATAACCAAATTAATGTAGCCAAAAAATTATGGGATATCAGATCCATGACAAAAAATATTAACAAAATGGATTAGGTAAGAATTATTTTACACTTTTCGTGATTCAGTGATGATGAGGGATTTGGGCAATATTGCCATAAACAGATTTCTCTTCAATATTTTTGAAATGCAATAATTTGGGGTATTTATTCCTATATATGGGCTTTTATACAAGCACTAGCTGCTACCCGCTACCCAGAGTGAAGTTGCCATTTTTTTTGCGTGCATGACCGTTTTTCAAAATCGCGCGACGTCAAGTCCTTCCTGGTGTCCAAGTGGATATTCACACCAAATTTGGTGAAAATCGGTTGAGAAAAGTCGGAGAAAAAAAGTGTACATACACACAGACAGACCGACCGACATCGACCTCAAATATATTATATAGATAGATAGAAGATACAAAACCCGAAACCAATGAAGTTGGCACATTATGTAAATCGTAGATAAAAACAGAATACAATGATTTGCAAATCCTTTTCAACTTATATTCAATTGAATACACTGCAAAGACAAGGTGTTTAATGTTCAAACTGAGAAACTTTTTTTTTTTTGCAAATAATCATTAACTTAGAATTTAAAAGCAGCAACACACTGCAAAAAAGTTGGCACAGGGGCCTTTTCACCACTGTGTTACATCGCCTTTCCTTTTAACAACACTCAGTAAACGTTTGGGAACGGAGACCAATTTTTGAAGCTTTTCAGGTGGAACTCTTTCCCATTCTTGCTTGATGTATAGCTTAAGTTGTTCAACAGTCCGGGGTCTCCGTTGTCGTATTTTACGCTTCATAATGCGCCACACATTTTCAATGGGAGACAGGTCTGGACTACAGGCAGGCCAGTCTAGTACCCGCACTCTTTCACTACGGAGCCATGCTGTTGTAACACGTGCAGAATGTGGCTTGGCATTGTCTTGCTGAAATAAGCAGGGGCGTCTATGAAAAAGACGTTGCTTGGATGGCAACATATGTTGCTCCAAAACCTGTATGTACCTTTCAGCATTAATGGTGCCTTCGCATATGTGTAAGTTGCCCATGCCTTGGGCACTAATACACCCCCATTCCATCACAGATGCTGGCTTTTGAACTTTGCGCCTATAACAGTCCGGATGGTTCTTTTCCTCTTTGGTCCGGAGGACACGACGTCCACAGTTTCCAAAAACAATTTGAAATGTGGACTCGTCAGACCACAGAACACTTTTCCACTTTGCATCAGTCCATCTTAGATGAGCTTGGGCCCAGCGAAGCCGGCAGCGTTTCTGGGTGCTGTTGATAAATGGCTTTCGCTTTGCATTGTAGAGTTTTAACTTGCACTTGCAGATGTAGCGACGAACTGTAGTTACTGAAAGTGGTTTTCTGAAGAGTTCCTGGGCCCATGTGGTGATTTCCTTTACACACTGATGTCAGTTTTGATGCAGTACCGCCTGAGGGATCGAAGGTCACGGGCATTCAATGTTGGTTTTCGGCCTTGTCGCTTACGTGCAGTGATTTCTCCAGTTTCTCTGAACCTTTTGACAATATTACGGACCGTAGATGATGAAATCCCCAAATTTCTTGCAATAGCTCCTTGAGATGTTGTTTTTAAACTGTTCGACAATCAGCTCACGCATTTGTTCACTAAGTGGTGACCCTCGCCCCATCCTTGTTTGTGAATGACTGAGCATTTCAGGGAAGCTGCTTTTATACCCAATCATGGCAACCACCTGTTCCCAATTAGCCCGTCCATCTGTGGGATGTTCCAAAAAAGCGTTTGATGAGCATTCCTCAACTCAAATTCCAAATGAGCTAATATTTGCAAAAAATTACAAAGTTTACCTGTTCGAACATTAAGTAACTTGTCTTTGCAGTGTATTCAATTGAATATAGGTTGAAAAGGATTTGCAAATCATTGTACTCTGTTTTTATTTACGATTTACCCAACGTGCCAACTTCACTAGTTTTGTAAATAGAAGATAGTTTACCTACAAGACTGTATGCAGAACATTAAATAGTTTTGAAATTGGGAATCTCAAGACATGCGTCTTGAGTTTATTGCAGCTGTAAATCTTAATGTATGGCAGTACTACACTTGAAAGGCTATTACACAACATTGTCCCCCCACAATTAGTTCCCAATTTCAACTGAACCATGATCTGATAAATCCATCACTATATGCGCACCAAAAAATGAACCAATTTCCACACTGGTAATATTGAGCAACCACAAAATCTGACGCGCCGCTACCATCATGCAATGCGTCGCTGCTTCGGACGGTCTCGCCTCTCTCCATAGAAAATGAATGGGAGGCGTATACGTCAGCTGACGCGCCGCGGCAGTGTAAATGCACCTTTGCAGTGCGAGCGCGGTGCAATCTTATCCAGGCAACCAAACCTTGCAGCCGTCATTTATACATTAAAAGGCAATGCCCGATTTGGAAGCAATTTACATTTCGCTTGAGGTTCATCTCTATGCCAAGAGAACAGCATTATGGAACTTAAGTTGTGAACCAAAAAGTTAGCGAGCTATCGTTAGTGTGTTGGCGATTTTTTATGACACCCGTCCCCGAAGCGTAAAGCTACTCAAATCGCTGTAGGCTGTAAATCTAATAATAATCCAATGTGATTGAATCTTGTCAGGTAACGTTAAACCCAGTGATATAACAAATAGGAAAATCAATTCTTCACAGATTGCTTTCTTTGTGGATCGAACCATGAACCTTTATGCGATACGATACAACTTCAGCAATCTGTTCCGTCAGACAGCACCGGCTACACGGGTTCAGTCGCAGCAGATTATCGAGCATTTCAGGACACTGCCCATCATTTCAATTTCTTTCCCGAACGTGTAAGCGTCTATAAAGCTGCTGAGGATTCCACTATACTCGGGGCTGAGTAACAAAGAGGGCTAACAGAACTATTATCGTATGCTTCCGCCATGTAACAAGCCTACAAGTGTCTCGGGCCATATGTCGAAACCATCAAAAACCACTAGTTTTAAGCAATTAAAAACAACGCAATGGATTACCTCTTCTACATAGGGCAAATGTGAACGCCCAGGGCGATGCCGCACATAAGAATCCATCCATGATAGCTGTAAACATAACTTAGGAGTGACTTGAGTGGCCCCCGAGAGCCTACTATCGCGCTTCAATTTTTTCTTCGTCTTTACGAACTTGTCGCGCAGATTTCGCCAAGCAACCTTACACGATCTGGGATCTTTTCCTAGTTTCCGAGCAATTTCTTTCCAAGATATCGCAGCCTTTTTGAAGTAATCATAATCTCTTCTTGATCGATCGTATAGATGCACGTGTCCCTTGACAATCTCTGCAAGTCTTTCCTCGAAGTCGTTCATGTTTATCTTTTGGCAAAGGGATGTTACGGATACAAAGCACGCCAAGAAAACGCGTTGCGGAAAGGATTGAGGTTCCGAAGAGACACTGCGGCTACCCATGTGATATTTTACACCAATTGCGGACAACCTCCGCATAGACGTCAGTGTGCGAACATTCCGGCAAGTTCGACCAGCGATGTTCTTTCCAGCCTGGCAATGACTTCGCGTGCACGTTTCGTCCCCTCAACCGCAATCCAGGAATTTTACCACCGCACATTTTTCTTAATTGGGCAAACTTTCATGCTTGTAATGTTTGGAGGGATTACTTACCACCTTAAGCCACATCATATCAGGAATAGCAAGGCTGCATGCCATGTAGAATAATATTCTCAGTTCTACAGTGCCAGTTGCATTAATTTAATAGTGCTACCGACCAAAAAGGTACCCATGATTATTTTTCACTAACTACATCACGTTTGAGTGAATCAGTCAGCTTCAAATCAGTGCAAGGCTGTCACACAAAATCAAACCACCCTGAAAATCTTAAATGATGTAGTGGATCCAGAATTCCTGGCATTCCTGAATAGAAATGCATTAACATGCAGGAGATATTCCTCACATTAGGATTTTGCAAATAACAAAAATTTCCATGGAACCAGCCAAAATTATTTAGTCGCTGAATTAAAAGTCAATTTCCTCCAAATAAAGGTTTAACTAAATTTAAACCAGGAATAGAATTCAAGTCATTAAAGTTCACATAAGTCTTAAGGCAGGGGTGTCCAATCTTATCCGTGAAGGGCCGGTGTGGGTGCAGGTTTTTGTTTTAGCCCAGTGCTACAACACCTGATCCCAGTAATTAACTGATCAGAAGGTTCAATCAGGACCTTGATGAGTAGAATCAGGTGTATTAGTGTTGGGCTGAAACAAAAACCAGCAGCCACACCGGCCCTTTGTGGATTAGATTGGACACCCCTGTCTTAAGGAATGATATTGTCCTATTACATTACTTCCCATTCCACTGGTGTATAAAACTTAGGTAATGCTATAGAAAAATCCATTTGTCATCCAATATCCTATGGACACCCCCCCCAAAAAAAACCTGGTTGTTCAAAATAAAGTTTTTAAATCTAGCAATGGCAACAAGAACACACACATAAGATAAAATGTGCCACTGAGGACTGTCAGGGTAATTATTCAAACATTTATGGGACATTTTTAAGAACAGAACAGTTTAAAACCTGAGAGGTAAAGTCCATAAACATATTTTAGCATTTCCCCCAGGGAAGGAAATAGGATGACGAGGGAAGCACAGAAATCCTCAAGAATCAATCTGAAAGAGTTGTCTTGGTGGTATCTTCAGGTCACCAGGTTTCAAAACGCACCATCATACACCACCTCCATGAGCATAGAGTCTATGGAAGGGTTACAAGAGTGAAATCTTTTCAGACACAAAGAAGCCCATGCTTACACATTGCCAAAGACCATTTAAATTATGATTGGATGAAAAAGTTGCAGTCAGATCAGACCAAAAGTGAACATCTTGGTCAAACACAGAATCGACACGTTTGGCGCTGAAACACAGATGCAATCACATCAGATAAGGCACCTCACAGCCACAGTGAAATATAATGATAGACCAGAGATATTTCAGTTCTACTTTAATTCAAGAGGACCAGTGGCACTAGTAAACATCACTGGCTTCACAAGTTTCACTCAAATTTGGCAGATAATCTGGTTGCTGACTTGGCTGTCAGCAGACATTTCAGGAAGAAACTGACCCAAGGAGCACCTCAAAATCCACACAGAAATGGTAATGGGATGACAAAATCAACATTCTTCAAGGGGTATTGCAGCAGCCAGACCTCAATCCATTTGAAAACCTGTGGGTTGAACTTGAGAGAGCAAATAATATTCACAAACCCAAGAATGGCACTGATTTTAGAGGGAAGGTCCGAAAACCCCTCCAAATGCATCCCGCAACAGGGGAAAAAACTCCAGGCCATTATCCTTGTCAAGCATAATAAAGCAAGGGTGCCAATGATTGTGAAACAAATAATTAATTTTTTAAAATTATAACCCTAAAATAAAAAGATAAATAGGATGATATATTAAATTAAAATTAATCCTGAAAGCAGAGATTTATAAATTATCTTTGACCTGCATTTTGTTGAAAACAATAAAACAGCTCACTATTCGATGCTTCATTGCATGAGTGTTTTCAAACTAAACACATTTCAATTGATCCTTTCAACATATTTAAAAAAATTGGGACAGTAAGGCATTTACTACTTTGTAAGGATACCATTCCTTTTCACAGCACTTTATAAACATTAAGTGACTGAAGACACCAAGTGATGGAGTGTTTCAAGTGCTATTCTTCCTGCAAAAAAGTCTTAAGATGGCCAACAGTAAAGGGTCTTTGTTGTCGTATTTTGCTTTCAGAATGCAACACAGGTTCTCCACAGAGGACAAGTTGGGACTCCAGGTTTACAAAATCAGGACAAAATCTCAATGAACACTTCAGTTATGATCCAGATAAAGAACCAAATGGAGAGTCAGAGTTTAAGCCACAAGGGCATGCTAATTACCATGTATACAGTAACTGAGGAAGATTGGCCAAAGCCTAGAACAGAGAAAAAGCTGTCCAGCAATGTTTGTGGTATAACTGGAGTAGGTGGTGGCGAGTCCGCATCAAGGCCTGAAACTGTCCCGTGACAGAAGATTGGTTGAGAATTCCATTCACCGGCGCTGGACTGCTTGCAAATAGGAATGAAGAATTAAACAAGAACGTGGTCCCAATCCTGGAGACCGATGAAGGCTGGGAAGGATGTTCCTATTTACAATACTCAGAAGAGTAAAAAAAAAAAAAAAAAAAGATTATTTCATTAATTCATACCAAACACACAAAGGAGAGCACTTCACTTAATATTATAAGGCTAAATTGACTAGGTTACGTGAGGCATGAACCATTACAATACAGTAATGACAGAAATACCACAGTGATTGAATAGATGAAAAAATGACACGGAAGGGGCGAGGTTACAACAAAGCACACGGAGGGCGTGGGGACAGACAAGACCTCGAAATCAATTGAAGAGGACAAACTGCAAAACTCACACTGACTCCTAGATCAGGGTAAGATTACCCAAGGAGATAATGGGAGAGTGACACTCTTCATCATCAATGGCGCCTTCACAGACATGCCAATTCACCTTGGAAAGGGCAATGACACAACTCCATACATTGACCAAACATGACTTTGGATTGGTTGCTAGTAACAGTCTGGTCAGTCAGTCCCTTTTTTGGACTGGAGCACGCAACATCCATTTCTTCCAAGATAGACCAGAAATATTGATTTGTATTACCAGAATGCCCATTTCCACTGTGTGATGGTCCTTTGGACATGCCTCTGAGCCCAGAGAAGTTGATGGCACTTCTTGACACTGATAACATAAGGCTTCCTTGTTATACAGTATTCCCAACTGGCATTTATAAATGTAACAATTAATAGTACTACAACGGTACTTGACAAAGGTTTGCCAAAGTCATCCTTAGCCCATGTGATTATATCACACACAGATAAATGACGGTTTTGGATGCATTGCTGACCGAGTGATCTGTTAAGCTTAGACTAGCAGTTTTGACCTTTAAACACAGAAATTCCTCCATAGTCCTTGAATCTTCTATTTATATCATCCATTATCAAGGGTGATAGCATCTCAAAATCCCTTCCTGTCTTTCTTTGAGAAACATTTTAAACCTTCCAGTGTGGGCAAATTAGTGATCCCTGCCCCACCTTTGTTCCTGAAGGATAAGGCCTATCCTGGTTGCTGCTTTTGCCCCAGGTCATTATTACAATCACTTACTGCCATGAGCTGTTTCAAATCCCATCATTACTCACTTTTTTTCTACCTCATTCGTTGATCTAAATATTCCTACAACCTCATTTGAATGTTTCACAGGCCAGACAGAATGACAGGAATGCGTGTATTATGTTTACAAATAAAATGAAGTAGACCAGATAAAACATAAAATGATGTTGCTTCATACTGTCTGCGATGGAACAAAACTCCGGGATTGAGAATGTGTTTGGCATGTATGGAAGAGTGAAGCATTGCTCCCCTCCCCCTTCATTGTCTGTAGCTGTCAATTTCACCCATCCCATCGCTTTCTTTTAAATGTTCCTCCAATAACCCGTTGTTCATTCATTGGTTTTTCTCTCCATTTGTGTTTCTGTGTCCAATCAGTGTGAACTTTACTGTGAAGAACAGCCCACTTAGTTCCGGTATTAACTTCCAAGAGCCCATTCTGAGGGGCTCCTTTTCCTGGTGCCAGGCAGGGGGGCCACAGACTTCAGCAGTTGGTTTTGGTTTGTACAATTACTTCTTCATAATTTCACCTGCCCTATAAATTTGATGAACAATTGGCTTTAATCAGTCAGTTCCACTACAAATGTTATCCAGGATAAATAGGGTGCACCAAGTTAAATGATGTCGGCACTGTGACAGTTGTGTCCAATGAGGTGTTGCTAAAGGAACACATCAGTTTTTGCAGTTCCCTGAATTGCTGCTCACCACAGGTCAAATATGCATGAATCAGCCATAACATTATGACCACTGACAGATGAAGTGAATAACATGATGTCAATATAATGGCACCTGTCAGTGGGTGAGAGATATTAGGCAGCAAGAGAATATTTTGTCCTCAAAACTGACATTAGAAAAAGGAAAAATGCAGCAAGTGTTAGGATGTAAGCAACTTTGACAAGGGCCAAATTTTGACGTCAAGACGACCGGCTCGTGGGCAGCCAAGGCTCAATGATGTGTGTGAGGAGTGAAGGCCAGCCTCTGTGATCCAATACAACTCAAGAGCTACTGTAGCTCAAACTGCTGAAAAAGTTCATGTCGGTTCTATAAAAAAAAAAAAAAAAAAAGGTGTCAGGGCACACAGTGGATTGCAGTTTGTTGCGTATGGGGCTGTGCGGATGCAGACCAGTCAGGGTTGCCCCATGATGACCCCAGTCCATCACTGAAAGCCCCTACAATGGGCATGTGAGCATAAAAACTGGACCACGTAGCAATGAAAGAAGGTGCCCTGGTCTGATGTTCTCTTTTAGATTATATGGATAGCCGAGTGAGTGTGAGTCGCTTACCTGGGGAAGACATGACACCAGGAAGCACAATAGGGAAAAAGGCAAGCCGGCGAAGGCAGTGTGATGCTTCAGGCAATGTTCTGCAGGAAAACCCTGGGTCCTGCCATTCATGTTGGATGTTGACGCATAACCCCAATGTAAACATTGCTGCAGACCAAGTACACCCCCTCAAGAAAACTGTATTCACTAATGGTAGTGGTCCGTTTCAGCAGGATAATGCATTCTGCCACCCTAAAAAAATGGTTCCGAAATGGTTTAAGGAAGACAACAAGTTCAAGGTGTTGACTTGGCCTCCAAATTCCCCAGATCTCAATGCAATCGAGCATCTGTGTGATGTCCTGGATAAACAAGTCTAACCCATGGAGGCCCCACCTTGCAACTTACAAGACTATACTGATCTGCTGCCAACACCTTGTTGCCAGATACCACAGCACACCTTCAAAGGTCTAGTAGAGTCAATGACTTGAATGGTCAGGGCTGTTTTCGCAACTAAAGGAGGACCTACACAAAATTAGGCAGATGATCATAATGTTACGGCTAATCAGTAAAGGTTTAAAGCACAATCATTTTGTACAAATACACAGCTCTAAAAGGTTCCAGGCTTTCCTAGAGATCAGCTCTCTGTCTAGTTAGTGGCTAGTTCTTCAGAGGAAACATTCACTCTTGGGATGGCATGATGTAGCCCACGAGAAAAGGGCAACCATGACATGGGACCCTAAGAGGATAAAAGGAGTTTATGAGGTGGGCCCCAGAATAAGCCTGAAGAACACAAATGTGTATTTGACCGGGCACTTACAACTGCAACTTGGAAAAAGTTAGGACAGTATGGAATATGCACACGAAAAAGAAAGCAATGAATTCTAAATTTACCATTTGTATTTCACAGCAATATGACATTTAATGTTTTGTCTGGTCAACATCATTTCATTTGGAAATATACACATTCATTCCTGCCATTCAGGCCAAAAAGAAAAATTGCAAGGGACCTGGATATTTCACCCTTTTCGAAATAGGACATAATTAAAAGATTCAAGGAATCTGGTGGCATTTCTACGTGTTGAGGGCAAGGGTGCACCCCTGAGCAGAACAGCTGTGATCTCCAATCATTGAGACGGTACTGCATCAAGAACTGTCATTTATCTAAGGGTGATATAACCACATGGGCTCAGGATGACTGTGGCAAGTCTTTGTCAATTTCTACAACACGTTGTTACATCCAAAAAAGCAAGTAAAAACTTTACTTTACTAAATGAAAACCTTATGCAACCAGTGTCCAGAAGCATTGACATCATCCAGGGCTTGACGGCATCTGCAATGGACCATCACACAGTGGGAATGAGTATTGTGGTCAGAGGAATCAATATTTTAGGTCTTTTTGGGAAGAAATGGACGACATGTGCTCATCACCAAAGAAGGAACATCCAGACTTGCAGTGCTGTCAAAGTATATTTGGCCCTTTCGTGCATTCTTTTTTTTTTTTGCGCATATTTGTCTCACTTAAATGTTTCAGATCAAACTAACTTTAATATTAGACAAAGACAACCCGAGTAAATACAAAATGCAGTTTTTACATGATCTCACTTATTGAGGGAAAAAAACTATCCAAACCTACCTGGCCCAATGTGAAAAAGTAATTGCCCCCAAAACCTAACAACTGGTTGTACCACCCTCGGTGACAACAACTGCAATCAAGCTTTCGCAATAGCTAGTAATGAGTCTTTCGCTTCGCTGTGGAGGAATTCTGGCTCACTCTTCTTTGCAGAATTATTTTAATTCAGCCACATTGGAGGGTTTGAGCATGAACAGACTGTTTAAGGTCATGCCACAGCATCTCAATGAGATGTAAGTCCAGACATTGACTCAGCCCCACCAAAACCTTCATTTTTTGTTTTAAGCCATTCAGAGGTGGACTTGCTGGTGTGTTTCACATCATTTTCCTGCTGCATAACCCAAGCGCGTTTGAGCTTGAGGTCACGAACTGATGGTTGGACATTCTCCTTCAGGATTTTCTGATTGATGGAACTATGAGTTTTGCTCTATTATGACAAGTCGTCAAGGTCCTGAAGCAGCAAAGCAGCCCCAGATCATCACAATACCACCATGTTTGACTGTTGGTATGATGTTCTTTTTATGAAATGCTGCAATAGTTTTACGCCAGATGTATGGGATGCATACCTTCCAGAAAGTTCAACTTTTGTCTCATCAGTCCACAGAATATTTTGCCAAACGTCTTGGGGATCATAAAGATGTTTTTGGCAAATGTGAGAGGAGCCTTTGTGTTCTTTTTGGTCAGCAGTGGTTTTCACGTTGGAACGCTCACATGGATGCCTTTTTTTTATTTTTATTGTTGAATCATGAATACGGATTTTAACTGAGGCAAGTGAGGCATGAAGTTTAGATGTTATTCTGGGTTCTTTTGTGACCTCCTGAGTCGTCTCTGTGCTCTTGGAGTAATTTTGGTAGGCCAGCCACCGCTGGGAAGGTTCACCACTAATCCAAGTTTTGTTTATCTGTGGATAATGGCTCTCATCATCGTTCGCTGGAGTCCCAAAGCCTTAAAAATAACCCTTTCCAGACTGATATATGTCAATGACTTTGTTTCTCATCTGTTCTTGAATTTCTTTAGATTGCAACATGATGTGTTGCTTTTTGAGATCTTTAAGCCTACTTCACTTTGTCAGACAGGTTCTATTAAAATGATTTCTTGATTAAACATGTCTGGCAGTAACCAGGTCTGGGAGTGGCTAGTGAAATTTAAGCAAAAAAAAAAGAAAAGAAAAAGTGGTCCACCACAGTTAATTCATGATTAAACGGGGGGGGGGGGGCAATTACTGTTTCACATAGGGCCAGGTAGGTTTGGATAGCTTTTTCCCAATAAATGAAATCATTTAAAAACTGCATTTTGTATTTACTCGGGTAATCTTAGTCTAATATTAAAATTTGTTTGATGATCTGAATCCTTTAAGTGTGAAAAATATGCAAGAAAAAATGAAATCAGGAAGAGGGGAAATTCTTTTTCACAGCACTGTGTAAGCAAAAAGTCAGAAAGCCACACTTTACCATGATACGGAGCTGTGCCGGTGCCCTTGGCTAGGGTAACTCGCACTTCCATGGATGGGATCATAAATGTTAAAGAGTACATTGAAATTTAGGATCGATATATGCTGCCTTCAGAACAACATTTTTTGACCAGGGACCCCATGAATATTTCAACAATGCAAAGCCACATTCCACCTGAATTACCAATGCAGCGTAAAAAGAGGGTGTGAGCGCTAGACTGGCCGGCCTACAGTCCCAAACTCGCAGAATGTGCTGCACATTTTGAAATGTAAAATGCGACAAGAAATAACTCTGAACTGTTGCACACCTTTCATGGTAAAAACTGGACAAAACCACACCCAAAAGATTTGCCGTCTTTAGTCCGCCAGGCTTTATCAAGTGTTGTGAAAAGGACCGGCAAAAAATAAAAAGCGTTAAATACTCTACTGCCCAACTTCTTTTGAAATATGTTGCAAGAATCAAAATGAAATGGTTTATTTTGAAAAATCTATAGCATACATGTGGTGAAACATCAGATGCTGTACTTATGAATTTTGTTCAATGTAATACAGGTCAAAGTTAATTTTGAAATCACTGCTTTCATTGTTAATTTCAACATACCATTCCAATGTCTTCTAGATCTGGGGTTGTAATAAATAAAATAATGGTTTTGTGATTACTTCAATCATTATTAGGGGTTATGAAAGTATGGAATTTAACATCTAGGTGCCCTTGAAAGAAGAAAATAAAAAATGTAGATGTCCAAATTAAAACGGTGTATATTACTTAGGTTTGCAAATTCAATACTGGTTTAAGAACCACTAGGGTAAAGTAATTTTTTTCACGCACAGAGGGAACTCATAAAATCAAAGATGTAAAAAAAAAAAAGACGCTGAAAGTCCAAATATCGAACAAGCTCCAAAAAAAAAAAAAACAGCCATAAACTACACCATCAATTTGTAAAAGAAGCATATTTATTGAAAAGAAAAACAAAACAAAAATTAGTGTTTCAATTCTGGATGATCTACCAATAAACCTCGACGGCAAATGCAGTCAATTCCATTCCTTCACAATCAGTGAGAAGGCAGGTTTTCAGTGTCACAGTTACACTGGCCAATTCACTGAATACACTTGATGGAAGTTGACCTTTGATTAAACACAAGAGGTATCACGAACTGCAGCTAAAATATCAAGTACATAAGGATTGGGACAATTAAACGAGAGCATTAGTTGACATGAAATTCAGAAACTAATGTGGTCCTTATTCCTATACCCACCTCTGCGCTGCAGTTAAGATCTCCCTTAATTGGACTCCATGACTGGGCCTGTACCAGAACTTCATCTTGAGGCAGTCCTAATGTAGAGACCAGAAGACTTCTAGGAGAAACTTCTTTAACTGAACACCATCATTAGATATTTGAATAGGCTTAAAAGCAGTATTTGACTGTGGAGATGGTGTTAATGGGGATGACACCCGCAGAAGGACAGAATAAGGGTACCGCATGTACTTTATGCGCAAAATTTCATCCAACTTTTTTCAAAATTTGTGTCTCCAATCACTGTTTAGCACAATTCTTTTGAGTGTGCGAGCGATGGGCGACTCGAGTGTCCAAACACCAAACTCCAACTCCACAGACACATAGACTGACCACTTGAATTCCAACAGGATGATATCTAACCATATAATGCTTCCCAAGACAGCTGTGCAGTAGCTTAACAGAGGTTGCGGAGCTGAATGTACTACATCTAGTGAAAATCTAAAGTGCGAAGCTGGACACTCTGATGTCTAATCTATGCCCATCAAAGGCTCACATTAAAAGTTTCAAAAGAATTTACATTTAAGAAAGTCCTTTCCAAATGTTCATTTTTTTAAAACATTTGCAGGTTTTCAGCTGCAGAGACTTTGGTACTAAAGTTTACAAGATACAGCCAACAGGGGGCAAGACGTGCAGAATAAACCACAGCAAGTACAAAACCCATACTGGAGTCTTATCCAGTTTATACAAGCAAATGCATAGCAGCTAGGAGTAGATATGGGATGGAGTACCTGGAAAAGGGGATTTAAAGGTTTGTTTGGTGAATTGTACATTTCCAAAATTTCACAAATTGAGTGAATATCTTCTGTATTCACAGAGTTGTAAAACTTTGATGCTACACTTTTAAAAAAAAAGCACATTCTTAAGAATGGTGGTCATGGCCATCTGTTCAGAGGCACAGACATGGGCATATTACATGAAATTGAACAGTCATTGACTTCTATTGTTCTCAAACTATCAAGCCATAGTGACTGACAGCTGTAAGATAAGCATGACCAATAGTTATCTCAAAGAAGTGCCACATTAAGATTACATCGCAAAAATAATAATAAAAACCTAACAACTTCGTAAACTGAAATAAATATAATTGGCCAATAAATTTTATCCAATACATCACTGAAAATTCAGTTAAAAAATTCTGTTATAACATGGTAATTGGGATTTTCAGCACATTTTCCCAACATAATTATCTCTCTAAGGCTTTCAACATTAAGTTCAATCTGACACTTTGGCTGTAGAAAAGGCTAGAAGATGATTAAATTCACTCAAATGACAAATTTTTTCAAAAATATGAAACCCAAAAACCGTCAATGAATATCCATGCATGTGTAGTTTAGCATGCCTATTAACAAATTTCTTCAAACATTGTAAAATGAGTAAAACTTTCTTCAATGATTCCATCATCAAAGAACCTTTGTCCCAAGGAACCAAAAAAAAAAAAAAAAAACCCAAAAAAAAAAACCAAAACAAAACAAAAAACAGCTCTTTTTGAGGATTAGATGAAGAAACAATTCAAAGGCTTTTTGGCCTTGCAGATCCCAGACCATCTCCAGGGAAGGCAAGTTGGTCACACGGGTAAACTGAGTGGATGCAGTGGTGGCCCAGATATGTACTCTCAATTCTGTACGAAATGTTGCATAAGGCAACGGATCACAGATCAGAGAACAAACCCAGTGCATATTACAACTCTAAACATGACACACACAGAAAATATTAGTTGATAGAGTCTGTTTTGCCTCATGTAACTTTTAGGCAGTACAGCAACCAATGTTGAAAGGAAATGTATCCAATTGCACAAATCTCATTTTAAAATATCCTTGAATTCAGATTCCCCCCACTTCCACAACATGCAAACCATAACATAATTCCAAGCAAAAAATACAAGGTGATGCGGTGCACAGTGGTCCGATATACAGTAACAGTACACACAATTGCAGAAGGCAATATGCACAAGCTCAAAAGTCACTGTTCTGCTGATTGGAGTGGACACAGCTGAGATCTTCAGTGATAAGATTTTGATCCATAACAGGCAAGAAAAGACTTCAGCTTGGGTTGTCATGGTCTCAACATTGTCCATTGCTATGTATTACACCAAGAATCCGCACATGAACCATCCAAAATTTTCTCTCTCCCAAACATATGTTCACTCAGGCCCATCATAGGTTCTCCCCAACGCTGTTCTGTATGCAAGCTGGTTATACAGTCTGGTGGCCAGCTGCAAACTTGACTTTGAGTCCCAATGGGTCAAAATAACATCATCATCATCTCATCTTCAACTCTCTCTGCGATGACTCTTCATCATTCAATTACTGAGTTTCAAACCCCTCTGTATGCACTTTACATGCTTTCAACTTGCTCATACCTTAAGGTCTGCCAAGGGACGATTTGAGTCCCGGGACGACCATAGTCTGGACGTACAGTGAATGCGCAAAAATGTCGCCTATGTTTTAAGCGTCACGACAGCAACATCGCCAAGACAAATGAGTGTTTGCCACTAACATGGCAATATCCCCCGCCGCCTCAATTTTATGTGTCCGTACGGACGGACGGAGCCCAATGCTATATCCCCCGCTTTGCGCTAATCGCGCGGCGGGGGATAATAACAGTTGCTTGTTCCCATACGATTTGAGTCCTAGCAACCACACGAATATAGAAACTTTACCTTCAAGAGGTCTTCACTGGATTTGATCGAGTCGCTTTCAATTTTAAAAGCAGCAAGTTCTGAGGTTTTCTATGATTAAAAAAGTTTAAGATACAGACTCTGTCGTTCCACAGGGAGTTTTCCATCTATCGACATTGCTTTTTATAGGACTCAAATCGTCCCCATTGATTTGTCTTTGCGATGTTGCCGTAGTGACGCTAAAAACATAGAGACGTTTTTGTGCATGTGCTGTACGTCCAGACTCAAATCGTCCCTTGACAAGGTCATGATTATTCCCGCAATAGTTCCATAGTGATGTGCACAGTCTGTTGCTGGACCTGATTTTAGGCAAAACAAAAGAGAAAAACCAGTCCTGTCCTTCTCCAAGTATTTTCTCCAGAAACTTTCCCCAAATGATGAGCCTTTGACCTGCAGTGACAGCGCCAGTTGCATCAAAGGCGTGCAGGGAATGCTAAAGATGTAGTGATGCACAATTTTCCAGGATTGACTTTCATGAAGACCCTTCTTGGTGGTAGTTCTAGACTTTTTTGACTTATCCTTATTGTCCTTGTGAGTGACTGTGCAAATCATAATAAGGCAGAATAACAAAGAAGGAAAGAAACTGATAAATCTTTCCGCTAGAATTTCAACAGCCTCCCCCATTATAGGCCCAGAGTTAGAATGTTCCACAGACAATCATCAGCTGATATCTGAAATGTCAGGGAAAATATGCCAGCACTGATTACGCAGCGCTCTCTACCCCCTCCCCCTTTGCTCTCATACATTTATATTTGAGTGGTTTCCAAAAATATTAGTGGAAAGAGAATTTTCAATATTATGACCAAGTGAAACCAAGCCAGATTCCACTATATTTGATTAGAAATCCCGGTGCCAAAAAGGGACAAGATAAGATTTATTTGGGGTCTGTAACTGTCTTCCTTTTAACTGAAGGGGGCAATGCTGAGGGACCCCACAAGCTTAGGTGCCACACCTACTGAATCCCAGGGACAGAAATTAAGGGGAGGTGGACGGAAATATAGAGGAGTCATGGAACTACTTCCACACAAAAACTTGTGTGTGACAGGGAATGGTGTGTTTGTGTGTAAATGTGCGTGTGCGCACGCGTGTGTGGGTGGGTGAGGGGGGGGGCGATGGAGAAAAGTCCCTCTTCAGGTCATGGGGGATGGGTTTCTCAGCATCTTCAATCTCCTGTTCGCACCACCCGCTCAGAACTCCACCTTGCATGCTGGGAAGGTCTCCTCCTGCATGGCCACGGTGCTGTTGCTCCCCAGCACCGTGATACCCAGCTCCCTCTGCCTTTCATGGGTTTCCTGGTACCACTCGTGCATTGTGGGGGAGTCAAAAGTTGGGATCAGTGTCACCTGCGAGAGGAATTAAGATAGATCATTACAATACAAATGGACAAGCAATCGGCAGTACCTTTGAACTGCAACCCGCTTTTCAGTGAGGCTTTTTTTACATATGGTCGCATTCATATATCCTAGGCATGCATTTATTTAGTCATATTTTGTGCATACGTGTAGGTAACCACACATCTTTCTACACTAATTGTTAACAGTAAACTGTTAAACTGCAGAAGTCCACAGTTTCCATAAATCTTTCTCATCTTCAATAAGATCATCTAGTGAAAAATTAAAAAGGCAACCTAGTAATTTAATAAGTACATGCAGTTGGTGAGCACACCTCAACACCAGGCCATGCAGCTTTGCCCTCCAGCAGAGCATCAAGAATGGGTCTCATGACTGCCTCCTTAAGGGGCTCATCTCCACTAACGATGTAGCAGGAAGAGCGCAAGCGACGGAAGAAGTCCACATCGACAGTGGCAGCCGCACAGCTCGAGGGGAGGTACGCCAGGTCTAAACAGACTGGGGCTCCACTTGCTGCACCTGCTTTACTGACCAAAGAGCCTTGGGAACAGAAGTGAACAAGAAATACATGGATAGAATGAAAACAATTGCTATGTTTTTAGAAGTATGAACAGCAATAAACGCATGCCACATCTTAAGAAACATAAGACAATTCTTTAAACAGCTTCAAGCACCACTGCTTACCAGAAGCAGATGGCCTAGTGGTCCCTGTTCGGGAGCTAGACGTGGTACTACGAGATGGGGGTCTTGTGTCGAGGCTGGAGCTTGCCCTCAAAGAGCCAGTGGAACTCCCTAGGGTACCAGATCTGTTCCTGCCACCCTGAGCTGAACTACTATTCATTCCTGGCCTTGGAGTGCCTGCTGGTAATTTCTTGGGTTTCACTGTAGTACTTTTAGCACTCTTGGCATGCGCTTCAGGCTCAGGGTCAGCCATACAGGCCCCAGGCTGGGGTGGCAACGGAGGCAAATCCTTCATGGGAGCTGGAGGAGGGTCTTGAGAGGAAATGTGTGTACTTCTGTGAGAAGAGCGAGAGCTGGGAATGTCATGTGGCTGCTGAGGAGGGAAAATGCCAGCAGAGTCCTCGTCGGAGTCCAACGCACAATCTGCAGTGATGGACGGGCAGTCCTCAGTTCCAGGAGGGACATCAGAGTCAGAAGCTGTTGGAAGAGATTCACTCGCAGATGTAGGCGGGGTCTCCTGGCCTTGAGGCGAGTGCCTGCTGTTGCCCACAGAGCGCTGTGCTAGTGGTTTGGCCAACTCTTGGGAGAGGTCACTGTCTTCGGAGAGGTCATGTGGGCTAGTATTAGCCAAGATGGGTGACAGTTGACGCTGGTTCTCTGGAGACTTGTGGTGCATGAATTCACAGGGTGAGACAAGGCACAGGTCAACATCATGGGGAGGAACCTCACCAAGAAGACCCTGCGATCCTGGGAGCCGCCCCTCTGATCCATCCCCTGGCGGCCTGATATTATGAGATGTCCTCAAAGGTAACGACATTCCCACTTTGGAGTCAGGGTCAACACAGTGTCCATTAGTAAAGAGCCGATCATTAATCTCCTCTTTTGGAGATTCACAAAGAGGTGGAAGCAACTGTTCAAAAGACACAGATAAAGATTCGTCAACTTCTGTGGAATGTGGGGAACCAACTTCTGCTGGCAAAGACGGGGTTGTAATGGTTGGGGAAACATCTGGCAGCATGTCCTTGAAGGGGCTCAACAGCATGAAGCTTGAGTGCTTTTCCTGGGAGGAAGAGGAACTATTCTCCAAGTTACTCTTTATGCATCCTGATTCAGAGTTCCTACAAGATCCGGTGAACCTGCTGTCTTCTAATCCAATGCTAGACACTTTAGCCTCAAGGTTGCTGTTCTCTGTAGAGCCCACATAATCATCTTCTGGGGACTGGTGAAAAGGGGTATGTCCAGCACTGCTTGGGCCAGATCCTGGGGGAGAGACAAGCTCCAGAGTCTTCTCATCAGAGCTAGCACATGCATCCTCTTGTCCATTTCGCAACAGATTTTCCTTCAAGGCACCATCAAGCAGTCTGTACTCAGTGGGTGTGAGGTCAAAATTCACACTCCGGTCACTTTTTGGAGTTTTTGCAAGAGGGGAGGATGATCCAACGCACTTAGTTGGATTTCCCAATGCATCCATGGACCGGAACTTCTCTGGGCTGTCTAAATTTTCATTCTCTTCCGTTCTAGCTCCATTCGTCCCATTACTTTCTTCCAGCTTCTCCATTTTTTCCTTCTCCACCAACTTACTCTCAGTCTTAGTTTTCTCTTCATCTGAGCACCTCCCCTGCTGCTCTTGCTCCTCTCTCAGCTTCTCAAACTCTGCTGTCATGTCCTCAGGGGTTGACATCTTGGAACGATCTGCATCAGCTTCAGAAGCACTTGAGACCTTGAGGCTCTCTTGATCTTTTTTCCCGGTCTTTGGTTTAGTCCCCTTATTTAGCACTTCCTTCTTTAAGGATCCATCCTTCTTTAAAGTCCCATTCTTCCCAGAAGTTTTCCTTTGGTCTCCAGCAGTTGGAGCTGAAGCTGACGGTGCAGTTGCAGGCCTCTTCACATCCTTAGCAGGAGCCTTTGTTTGTTTCTTCTCTTCACCCTTTTTAATTTCCTTCTTTAAGTCTGGCTTCACATCTTTCCTCAGTTTTGCAGCAAGAGGTTCCTTCTTCACTGGCTCCTTCCTTTTTTCTCCATCCACCTCTTTCTTAGGAACACCTGCAATAGGTTTATCTTCTTTCTTTTTGACTTCCTTCTTGTCATCTTTTGTTGGTTCTTTTTTCGTTATAACTTTGTCCAGTTTTGGAAGTTTTGGTTTGACATCACTATCCTTGGATTTGGGTTTTTCTTCACTTTCTTTTCCTTCTTTAGAGGGAATGTCATTTGTGCCTTTGGCTTTGCTTTTGGGATCTGGCTTCTTACCATCAATACGACCCAACTTCTCTTTCAAAACAACACTTCCAGGTCTAGAGTCCTTAGCTGTAGACTTCAGACTCTCCCTACTCTCAGCACGTTTTGGTTGTTTATCAGATTTGGATGCTTCAAGATCCCCAAGGCTCACTACAGGATGCTTGAGGAAGTCCAAGTGTTTTAGCTTCTCCAGCCCCTCAAAAATTTTGCTTTGTGGTGTACACCCAGGGAAAAGTACTCTAATGATCTTTTCTTGGGGGCTAGCAGGATGCCACACAAGCAGAGCACAAATGGAAACAAGGCATGACAACGGTATCTCTGAGTCTTTAAAATTTGTGCCATTTCCTGGCCAGTTCTGCAAGAAAGCTTCATGATCCTTGCTGCCCTTAACCGGATTTAGCACATACATCTCTAGACGACCAACTCCCATTTTCTGGAAGAGGATAACAGGCTCAATATTAGAACTGCTGGAACGATAAAGCGGTTCTGGTGTGATCATCAGCTTCTCCAAGTACTGCAAGGTGAGTGCAGCTTGGTCAGAGCTGCGGAGTATTTTGGGATCCCCTTGAAGCGTCTTTAGCCTTTCAGGAGCATTGAAGAACACTACTCCGACTTCAGGAGAAATTAGGTTCTTCATCCAATCCTCGTTGTTTTGGGGGCAGGCAGACTGCTCCTCCTCCAGCTCTGCGGACTTCCGCTGCAGCAGACTGTTCACACCAGGCAGGCTGTCGACCCCAATGTGAGTGAGTAACATGGAATCAACCCGGTCCAAATGCCGTACTAGTTTCCAGAAGCACGAGCGTCTGTCAGAGCCACCATTGACTAATATGTTGAAACCGTTAACTGCAAAAAAGGCAGAGTCACCTCTTCCTCCTGGGAAGATGTAGCAACAAGGGCGGGACAGCTTCAGGAAGCCAACAGTGCTGGGAGGCTCCAGCAAGTCAAATGGAGACTGAGGCTCCAGGGACTCTGACAGGTACTCAGTGAATTCCTGCAGACCCTCCATCTCTGGCAGCACTGTTGGTGGATTGGTCTTGATCTCAATGAAGTCCTGCAGGTTGTGTTTCTCAAGCACAGAGTTATTCCACACACCAGAATTGGGGCATCCCAGGGTGAGGCTAGCTTTTTGGGTAGGGTCTGCAGAGCTTAACAGCTCACCAATCTGAAGAGATGCAAAGGTTACAGACACAATTAAGACACAAATATCAATGATAATCAAGCCAATTTACAACATTTACAACAATTTATAACCAAGATTTAAAATATCAGATTTAACAAATCTGAAGATTACCACAGCCAGTTGAAAGAAAAACAGTCAGGATAGAACATGCTCAAGTTTGGAAAACGCTTGGACTGAACCAGACCTCTTCATCTGCAAAGATCTGCATGAAGTCGTGAAAGGAGAAACACCCCATCTGCAAGACCAAGTCTCCCGTGTCCTCGACACACTGTCCAGCAAGCACCAGCAACTTGTGACGAGACACATCAGAGATAAGCCTTCGCACCTAGAAAATCCAGAAAGCGAGAGAGTTAGATAAGATATTCCAGATCAGATTAAAAATGGCCAAGCTTTAGTAAGATTTTGTTACACAAGGCCATCTGACAGTCAAAGCGAACAGTACGCAGACAAAGCCTGAAATCTGAACCAATGGCCTTCTTAATGGATGCATTAGTAAGTGGCCTACGTGAGTAAGTGGCCAAACAAGATTGAATTGGACTTCATTTCAGCTGAAAATTACTTCCTAGCCTGCCTGACGAGGCAGCCATCAATACAGTATGCTGCATGTTTTTGGGACAAGTACAAGCACAGTTGAGTCATTCTAACCCAACAAAAATATAGCTACTTGCACATAGCCTAGAGGCATTAAGAGGAAAGTAAGCCAATTTATATGATAAACCATCACAGTATACAGAGAACACGCTGAGCAAGGCACAGTACTGGAAAGGGAACACACCAAAGATATAATAGAACAGCATTTTGACAGGCAGGCAGGGCTAGCATGCATCTGTTAACGGATGTAAAATGGCAACAATCCAACAGGAATCCAAATAATTTTTTCTGAAGTCAGTAGACTAGACAGTCAGGATGAATTATAATGGAGTCTTTCCAACAGAAGGTTTAGTTTAAACTTGAAAATCAGTATGTCTGACCTTCAAGTACAGACACCCTTGAAACCCAGACATCTCATATTTTAACCTTGCAATTGTTTCTGAATTTCTGATTAAGACTTGCCAGGAAGAGTAATATTGTGCCCAATGTCTTTGTTTTTATACACTGCCCGGCACACTCAAATATTTTGTTGGAACCCCTATAGCATTGATTACAGTGCATATTCGTCTTGTCATTATTTCGACAACCATATGCAATGCCAGAACATTTATTTTCGACCAGAAATGCCATAATTTTTGGCCGAGATCTTGTCTTCTCGACATAATGGTTGAACCAATCAGAAGTCTTTCATGAGCACATCCCAACAGCTTTTAATGTGTTGAAGGTCAGGACTTTGTGGTGGCAAATTG
This sequence comes from Gymnothorax reevesii, assembly GCA_029721435.1. NCBI lineage: Eukaryota > Metazoa > Chordata > Actinopteri > Anguilliformes > Muraenidae > Gymnothorax > Gymnothorax reevesii. The sequence goes on along the minus strand of CM056575.1, from coordinate 41,411,651 downwards.
TTTGTGAAAATGATTCCTCACGCTTTTTTTTGTCATTCATGGTTTTCTTTGCTAAATACAGGCCAATAACTTGCCCGTTCTAAAATACTGTAACATCTTTTCCACCATCAGGGGATGTGCCTTCTGACATGATTTTTTAAGAAATAAGTAGCGACGCGCTGCATCAGTCAGGGTAAAAATTATTATTGCCAACTGAAACATATTAATAACCACAATAATGATTCAATTATAGAATCTGTTCATTAATTACCAAACGGTGACTTTTTTTTTGGCCGGGCAGAGTATGTAAAACACTAAAAACTACAGCATTCCTACAAATGACTTTCATACTGCTTCAGCAGCAGTGTATGTGGAGAAAAAAGAAAAAGAAAAAAAAAAAAAAAACACTAAATTAAACCCAAACAACCCCACTTCTGTTTCTCTGACTGTTCCTGACCCCATGCAGCGGCTGAGGTCAACAACAGCCCAGCCTGCAGTTGCTACACAGTTTGAAGGCAGGGAGAGCGATGCTTGAAAGCTTCCAAAGGACACATGGCCAAGCGGGGTGGAAAAAAAAACCAACATGAAATATTTTTGGAACTGAAGTTCATATCCCAAATTTCCCATAAACCTAAAGGAAATAACATGACCTTTACAACAAATACGAGAACGAAAGCCAGCTTTTCAAAGACAGAAACAGAAGGACACAGGATGAAACATCAACTGTATCACATGCAAATTCAAATGAACAGAACATTAATCCCCACCGTATAAGCCTGTTGCACAATTAGCAGACAGCAAATGAGATAAATGGATCATTTAGTTAAAGAACTCTATTATATAGAATTAAAACCAGAGTTGTCAGAAAGACAACAAAGCTCACCGGGGGGCAAGGTTAAAGTTTTTCTGCACGCGGACGGACACGGACGCGGGGGGTACGACAATAGCTCTCCGGACATTCGTCCCGGCGAGCTAATAAAAAATCACGGAATTTGATAATCAAAGTCAAAAGTGGTAGCTGGCAGTGGATTAGATGGATTCACTCCCAAGCCACATCTGAGTTACGAGCTCTGAACACCACAATTCAGGGATTGATACACTGAATGCATCCATCGTCAAATCTACTACTTACTTATTTCTGTTTGTAGCAATAAAGTGCCACTATGTACTGGAAGCATAATGTAAAAAAATTACAAACACTAAATTATACACTGAATGATCAAATAATACCTGCATCGGATGAAAAAGCATTGCTATTTCTCTTGTTCACTCTTTATAGCAGGATTCAATTGCAGCAGCTTTAACATCGCAAACTAAGGTTGATTTCTGCCAACCGTGCACCCGTGCCCTTCGGCAATCAATGAATTAAACTGCACTTCACCGCAAAGAAAGAGCGTTCTCCTTGGTATCTCCCGAAAAATGACGAACATTCTTAACTAATAAACACACCTCAGCTGACCCACTGTTTGTAGGCCTACCATGTCCTCCATGTTGGCTCAAGCCAACAAACTCAGACTTTTTATCTTGCACCAGGAGATGAGTAGCAATGGAAATGTAAACAAATCGAAGGACTCTTTAACCTTTGTGACTGCAATGACGCGCACCTGGTCGCCACTGAATGACCATGTCTGCAGTGTGACTGAAAAGATGAACAGCTGGACAATAGACAATGCTGGGCAGTGGGAATGGTGTTGAATGGTTGGACAGCTGGATAATGTAAACCCCGTGAAACCAAAAAAAACTCATCTCATGCTGCTGCTGCATTCAAACCTGCGGAACTTCATGCCTATTTTACAGTCTGATGGTGATCCCAAGGATTTCCAACGATCCTGAGAAATTTTTCCGCTTGACATAATTATGCGGCCATTAAAACATAACATCCAGGGTATGAACATTTCTCTCAATATACTGTAAGTGTGATGTAGCTTCAGCGGAGCATTGCAACCAGCAGGTACAGAATTTGTATGTGACCTTATACTACAATATTAAAAAAAAGTATTTTTCTGCCATTGAACCTACTTAAGGAAAAAACTGCAAGTGGTAAAATGAGATATTAAGGGGTTAAATAGCTGAACAACAGAATGTTGTCTGGTCGGACAGTGCAGACAATGCGAAGCATTTGGAATGAGAAGGACAGTGTTGGGCAGAGGCGACGTGGGCTGCAGGCTCACCTCTGAGCACACACACAGATGGGAGGGGTTCACCACCACTTGGGTCTCCAGGACATCTCCACTGTGCTGTAATGTCCTCTGACCTGGGGACAGGGGAGTAAGAAACCTGTAAGAAACCTGCACTGGCAAATTCCTTTTTTGCTCTGTACGACAAGACTTGCTTAGACTCCAAGAAGAAACAGTTACATCCAAATCCATAGAAACTTAAATAATCATTCTCTTTTATCCAGACGTTCTGGGTATACAATATACACACACAAAGTATTAGAAGATAACTATTTCTTCCAAATGGATTTGGAAATCTGAAGATTTTCCCATCTTCATGGCTGGATTCAAACTGGGCGTGAACATTTTCATCCCAAGGAGATGGGACCTTGTTCTTGAATAATACGCCTGATTTCACTGAATGAGCTCAGCTAATCGCTGATAACATTATTCAAGAGAGAGGATACATGTTGCTACTTTTTGTTTTCTCTGTTGTAATTTAAAATAATCATGACGCACTAGCATAATAACCATAGTGAAATGAAACTCAACAATATCTTAATTTCTCTACATTGGCTCTGCTAGTCTTAATCTGAAATAGCCAGACGGAGGGATGTCAATGGAGCATTCATGACAGCCAGGCTCACAAACTCTGCGAGAAAGGAAAGATGAGTCTGATCAGATATATTTGTAATGCATCTTATCATGCATTTGTGCATTTTTTTTTTCATTCAAACTTTGGTGGATGCCTGTGAACCAAAAGAACTTTGAAATATGACTAATTTTAACCCTTTCACCCCCACCAGTGCCCAGTTCTAACTGCCATTTCTCCAAATGGCCTTTGTTGACATTCTAACTAAATATCTAGCTGTCTGTTCTTATTCCTGATTGTTAAAAGAAACATAACAAAAAGAGACCCATATGGCACTATTGGGGAATAAATGCCAGTCACGCAAGAGTGCCATATGGTGCTGCTGGGGGTGAAAGGGTAAAAGTTTGATACCGTTTTCCCAGGGACCTCAATCATTTTGTCATTTGAGCAATGAAGAAATGTACATGTCTTCACTCACGCACAGATATTTTGAGGTTCAACAGCAATCTTCACCACTAGATGGCAGGTTCTTCTTTCTAGATGCATTTCACAAACACCAATATACAGCATTCAATATGGTGCCCTTGACCATTCTAGCCAAATTATGGTTGCATCCATAGATGGATCAAAAGGTCAGAGGCCCTAGATCTGGACCCTACCAGGCATCTGTGCACAGGAAATAAAAATTGCTCGCAGGCTGGAAGACCTGCCGATTTCTCATATCTCAATTCTGTTAAGGGCCACAAGACCAAGGACATCCACAAAGAGGACTGTGGAAATACACCTAGTATTTCTCAGCAATACCTGTTCACTTTCTTAAATTTATTCACTGTTTCTTCACAATGATGGAGACATCACCCACTACAGGATGTTGATACAGGATCGGTGGGAGAGACAAGCGAGTGAAAACACTTCATGTTTGAAGTCACTTCGATATGTTGTCGTAAGCTCAAACTCTCATTTCTTTTTTTTTTTTTTTTTAAATTTGGCATCTCCAATCCAACCCGAATCTGGAATGCCCAATTGGGGAACTATGTACAAAGCTTGCTCGTATGCGACCCCTCGCTGCCAACTCAGGATAGTGAGACAGTTCACGGCACTCCTCCGAAGCACGTGCCTGTCTGCCACTGATTCTTATACACTCATTGGTTGAATCTTCGCAAGTTCAGAACTAGGGCGGAGGATACCCGGACATGAACCAACCCGGAGTCTTCCAGACGAGCGCCCGTCTGGCCAACAGGAGGCGCTGGAGCAACGAACAAAGCTGATGATATATATTGTATACCCAAATCCGGCAGTCCCTTCCCAATTTGAAACCCTGTTGTGCGCTACTCTGAAAAAGTTGCCGACCCCAGCCGGTGGGTACGCCGGGGCTCGAACTCGCGACGTGGTGATCATCTCTGCGCTGCAGAGCAGTGCCTTAACCGTGTGAGCCACCCGGCAGCCTCCTAATGCCTTTCTAATGAGAAACGTTGCGGCTTGTTATCATTCTAAATGGGTCAGCGGGCATCCTTACAATCAACATCACATGAGAGAGCAAGGAATTACACGAGTCATTTGTCAAAAAGTGATGTAGACAAAGAAAGCTTGTACGTGCATCCCAACCAAACAGGATGATGAGCAGTTCATGGTCACCACGTCATCTTAAAAATACAGGCCTTTGCAGATTCATAATGTGCATTAGGCTCCTGGGCTGCTGTTGCTGTGTTGAGATCCAAAATCAGAATCGCATGCGGAGCGCAACTGAACCTCTTACTCCCGCCCAGCTCGGCACAGCTAACAATCTGCCACGGCAGCCACATCCTGGAGTATCTTGACAAAATAAAATTACACTGGAGAGGGAGCATTGCCGAGAAATTGGGCTGCACATTTTTACAAGGGAAGAGAAACCAGAGGATGCCATGCTGGGGACGGGGAGTAACTCTTTAGGGATGGGGGAAAATGGAGGGCATTTTAGGGCACAATGTCTGAACGAAGTCATGTATCGTGATAGAAAGTGAATTGCTATTATGTCAGCTGTCCAGACAGAAAGCAGGAGGCATGGTGAAAGACTGACTGAGGAAGTATGAGAGTGAAAGTGTGAGAGAGAAAGAGTAAGAGTGCGAGAGAAAGTGATAGAAAGAGAGAGAACGGCCAAGCAGAGATGGAGGAAATGGGAGAAATATCAAGCCACAAACTGGTTTCTCTCTGAGGCCGGCAACAGAGGACAGAGATAAATATAAGGGTTGATAAGCGAATCGCCTGTGAGGGTGCCACATACTAGCATCCTGTGCGCAAAGCAAACCTGGCCCAGAGCCTTCTAGTCCTTTGGCAAAAAACTGCACATCAGCACTTAAATAATTTAGGACCACACTAATGCATTCAATTTAATAGAAGTGCTACCAAATTATAATTTCAGCAAGCACAAATTGAGAAACATCAGAGGCACCACAGTCGAGTCTTAATCTCATCAATTTTGTACTTGATATAGGATTCCTCACCCAGTCCTAATATCTATCTCTCTTGCCGACAGTGGAATATGCCCAGGAATAGTTTGGACAGCGTCGTCCGTGACCGTAGAGCTTGATCTTGGAGAGACGGTCACTACCACAACCAACACAGATGAAGGTCGAGGGCTGCAGGTTTTGAGCAGTCTCCTTTCAGTCCAAGTCAGTTTCTTTCAAGGACAAGAATCCCCTTTTAGATCATTATAATGCAGGTATTCATAGTTTCAAGCTGGCATACATCACGTCTGTAGCTAATGCTCCTTAAGGGGAGCACTGTAGTGCTTCTGCCACATGTGAAACGCCCAGTTTAGAACTGAGAATAGATGGATTCATGTATAAATCTGGAAATGAGCATAGGAAAAAAAATTCTGGGTCCAGGGATTACATGCCCATCCCCAGAGGAATGAGCCAGCTCGGGTCCCTGATCTAGCCTGTCTTAATGGGATGGTGCTAATGCTACTGCCAGCACTGCATGCTCCGAGAGATTCTGAGTGCATTACTGGATTACCATGCCATTACGAGTAAGGAATCAAGGCCCAGTGCATCCAGACATTAGTCAGCCTGAAATCCATCATGTCTGCTGTTCATCATTTTGATTTTTTTATTTCCAGGTCGGTCAGCGTAGAGAAGGAAACTGCGCAACACAGGGATCAAAGCGCAAATATGTAATCATGCATTTCTGCCATCCAAAAACACAGCAGGCTGATTTCACCAATGGGTCAGGTCATCCTGCCTAAATAATTGAGCAAAATAACCAATAACCAATTTGGGGGATTAAACAAAGCTTTCACTCTCTGAATGACCATTTGCGACCTCAGAGTCAGTTCAAGGAGGAATCTATGAAATGCTGAGCACTGGACTGGCATTAGCTGGGCACATAACATCCACCCATTTTAAAAGTTCTTTTCAAGAAGAGACTGTTACTAAGATATTCGCAACTGTATACAACATTATAACATTACCTCATGATTCGTTCAATGATGAGGTGAATTACCAACTGCGGTCTGAAATACGCGCTACAAGTCTGTACTCAATAGATGGGCATAAACTGGCTTTTACAGAGGAGCCTTTGTTTTATGGTTACCATGAGTAAAACAGCCTGGCTTAAACAGCATCAGACTGAGGGATGGAGCAACAAGGCACTTCCTGCTTTACACAAAGCTCATCCGTCCAAGCTGTGTGCGTATGCAAACCTATTTATTCCCAGCACAGTATGCTTCCCACATGTTCTGAACGCTGGGAAATGTGCAAGCTTGTGTCCGCCACATACCAAACAGAGCCCAAGCCATCCTGACTGCAGAAACTTTCTTCCTTAAACTTTTCCTAAACTTTTCTTCCTCTGCCTAACTGAAACTAGACAATTGGTCGCTCGCTGGATGACGTGTATCCCCGGACCCTCTGAAAGCAATCACTCCCAAAATCGATAGGCTTCGTAACCTTACCACACACGAGGCCCACACCAAACATGAAATTAATTGGTTGAAATTTTGCGGCCCTAGGAGCACTCACAATCAAATCTCTATGGTCGTGACCGCAGATACAGCGTGACGATCGTTGATCCATGGTGTCCCCGAGTGGTTGTCTGGGAGTATGATAACAATAGACACCAATGCAGTTTCACTTATGTGTGTGGGTGTGAGCGCGTATGTGTATATACACGCATGTCTGCTAGCACACGGTGGACTGTAAGAAGGTGTAGGTGTGCGCCTGGCTGTGCACACAACTGTGAGCAGCAGCGCCTGTATGTGAATGTGCGCAGTCCTGTTTTTCCCCAACAGGGGGGGAACTTCCCCAACACGAACTGCAGCTCAAGCTACATGAACGTACGCAGTAGGAAACCCTTCCTTCCTGCAGGCTCGCTGAGCAAGCACAGCGCCATGGCAACAGACACACAGCCCTTCCCTTTGGTAACAGCCTGAAAAAAACCACAGTTCTGTCTACCAGCTACATGGAGGAGGCAGACATCTGATCGTAATGCGGGCCAGTCACGTCACTTAAGATATATCAACTAAAAATGTGTGTTCGCACCATATGTCAGCATTACGGCGAAGGGACAATGAATAAGCTATTTGACCGTTTATGAGATACAGAAGCTTCTTCCATATGAAACGGCCCCTCGTCACAATTTATCCAAGGTAACAAATTAATACAAGCAAGAAAATGGCAGGCATTGCAGACAGAGGATAAAATCCCACAAATTGACATTACCATGAGTCTGAGGTGCATCATTAACACTGGCGGCAACATTGGCTGGCTAGGCCCTCTACAGTGCTCAAACAGAGCTTAGATTGCTTGAGATATTTGGAAAGCAAGCTAGGAAGCTAGCAAGCTCGATTCCAGGAAGAACTGCCGCTTGAGGGGTGAACAAGGCTCAACTCCCATCGCGATGGCATGTCAAACCTCTACCAAGCTGACCTTCAATAGAAGTGAATGTATTGTTGTTGCAAACAGAGCTGCAAATCTACAAAGCAAGAAAATAAAAATGATCAAACTTGCACAAGTAAAGTGATGAGAAATTTTGCTTCACGTTAGGTGAAAACGCACCATAAGATTTACTGGTCTCATGGATATTTTGAACTTTGCGTTTGAAAGGATTTTAAAATGTTTTACTTTCCAGCTTCTACAACAACAACTACTGCTACTACTAATAATAATGACAACCAACCAGATTGACTTAAAACTAATGGCGATAAATAAGAAGGCAATTCCAGAGGAGACAACCCACATTAAGTTTTCATTGCTTACAGATTTGCCATTTTTGCTTACTTCCTTGCAAAAATAAAATTGACAAAGATGTTATTACCCTAGGGAACTCGTATGCCCAGCAATTATGGGAGGATTTGCTCCACAAGGAGCAGGCCAAAGTAATTGGGTATGGCCGTGTAAAGATCTCGAGTGCTGCGCTCTTTGTGTTGTGGTACCACGTCAAAACCATGTAAAAATAAAGAAAAAAGGACCAAGGGTCCTGTAGCTCACCGGCAAGCAGTCTTAGTGATACAAGTTATGAAAATTTCATGTGAAGTTTGACATTTGTATGAATGAAAATCAATGTTAAGGTCATTAAATAAAAGTGCACATACATTTAAAAGACCTTCTGTAATACAATCCTAAGCTCTGAAGCCGTTTTGCCGATACAAGTCATTATAATATGTCAACAATATGTATTCAATGTGTCATTAGTGAACTTTAAAGGTCATAGAATGTCAAGTTGCGGTCAGCAAATGGACTTCGTACATGACTTTCTACATGTCTCTATACAAACATTGGCTCAATCTGTGACCATTTTGGTGATACAAGTCATTGTAATTTCACTGTCAAGTTTGACCCTCGAAGGTCACTGACAGTGAAGTTGAAGGTCACCAAATGAAAGTTCATAAGTGACTTCCTAGACGTCAGAAACACAAACCTTGGGTCCATCTGTGACCGTTTTAGTGATGCAAGTCATTGAATAGGTCACATTTGACCTTTTACGGTCAATACTAAGGTCACCGAATAAAAGTTCATATATGACATCCTACACGTCTCTAATACCAACCTAGACTCCATCAGTGACCGTTTCGGCAATGCAAGTCATTGTAATTGTATTATGTCAAGTTTGACCTTCAAATGTCATCAACAGTCAAGCTGAATATCACCAAATGAAAGTTCATTTGTGACTTCCTACGTCAGTAGCACAAATCTAGGCTCCATCTGCGACCTTTTCAGTGACTGAAGTCATGGAATTTTCTCTAGGTCAGGTTAGACCATCGAAGGTCAATATGAAGGTCACCCAATGAAACTTCATACATGACTTCCTATATGGCCACAATACAAACCTAAGCTCCATCTGTAATAGTTCTGGTAATAGACGTCGTTGAAATTTCACTATGTGAATTATGACCTTTGAAGGTCACCGAAGGTCAAGTTCAAGGCTACCAAATGAAAGTTCATACTTGACTTCCTATACATCTCCAATACAAACCAAAACTACCTGTAACCATTTTGCTGATATACAGTGGGGGAAATAAGTATTTGACCCCTTGCTGATTTTGCAGGTTTGCTCACTAACAAAGAGTTCAACGGTCTATAATTTTAATGATAGGTTTATTTTAACAGTGAGTGACAGAATATCACTAAAAAAGTGGAATAAGACATTGTAGGAATTTATTTGCATATTTTTGGTCAAAAATAAGTATTTGACCCCCTGGACAAACAGCATGTTCATATTTTGTAGAAAAGCCATTATTGGCCAGCATAGATGTCAAACAATTTTTATAGTTGTTGACAAGGTTTGTGCACATTTTGGCAGGGATGTTGGCCCACTCCTCCCTGCAGACAGCCTCCAAATCATTCATGTCCCAAGGCTGTCGCTTTGCAACCTGAATTTTACGCTCCCTCTAAAGATTTTCAATTGGATTCAGGTCTGGAGACTGGCTAAGCCACTCCAGACCCTTGATGTACTTCTTCTTCAGCCACTCTTTTGTTGCTTTGGCGGTGTGCTTAGGGTAGTTGTCGTGCTGAAACACCCATCCTCGACCCATGTTCAGCTCTCTCACTGTGGGAAGGAGCTGTTGGTCCAGAATTCCACGGTATATGGCCCCGTCCATCCTCCCCTCAATGCCATGGAGTTGTGCCGTCCCCTTGGTTGAGAAGCGCCACTGTGCTTGACGGTGGGGATGGTGTTCTTTGTGTTGTACTCTGCGTTCTTTGCCCTCCAAACACGGCGAGTTGAGTTGAGCCCAAAAAGTTCTATTTTGGTCTCATCTGACCACATCACCTTCTTCCAGGCCTCTTCTGAGTCATCCAGGTGGTCAATGGCGAACTTCAGGTGGGCCTGTACATGTGCCTTCTTGAGCAGGGGGACCTTGCGTGCCCTGCAAGATTTCAATCCATGACCGCGTAGTGTGTTACCAACTGTTTCTTTTGTAACTGTGGTCCCAGCTGCCTTCAGTTCATTAACCAGTTCCCCCCTTGTGATTCCTCACCGTTCTCATGATCAGGGACATCTCACGAGGCAAGTCCTTGCATGGAGGCCCAGACCAAGGGAGGTTGGCGGCAGTGTGGTGCTTCCTCCATTTCCTGATAACTGCACCGACAATTGATCTTTTCTCTCAAAGTTGCTTTCCGATTCTCTCGTAGCCCATCCAAGCCTTGTGTAGGTCAACAATCTTGTCCCTGATGTCCTTAGAGAGCTCATTGGTCTTGCCAATGGTGGAGATGTTGGAATCTGGTTGTTTGGGAGTGGACAGGTGTCTTTTATACAGGTAATGAGGTGAGGCAGGTGTATTTGATGTAAGTAATTAGTTGGGATTGGGGGTGTGTCTTAAAGAATGACTAACTGGCTAGTGGGACCCAGAATACTTGCTGTTTGGTAGGGGGTCAAATACTTATTTTTCCTCATCAGATGGTTATCAATTTTTATAAATTCATATGATGTGATTTTCTGGAATTTTCTTTGCGATTCTGTCTCTCACTGTTAGAATTTATATACGATTAAAATTATAGATCGTTGCATTCTTTGTAAGTGGGCAAACCTGCAAAATCAGCGAGGGGTCAAATACTTATTTACCCCACTGTAAGTCATCGAAATTTCATTGTGAAGTTTGGGCAATCAAGGTCACTAAAGGTCAAGTTCAATGTCACCAAATGAAACTTAATACATGGCTTCCTTTATGCCCGCAATACAAACCTAAGCTCTTTCTGTAATAGTTTTGGTGATAGAGGTCATTGAAATTTCACGATATGAAGTTTGACCTTCAAGGATCACCGAAGGTCAAGTTCAAGGCCACCAAATGAAAGTTCATACATGACTTCCTATATGTGTTCAATGCACATATGTTCCTAATCTTCAATATTTCTAAGCCTAGAAACCTTTCAAGGTCACCTGAGGTCAACTTTAACACAGCTAAAATATAGGTCATGTGTTACTTCCTGTATTTCAGTAATACAAAATTAATCTCTATCTGCAACCATTTAGCTTCTACAGGCAATTTGGCCCATTCTCTATAAGACCCAATGTTAAAGTACACAGACCCCACTAGACCCACTTCTGTCGATTCAATCAAAATGGCACTCGCATTGTACATAAAGTGCATCAAGGTGAGTTGATTGCCAGATTTAGAAAAAAAGTTGACAGTTTTTGAGAAATATTTTTTTGAAATTTCAAGTCATCTTTTAACATCGTTAATATATTCCGTGACCTGGAGTTCGACCTTTCAAAGTCATCTGTGGTCACATTTAATACTGTCAAAATATAGATCATATGACTTCCTATATGTCAATAATACAAACTTGATCTCTATCTGTAACCATTTGGCCTCCACAGGTTATCTTGCATATTCAATAAGTACAGCGCCCCCAATAGACCCACTTCCGTCGATTCAATCAAAATAGCACTCGCACTGTACATTGATGGTACCAAGGTAAGTTGATTGCCTGATTTAGAAAAAAATTTATCATGCTTTTTTTGAGAAATGATTTTTTAAAATTTCTCAGTCCTATCTTTTACATTGGAGCAAAAATTTCAAGGGCCCATAAAACGAACAAAAATGATTCAGTCAAAAAATCCGAAAAAAACGTCAGGAGATATGGTCTAGTAGCATTTTACTGCAAATTTACACAAAAATTCATCAGGCCAAAAAAAAAAAAAAAAAGATAAAAAATGTTCCGGACGACAGACACCGGACGCCACACCACGACAATAGTGTATCGGCCCATAGGGCTGGTAAGCAAAAAACTCAAATCAGCAGTCTTGTTTCAAATGGCTCTCCATCCAAAAGATGATCATACAAGAATGCAAAACTATGAACAAAGAATTAAGATTCACAAATAAGTTTGGATTCCAAAACAAAGTATCAGCTCAGAAATACGAAACAATAATCAATGTAAATTACAACATGGCGGAAATATACTAGTGTGCAAGGATTACAACAATAATAATCGATAAGATTCTCTAAATTTTTTGTATCTCCTGAAAACACAAGGTGGACAATTTCAAGACTGGTGCAAAGATTTTCACATGCGCATGTCATGATCATGTCCCTTTAACAAGCACCTCTACAATATTACAATCTCAGGGGAAAAAAAAAAATCCTATATGAGGCTAGGCCTAATGTCTGGCAAGTTCAATTTGCAAAAGATATTGAAGTCTGACCGTGCTCAAGAATAGACGTACATAGACTACCATCATGTCTATCGGGTGAAGACATCTTTACGACTACCCAGCTACCGGCATAGAAACGCTAACATTTTCACAAGCACCACACAAGTAGAACACACACATTTCTGCATCTGGTCCAAGCTACCAGAACCACTGGTCACGATTAATTGACTTCAGGGTGATATTTGGCATGGCAGGATATATTAAAATCTTAAAATAATTGCTGGCAGGGCAGATCCTACAGGAAAGATTTACTCCAGAAAGGACCAGTGAGGGAGCAGGCTTTAATTAGAGGAATCAACCACATGGTAGGAATTAAAGTTCTCAGCAAACGCTCTACAGACTAAATGGTAGAATCAGTTGTGTAACTGCTTGATTGAAACGAAAGCCTGCATCCCTATAGCCCCTTCAGGACAAGATTGAGTACCTACCCCCCCCCCATGGGATCTTCAAGGACTGTTTAAAGGCTATGTAACCAGATATTGAGCAAACAGGGGGAGTACAAATGCAGGTTTTAACTGTGAGCCATGTGCAACACTGGCCTGTACATACCCTGCACTGCAGTATACCATAAGCACAACATTCTTCCATTAACTGTACGGAGTCAAATCACTTTAACTGTGAGCAATCATAAACGGTAATTTTCCTCAATACAAGTAATAATACACACTGATAATATACAGCGCAGATGGTAAGAATGTGGACAGTGGCACTATATACAAAAGGCTCATACAAAATGGAGTCATGAAGCTGCAAAATGTAGAGGACCATCCCCCAGGTCACATTCATTGTTTCCAAGTCCAATGTGCTGGAGTTCCAAGCTAGAAAACAAAAACTGTTCGGCTGTCCAAACAGAAACAAACTGCTCATAGTATGTGCAGGAGTGCAAAGCGCAGTCCCAAGACACAAATATAGCACTGGAAAAAAATATAACACACAGAAGTGAAGAGCTATGGAAATTGGACATTGATTAAGCATAACTGCCACATGTAAATTCTTACGGCAGAAATTTTACAGCCGTTAGCAGCGTAACTGTGGAAAAGCAGAGAGGCGTTCGCCCACAGGGAGGAGGCAGAGAGGTGGAACAGTGTCCAAGTGCACAATAAGCAGGACGGGTACACAGGGATGGGACTGCTGCATGGAAACGTGCACCCCCTCCAACACGGCAAAAAAAAAACCTCCTCCATTCCGTGATTCTATATCTATCCCGCACTTCAGGGCTCTAAAACAGCCGAAACGCGCCCAATTTTTTTGGGTCTGTGTCTGCAGGAAGCCTTGTCTGTACTCTCTGCACCCCTTCCCACCCCCAAGCCTCTCATGCATGCCAACAGCCCGAGACGGTGAAGGCGAATGCTCCAGTGCAATATAAACGCACCCACAGCCACAGCAACAGTATGCCCTTTGCAGTTTCGGCTTACATCGTAAATACAAAACGTAGCCAAACAAGGCACGAAGCGAAGGGGGGACGATTACTTGCCATATGGAGGGAGGAACGCCACCCATGAATTTCTTTTACATTAGTGTGATGGAGCGTTTTATAGCGCAGACATGCTTCCTTAACCTGACTCCCCCACCACCACCACTGCCTTCCCGAAAGTACAGCTTCAATATTTTATAGCTCTGAAAGCCCACATCGGCGCGCATACGGACAGACAAGCCCTCGTCATGCTCCGATCTCTGGCCGTTGCGGCAGGAAGAGTGTAATCAGTGCAGTAAATCGCCAGTGAGAGCAGCTGCCGTCATTGTCAGGGGCAGCAGTAAACGGCAGAGCCTGTAAGTTCCCCCGAGTGATGCAAGACATTTCAACTGCGCAGGGCACGCTGGCGTTTTAATCTTCCGTCAAAGCTGTGGGAGGAAAACGGCCCCACTCAGTCTGTAATTCTCCAACCGAGCTCCGCTGGGGGCTGGCAAAGTTGCATCTTTCTAAATGACTTGAAACATCCGCTCTGTTATTTTATAATACCGGGTTTTGAGCCACGTGCCAGGCTTGAGTATTCTGGTTAAAGAGCAGGACAGCTATGTTACTGTACAGGCTTAAGCAGAGCAGTTCAACCCTGCTCATACCATTTCTGAAGGTTTTCATTTCAACCCCAATCCCAATCCCAAGCCCAACCCAGTTGCTGGAGCTCGACCATTCTTCTAGGTTCTCATTTCAACCCTAATACCAACCCTACCCTGATCCTGGAGCTCCTACTATTCCTATAGGTTTTCATTCTACCCCTTACCAACCCCAGAGTCATACCATTTCTGTAGGTTTTCATTTCAACCCCAATACCAACCCAACCCAGTTGCTGGAGCTCTACTATTCTTATAGGTTTCCATTACAACCCTAATACCAACCCAACACTGTTCCAAGAGCTCTTCCATTTTTATAGGCTTTCAGTTCGTCCCTAAAACTAACTCAACCCTGTTCCTGGAGCTCTGTTATTCTTGTAGGCTTTCATTTCTACCCTAATTTGACATAAGCAAGCATTACAAAAAGATTTCCAGCAGATGAATGCGGTGTACCCGATTGTGATTGAATGGCAGTGGTTTTCTAGAGACTTGTCTGGGTAGCCCTGGCCTTCAGATTGCAACCCTTTAAGTCATCACCCTTAGCCACACCCCCAGACCCTGCTCAACAACCCGCACAGGCCACGCCCAACCAGAACTCTGTTGCCTTTCACAGAAGGCATTCTGACCCAGCTGGGCTGGGATTAGTCACATTTACTGGAAGTATGACCAAGCATTCCTGGTAAAGAGAGGAGAGAAAAATATGCAGCAATATTCACTGAAGCACAATCCCCGCCAAGACTCACTCTGTTGGCTCAAAGGTTTATCTCAGCAGGTCGCTCCAGCACGTCAACTAAGACATGCGGGTATGACTTGGAGGGCAGTTATGAAGTACAGCTGAGTCAGTTCCAAGCACCAGGAGCCACTCTGTCACTGTCACCCGCGATAGTTGCTCCCCCTCCTTTTGCAACACCCCATAAACCCATCACCCTCTCCTCTCCACATCCTTCTTTCACGTCTACCGCTCAAGTCCGTCCAATCAGGTTTCAACCAATCTGCCAATCTGGCTTCTACTCGAGTCCTAATAACAATTTGAATGTTTTGATTTCCCGCACCTCCAGACCAAAGTCCAATCATCATCTCAAATTTCAGCAAGTTACCTTTAATTCACCACAAAATACGTTCCTGAATGAAAATCACATTGAGCAAGACAGCGCTTGGTTTGTAGAACAGAAAAGCAAAGCTTTCATCCATTTTTACAAAAACAATTCCAAAATGTGTCCGACTTCACCGAACTTCAGATGGATGTCGGACTAACTGGGAATTCATTTACAAACACAGGGAATTGATAACTGGGCATACTCTTACCACAGAACAACCAAAACCCTTATCGGGAAGAAAAGCCTTTACTTTGCTTTTCACTCCAAAAACATGACAGCGGCAAATTTAGTCACATCATTTTCTAACACCAAAAGGGCAAACATCAGCTGACTGCACCAGACAACAAACTTTTTCTTGCTCTTGAAAATATCACAAGGCTTGGAGACACAAAGCAGGGTAAAAAGGAAGTCTTGTGGACGACACAGGGCTAAGACTGTGAGAGTTTATAGTTGGATTCATAGCCGGCTGAAATCACAGGATTCAGTGAAGCAAAACTGAATGACTGAATGGAGAAACACCTTTTAAGATAAAGATTTACATTAGCATATCAAAGCCAGAGCATTTGCCAGAGACTGAATCCCTATCGACCACTCGACCGCTTTGATTTCCATCATAGTTTTACCATACATCCCGAGTGTTTTCCAACATCCAATAGGTAATAATCCAGGAGAAATTTGGCAAATAATTCAGACGTTACAATGGAGAATAAAGTCACTGTGTTTATTAATTAAATACTCTAGAAGCCAGTAGCAGTTCCAGTGTGTAGCCAAGTCGAACTGAGATTATGGCATTTTTGTCTCCTATTATTTTTAGTCATTTAAAATATGTCCAATGGGTCTTTAAAATAATGTTAATTATTAAGTTACCAAAAAAAAAAAAACAAAAAACAAAACACGCATCCAGGCTTAGTGAGACATCTTCCCTCTGTGCTGGTCTCTGTGTCTGTCCCACCCTGAAACACAAGCAGTTCTGAAATGGGCAGCAGGTTATGCAAATGAGGCGCTGCTCGACTCTGGGAGAGGATGCAGGCCCTAAAAACCAAGAAGCCAAGATGGTAGGCATTTTAGGACCGCTCTCCACGGCATCTATTGCTGTAAGACAGTACATGTTTGATCCTGAATCCGACCCCGAACAGAAGGAGTATTTTATTGAGGTGTTGCAACGTTTAGTAGGATGTCAATGAGTGTCAAGTCGAAATTTTACTGTCTCGCCTTGGATGCATGGGGTTAAAGCTGTACTGTTATGTAGTCATGTAGCCACTAATCCGGAAGAAACTTCGCTAAGAGCTCCTGATGGCCATTTCTACCAAAACAAAATACAATTCCGACACCAAGATACTGAATGAGCTTGTAGCAACACACACTCAAACAGCGTAAGCGTCGCTTATGTGGTACTAGCAAATTGATAACTTGTACCGGAAAAAACTCTGCATCCATTCTACACATTTTCGGCTTTTAACTAGCCATAACAATTTTTAAAGGGGAATGAAATTCCGCAGCGGCAATGCAAAGAAATGGTTTGTTATACCAGACACGTTATAGCTTGTGCGTTTCGCGATTGCTTTCACCGCGGCAGCATCAGAGAGCTAGCCCAGATATTGGTGAAGTATCCGGCTGACCCCGGTCATAGATAAGGAAAACAATCATTTCACAGCTGCTGTAAACAAAACCAAACACATACCCAAAGCTCTGCAAAACTGCCGCAAAACCTCAGGTAGGTACATGCCTATGACAGCCGGTAAAGTTAGTCAAGTTGGGGCAAAAAACAAGTATCGCCTTAATATGATGATCATTTACAAAGATTTTCTTTAGTTAATGTGAGTTAGCTTACTAGCGAACTAGGTGGCTATATCCAAAGAGCAACTTCATTTAATACGCTATGGCTTACACTGCAGTCAAGACATTATGACGATACCAGAAAGCCTCCCCAGCGCATGCATGCGCTCCCCAAAAGCTGATTGGTTCTATGCACATAAACATTATTTCCCAGCCAAGCAAAGTCACGGAAACTGCTCCTGTTGCTATGTGGCTCAGGAACTCTGAGTTTCGCAGACCAGTTAGTTAGAATCAATGAAATCTCATTAGAATTTTTTGAATCTCATTTTTTAGTGAAGGGATTGATATGATGATTAGCATTGTCAAAACTGCTGAAATTTTATTCGCATTTTGCGATGCAAATCCGCCTAATCTGATCACTGCAGTAGATTTTAGCTACGCCTCAGTGGCTAAACAAGATAAAGTCATTGCGATACAAAATATGGCTTCGCCTATGGCGATGTGGCAAATTGCTAGCATAAGCACAGCTACTTGTGATAAAGGTTGCCAAAAAAGTAACACTGTTGGTTACTTGTGTTTTATGGTTGCCCTGTAACCTTGCTATTTGGAAGTAAAACACATTTTAAAAATAAAAGACATTTAAAAATTAAGTTAGCATGATTCAGTCTACAAAGTTTGATCTCAAACTTTTTTTAAAAACATATTTATATCGGCAAATATCGGTTAACGGCCATAACAGCAATATTAAAATCGGATATCAGTATCGGCCAAAATGTTCATATCGGCGCATCCCTTATCAATACACAGCGCTGATACACCGACAGTTTAAACGAATGAAAATGGTAGTAATATCCGGCAATATGGCTGTAATATGCAACCGCGGTGGATAAATACCCTCAACTTTAAGCTGAAAGTTTGTATTTTAACCTCGTATTCCGAAGTTAATTTCAATTTTCAGGATTAAATATTCCATTTAAACAAGACAAGATCAAA
This sequence comes from Gymnothorax reevesii, assembly GCA_029721435.1. Classification (NCBI taxonomy): domain Eukaryota; kingdom Metazoa; phylum Chordata; class Actinopteri; order Anguilliformes; family Muraenidae; genus Gymnothorax; species Gymnothorax reevesii. Next base: position 41,393,379 of record CM056575.1, on the reverse strand, counting down.
ACCTACAATATAGCTGGAACAATCATTGTCTGTGCAAAACTGTGAGCAATGACCAACAGCCAATGCGGAAGGTACACTTGGCCGGCCATCCAATGGCCTATCTTCATCAGTCAGCCACTCACTCGCTTAACCACGAACATCTGCGTATCATGTAGGACCAAATGGACCAAAAATGCACAATCAATATATAGAGTTATGGGAATTAAATTGTAAATTGAGGAATTAAGAACAAACTGCACAATGACCAACAGGCTGGTAAATTCTGTCACATCTCGGCTTTGCACTGCTTGAACATAGCTCCCCAATCTCCACCCCATCTTCAGTCCACACCATCATAACTCCTCCTCAGAGTACCATACCATCAACCTTCTGAACTAGCAACTCCAGCTAACCCCTAAATGGCAGGCCAGCAAGCACTGCATCTATAGCCACTAAATACTGCACAGACACAAGTGGGGCTACCAACTCTTGCACTGAAGAATGGACATTTGGTGGGATAACTAAACAGCAAAAGTGTCCATTTAAAGTGTTGGGGAAGTGAGAAATGGGTCAGACAGGATAAAGCAGCCTCAGTTGCCGTCTCTGTCTCTCCCCGCAAGCGCATCGGGTCACCCAATGTTTTTCAAGTGGCGGAGGACACTGTCTCATTTGTCAGCATCAATAAACACTCCATTGAAAAGCAAATATGTTTTGACTACAGAGACGGCAGGAGGAGGAAAATAATTTTAATGGGTCTAAATCAAAGCATGATTTTTTTTTTCTTTCATCCTCTGGCCTTTCCATGAAAACATGGACTGGCATCTGGCACAAAACAAAAATATGGGGAAGAAAGAAGAGAGAAGCCCTTTAAGACTGGCATTTGTGTGTTCCACATGAAAAACTAGACTAAAGGGGATGCTACGATCAATTACTCAAAATAATAAAAACCCATTTTCAATCAAACCACGTGCTTTTCAAATGACCACCCCCTGAAAAACTCTTTTTGCATTAGTCTGGCCCTGCTCTGGCAGTAGTAGCAGTTTTTTTACCTTCATGAGAAGCAGACTGCACATACTGCACCATTTTAATCAAATAATGGCACCATTTGCTCAAGAAAGACTCAAACTCCTCGCAAACATTGCCCAGTCCAGGGAAAAACAAGGGCAGCGTTGTTCTCTCACACTTTTGCTAAATTCCACAAGCAAACACTTGGGGAGGATCATGAGAGAAGTTGTCCAGCACAGAACCATATGTTCCCTGGCATGATGGCGCTCAAAAGTTATTAATATTAAGCATGAAGTATTTACTGAGTGCAATGGACCTCCGACTGGAAAAAAGCTGTACACTTTCACATCAGAAAATAGGACCAAGTGCCCTGTGACTTACCGTCACACAATCTGCAATGTACATTATTTACTTGAAATCAAGGCAGATGTAACTAGATAACTCTGTCGCCACAGGGACCGAGTCGTGCATCTCCCCGATCCCCATGAGAGATCACTAGCAAATTTTTACAGCTGCAATGTTGCCGTTTTTACTCTTGCTATGACATCCCTGTACATGGATATATATGTAAATGTGGCGAAAAATGAGCAGAAAACAAAAAATCTGCCAAAAAAAATATTTTTTTGGACAAAATGGCCGGTGGCGGCCATATTGGACTTCAGAAATTTCAGGGAATTGATCTTGAGCATTGCCAAATAAACATCTTTGACTGTGCAAATTTAGAGAAAAATCCGATAAACTTTGAAGCCTCCAGAGCCTGGAACAGAAAATCTCTGTGGCGGCAGCACCAGAACTAAACCATAGCATCTCCCGACTATCGTCGTCGGGGATATACAATTACATCTAATCACTGAAATTTTAGTTCAGATATGATCATATTTAGAGCACATACGAGTAGTACATACTATACTTGTATCTGTTATATCTGCAATAGTTCTGAGTGCAACATGTTGAAATTGTACTTCAATAAGTTTGATTTTCAGAGGTTGTCATCCTAGGCAAAGTTATGGTTATGAAGCGATATTCAATGTATGCAACAGTAATGGTGGTAATAAACAGTTTTGGAACCACCAAACAAGTTCATGTACAATTTCCTACATGTCTCTAATACAAACCTAAGCTCAAAAAGTAACCATTTTGGTGATGCAAGTCACTGTAATTTCACAATATCAAATAAATGTATTTGGCCTGAAGGTGGATTTATTTAAGTGCTTCAGACAGATAAAGTTACGTCACTTTTTTCTAAGAATGTCAGTCCTGCCAGTAGCGTGTCTATTCCTGGTTTTAAAACCAAGAGCACTTTCTGTCCAAGCACGACCAACGCATCCATCAATACGTTTTGTAGAGTTGTGGAGCATGATGTTATGCGGCTGGTTAATAGTGAACAACACGCAGCCTCATCCAGCCTCACTGGGAGTGAAAGAACTGCTTTATCCGAATGAATGATAAAGAAATTGTGATTAAGCCCGCTGATAAGGGCGGAGGAATCCGTGTTCAGGACGCAGCTATGTATAGACAAGAAATTGTGTCTCAATTATCTACTACAAGGTTCTATAAAAAGCTTGATCATGACCCTACTATTTCCTATCAGAAGGAAATATTTACTTACCTTGAAGAGGCAAAAACTAACGGTTGGATTACTAAGGCAGAATTTCATTTCTTGTATTGCCAGCACCCCATACGGCCTGTGTTCTATACTCAACCGAAAGTACACAAATCTCTTGATAATCTGCCAGGCCGCCCTATTGTGGCACAAACTGACTCCTTATGGTCTCCCCTGTCAAAATTTGTAGATTTCTTTATTAAGCCCTTTGTCCAGTCCCTTCCTGCTTATATTAAGGACTCTACTGATTTTATTGAGAAAATATCAGATCAACGATTTGTCTAATGATGTCCTTCTTTTAACTCTTGATATTGCAAGCATGTATACAAATATTCCCCATGGTAACGGGTTGGAAGCCTTACGCTTTTTTTTGGAAGGCCGTGATAGTACATCTAACCTGCCAAATGAATTGATTGTTGATATAGCCAAGTATATTATGCAGTATAATTACTTTCGCTTTGAAAATGACTTCTATTTGCAGATTTCAGGCACTAGCATGGGTACTACTTGTGCATCGACTTATGCTAACCTATTAGTGGGCTTCTTTGAACAGAATTTTGTATTTAATCCTGTGAAAAATACTTTTCTGTCCAAAATTAAGAAATGGTATAGATATAGCGATGACATTTTCAGTATTTTTAATGGAACTGAGGAAGAATTGAAAGGATTTGTTACATTACTCAATAGCTTTGATGGAAACTTACAATTCACCTCCAATAATAGTACTGAGAAAGTTAGCTTTTTAGATATGTGGGTCTTGAGAAACAATAATTCCCTCATCCCTACCCTTTATCAAAAGGAGACTGACAAAAATACTTTGTTATTGTCTTCCAGTTTTCATCCCACCCCTTTAAAAAAAGGACTACCCGTCAGTCAATTTTACAGACTGAGAAGAATTTGCTATTCCACAGAAAATTTTATTGAGAAATCCGTGGATATGAACAATAGATTTTTAGAGCAGGGATATCCTATAACATGGATTAATCATGCTTATGGATTTGCCCTTAAAAGGTCTCGCTCAGAATTATTGAAGAAGACAACTAAGAAACAGAGGGAACATTCAGTGACGTGTACCACTCAGTATTCTTCCCATTCTTCCACAATCAGATCGATTTTTAAGAAGCATTGGCATATTTTAAAATCTGATCCCGAATTGTCCTCTACCTTCAAAACCTTGCCCCTGTTTGTCAACAAAAGAGGAAGAAACCTGAGGGATTATTTGGTTTGCGCTGATGCGCTTTCAAAAAGACCCAGTGGATCCACGCAAACACTCTTACGCCCCCTACCAAAAGGGAACTACTGTTGCGCTCAATGCGCTCAATGCAACAATACCATCAAAACCAATAATTTTCCGCACCCACACACTGGTAAACCTATTTCTATCAATAGTGTTATCACATGTGCGTCTACACATGTAATATACATGATTCGTTGTCCCTGTGGTCTGGTGTATGTAGGGAAAATAAGAAAATTAAAACAAAGGATTAGTGCGGATAAAAGTGCAATTTGCCGAAATGATCGGGATTACCCAGTAGCGGTACATTTTAATGATGCCCACCATGAGATCTCCTCTCTTCGGTTTTGTGGCATTAAACAGGTGTCTTTACCTCCCAGAGGGGGCGACCATTGTAAACTTTTGAAGCAGCAGGAGGCGGACTGGATTTACACCCTCCAGATTTTTTCTCCCAAAGGACTTAATGATGAATTATCATTTAATGTATTTTTGTAATGCATTGTGTGCCACTGTTCTGATGCCAGTCTGTCTCCTCCTCCCCAAAAAATTGATTGTAATGGATTTTTTTGCTCATAATTGTGTAATCAAACTATAGATTAGCTTTTATGACATGTACAACTGTGTTACATGGGCGATGTGATAGGGATCCTCTGAATATAATCCCCTGTAAATAACTCTGTGGGAGATGGTGTTTTCCAGGAAATAATAGGTGCCACGTCATTCCTAAAAAAAAATCCCATTTTTATCGCGTATACATACGGATGACGGGTCGAGACGCTCTACCACAACTTATTTAAGATGGCTCCTTTCAATGTGTTTTGCATTTGTCTGATGAAGGTTTAAGTACCGAAAAGTCACTACAAAACCTTTGCCATTTGCAAGTTAGACAGTGTGCGGAACTCCATTGTTTTCCTTTGAACTGTTTATCCTAGTCCGAGGTACCCGTCGTTAGAAATAGATGTGCGAAGTGTCTACTCGTTTGTAAAATATCAAGTTTGAAATTTGAAGGTCACCAAATGTCAAGCTGAAGGTCACATAATTGAAGTTCATACAGGACTTCCTATAGGTCTCCAATACAACCCTAACTCTTTTTGCGGAAGTCCGCAAGTCCGCATACTAGTAAAAATGACTAGTAAACTTGTCCTTAAACTAGCCCGAGTGTCTAGTAAAAGATTGTCAACTAACAAGAAATGGAAAGAATTCTGTGCCTAACATCCACTTCTTTCAGGTTTTTATTTGCCAGAAGGATTTTAAAAGGGGGTGGCAGTATATTTTGGGGGGTGTCATACCTGAGAAGGGGGTTCATAACTTAATATTAAGATTTTATATCGCGAATGCATATGCCCCTCATGCACTACCAACCCCATGTATCATCAGTAAAAAGGCTGCTGCTGTTATATGTCATTACCATGTGTAGCAGCACTAGAAATTAAACTACATTTTCTTTGCTGGATGTACGATTGCTGTTTTTACACACACAAATGTTTCTCTGATCACCATTTAGAAGAAAACTTCACAGACAGATGGACGGACGGCGCCATGCAATAATAGGCTAATCATCACCGAAGATGGGAGTACAAAAACCAATACACTCTCAACGATGGATGGATACAATATTTCTGAGAAAGAGAAAACCAATGATGCAATGCTGCTTAAAAATTTGGCAAAAACTCTATAAGGCTGCATTTACAAATAAAAGACCACAGTAAATGGAAAAAAAACAGGCAGTGTGTGACCCTTTAGCTTGGCAGTGGGTGGGTGTTCAAACCAGAGGCCAGGGACACGATGAAAATTCAACTGGAAAGCTTCAGGCATGCAGGGATGACCTCACGCGAGAGCAGAGGAAGCTTTTGTAATGGGACATGTGGTTCAGCTGTCCCCTCAGCTGTTCTGAAAAAAACCCACTCAACCCCAGGTTGACCATCATCCCCACCCCCCTCACAGGCACTGGCCATCAGCTTTCATGAACCCTAACTCAAACAGAGATGGGCACTCGTATCCAGTCACTTCGACGTCTGAATGTGAAACGGTTTGTGTGTCCCAGTGCACTCATCAAGGAGCAGTGTATGGGATCAATACCGTCAGGTAATGGCATCTTGGGTTGGGTCTTCAGATTGATTGGTCAAATGAGTGTCATTAAAACCCACACCCCGAGCCAGCCAAGGGAAGATAGACACCCTCCTAAAATGCTGTTCCTCTTAAAGTTTCATCCCATCTGCCATTAGCGTGGTAGTGCCTTGCCACTGTTCTCCTGGACTAACTCTTTCGAAAGCATGGGCAAAAGATTTCAGTGACGAGTGCCAAGATGCTTATTAGTGAAAACGTAAAATACATATTTTACTAGCCAACACAGAGAAAAAGCAACAGGTCACCACAATGCAGGTTTAGAGCCAGACCCTTACCTTTAACCTCTTCTGAGAAGGCGGCGGAGTGTCTTGACACAAACAGCTTGAGCTGCTCATCCAGGTTACAGGCCGTCAGGTCCACATCCCAGGAGCGTATACCTGTGCGGGCACATGCAAGCAGAGAGTCATAACAGGCCCACTATAATACAGGACTGGCCTTTACATTTCAAACAACAAACAAGCAACAGGGGCATTAGCCTGATGTACCATTTGTCCTGTTCTGGAGCCCAGGAAAATTCAAAGACCAGGACAGCCCAGAGATAAAACGCCATGAGCTGGCATGGTGATACTAATAAATTAACTAAATTTCTTTATTTCAAACTGGTTTTGAATTACACACTCATATGAAGGCTTAGATAGCAGGTTGCGGATCCCACCAATGAACTGAGCGATTAAACAGATAAGAGATACCTACAATAACAGGTTTTGTGTTTGGCATTCATAGTGCTGAAAGTTAAACAAGGATATTAGCCGTTAAAATCACTGGATTCATCATAACACTAACATTAATCATCGCCTCCCTGACAGAACGCAACCGAAATGCACTTTCACTTGGCACAAATCCGCAGCAGAAAAGAATTAAACTGAGTCAGTGCCAAAGTGCCAGAGGCCAATCCCTCTTGGATTAAGGACATAAACTAAACTCCAAAAAAGGTTGAAAAACGCCAGTCCGCGCAGCTGCCGACTACTGGCACTGTAACTTCCCTGTCCTTGGCCACAGAGCTGGCTATGAGGCCATATTAAAATAAATAAATTAATTAAAAAGTCGGTTAGCGCCCTTCACATTTCAATTCTCAGGGACGGGTGGGAGGTTTTTATTTCTTATTTTAATATGAGTTTGAGATCCAAGTAGTATAACAAATCCAAATTTCAAGTACATGTATGGACATTAAAAAAAAAAAAAAAAAATCAAATCTGGTCGCAGGTCATGAGGCGGGCCACGAAAGTGTGACAGGAGCAAAATGGTCCATTTTTCAATACTCCTACTGCATATTACATACCTTCAGCCCAATCAAAAACAGCAAACAGAAATGTATTATCTCATTCTGTTATTGAGAGTAACATGTATTTAATTAACAGGTTCATGCACTGAAAGCAGCAACGAAGTGTCCATTTTTCTCGGAATGGACCCTTTTATCAAAAACTAGTGTTATTTGGTTAATATTCATTCAAATTCACCCAGGTTTGTTTTATTTTGTAGATAAAATTCAGTTAATAAAATATGCACTGCCTTACCCTGGAGTAATAGAACATTATAACCATAATCTAGCTGCTTCTCTGCCGCCACCGCTCCACCACCGCTCTGATCCACCCCGTTATTGCTTTTCCAAAAAGGTCGCTGAACCGAAAGTATCCCACCAAATCAAACAACGTTGGTGGCAAATGAAAGAGAACTTCGACAGCGACAATTTGATAGCAAAATTACAATAAAAGACCTATGAATCTTAGTGAAAATACATTTTGAATGTGCAGTTTCTTGGCGAAGTGCCACAGATACACCATTTTTGAGTGCCCACCTCATGACATGCAACCATCTACCCAACCCATACTGGTGCACAGGCCAAGTCAAACAGGGGTACTTTAATCGTGTATGGTTGAACTATGTCAGTTGCTAACGTATTTAGCAACTGTGCTTTTGAGAAATGTATCCCAGATCATCTGCCACATGGGCAGGGATTCTAAGCATTTTGTTCACTTTCTTTAAGGCGCGATTTTTAATGGATTTTTTCCAAAAAAAAAAAAAAAACAACATTTGGAGTTTTTCTGGGGTGGGCGGGGAAGCTAACCATCAAATTCTTTATATGGTCTAATTACCCCAACAACAGTCAGCTTTAGAGTTCATTCACCTCGAACACCTGCACACAGCAGTTCAGTGAAGCTGGCTCCTAATGCAGATGGACAAACTAAACCACACAAACACATACCAGCAAACCCTCTGTACACTAAATATACAGTAAATCAATGGGGATGACTCATCAACATACAATTTTCCTTCATGTTTCAAAAAGGTAACAACAGAAAAACCGCTTTCAGTAAGGGTAATTCAGTCAAATCATCATGACCTGACACCCCTCATCTGGGACGTTCCTGAAACTCAAACAGATGGTGTAAACTGACTAAAGAACAGAGCATTCCTTAAACAAATTTTTTTTTTGCAAAATGTTTATTGGCTGCATACATAATAGATACGTTATATGGGCCAAGTCAGCTATTTTGATAGATGTTTCTTTTTTAACTCTTAATAACTTTAAAATTATGACTCTGATTGGACCTGCTTTGGCAGCATTACAGACTTAGGTACAAGGAATCCAAAACAACAACCAAACATCCCTCACAGCCCCTCCGAACCCCAAAATTTCAATATTTAATTGAACTGTATACAACACAATTGTTCTATGTGGGACAAGACATATGGAGCTGAACTTCTTAAATTAAATTTTTGTACACTCGATTGATTGTCTTCATTAAAAATTCAGATGATCATCCTTTTCTGTCCGGACCATGAAATCTACAAATTTATCAAGTTCATTTATGACCACTTTCACTTCAGCAGAAGGGCCAAGATTCCCTATATAGTCACAAAAACTCAGCCAATACTTACCAAAGCGGCCAATTAAAACAACTTTCAGTGATAATTGGGTTTAATTTCACAAGACACAGTCAGGCATGATTACTGGCAGCTCTGTTGAAACTAAAAATCACTAAAATCTAGTAATGTGAAGCAGGGAATAAACAGCACAATGCCATCTTAAGAAATTCTAGGACAGAGAAGAAATAAAGATGTGGACATCCATCACTAGGGAAAGAGTTACAAGGCCATTTTGATTCTAGGACACCAGCAAACCACGGTGAGGACCATTGTCAACAAAAGGAGAAAACTCGAAACAGTAGTGAACCTTCCCAGGAGTGGCCAGCCAAACAAAATTCCTCCAAGAGCCTTCTATGACTCATCTAAGAGCTCACAAAAGAACTCGGACAAACATCTAAATAACTGCAGGCCTCACTTGCATCAGTTAATGTCAGTGTTCACAAATCTACAATAAGGAAGAGACTGGGTAAAAATAGAATCCATGGAAGGGCTGCAAGGCAAAAACCACTGCTGATCAAGAAGACCAAAAATGCTGATCTCACATTCGCCAAATAACATCTTAATGACACGCAAGACTTATAGGCTTACATTTTGTGGACGGATGAGTCAAAAGTGGAACTTTTCAGAAGACGAGTGTCTCATTACATATGGTGTAAAGCTATCAAACCATTCAAAAATATGAGCACTACACCAACAATCAAACATGGTGGTGGGTCATTCCATGTAAAATCAACCAATGGCAGAAAAGTTGAGGTCTCAGGATTTCTTCAAATTTTAACCAGTTGTGAAGTGACCATATTTGAGAACATCTGCAAATTTTCTAAGGGTTAAGATGTAAATTGTGCAAGTTGAAAATAGAGGTATTCCCCCCCCCAATAATCGGACTTGCAATATCTATCATTTTATGCACTTTTCATACATTTCAAGCCCCTGTCAACCACAGCTGACTGCAAAGAATGTCCTGAATGGGATTTGCTACCCATTTGCTATATGAAAAGTGCATAAAATGATAGATATTGCAAATCCGATTATTGAAAAAAAAAAAAAAAAAAAAAACCTCCATTTTCAACTTGCAATAAAATCAGAATGGGACAGAACACCATCGTAGAATTTTAATATGTTGTTTCGACACTTAAGATCTGTGTACAGGCCGAATTTGGTGATTCTAGGACCTGTCCCCCATCTTTATTTTTGCCTCGGAAATGGCAAAAATGGCAAAATTCAAAATTTGAAGGGTCAATAATTGACAAAGTATGATAGTTACTTGCTCCATGAACTACAGAGTGGTAGTCAGGGTGTCTGACAATATATGGCAGCAATTTTAACTATGTAGGTAAAATATAACAGGCCAAAATAGACCAACAAAATCATTCTTGGAAGAAGTAAAAATGCATTTTTTTCCCTTTTGGGGCAGCCAAAATAACCATATTTATTTGACCAAACTCTGGCAAATTTTGGCCAGGTATTCCTTACAAAAATATCTGTGGGATAACCAAATTTCAGTCTTCGAAGTTGTACATCTTTCCAGTTACAGGCATTTGAAAACCTGTTCAGAATAAGGGGGGCGATTTTGGCCATGCACCCGCTCTCATATTTATGGGGCTGAGGGTCACAATTTACATCAGAACCCTTAGAAAATTTGCAGATGTTCTCACATATGGTCACTTCACAACTGGTTAAAATTTGAAGAAATTCTGAGACATCAACTTTTTCACTTTTGAGAAAATTGGTTGATTTGACATGGAATGACCCTGGTCTAATTGCAACGGTGTAGGGCTGCTTTACTGCCTCAGGGCATGGGTGACTTGCCATATCTGATGGAACCATGAATTTGGCTCAGAATTAGAAAGTCCTGAGTTTGTGACCTCAAACTCAAGTGCAGGTGGGTTATGCAGCAGGGAAATTATCCGAAGGACAAGCAAGACCACCTCTAAATGACTCAAGTGACAAAAGGAAGGTTTTGGGGACCTGACTTGAATCTGATTGAGAATGTGGTGGCGTGAGCTTTAACAGGCAGCATATGCTCAAATCCCCTCCAAGTGTGGCTGAGTAAAAACAATTCTGCTAATTGAAGAGAGCCAAAAATTCCTCCACAGCATTGAAAAAGACTTTTTGTAAGATATTGCAAACATTTGACAGCAGTAGCTCCCGCCAAGAGTGGCACGACCAGTTTCTAGGTTAAGGAGGGTTAATAACTTTTTCACATGAGTAGTATAGGCTTTGAATAACTCTTTACCTTTGGTAAATAAAAGGCTTTTTTAAAAGCTATATTTTGTGTTTACTTTTCGTCCCATATAAAAATTATTTGGATGCTCTGAAACATTTAAATATGACAAATAATCAAAAATAAAAATTGGGAAGGGGCACATACTTTTTCTCAGCAATGTATGCAGTTTATGTGCACTGCACATGCAACTGTGGCCCTGGCAAAATATAAATGAAGATTGAGCAACCTGAGGGCAAAAACTACTGGTATATTGTGATTAAACTGTAGTTCAATGAGTGCTGCATGTGAGTCCAAACATCCATTTGCCAACCATTTCCAAAATGTGCAGAATTCACCCATTTCAAAACAGCACTAAATAATGCAGAAGTGAAAAAGGTTGTGGAGTGAAGACTGGGTCAGTCAGAAATAAGCCATAAAACTTTTTGTGCAATTATACATAAGCTAAATATAAAAGAAATGTCTTGAAGTGGTGCATGGAGTCAGTCACACAAAAACAAAAAAATTTAGAGAGCTACTCTATAACAACCCAGATGGAGACAGCAAAAGTCCCCAGCCAAAGATGAGACCACACGCACCCACGCACGCGCACACAGATGAAAATGACCATAATAATTAGACCCCCAATCTAAAAGCAATTTTGAGAGGCCGTAGTTAGTAGTTTGGGTGACAGTCTCCAAAAAAGAAAGGAGGTTAAGGTCACATAAAATGTCCTGCAAAGGTCACAGGTCAATTTTAACCCTAGTCCTGCCTCTAGGCTATTGCTTATCGAGGACCGGCATACAGGGAAGTGGCTATCGTGGAATGGTATATCAACAACTAGCATACAGGCAAACGAGTATGGGACCTCTGTGTATTGGCGACCAGCAGGACTTGGATAAATACTTGAATCGACGTCTCTGACCTAAACTTAGAACTGGTTTATGAGCAACATTAAAACTTTAAAAATCAGATCATTTTTCTGTGAAAGTTGAAAACTGCGCAAAATAATAAAGGTCATATGAAATGGTTAAAGGTCACAGATAGATCTTTAATGGGAACCACTCAAAAGGCATATTTACGGGATAAAGCAAAGCCACAGAATCTCAAAAGACTACAGTCAACAGTGACTGCGTTTACAAGGTCTTTAGTATCCCGGTTTTGAGGCTCATCCCGGCTTTCAGCATATCCGGGATGTGATGTTTACATGGAACAGAGAGAAACCCAGTTTTTCATATCTCTGTATACATGATAAATATCAGTAACCCGTTTTCTGATCACTGCATCCCATCTGCGCAGGCGTGTGTTACGTCTATTAAGTCTTTTATTTACAACAGATTAAGCGGGAAATGTGATTTAGAAGTAAGACAAACATGAGAGCTCTGCGGCTTTTAGCGGGCTTAGCATTAGTAAATACTCACGTCGCATTACAGCTATGGCTCATGCACTTAATTTTCAGCAATAAGAGGAGAGAGTGACAACAAACATTGAATACGTCACCAACTTTAATACGTATTCACATAGAGATATAAAAAAACTAGAGTGGTGACGCATTCAATATTTGTTGAATAAAGCCAAAACCTTCCTCGTATGAAACGGAAAATCGCTCATACCGGACAACAGCTCAAGTCCCGATTTTTCTATCATGTTTTTCGATTAAATAAACAACGAATATACCGGATTTTATATAATGGATTTTTGCTTACATCGGACAAAATGTCCAGTCCCGTCAAAATACATTTCCATTCAAAAGCACTCGTGTATACCGGACAAGCTGGTTTGCACCATGCGCATAAGAAGTCGCAAAAAAGCAACAAAATCAAGTTTGGCATTCCTACACTGTTATTCACCTTATTCCGCGCGGCGCCATGTTGTTCCGTTTTGGCTTTAAACTTCTGGTTGAGCAACTCTGTCCATTGCGAACGCAGTACTTTGGCATATTAGCAGGTTAAGATGTCGAACATTACTTGTTCGGTGAGGGGCTGCCATAACAACTGGAAGAAAAGACGGCTGTTCTTGGAGCAATCCTATGTAGTCCAGGGGAAAACCAGTGCAGAATGTTGTGGCACATCTTACAACCTACATCCTCCGCCATCAAGCGATGAGGGCCGGCGGATGTGGCTAAAGGCGCTACACCTAAAGAATCCGCCGAAAAAGCCTTACATCTGTTAGTTTCATTTTGTGGACGGCAGACCATCACCCATACCCCAAGAAATGGTTGGGATATGTTACCCCTCCCGCAAAAAAAAGCTGCCGTCACGATGCTTGTGAGGCTCCCAGGTAAGATAACATTTTGCCAGCGATAACAGCCATCAATATTGCTAGCTGTTAGCCAGCTAGCGTCTAAGGAATATGATCAGCATTATCACAGAAGTATGTTCAGTTATGCTGTCTAACAGACGAGTAACTACATTTATAGAGTCAGACATTCTTGCTTGTCTGCGCGTGAACTCCATCATCATCTCCGTATTCAAGACAATTAACCGAACACCCAACGCACTGCACGTGCCTTATAAACCGATATGTTTCAAAGCCAATTCTAGCAAGCTAATTTACTTTTAGCAAACGAAACTTAGCTTCGCGGTAGACTCATAACCATTCCATGGAATATAGTAAAATGTGGGTCTACCCTGAAATGTGATGCACATGGTACTTTCCTGTTATCTCATGATCACAGTCTCTGTTCTAAAATCTACATCTAATCGATCTTTCTCTCATGCTTAAATGTTACATTCTCTTTTAGGACTCATGCTGTTCAGATGAAAATCAGCCACACTGTCGACCTGCATCACTGCAGTTGATCTCAGATGCTGCTCACAAACAGATGCTCGGATTTCACCCACTCTGACGTTACCACCTACCCAAAACTTCGATCTTATACAGGCTGTACTACAAATAATGTGGATGTGTGTTCAGTGCTTTTCATGGAAGTTCGGATCATGCACAAACAATAGTTATCATTTTGGATCTCACCTGTCAAGTTGCTGTAAAGTTTTGTCATCAAGTATGACGGTCTGTAGGCAAACTAATTAATAATGAAGAATGGTGGTTTGCTAAGCAGTGTTCGAACTGAATTTACGTAGTGCTATAAATGCACTCATGTGGACATTACTTTAGATGCTACTCAGCTGACTCATTATGCATAACGCATCAAAATATAGTAATGTGAATTGGTGCTTTTCAAAGTAATGGAAATCAAAAACTTAGTTTATGGATATATGCACATCATTTTAACATGAAAAAGTAACGTGAGTGTTGGCTGCGTACATGGTTCTAGGATATCACAACAGCAGCCTTAGCTTTCTGTACATTTTTCCACGCTACATAATGAAGAGTAGCAATCGAGTTGCTACATATTATGGCCATTTATCAATCAATTAAAATGGATAAAATATACTGAGCAACAAAAGAAAAGCAAGTTAGCCAATTAGTTAATGTACTCTCATGGTTACTCAGTCAAAGTGACTGCAAAACATAGAAAAGTTTGATGAAACGAGAGTAAATGAGCATACGCTCGTAATTAATTTGAATTCCTATAATAATTACACGCAACCTTATTTTCCGGTTTGTCTTTAAAACTGCCAACTACGAGAACTCGTAATGGTGGGTCAGGGCTGGCGCTAGAAATGAAAATTAGGGGGAAAATATCCATCCCTTTATTGACAACAATTAGTCTTGGCTAATTCTTGATGGTTTTCCTTTATTAACACGTTTTCTAATACAAGAATAATCAAGTGGCAATTGAAGATACAGCTTCTCTCCCCCATGCGATCCAACAGCGAAAAAATAATGAGCTACATTTAGTATGGAAAAATAATTCAATTATAAATAGGTCTACGCACTGGCACTCAGCAACAGTATTTTTTTTTCTTTTTTCCAGCAAGAGCGGCATATCAGAACTCATTTGCGAATGAAGTTAATTTCGGCAACAAGTACATACACCTGTTTTTGCAGCACAGTCACTCAACTTGCAGTAAAAGAAAAAAGACAGCTGTCCGATTGGAAAATGTAAACGGACAAACCATAGTCACCAAAATTACCTTGATTTGCTGAAGAGTTCTGAAATTCCGTCGCCGAGTGCCAGCTAGACCTAATTATAATTTACTTGCATTTCTTTTGTTGCTTAGGATATTTCCACCGTAACGCCAGTTCACTTTTTCATGGCCATCCCATCAACGCCCAAAGACAGCACTAAATAATTAAAAATGTCTCCATATACATTTTATGGTATTTTTTATAACTCCATATCTTTTTTTTTTTTTTTTTATATCTCCAATATCTCAATACCTTTTAAAATTTAATTTTGACTTGTCACGTTAGCCTCTCCATCTCGATTCGCCGGGTTTATCAACGTAGCTAACTAGCCGTAGCTAGCCAACCGGAAGTTTCAAGCCAATTGCGTAAGACAGGAAATTTTAAAAATGAGCGTGGCTGAATAAGGTGAATAGACTGACTGAATTTAAGTGTTAAATTAATGCATTGTCTCCCTTTCATTTTTACTGTAAGTGGACTCCTGCGTGCATTTTACCGTGGTTTACACTGAACATGCACTGAACTCTGTGGTAAACTTATTGTAAAATTACAGTCAACATAACTGGCAAAAAGGTGCCAGTTATATTACCTGTCAAAAAGGCTTCAGTTTATTCCTTTATTATTAACAGTGTAATCGCAGAAACTGAAACTGGCGCATTTACATACTTTGAGACTTCTACATTGATCCCAGTTGGGGAAACATGCAATGTCATCCTGTTATCCATCGTGTCAGGGCAAAGACAGACTAAATGAAGACAACAAGTAGGTATGAACTCTTCAGAATGAAGTTGTTCCGATCTTATAACTCAAAGTATACATATAAATTCATATATGCATAAAACCACTAGTTTCTTCCTGGTACAGACCTGAGTCAGACTCACAGGCACAGCTGAATGAAAACACTTTTTCTTTGAACGAAACGAAAACGTAGTTAACTGAGCGATAATATAAAGGGTAAGGCAATCGTAGCCCTTTTTCTTCAGCCAAATAATGGAGCATAAATATTGTTGATTAACAATTCCTTATTTGAGTGCTTAAGTATGAAAAGATAAAAAAATATTATGGAAAACAAGTCCCCCCCCCCGCCCCAAAAAATAACATTTGTTGTCACCCACGTTTAGCGGTTTACATGCGCCTCATTGGACATTTATACATACATAATACGGCCGAGCTAATGCCGAGTGGGCTTTGGTCCAGCCGATGAAGTTGTCCACTCTAGTTTTTTTTTTTTTTAATATCTCTGTGGGTATTCGGCTGTCACGGCCACCACGCTTGCGCACACAGTGGGCAGCAGTCAGAGACCGGGAAAAGGCATATACATGCTCCAGTATCCCTGCTTCTACTGGAGAACTCCAGGTGGCACTTAAAAAACCCAATCAAAACTGGGATACTAAAGACCTTGTTAATGCAGTCAGTGTCTGAGATCTGTTCCTGAAATTAAAAAAAAGTGATCACGGTCAGAGTTGACAAAAAGGGTAATAGATATGATGCTCAGGTAAAGGTCATAAAGTCAGTGTGAAATGCCAAGGCTGCTGCATATAGTTCCAGAGAAATAGATCCGGACAGCCACATACACGCGTACAACCTAAATCAATAGTCCCCCACTCGACCCATGGGCTGGGGACTAAAAATGTGAAAATAAAAGTAATCAAGTGAGAAATACAATTCCAGCAGAAAGGAACATTTTATGAAGGCTTCAAAATGCAGCAATCAAATTGGCTCCACTCAGATATTGCTTGTTATGTCCACAAGATACTAAAAATCCCAAAGAGGACATAAGCAGCTAAGATGAAGGCAGAAGTCTTTTCTGCTGTGCCTGTGTCACATGGTAAAGGTGCACATTTCTGCCGAAAGGCCCCCTGGCTTATAAATGAGAGATTACTTTGACAGTGCAGTGGAGTTTGTTACAGAAATAAATGTCCTCAGCAGCTTGCTCTTTATCCCGTGATGCAGCATTCAAGAACATGGAATACTGAATTCAAAGAAGGGGCAGTAAACGCAGGGGCCCATATGCATGAAAGCAGAATAGGGACAGAATAGCCGAAACCAGGTATAAATCAATGCCACTGTTGCTGAGCATGTACGTGGTATAAGTTAAAACTGCGGGATAACTTTAAACCTCGAATAGGGAGCCGTATGCTCCAAAATGGAATAGCTTAATCTGTGGTGTAAATACCGCAGATTTCCCGGTGTAACTTATACCAACCAAGGGGTAAGTTTAAGGAGTGGAATAGGACAATTTGCAGTCTGCTTTCAGTGGATGTGTCAAAGCTGTGCCTTCTGTTTTTAAGATACTGGCGAGAAATGATGTTCAAATTACCCTGTATGGATTGACATTCATTTGGAGAAGTAAATTTTCAACTCATTTTATACTTGTCTTTACAAAAAATAAAAAAGTATAACTGAATGCCTGAACAAACATTCAAGGTTGCAGTGCATATTCATTTAACTGGCGAACTGATCGGCAATCAGTCTAGCCCTAATTCGAACCCCTTGCATATTGTCCTCGACATGTTCATTTGGCTCCAACTCATCGTCCTCAGCGTCAGCGTCACCCTATTGTAATGGGGGAGTTTGCGAAAACTCCCCCAAAACATGAACGCCAATATCCATCTCTTGTGCGTTCACCACAAAAACAGCGGTTGAACAATAGATTGGCATTCGCTTACTAGCTGCGAAAACTCCCTATTCTGAGTAATGAAGCGTGAGGGCAGGCCTATTAATAGATTTGCGGTAAACAGCAGCAATAAATAATTGAATAACCCTACGACTACGGAATAGCTTATTTCGCACAATATTTATTCCGCAAATTAAACTGTTTCGTGCATACCAATTTTCTTACACCACAGGAGCTGCAATAACTATTCTCGGTATAAGCTTACACCCAGTACCAGTCAGACCTCATTCACGCATACAGGCCAGGGTGTATATCAATCCTGCAGAGGTCATGACCAAGCCACAAAACATTGTGCTTAGAGGCTGGGCAGTAACATTATGAGTAAAGGGAGCTGCTGTGTACATGTCTGTTTAGCTCTCCGAAGGGCATAACACCAAATCTGTATGTTCCGCACCTTAAATAACCACACTAAAGGAGCCCTGTGGCACATAAAACAAAGAAAGGAATCCCTACCTACAGCAAACAGACAGGGCTTTGCAGAATGAGAGCAACACTTCAAATTCCAGGGAGTGACATGCACAAAAGGCAGATAATTTGCTTTAACCGCAGGGAAGAAAGCATTAGCATGCTTTCACTTCAATGCGGAGCGTTTAGATAATGTAAACTAGTTTTACATACATACTTTACATACAATTTCTCTCCCTCCAGAACATCCTTTCTTTTCCAAGCCTGGTAACTCTTATTACTTTTATCTAAATAATCAAAAAGATTACAGATACATGGCATTTCAAAGCCGTATGGGCTCAAAATGGATGAGAGAGATCAGCGGGGAAGAAATAACAAAATCCGCCATTGCATCTAATCTTTAAAGAAAGAGAAGAGATTCAGAAAGAGGAAGCAGGCTCAGCCCGCCTCTGTCTGACAAGGACAAATATAGGCCTGACCTCATGGTCATATGCTTCATGCACAAGGAGACGAGCTCTCCCCAAAGACAGTGGAAGGCACCGGGAACACGGTCAGTGTCGGTGGAACACTAATTTACGGAGGTCCCCTGAAGTCTCAGTCTCTTGTGAGCTCTTATTGGCTGCCATAGTGACAGAGGTCGTTGCTATGCTTCGCTGTTGTCATCAGCTGCTCCGTGAAAGCTTAACCACTGAGATGCCCACGGCAAAAACTGCACCACAAGCTGAAGGAGTCCATTTGTGTTGAGAGAAGCAGTTTTCTATGGTAGGATTTTTGTCCAAGTGCTGGAAAATAACATTGGCAGGCACATTTTTCTCCATGAATGCTACGACAAATATGCAAATGTAAAGCAACTGCGGAGGCCAGGGCACAGAGAGGTTAAAGACAGCCACAGTTTAGGAGGAGAATTGAGAACTGCATACTGTAACTGCTCGTTTCAGCACACCCTCTATTACAGAGAACTCAAAGAATACCGCGCAACTTTGCAGGAATGGGCTTCGCAAGAATTTCACTGCATGCTGGATTACAGTGTTGTTGTTTCCAGTGTAGCGAGTTACGGTCCAGAAATATGGAGACTGATTGCGATTTTTACAGTGAATGCCAGAAAAATAAATTCAAATACAGTCCAGCTTCACCACAGATGTGTCCAAGGCATGCACTGACAGCAAAAACGCTGAGGCATAAAGTTTTCCGCACACCAAGACAGTACCTCTGCTCACATCTCAGTTTCAGTTCCATATCCAAGGCCAGCCAACTACTGCTGAGCTTCCACAACAGACACAAGTTCCTGCTTGGGAATCAGGATTTTGGCCCAGCAGATGGCACAGCTGGATTAAAATATGCGTCAATCAACGATCGCACTCTTTGCACCCTTTCTTGCTAAACTGCCACGTCTCCCGAGAATTTGAACCAGCGCCCCCCCCCAAACAACACACATAGGTTCCAACTAGTCAGATGCACAATTATTGGCAACCTTATTATGAACAAAAAGGCAGCAAACATAAACAATACATTTGCAATAATCAATTTGTTCGTTTCAAACATATGGCGTAACTATTCACCTGTATTTTAATAAATGGTTCAGTGTGTTTCGTTAAATGATCATTTTCAAACCATAGGAGTCAAATTAATGGCACCGCTAACCAGATTTGTATAAAAAATAAATAAATAGTGTTAAACTGGCAATATTTTAGACACTTTCTTCATAAATACTTGCATGTTCAATGAGCAGGGTTTCCTCCAGGATTTTTGAAACTGTGGCAGAGGGCTTCAGTGTCAGGTCAAAACTCAGCATTATCAGGTGTGGCCAGTTTTCATTAATCAGCACATAGACTTCAATTATTATATCGCCTATGTGCACGGAGGTTTATCAGTTTCACGTGCATGACGGTGGATGTCACATAATGACTCCAGACTTGGAATTAAATACAATACAAACACAATACATTTAGGCAGAGCAGGATGTGCTCACAGCAAACACAGAAGTAAACATTGTAGCTTATTGTTTTGCAAAGTGAACAAAATATTTTTTCTCTAATCGTAGCAAACACATTGCATTAAGAAGAAAGCCGCGCATTTTACTGCCGCTGGCTAATTTTTATTCATTGGAAAGTGTGTTCATCGAGCAAAATGACTGACAACAAGTCAAGAATTATTAGCGCTCATTTTACCTCAATAATGGGAACTGGCAACACCTGATTGTCCTTAGGATTTTTGGAGTTTATGTAAAGTCATTTTGCCGTGGCGGTGCGCCACAATCAATTACATGTAGTGGAAACCCTGATAAGCAATACCTACTTTCACAGAAGCTAGATTAGGTCCCTCCATTGCTACCAGTTTCACTGGGGTATAAATATGAGAGATCTGCTACAAGGTCATGGCCTGGCTGTAAGTGGTTTTTCCCACAGAATAATGACTACAAACACCCATAAAACCAAAACAGAGATGGTAAAGTGAAAACAACAACCATGGCCTGCAAGGGTCGATTCAGTCTGCAGACATGAATCCCATTAAAAATCCAAGGCCTAAATTGGAGGGGCAGTCCGTAAGAGCAAACCTAATTTGATCTTTAAAATCTGCTCAAAGAGCAATGGTCAAAAAATCCGACTAAATATGTTCTCAAACCATCACAAATTATAGGACAAGACTCAGTGTTGTTTGTACAAAGCAGTAATTTACAATATTTAGGACAGTCAAATTTCATTAAAAATTAAGATTACCTTCCGGATAGCTCACTCGGTTAAGGCACTGCGTTGCAAGGCAGAAGTGACTAGCACGTCGCGGGTACGAGCTCCGTTGTACCAACCGGCAGTGGTTGGCAGCCTTTTCAGAATAGGGCACAAGTGGCTATTGCACTACAGGGTTTCAAATTGGGAAGGGACTGCTGGGAAAGGGAAATATATAAATAGCTTTGTTTGTTGCTCAAGCGCCTCCTGTTGGCCAGACAGGGCACTGGTAAGATCCTCAGTCTGTTCATGTTCGGGTATCCTCCGCCCTCATTCTGAATTTGCAAAGATTCAACCAATGAGTGTTTAAGAAGCAATGGCTGACAGTTCACCGCTCTCCTCCGAGCATGTGCCTGTCTTCACTCTCCTGTATTGGCAACATGCGTTCGCAAACGAGCAAGCCTTGTACGTAGTTCACCAATTGGGCATTCCAGATTTGGGTGGGATTAAAAAAATTAAGATTACCAAATTTTTAAAAATGAAAGATGAGGAGAGATGAACAAAATAAGAGAATATAGTTTTCCCATATTTAATGAAATGCATGGATATTTATATCCCTGAATGCCGAATGCCGTTTCGGGGATATTATGTTTTTGGATTGGGGAATTGGAGGATTGGGGGCGTTCGGGGATATACCCCAAGCCGTCGCCTCCAACGGCATGAACCTAGTTAATCATGTTATTCTGTGCAGCATTTTTCTTCATTTTCATAAAGGGCACCAATATATTTGCATGTCACAAAGCACAATGTACAGTTCTGCAAACTTTTGCTACATCAACAAATCAATCTGTAATAACCCACAATTACCGCCTCAACTGAATATCACAGTAAACAACGCTGATAATCTGATATCAAGCAATCATTTGCAAGCAGCAGTTAAACAAGAAGCCCATGGGGCCTGAATTGCTCATCTGGTTCGACACTGCAAAAATTATTTTCAGTAATAAAGTAAACATCACTCAACTGTACAACATGCATAGTCTTTTTATCACCAACAACAAATACTGGAGTAATGTTAAACTATAAACATTCAGCTAGAGTTTATGCACTACAAATGTGGTGTGAAGTCATTGAAATAGGAAAATGTGGGTTAGCGTGTCAGTCTTGAGAGTTACAGACCAAATAAATTTTTTAACCCCTTTGCGCAGAAGCCAAATCTTGTAATTTATGCGTTACCTTATATAAGGCATTGTAGGGTCATTCCATGTCAAAACGGCCAATATTGAGGTACCTTGTGCATGACACCTCTCAGATTTTGCTCAAACTTTGTCCAAACATACTTAATGGTACCAAAAAAAAAAAAAGAATCCCAAGTTTCGTTTCAATATCTCTGACGATCTTTGTATGAAAATTTCTTGCAATTTGGGTGCCGTGCCCCTTCTCGACTTATGTGAATTGGTAATTTTGTTTTGTAGCATTTGGAAAGGACCATAACTTCTTGTGTCAGAGGCAGGAAGTTGAAATTTGATGCGCCAGCGTATTCTGGCCCATATATTGGGATTCTGCTCGGGATCACCATGAGGCATCAGAGAGGTGAGAGGAAGGCCCCCAAATTGGCCAAAATCGTAATATTTTTTAAGGCGGCAAGTGATTTCTCCCTTTTTGGGGGTCCTTAGGACTCGGCTAAGTTAATGATACTGTTGGAAATGCGTTTCTCCCTCATATTTGGGAACTTTCCCACCATCAAACTAAGTTTTAGGATAATAATACCATTAATGGGTGACTAGTGGAGGTCTGAAAACCACTTCAGGCCAAAAAGACCATTTCAGACCCTGGACTTCGGACTTCAGACCCCAAGGTGATCCCGTGAGCATTGGATGGTGATAATGGCATTTTTATGAGACAAATATACATATTCAAACATTAATTTCATGTAATAAAAAGTTTGATTATCAACCTCCTTCTGTATGAACATGCTTTTTGAATAAAGGCATTCTGAGACCCTTTTTCAGCAGAAATTTCGAAATCCAGAAACTAGGCCGAACAGGATTACAAAGAAAGAGTTGAGAGCCATTCTAGCTCAAATGGACCAGGGGGTGACACCACCCCACCACAGATTTAGTTGATTTTTGCTTTAATAGTTGCTATATGTACATGGACAAAAATCCCAAAATTTTGGCTGCCAACTCCAGCTGGTTACAAAATGGCTGCCATTTTAAAAATCGCTTTTGCGCGCATTGCGACATGCCCTCCCACTTTTTTCGCAATAAATCAAAAACCATAGCACCCATTGGCATGAAAATTGGCAGTCTTATGTAATTTTTCATGCGGATTCTGAATCAGCAGAAATGGAAACTATTGGATGAAAAGCTTTGGCCCCCGTTATCTCAATGCTGCCACCTGATATCAAAATGGAACTTGTTTTATGCTCATAAAACTTCAACTTCAACTCTATAATATCAAAAAATTAGAGAGGAGTTCTGCTTTGTTTTGGTGTAATCCTGATCAGCTGAATCAGGTGTGTTAAATCAGTGAGGCCCAACCCTGCTCCTGCAGTACCTCTGTTATGCACATTTCGGTGTTTCCCCTAGAATGTTTTTCAGCAGCGGTGCTACTGTGTCCGTCTCAATGAGGATGCAACGTCGACCCGGATTCATGCTCATGAAAATAGTTTCAAATTAAATGACCTTGGAATCCTTATAGACAGGATTATAACATGTTTGCATTTTGTCACAATTTACAGGTTTTGACATTTATCTGAAGAAAATTAAAAATAATCTCTGGTCCTCTCCTTACGTCTCTCTTCGCTCCTCTCCCTGCTCCTCTCTTCGCTCCTCTCCCCGCTCCTCTCTTCACTCCTCTCCCTGCTCCTCTCTTCACTCCTCTCCCTGCTCCTCTCTTCACTCCTCTCCCTGCTCCTCTCTTCACTCCTCTCCCCGCTCATGACCTCCTCCTGCTTCTCTATCCTCTCACCTGCACTACTGGTCTTCTTTATCACACTTCACAACTTTAGCAACATGTTGTAACCAGCACTTACATAAACATATACAAACAGTTGTACATTAAAATCCAAAAGAAACTCACAATCTTTAAGGTGACTAGTTTGCATCCATAATTTACTAACTTCATCTCCTCCATGGTCACCATCCTCCTTTCTCTCCCTAACCACCTAGTTTAACAGACTCATCTGAAAATTGAAATATCATTTAACTATCAACATGTAGAAAAATACATATATACAAGGTAAAAAAATTTATCAAAGAAAAGACAGTGGCAAAGATAAACAGTATAAATATGGCAAGTGTAGTAATATAAACAGGATTAACAGTATAAATATGGCGGTATAAACTAATTAAACCGTATAAATACGGTTCATATGCAGTGACGGTCCATCGGCAGAAACACAGGGCCAGCAATAACCTCACCTCTCACTTCTTAATGACAGACACCTCTCGCAGTTTACCTCCCCGATTAGAAACAGTTGATCAGACTGATTGGTGGAACCGACGAGAATCTAATTTATTTTTGAAAGCCTTGTTATACATTGCACTATGAAAATATACAGCGTTTACTTCCGCACATCAATGACTATGGAAAATAACCATTGCCTACGTCTTTAGAAATTCTGGATTTGCGTAAATTAGTTCGCGATGTTCATTGACCAAGAAGCCATAAGAATCCGTTCCATAGTCTGGATGTAGAGACAGCTAAAGTGCATTGTTCGGTACAATGCACAGCTGAGTGATAACGAAAATAATTGCGGCGAAGTCAGCGAAAGTTTTGGATTTTTCGCAGATTGTCATGCTTGCGGAGTCACATCAATTATATCAACATAGGCAATAGGTAATAGCTTTTTCATTAGCATTCCTTAATCATTACGTGTCATGCATTGGTGGTGGCTGTTCAGTTCATAAACGGTATGATTGCGATCAGGTTTGCCTGATTAACAAACAGTTTAAGAGCAATTATGCGGGAAAGGGTGATCACTGAAGGCCTTCCTGACATCTGACGGCATGCCACTGCTAATATGGCATAAGACTGTTGGCTTAAGAAGCTGTAGCATTTATTAACTGACAAACTGTACATTTTCTCTCAACTTACTGCTAATCTTCCTGAATCGCTGCTGCTCCATTCACTATCACCGTCACTTTCTCCTCCCGCTAACTGCCCAAAGGAGCTATGCTGTCATGTTCACGTTACGTTACCTGCGCTACTCGCTATAGACCGTATTATAAGCTTGAACGTTACCTTTTACGTTGATGTCCTAAGAGGGTCCAACAGGATTTGATGCGCTCGTTGATGACACCGAACAAGTCCAAAATAAAGTTGTATGTTGTTGCGCTCACACAGTGCGAGTAAACATCATTAGTAGCGCATTGATATTAATGATAATGTGAAACTTTAGCAGCGGCGCTCGTAATCCAGCAGCTGCGCCGCTGCTGAATGAATGTAAGGTAAACACTGCATTTCATAGGTCTCCCTAATTTAACACACCTGATTCAGCTCATCCGCTCATAAGTGGAGTACCTAATGACCAAATCTGGGTGTGTTAAATCAAGGAGAAATCTGAAATATGCAGGGCAGGGGTACTCCAGGAACAGGGTTGGGAAACACTGCAATAACTGATCCGGGTGCCAAAATTGTAACTGCGTGCATAAATTTGCAGCTCTATGTCCGCGGGCAGAGACATCTGCACAAAGGGGTGAATCCAAGCAGGCAAAAAATGTCACCGTTTCAACTTTATTGAACCAAGACTTTTTGAACACTTTAAGGAATTTTGATCCAAATCTACCCCCTGCAACTCGAAGAGGTCAAAAATGTGTCAGCCAATCAGACAACCATACTGGATTGTATATTAACCCGACATGTAACAGCAATTGGTTAGAGCTGGCAGGAAGATTGATCCAAATGCACCAAGTTACAAAAAGTCAAAAATACCTCAGCCAATCAGAGGCTAAGGCAGCCATATTGTGTCCCACATTGACCTGAAAATAACAAAATTTAGTTAGGGCCATGAGACAGACATTTACACCAGGTCTGATCAGAATCTGACCATTGGAACTGTAGAAGTAGTTTACCATGCATCACCCAATCATTGGATTTTGAACGAAGCCCGAAAAACACTTGATAAGGGCCATGTGACAAATAAATACATCATGTTTGATCCATATCTACCTCGTAGAATTTCAGAAGTCGAAAATGTTTCAGCCACTCGAAGACCAGCGCAGCCAGAAATTCAGCCATAAAATTACAATACATGGTCAGGGCCATGAGAGAAATAAATACACCATGTCCGATTGAAATCTGACCAAAGAAACTGGAGAACTCAAAAATGCATGAGCAAATCAGGAGGGGGCGGCCATATTGGATTTTGAATCGAGCTGAAAAATAACAATAATTGGTCAAGGCCATGAGTGGAACATTTTTCCCGAGAGTGATCCAAATCTGCCTAGTAGAACTTCAGTATAAGTTGTTTAAAGGAAAAAAACCACATACTGACAATGGATAGCCAATGGTGCACCATGGCAATAGCAAAGCCTTGGTCCTTCGAACCAAGTGAGCTAAAGACCTTGAAGGCAATAACCAGCATGCAATTTTTTCTTGCCCAAGGCTGCAAATGTACTTGTTCAGTTTAGGCTGTTGACAGAACATGGACAGTTGAATCCAGAGAAAACTCAAAGAGCTTTTCACTGTCAAAATGCGACAACCAACTGCCTTATACAGTGAAGATAAACCATTCCCAGACTCTTTTCATGACAGAGCATATGCCCTTTAGCCTTACAGTATAATTCACCACCTGTAAAGCACACTCCATATGAAAGAACCAGGGAGATCTGTTTAAGCATATTAGCTTTGTAATAAAACTTTTGTCAACTTCCCCTTCATAAAAACCAGGGCATGGGAACAAAAATTCACCGCAGATGACAAACGAAATCGCTGTTGTTTACTGTACATTCGTATACATGAGGACAGCCCTCTAGGCGTGTGCATACAAAACACATCTGCCCAACCGCCACCAGGAGCATAGAGAAACACTCAAGCAAACAGGCAATTCTGAGTGGGCTTAGGAACACAGACCACCCTCTTGCTCATGGAGATAATGATTCAGCAACCACAGGGGCTCATCTGATAACAGGAGGGAAAATGAAATAAGGTTCACTATGTAGAGAGATCAGCCTAATGCAAGATGAAACCCAGTACTGGTCCCTCTCTCTCCCCCTCACACACACACACACACACACACACACACACACACACACACACACACACACACACAGAGGAATCCACAACTGAACCACAAAGTCCACCATCTGTTCAGTCACCATCATCATGCTCATGTCCTCTTTAACCTCGGCCCATATTTGCCACCCACTGCAGAAGAGCTTCATTTTTCAGGGTGTTCTCTTCTATATTTAGGCTATAAGCTCAGGATATAAGCACGCTTCTATACCTGAGGTACTCTGCAGAAATGCTCCACTGTTCAGCCCCAGATTTGCAAGGCAGCAGAAGGCACATTTTAGAAATCAAGTGACCAAATACATTCAAGTCAGGTCAAATCCTTATAAGGAAGGAGTTGCCTGAATCTAAACCCCCACATACTTATCAGTAAACTGACCCAAGAACACATCTCTGTCAAAAAAAAGATCCACAGAGGGTCATAAAAATGATCTCCAATCAATATCTCCAAATAACACAAAAATCATTGTTGCTCTGAACTTTTACGAAGGAATTCCTGATTTCAGCTGTGCAAGTATGTATACATATTTCAGCCTTTCCCCCTCCAAAACTATGCAAGAGGCAAAACCTTATTCACAGACCTTCTGGAGGACAGATCAGTCCTCCCACACGCTCAGAACAGCGGACTATCTCTGACCAGGAAGAGGAAATGAAGTGTTGCAGAGGAAGTGTGTGCAGAACCAGACCTGTGTCACAGACTGGCCACAGATAAGAACCGCAAGATTGACACTGAGCAGCATGCGACAACACAACAGTGGAACCGATACAAGATGGCAGGGAAAAACAGCGGGAGGGATGAAGCGATACTGCATAATATAACCCCTCTGCTCTCCTAGATAGTGTCAGAGGGCGTGTTACATGACGTCTTCCCCTCCGCATTTCCTTGTGCCTTGAGCAAATATGGGTCTGGACTTTAGCCCCAAGGACGTAAAACACCTGTCAGATGCACCCAACGTGGCAAACGTATGCTTGCGCTCACAAAGTGATCTGTCAGCTGCACCCTTCACTTGCGGCAGAAAAGCCAGGGACAAACTGTGAACCCTACTCATCTGGCGGAACCGTGCTGAGCAGATTTCTGGAACAAAACCAGGGTTCTCCAGGTTCATGCAGCCTTCCGCGACAAAACCTGGCTCATGTTTCCCTCAGGGTGGAACTGTAGGGGCAGAATATCCTAGCGAGAAAAATATTCTGAAAATGTTGCTGGAATGTTTTGTAAATGCTCCAGCACAGCCACTACATGGCAGAAACAGTGAGAAATTTATTTTTGTTTCAGTTGCGATTGTTACCACAGACACCTGCAATTGATGTCCATCAATGCACCTTCTCAGAAATATCACACAACAAGCTGCTGAATACAAAATAGATGAAGTTGGCTATACTGTGCTTCCTCTTAATCATGGCAATAGTGCTGCTTGAAAATAAATAACTATGCTTGCTTCCTGTGGTGAGGTAGAGTTTTAATGTCCTTCCCAACATCTATATTGTAAATGACTAATGCATGTTTAAAAACAGATTTCTGGCTTGGATGCGTGCCCTGAGTTTTATTTTAGAGGCTGGCAAGTCTTGAAAGCACATCTGGAGGCACAGAAGGCATTTCTGTTTTAGCTCTCCGTAGGATCACAACAATGGCATTTCTATCACCAGACTTCATGGATAATTATCAACTACTCTGAAAAACAAACATACGGACAACACATTGAAACACAGAAAGAACTAGAATAGTATGGCAATAAAGTGTTACAGCATCAGAATATTTTTCAAATAAGCACTTTGGCACTACCCCAGAGGTCAGCAAAGCTAGCAAAAATCTGTGAGTGCAGAACACAAACGATTTCAGAATTTGCATTTTGCAATAATTGACACGACATCTTCACAAGCTAGAAATTGGACAAGGAACCAAGTTAAGAGGTGAGTAAGGTATTCTGGGTACTCAATCTGGGTATCATTTCAAAATCACTACAGCTACACTGTAAAGCATC
Organism: Gymnothorax reevesii; assembly: GCA_029721435.1. Lineage (NCBI taxonomy): Eukaryota > Metazoa > Chordata > Actinopteri > Anguilliformes > Muraenidae > Gymnothorax > Gymnothorax reevesii. The sequence continues at coordinate 41,364,367 of CM056575.1, read as the reverse complement.
TTTGTGACAGCTCTGAAAAAAATGCTATAATATACAAATAAAATTAAGCTGACTTGAGCATGGTGAAAGCAGCTAGTTGCGAGAACTAGCAATCGAATGTACTCTGCTTATGCCACTAGAGATACTGTAATGTGAATATACGCCACTAGATGGCAGTATTTACCTTTTTTTGTTAAGCTCAGACTGGAGTCATGTTTAGACATGTCCTGGACATGTCTGGGGCAAGTCTCAGAAAATTAAAAAAAAGAGGTCTAAATGTGGGTGGGGTCTGCAAAAGAGTATATAAGGAAAAGAATTGAGACAGTAAAGTAGTAGGAGAAATTGCAAGAAGAAGGATACGTGTGACCAGACCTGTCATTTCTGTTCAAGACCTGTGACGTTTCTTTTGTGGATTTTTTTGCCTGTTTGTGAGCATTTTCTTCATCCAGGACATCACCAAGCCACCCCACAACAAGGGACTGTGAATATTTCTTTTTGTAGTAATCAATCTTGGTCTTTAGTTGCAGGTCAGTTTAGTTAGTTGTTGTGTTTAATTAAATGTGTTTAAGTTTCTAAAACTGTGTCTGTCATCCCTTGCTGTTACTGTTGTGTTATAAATGTAAGAACAAATTGGGGCCATAACAATACCGTCCCTCCCACAGCCCGGCCCCATTATCCGACAACAGCAAAGTCAGCGTTCAGAAATCACTGCACTATCTCGCAGTTCCACACTGGCAGTAAAACAACACCAAACTGAGATAAGTTTTGTGTGTCAAGGGTGGGGATAGAAAAAATATAACATTATAATAGTGATATTTTTATGTCTCCAAACCCCTAGCTTAGCCGCGCTGATATAACTAGACTGCATTATTAATGCTCTGTGCCAGGGATGTGCCATTTGCTGTCCCTGTAGAAACCTGCAGTGCTTTCCTTACCGTTAACCTAAATTCCCACTCCCCAAATAAATCTCCTTTAATTAAAAACACTCCAAGCAGGGCACAATATTAAAATCAATGTCTTCAGCACAATGCCAGACTGCTACAACGACTTGGAAATGTGAGCCTTCAAGGCCTGTAAAAATAAGCAGACGCCCCTTTAAGTGGCGGAGCTAGAAATGGGAATTGGGGTGGCACAGACACGTCCCTTTATGACAATTTGGATAGTCCTGGCTAGTTCTCAATTATTTTTCTTTATTGACGCGTTTTCCAATTATCATAATTGGCAACTGAAGACACGGTTTCTCTCCATATGCGATCTAACAGCGATGAAATCATGGGGTAAATTCAGTAGAACTGAGAATTGGGGTGGACAAAACATCCATTTTAAACAATTATTAGTCCTGACCTGTTGTCAGTCATTTTCATGATTAACAAAAGGTTCACTCTGAGAGCACTCCACACTTAATTTTAACAGGTGTTGCTTGTTCTCCCCGATTAGGGAGGGTGACAATCATTCATCTGGATGCGAACTAGCCAGGACTATCCTAATTGTCAAAAAGGGACGTGTCTGTGCCACCCCAATTCCCATTTCTAGCTCCGCCACTGGCCCCTTTGGACAAATTTAATCCACTCTGAGAATCAAGTTCCCCATAAAAAAAACATAACGCGTTGGTGAATAGCCCTCGGCCCAGACGCCATTTCCGGCCTCAACGTTACAGCGTTAAGGTCAAAGGTCAAATCCAGCAAAAAGGTGACATTGCGCATCTGTGTGTCACAGTGAGTTATCATACCAAATTTGGTGAAGCTGTGATCAGTCGTTGCTGAGTACTAACCCATATAAGATTTCCTGTCTTAAGGTCACAGCACAAAGGTCAAAGGTGAAATCCAGCAAAAAACATGACATTGCACGTTTGTGTGAGACAGTGAGTTACCATACCAAATTTGGTGAAGCTGCGATAATTAGTTGCCGCGTACTGACCCGGACAAGATTTCCAGGGTGATGGTCATAGAGCTAAGGTCAAAGGTCAAATCCAGCATAAAAACTCACGTTGTGCATCTATGGGTCATAGTGAGTTACCATACCAAATTTGGTGAAGCTGCGATCATTATTTGCTGAGTACTGGCCCGGAAAATGTAACCCGGACAAGATTTCCAGGCTCAAGGTCACAGCGCTAAGGTCAAAGATCAAATCCAGCAAAAAACCTGACGTTGTACATCTATGGGTCACAGTGAGTTACCATTCCAAATTTGGTGAAGCTGCGATCATTATTTGCTGAGTACTGGCCCCGAAAATGTCACCCGGAGAAGATTTCCAGGCTCAAGGTCACAGCACTAAGGTCAAAGATCAAATCCAGCAAAAAACCTGACGTTGCATATCTATGCGTCAGTGAGTTACCATACTAAATTTGGTGAAGCCGCGATCATTGGTTGCCCAGTACTGGCCCGGACAAAATCATGGGCGGACAATGGACAACGGACGACAGACAGACACGCAGGTGATGACAATACCCCTCCGGGCCGGAATCGGCCGAGGGGTAAAAACAGACTGAAGTCAACGGCCTGCTAAAGACTATAGGTTCAGTTACAGGGATTTCAAAGGAAGAGCAGTGAATAGAGTTCTTCCTGTCATTGTAACTCACCAAGTCAGGTGAGAGGACAAAATCAACAATATATCACCGTTAATTAGTTTCCCCCTCCTCCTGGTCACTGCACCATTATGCCAGACTTTTAAAATAAACAGACACAGCAGCAGCATATTAACACCTAGGCATTAATCAGGAAGCAGAAGTAATTTGGGAATTCAGTTTCCTGCTTTCCGCAGTGATGTAAGCCGAAAGACAAACAAAAGACCATCAATGGCCTCATCCCCCCTCATGCGACTCGCTCACCTTTTCAAACGTTTGTGTTTAATCAAAATACAGAACCTTCTACGCTAGTCCAGCAGCCAGACTGCAACCCTTAGGGCAAACAGTCAAAGACACCTGAGGGATCTGACCACGCCCAGTACTTCTACCTCATAATAAGCTCTGATAAGCCCTGAAACTGAAAAGCACACCGCAGAGAAGTAAAACAGAACATTACATATCACAGATAAGTCACACAAAACATTGCTCAGTAATAATGATTATATTCAGGGGGGTTTTTAATTGCCAACTGAACCCTCAAACATTACACTAACCAAATTACATAAACATAACAATAGCATTTATTCACCCAACAGAGAAATACCAGGGAAAAGATTGGTGAAGGGGGGGGGGGTTGTCTGGGAGGTATGGGAGTCATAATGCGGTTAGAGGGGGAAATGCGTGTTTAACACAGGAAAGAAATGGTTGCCAGACCTTTAAATACTTTTGCGTGGAGCCACATGAAGAATGCTTCAGATGCTTAACTCTACACATAAACTTGCTGTACATTTCCTGGATCGCACCACCATTAAATTAAGGAATACTGCATCCATTCAAACGCATCCACAGTGATCCCAAAATCTGGCCCTAAATCCAAATCAAGCCTTGGTTTTCTTTCTTCCAGGCAATATTTTGAATAATTATTGCCTCTCATTAGCCGGAATGGCATTAAACCTCTCCCCCAGGTGAAGGGAGGATTGCAACACTTGAGGACCATAATTTGGGGAGCTCTGATCAAACTCAACTTCGGCTGACATCTGCTCGAAGTTAGGGATACGTGGCCGAAAAAAAATCCAGCACTTCCACCACTTCAACCAAATATGCAATAGGCAGCAATACAAAATCGACTCCAAGTTCTTCCAGTTTGAGGTGGGATAGAATAGAAATGCCATAAGGATACATATAGATTGATATTCTACCTTCCCCTGGAGTAACAGGTTAAAAATAATGTAACATCAGAGAAAAAGAAACATCCATTTGGCTACCAGACGAGCTGATCTTTTCCAGGGCTCTGCAAACCAGCTGTGCAGGAACTCTCAATACAATACGGCTCATCAAGAGCTCTCTCAAGGGTGATCAGGAAGAATCTGATTGGGTTTTGGCTTCAAAACGTTCCACCAAAGACTCCAATAACTGCTAAGTATAAATTTTCCCAATTAATGGAAAGATTGATCTATTATTATGACATGGCAAACGACCTTACCTATGATCACAAACCACCCTCAATTTCTCTTAGGTTCTGCTCTAGCATCTCACACATTTCAGAGCGTAGCAGAGACTCGCTCTGAATGTTCTGTCAGTCAGTCAAACAGGCACAAATAACACAGACCTTGAGAAATCTTGCCTCATCCTTCCTTTTCAATGTGAAAAAAACCGGAATCCGGCAAAGGTAAAATCAAATTCTAGATTTGACCAACACATACCAAATCACATTGATTCATTGCAATGCTATGTTTTGCACTTATGCATCAGCTTATCCAGTCAGGCCATTCACATCACATTTTGCAGTGATTCTACAGCCAACGCCGCTAAGGAGAAGGCCCCAGAAATTTGCCTATGCCCTTTTCATAATGAAACGAACTACGACTGAACTTTGGAACTCAAGGGTTCTAAAATTGAACGACTTCCTTAAATTCTGGACGTCCCTAAATGTTACGATTCCTGTTCCTTCCTGAACCCTTTTTAAATGCAGTTATGTTTTTCGGATTTTTCTCCCTTTAAATTTCCAGAGTACCAGCAGAAAGCGTGACATCAAGAGAACGGTCAGAGAGGACCTGAACAATATTCAGTGGCTGACATTTATTCCCAATGCGGGTTTCATGGGACAATCGTAGCAAGAACCCACATAAAATATTTCGAAAATTCAGACAGCGAATGAGATGCCGGCGGACTGCATATCTCCAGTTGGTCGACAGCTAGGTAGCATGCATTTGTTTACAAAAGCGGGTAGGGCTAATCTGCTGAAAAACTTCAACCATCTATACATTCCTTCCCAATTTATTTTTTTCTTAATATATTGTGATGAAATTTTCACCAGTTATTCTTGAGATCTAGATGAGTGGATGAAAAAAGAAGAATAAGCGAATTTTCAGCAGAATGTTTTTGTAGGGTAGGGCTAATCTGCTGAAAACAATGTCTTGGGGGCAGCCAGCCACTTCGGTTACACCACAATCAACGCGGTGAAAGATATGTGACGTCTCCAAGACATGAACCTCATGCAGCTAGCGAACCTACCGAAGATGAATGCAGTATTTCACCACAGAAATAATTTGGGCTTCATTTCAAACAAGCGTAAACGTCACTGGGAAGACATGATAAAACCACGGGCTAAAACAATGCAGGCCAGTTCGGGAGCCCATAACCATGTGAGTAACTTCCCTAACAAGCCAAGTTACCAAATGTAGATGCTGTCAGCTTATTTACAGTAGTCTGACCAAATGCCACACTCGGGATAGCTACCTAGCCAACGAGAACCAAAACGTTGGGGATCAAACACCAAGGGGCACCCAGCGAGCGATCGGGCCAGTTGCGTAATTAACTAGTTAACTAACTGGAACTAGCTGCGTTACTGCTAGTCACAGGTTATATTATTTCAGCCTGTGAATGGATCTCTTGCATGCCAACTACGTCTAGCGAAACAACACAACACGCAACTGAAAACGGACGTTTGGCTGCAAAATGAAACGCGAAACCATTCATAACTGACCTCCCCTTTTTCCGAGCCACACGAAGCCCATATTTGACGGGAATAACTGGCTTTCTATTAGCGATTGCTAGCCAGCCATCATATTTCAGAGGAACAAGATGAAGCCCAAATCAACCACTAACTGGTCCAGCTTGTTTCGCTACCGTTAACTTAAATTCACTTAAGCTACATTATTCGCCGACGTTATTTAGCCATCAAATCTACCAGACTTCCGACAAAATAGAGACGCGATTGCAACGTTTTTTGGATGTAACGTTGGTAAATATTGTCAACACCCAACCGAACTGAAAGCCTACTAATTCGCTTAACACAAGGCTACCTAACAGTCTGTGATATGCGACGTTAACGTGATGAATTTGGGATGACTATTTGAGAGAAGCGCGCTCCGGGAAATGATGAATATGCATTCAGGTAACGTTACCTCTGTCTATCTCTGCGACCACGTAATCCACTAGGCCAGGCCGACTGTGTTCCCCGACAATGACAAGAAGAGAATATTTTTCATTGCTAAACCCAGGATGAGAAGTTCGGATTGAATCTTCCATCGCATCAATCTCTCCGGCTCGCTCTGTCGCCATGTTGAAAAAGTTCATATAATGATGTCATTCCAAGAGCCTCACAATATTAGAGGGGGTTGGACGCCCATTGATTGTCACTCAGTGCATCCAATCAAACCCCCGAAGTCGGGCTTCATTTCAATAAAACGAACGATATTTCGCCATCGCAATAGCTTGCTCTCAATGTAAATTAATATAATAACACGAATGTATGTTCAGAGTAATTCAGTAATGTATTTTTACTATACCGTGGGACAGGCATATTGCAACTGTAAGTCAACCGTGTTGGAAATCGTAGATTTCATGCAGCTTGGCCGAATGATATCGTTCTGGAATATGGTAAAAATTCCCGCTTAATTTCCTACAAAAGCTCCGACAAATCTGAAACTATAGTCTTGCTACTTGAAGTTATCGAGTGTCCCATGTTCAAAGTAGTCACCGCATTTCAAGTCTTGATCATTTTTGCGGGGGTATCGTTATACCGTAATCTGTTTTCCATAAAATACATATTAAAACTGGTTCCTCTTAATAACTCCCAATACGCACACAAATTTAATTGTATAGGTCTATATTATACGATAATATTACCTCTACATCTGGAAAGAAATACAAAACTACAGCGCCTCCTAAAACTTCAGCGTGATAAGCGCGTGGTTTTGAGTAGAGCCATGTGCTCGGAAGGAGCACGAAAATGTGCGCATTTTTAGGGCCCTTAGCGCCTCTCAGTGGTAAATATTAATCTTGCTATTAACAGGCTCGTTGTTTATAGCTGCCTCGTAACCTTTGCTATATTTCATAGAATTATTCAGAGCTTCCTATCCATTATCCCTCCATTATTCTTGAAAGTATCCAGTTCCGACCTATAAACTTTGACCTGAAATAAAACATAATATATAGGCATACGAAGATTCTCATGAAACCGAGTGAACAGGACAGACAGGAGGGGGGCAGTAATGGAAATGAACCTCTAAAATATTATCATTCTCTTTTTTTAGAAAGACTCACTTGTATCAGAGTGATGATAAGAGTTAATTATGCTGGCCGATGTGAATGTCCGACGATCCAAAGCAGCCGTGACACTCAAAGATTCCTCATCTGTGAAAAGCGGTAGCCTTGCGGATTTATGGCTATTGGTAGCAGCTGAGTTAATTCCTGAGTGTTGGCGTACCTTGTTATCATGTTCCGCTGAATGCCACTATACTCATTACAGCGGGCTTCATCTGACAACGAGATTATGCTCTCAAACACACTGTTAGGGCATCAAAGGGGTGTTTCATAGCTAAAGCTTGTTTTTGAAATGCTCCTATGGAGCTTTTTGAAAGTTTTTAATTATCCATACATTTCTAATTTTTTTAAAATGTTGAATCACCAAGGGAGCATTACATTAAGAACAAAGTAAGAAATTGGTAATGTCAATAATTATTCTTTTATAATTTGAAATTAGTTTTTTTTTAAATATATATCACTTTAAAGCCCATTTTTTAACAATCAATACTACTGCTTACTAATAATGCAGTGTCACCTAATCTTTAAGTAATCGTTCATGCCAATTTAATAAAATGGTACTTGAAAATTTACTTTCATTATACTTGGCGAAGCCAAAAGTAGATATGCCAGAACACTGCTTCATGTATACATGCCAATGTTTTGCACATTCTCCAGAAACTTGTCAGTTTATAAATGGGCAAAATGATACAATTTTACTCAAATCTTGTCAATCAGTTGTTAGTTTGAGAAATTAAGAATATTTAGACATACAGTGGCCAATAAAATGAAGAAGTCACACAAGGCTGAGCTCCACTGTTTTGTAAGGACAGCACAAACTCAGTTTACAGCATCTTGGACAGAAAGAGAAGTGGAATGCCTGGATGCACAACTGAGCAAGAGAGCAAATGTAGCCTCTAGTTTGAAAAGTAAAGGCCTAATAGGTCCTCATTTAGGCAGCTTAATTGAATTGTATCTGCGAACATCAGCAGCCACAACAGTGAAGAGATATCTCCAGGATTCCAGCCTTAATGGCCTTGTTGGCTGCATACCAGTCTCATCTTTCTGCTCTTCTGTTGATTTTAAACTTTTCTTCTTGTTTGCCAGCTTCAGAAGTAACTTTTTCCATGAAACTGTCTATATGAGCAGCATTATGCTGCTGCTGATCTGGGTGTAAGGGTTTGTCCTTGCCCCTCCCCCTGCTGCATTCTTCACATGCACCTTAACAGGCAACAGTTGTGGATTGTTGAGGTGGAGGTGAAGGTCTGTTATTCAAGGGTTGGCTGCCCCGCAAAAGGGTGCTGCAGCATTCTGTATGTATAGCCCCGGCGTGTGTGTTGCTGCGCCCTCCCCTGGTTTATTTTGATTAAGTTAAAGCGTTTTATACTCAGCCTGTGCATTTGGGTCCCTTGCCAAGCTTTTGGGTCCATGGTCCCAGTGCCCGCGAGCCTGTTGTCCTCAGCCAGTGGGGCAAAACCATGACAGTGGGTTACATTAAAAGAATCATTCAATAAAGGACCTGTGGGACATCTGTATCTCTTGGTACAGACTTTTGCCCCCTTGCCAAGGCGTGCATCTGGGTCTTCTTTTTCTCTCTCTGTCCTGGCTGGAGGACATTTTAACTTTACACTCTTTCAAGACAGTTACATGTTTTTATGCTCTTGAACCAAAAACTGACTGAGAAGTTAAGAAAAAAAGTTTTCTTTCCCCATTTACAAAAAAATAGATCTTTATAAATGTGAGGGTACTAGAGAGTGTAGCATTGGACTGAGAGCTTGTCTTTAGCTTCTGTTGCACATAATTGATGGGAGTGGCTTCTCCACTGCCAAACTGACACATTTTGCAAATCAGGATTAGGTGCACAGTGTTGTTTGCACATTGGAGTGTGAGCCACAGAAAATAGGGTTTCACAATCACAAATAAAGTCTAAACTTAAAGAAAATAATTTAAAATAGTAGTCATAATCAAAATATTAGAAATTCCAAATAATTCCCTGGTGATGAGTAGTCTAAATGAATCCAACTGAGCAGCTGTTTATATGCCGTGAAAATTTAAGGTAGCAAGACATTTGAGAAAAGAAAAAGCTCTAGATTGCCGCACCGCTGTCCTGGCACTTGGTTATGTCCATGAGTCACAGAAATCGAGCTGCCATTGCATGCATATGAGGCAAATTGTCAAATGTCAGTGCTTTAATTTACATGTCCCAAACATTATGGTGCCCTGACATGCAGGGGCTATGCATGAGAGTGCTGTAAAAAGTACATAGCGAAAATGGTGCATACAAAAATTCATTTTATTGCAAAACTTTGCCACATATGAATTGTATAATCTATCCTTAAAAATTACAAAGCAAAAAGCAAAATCAAGAACACCTGTGTGAATCCACAACTTTATGCAGTTAAATTTATGTCATACAAGGGTGAGTTCTGCTGCCATCTGAAATCAAAATAAATGACAAAAAATGAACAATTTGCCTTAATCAAAGGACAGACATAATTCCCTTCTTGATTGCAGAGGATGGGGTTTTCAAATGAGTAATGTTCTGAACGCAAGTTCTTGCAAGAGGAAAATCTCATTCTACTTCAGTCATTACAAGCATTTCAGGATGGAGAAATTGCAGGTTGTTCCCCGAGGACAAGTGCACAGCTTTCCGATCCTCGCACCTTTGCGAAGAGCGCACTCCTCACCTGCGTCGCACTGCATAATAAAATGATAAATATTAAAATTGAGAAAATACTAAATTATAGCGTTCAAAATGATCATGATCCTTAGTAAAACTACAATTTTGCAACTTCTAAGACGACGACTTAGTAAAACTACAATTTTGCAACTTCTAGACGACCAGAAAAATGGTGTTTGTATACGGAACACGAAGACCAGAAAAGGTAACCTAAAATCTTACCGAAGTAACCCAGCCCAACTTTTTCTCTGCTGAAGGCATTCGCTGATTCTTTAGCTTTTCGAGAACTTCTTGCAAAGCATCGATCTGCAAAAAAAAAAAAAACGCGCAACAATCATGACAACTTGGTTTGCACAATTTATTTGCGTAAAAATGAACTCTCACAAGGTATCTCATTCATTTAATTGGTGAGCTAGTGTCCCGAATGACAATATGTAATAATACAATAAAATAAGAACAAGTGTCGACAAACATTTGAAATAACGTCCTCGCAGTCGGTTATAAGCGACAATAATGATCAAATCTACCGTAAAGGATAGGGTAATCATCTCCAAACCAGAACATTACATTTTCTTTCAAATCAATCGTAAAATATGAAATCTCAACGTCCAATTAAACCACACAAATCAGGTCGCCTTACCAGATCCTTCTCCTCTTGGGTTTTGATGGAGTCATCGAGGGAACGTGTTTCCAGCGAGTTCTCGCAATGAACCACGAGTACGAGCACAGCGCAGGTGAGATACAAAAGCGAGAGTCGTGTGCTGACCATGGTGCTGATGGAGGAGAACCTGTCCCCAGGTCCCGAAGACAAAGTGCAGGAGCGGGTGGAATAACGATCCTCTGTTGTATGCACACCCATGTTTTATACCGACCATTGACATCAGACCTTTCAATATTCATATCCCTCAAAACGCAGACAGGATTTTTCCCGGACCTTGCTACCCAAGCACAAATTGCCGCCAAAGTCCAATGAGATTTTTTAATGGGCCTACTTTAATTTCCGTAAGCTATTCTAGAGAATAGAACTGGGAAAAAATTCACTTTAGAATTATACTGGGGGAAAAAAAAAACTATATACACTCAACAAAAATATAAACGCAACACTTTTGTTTTTGCTCCCATTTGTCATGAGATGGACTCAAAGATCTAAAATTCATTCCAGATACACAATATTACCATTTCTCTCAAACATTGTTCACAAATCTGTCTAAATGTGTGATAGTGAGCACTTTTGCTTTGCTGAGACAATCCATCCACCTCACAGGTGTGCCACATCAAGATGCTCATCAGACACCATGATTAGTGGACAGGTGCACCTTAGACTGTCCACAATAAAAGGCCACCCTGAAATGTGCAGTTTTTGCTTTATTGGGGGTCTGGGGACTCCGAACCAGTCAGTATCTGGTGTGACCATCATTTGCCTCATGCAGTGCAACACATCTTCTTCGCATAGAGTTTATCAGATTATCAATTGTGGCCTTTGGAATGTTGGTCCACTCCTCTTCAATGGCTGTGCGAAGTTGCTGGATATTAGTGGGAACTGGTACGCGCTGTCGTATACGCCGGTCAAGCACATCCCAAACATGCTCAATGGGTGACATGTCCGGTGAGTATGCTGGCCATGCAAGAACTGGGACATTTTCAGCTTCCAAGAATTGGAACAGTGTACAGATCCTTGCAACATGGGGCCGTGCATTATCTTGCTGAAACATGAGATGATGTTCACGGATGTATGGCACAACAATGGGCCTCAGGATCTCATCACGGTATCTCTGTGCATTCAAAATGCCATCAATAAAATGCACCTGTGTTCTTCGTCCATAACAGATGCCTGCCCATACCATAACCCCACCACCACTATGGGCCACTCGATCCACAACATTGACATCAGCAAAGCACTCACCCACACAACGCCACACACACACTGTCTGCCATCTGCCCTGAACAATGTAAACCGAGATTCATCCGTGAAGAGAACACCTCTCCAACGTTCCAGACGCCATCGAATGTGAGCATTTGCCCACTCAAGTCTGTTACAGCGACGATCAGGAGTCAGGTTAAGACCCCGATGAGGACGACGAGCATGCAGTTGAGCTTCCCAGAGGCGGTTTCTGACAGTTTGTGCAGAAATTCTTTGGTTATGCAAACCAATTGTTTCAGCAGCTGTCTTATTAGCTGGTCTCAGACGATTTTGGAGGTGAACCTGCTGGATGTGGAGGTCCTGGGCTGGTGTGGTTACACGTGGTCTGCGGTTGTGAGGCCGGTTGGATGTACTGCCATATTCTCTGAAACGCCTTTGAAGACGGCTTATGGTGGAGAAATGAACATTCAATGCCCGAGCAACAGATCTGGTTGACATTCCTGCTGTCAGCATGCCAATTGCACGCTCCCTCAATGCTTGCGCCATCTGTGGCATTTTGCTGTGAGACAAAACTGCACATTTCAGAGTGGCCTTTTATTGTGGGCAGTATAAGGTACACCTGTGCACTAATCATGGTGTCTGATGAGTACCTTGATGTGGCACACCTGTGAGGTGGGATGGATTGTCTCAGCAAAGCAAAAGTGCTCACTATCACACATTTAGATAGACTTGCGAACAATGTTCGAGAGAAATGGTAATATTGTGTATCTGGAATGAATTTTAGATCTTTGAGTCCATCTCATGACAAATGGGAGCAAAAACAAAAGTGTTGCGTTTATATTTTTGTTGAGTGTATATATATATATATATATATATAAATTTTTTTTTTTTTTTACAAATAGTTGCAAAAATGACCATCAATCTCCTAGGATAGATTGTGCTATTTGTAAATAATAGTTTAATAACAATAATTGTTATCCGGCCATTCAATGCATACACTATTTTGCGGGAGCGTCTTGTGTCATACAAAGGGAAGGCTGCATTCAGGCTTCTGCTTTGACCCAGGGCCAGGACACTTGATTCACCTGAGTAAGGCATTGACAGGAAACTATGATAAATTAGTCAAAACAAGAATGGATTTGCTTGGTTATGATAAAAACGTGCAACTCTTTGGTTGGAGATTGGAAACCCCTCTCATCATGAGATACTTGAAAGGACAGCTTCAACCCTTATGCCACGGATGGGCAATACAACTGGTCCAGGAGGGCCAAAGAACACAATCGTATACGTTTTCACCAGTTACACTGGCTCAATGAGCTGACTGGCTGACACACGAAGACTGATTCACTTAGGCTTTATGCAGTAAAATGTTTCATTTACTGACACAAGCAGCCTTTTGTCATTCATGGACCTACTGAAACAGCAAAAATGTTAGATGGCATATGCTGAGGCGAACTCAGCAGGGTGAGTGACAGAGTTCTCTCCACAGAGTGCCCCCCCCCACCAAAAATAAAATGTCATTAGATCATCATTTATCCCCCCGGGACCTCCTCTGCAGCCAGTAGTCTTTTCTGATCAAGGATGTTGATATCTGCCATTTAATGCCACTCCAGTGTAGCCCTGGCAGTGTGCTTTGGACCACTGCTTAGTTTCAAGGTGGAGACCTCACCGCAGCAAATTTCAGTGGAAAGTAGAATTCTTGAAGTGTCTGAAACACATTTTTAAAATTTGTTCATAATCCAGTGTGACACATTTTGAAACCAGCGAGTCTTCAAATTGGCTTCAATGTCACGGGGCAGACCTTTTTAATTGGAGAATCTAATTTTATCCAAACAAATGCCTTCACGAAAAGAATGAGTTAAACTGATGTCACAAGCACCATGGCACAGTCTAGCGAACTAGCATTTGATTGGATAAAATTAGATTCCCCAAGTGAAAATGTCTGCCCCCTGATATCGAAGCCAATATGAAGACTTGCTGATTTTAAAATGCGTCACACTGGATTATTACAAAATTAAATTACCGGTATGTGTTTTAGACACTTGAAGAATTGTACTTTCTTCTGAATCATACTTTGCCGAGGTGAGGTCTCCTCCTTCAAAGAGAAGCCTCTTCTCTCTTTTAAATGTCTTGATACAAAGGAGCTAATTTTCATCCATGATTCAGTTCATTTTGCCCTAGTCACCTGAATCCTAATCAGATTACCCATCCCTATGGCTGGAAAGTATTTCCTCTTACGAAGGTTCAAAGTTAGAAAAGGCATTTTTTTCTTTCCATATTGAAGAACAATCCCAGAATATTAAGTGTTCTGTATTTGCTGGCTGCAGCATTTCTCTGAAGCTACATCACACATAAATTGACAGAAATATTCAATCCTCACACCCAGAAGGCCATTGTTCCTAGGCCTGCAGCATTACATCAAGCAAAAAATATCTACATCTTGTGCATCATTTCATATACATTTCCATATAATTCAGCAGGACATATTTGGGATCTTTGAAAACATTAGGGACTCCACTAGACTTTAAAATAGTCATCAAGTTCCACAGGGTTGAATGAAGTAGCTGTATTGATGACCCAGCATATGGGATAGCAGAATCGAAGAAGTGAAAATGATTTTGCCATTTCCACACTATACAAGAGTCATCAGAAGATGACATATCCCACCGGTTCCACATAATTCGTGATTTGTGAGTTTTTGAATTCTGCTGTAGAAAAAGGACAAAGTCCAATTTTTGGGCTGTTTTTGGTATAGAAATTAAACATTTTGGGCAGAATGGAACTGAACTACAGCATAAGGGTAAGTTCCATGCCAAATTTGAAGTTTCTAAGTGGCATAGTTTTTGAGTTCTGTCCCGGAAACGAGACAAAGTCTAATTTTAGGGCTGTTTTTGGTGAAAATTTCCAAAATTATGGGCAGCATGGAACTGAATCCCCCAAAAGGCACAACTACACCATAAGAGTAAGTTCCATAGCAAATTAGAGGTTTGTAAGTGGTATAGTTTTTGAGTTCTGCTCCGGAAATGAGAATGATTACGGACAGACGGACAGGGCGATGACTATATCCCACGGTATTCCATACCGGTGGGATAACAACATGGATGTTGTTACCGAGACAGTATGCAGTGGTAAATTTGGGCCTCACATACTGCCCAGAATTCCAGCAGAAAGGTTGTATACTGTGAACTTGCAGAGAGATTTTTCAATTTGGCCAGTGCTTCTTCCTTGCCACATTCAAGTGAGGCCTTGGACATTGGTAATCCATTAGCAGCAATTTTCACAAGTCAGTGACTTCTGGAAGTCTTGCATCCCTGAAAAGTTCCCTTTTTGTCCAGTGGCTCATTTTAGAGTGGTAGCCTGATCTTATTAGTATGGCAATGGTAATGGCTGCATTTTTTTCAGTCTTTGTATAATATAGTGCAGTGAGCTTTACAGAATGTTCAGGGCCTTCCCACTGTTCCCCAGGTTTGTGCATCTCCATATACACATCCATGACTGGCTTAAAATGCTCTTTGGTCTGCATAACTGATGTTTTTGTGAAGTCCCCAGCATAGTGAGAAAAATTACAGGGAAAGGGGTATTTATCCTCACAGGTGAACGTGGGTGAGCCACTAATTCTGAACACAAGAAATAAACAAATGGCATGACTTCATCTTTACTACACCTGATCAAATGCAGGCATGCCGGTAGCAATAGACACAAATACCTTTTGAGGTTTCCTCTGATTTTATGATATGCTTGAGGCTTAAACGAAGGGGGTATAAAAATCTCAATTAATATTTAGAATCCAAGACAGAATTTGAAGTAGTCTTGGGGCTTAAATACATTTTAAAGGCACTGTACGTCAATGAGATGAGGAGTGGCTCAATGTTCCTGCTGTCCAGACAATTGCAGCAGATGACATCAACTGATGACCAGCACTTGGTTTCAATCAGCACACTGTGACCTTTCTGGACTGCCTGTGACAAGACAAACTGATTCAACAGGGCACAGCTAAGTGCCAGCTCTGACGTTTCTACCCCCACCATTGACACACAAGCACCTAACCCACTATTTCAAGCAATTACATTTCCAAGATAATGGAAGTAATTGATCCCATCTTATAACTATTTAATGGGTTAAATATTGACTCTGGTATGGATATTTTGGCCATTCTGACACAGTAGGAACATTGTCTAATAGGCTAGGATGGAGGTCAATGCCAGGCAGTGTCCCACATTGTGGAGGAGATGAATCCTCAATATATTACTAGTCAAAGCAATAAATGAGAGAAGACATATTTTGGCAAAAAAAAAAACTGACAATATGAACTTGTAACAACACATAATTTTAATTTTACGTAAATTTTTCAAAAAAAAAAAATGACAAAAAATGAGAAATGACATTCAAACTTTTTATTCTTTGTTTGAACAAGTAATTTAACTTCAGTGAAAATTCTTTGCAATACATTTCTTTAAACCAACTATAACTTTTAATGATTCAGTCTAACAGATGGTTATGAATAGACAAATATTTGCAGCGCTTTGGATTGATCGCCTATCTAACTCAGCATAGGATTTCAGTATAGGTAACTAAATGATCCAATTTAAAAGACTGAAAGACCACATTATCAATTGCCTGCTCGTGAAATTGGGATGCTTTTTTGCAACTCTATGCGAGTAAGCACAATACCTTCAAGGGTTTGCTCCATCCTGGTTCCTTATACTTTTCGATATTTGACACACTTGCTTCAGGTATTTAAACAATTTAGTATGAATCAAAGACAACTGGAGTCATAACAAAAGGCAGTTCTTAAATGGAAATTTCATTTATTGAGGAGAAAAGTTATCCATCACCAATTGGCCCTGTGTGAAAAAGAATATGCCCCCTTCGTTACTCCATCAAAATTTATGTTAATCAGGATGTTAAATGGACAGTTTCCAATCAAAAACCCTCCCATATGCCCGAACAAAAACATTTATTGACAGAAAAGTCAATACAATACCTACACAACAATGTCAAGGATCTCACATACTCAAAGAGTAGCTCTGAAGTTGTTGCATCTAAAGCAGGTACAACCGATACTTCTGTTTACTGGGGCAATTACCATTTCACATGGATGATGTTTGTGTATATAACCTTTTGCCACTTAAAAATGAAATTAACAAATAACGATTTTTAAATAACTGTAGTCACTTTATTCAGCATTTTTTGTTTTCTCATTTTCTCCTCTTCTTACATTTGTATGAGGATCTGAAACTTTTTACTCTGAAAAATACAGAGGGGAACATAAGTATTTAACACGTAAACATTTTTCTCAGTAAATAGATTTATAATGGGGCTAATAACATGAAACTTTCACCAGATGTCAGTAACAGCCCAAGTAATCCACAAATACAAAGAAACAAAAAAAGTCCATAAATTATGTGCAATGAAGTGGAACAATACAGGGAATAAGTATCAAACATCGGAAGAAAAGGAGGTGCAAAAAGACATGGAAAGCAAAGAAACCAACTGAAATCTGTCAAATTAATATCAGCTGCTTCAGTCCGAATCGATGTCCTATAAAAAGGTTTCTCATCAGCAAGGTGTCACACAAGAAGCATTCTTATTGAGAAAAAAAAAATACTGATGGCATTGGTTACACACTTTCAGCGCCCTCCATAATTATTGGCACCCCTGATTAAGATGTGTTAAAAGCCTGAAAATAAATTCCATTCTCATTGCAGAAGCATAATCTCACACTGACAATTGTAGAAAAATGTAACGTTCAACTCAAGTGAATTTTAAGGGGGAAGAAAAAAATCCCTGACTAAGAAATAATTCTTTTTCATAAAATCACCTGTTCCACAATTATTGGCAATGTAATTTAAGTATTTCTGTCATTTCTACAGTAGTTTACAAAGTTGATCAGAGTATCTAGGAACATTTAATTAGCAATTCATCACTTCCTGTTTCCCTGGGGTATAAATATGACGTGACACAGAGGCCATTTCTCTTATCCACTCTTCAACATGAGAAAGACAAAGGAACACACCATTCAAGCAAGGTAGATGTGTGTCAACCTTCACAAGTCAGGCAATGGCTACAAGAAAATAGCCACTCGCCTGCACCTGCCCATATCTACCGTCAGAGAAATCATTAAGAAGTTTAAAACAACTGGAACAGTGGTAAACAAGCCTGGACGAGGACGCAAGGTTATTTTGCCATGACGCACAGTGAGGAGGATGGTAGGAGAAATAAAAAGTTCTCCAAAGGTCACTGTTAAAGAATTGCAACAAGTAGTAGCATCTTGGCGTCACAAAGTCTCCAAAACAACCATCAGCCGCTATCTACATGCAAACAAGCTGTTTGGGAGGCATGCACAGAAAAAACCTTTTCTCACTCACAATCATAAAAGAAAATGTCTGGAGTTCGCCAAATGGTACTGGGACTTCAACTGAGACTGTGTGCTTTGGTCAGATGAGAGCTTTTTGGCTTTTTGGCAACAAACACTCTGAGTGGATCTGGCGGAACGCAAAAGATGAGTATGCAGAAAAGCACCTCATGCCCACTGTGAAGTATGGGGGAGGACTGGTGATGCTGTGGGCCTGTTTCTCTTCCAAAGACCCTGGGAACTTTGTTAGGGTGCATGGCATCATGAACGCTCTGAAATACCAGGCCATTTTAAATCAAAATCTGGTGGCCTCTGCCTGAAAGCTGAAGATGAGTAATCACTGGGTCTCTCAGTAAGATAATGACCCTGAATATATGGCCAAATCTACACAGAAATGGTTCACGAGACACAGAATCAAGCTACTCCCATGGCCATTTCAGTCCCCAGACCTCAACCCCATTGAAAACCTGTGGAGTGAGCTGAAGCGGAGAGTGTAGAGGAGAGGACCCAGGTCACTGGATGATTTAGAGAGATTGTGCAAAGAGGAATGGTCGAAGATCCCTCCTTCTCCCATCTTGTGAAACATTATAGAAGATTAGGTGCTGTTTTGTTGGCAAAAGGGGGCTGTACAAAGTATTAACATCAGGGGTGCCAATAACTGTGGCACACATGATTTGATGTCAAATAATTATTTCTTAATGTGGGATTTTTTCCCCACTGAATAAATGCACTTGAATAAAAGGTTGGATTTTCCTCTTTTTTCAGAGTGGTCCTGTATTATTTAGGAAAAAAACTGAATTTATTAGAAGCTAAAGAACACATCTTAACCAGGGATGCCAATAATTATGGGGAGCACTGTATTTCTACACTTCAGAATGTGCAAGTGAGCACTGTTGAGGCCATAATCCGGAAGTGGAAAGAACATAATTTTACCATAAACCGGCTGCGACCAGGTGCTCTTAGTGAGATTTCTGACTGAAGAGTCAAAAGAATAATCAGAAGTCCCAGAGCCAAGGACCACTCGTGGAGAGCTTCAGAAAGACCTAGAATTAGCAGCCACAATTATTTCAAAGAAAACCATACGTAATGCACTCAACCGCCATTGTCTATATGCACGCTCACAGTGCAAGACTCAATTGCTGAAGAAAAAGCATGTTGAAGCTCATTAAAAGCTTGCTGCATGACATTTGGACAAGCCTATGAAATAAGGAGACTATAGCTTGGTCAGATGACACCAAAATTGAACTCTTTGGATGTCACAGCACACACTGCACATCACCCCCAAAACACCATACCCACAGTGAGTTTCAGAGGTGTGAACATGGTGTGGGGCTGTTTTTCAACATATAGTACTAACAGACTTCATGTAATTGAAGGAAGAATGAATGGAGAAATGTACCAGGACATTCTTGATAAGAATCTGCTGCCATATACCAGGACGCTGAGGATTAAATGAGGGTGGATATTTCAGCAAGACAATGATCACAAACACTCAGCCAAGAAAACACTATATTGGTTTCAGAGAAAGAAAATAAAGCCACTAGAATGGCCTAGTCAATCACCTGATTAGAATCCAATTGAAAATCTGTGCAAAGAACTGAAGATCAGAGTTCATAGAAGAAGCCCTCAGAACCTTCAAGATTCGTAGAGAGTTTGGGTGGAAGATATAGGCCAAAATCACACCTGAGTAATGCCTGCGACTAGTTTCTCCATACAGGAGGCATCTTGAGGCTGTCATTACCAACCAAGGCTTTTCTACTAAGTACTGAATTTCAGTAAGCGTGTTCAATACTTTTTTCCTGTGTCAATCCACCTTATTACACATAACTAAATTTATGGACATATTTGTCTTGATAGCTTTGTATGTGTGGATTACTTGGGTTGTTACCAACATCTGGTGAAAATTTCATGTCAATTAGAAATACATTTACTGAGAAAAATGTTGACGCGTTCAATAGTTATTTTCCCAGCTGTATACAAAAAAATGAAATAAAATTAGCAGGTTAGCAAATAATGTTTCACTGCAGTGTACTGAGAAAAAAAAACTAATTCTTTATTCAATAGTGGTGTGTTTTGAAGTGTTTTGGTGTAAAACTCCAGAAGCAGCCTAATCCAACTAGAGTTTCTCTCAATCCTCTCCGGCCCACTTTTCACAATTCAGACAATTCTTTTCAACAATTGAAGATGGATCTTTTTTTACCAACAGGAAGTGCACTGGCTTATGTTCCCATGGACTCACTGCCCCCAGTACTCTCTGGTTCATGGGGCTGGCAGTCTCTCTCAAATCCCATCAGTCCTTTTTCCCTTTTTCTTCCAGCCAGAAATGCCTCATGTAAGAGGGATGGGTTCTTCTTCAAAGCCCTGACCTCTGTCCCACTGTTACTTATGTGCATAGCATCAGGGAATACATCAGAGCCTGAAATTCAAAACAAATAGAAAAGGTTATCAATTTATATAATACAGCAAAAAGCATGTGGACACTTCACCGAAACTCCATTGACATCCATAGAAAACAGACATTTTTAAAGGGGACATATTATGAAAAAAATTACATTTTTCAGTTCTTGCGCACATGAATTACGGTATCTGGAGTGCTTACCAACCCGATGCGAAGGAAGACAACCCAATCATTTTTTCCCTATCGGCTGCCTTTTTCATAAAACATGACATTCGACAATGCATTCAGATTGGGCTCCCAATGTCACACGCAGGCTTGCAAGAACTATGCCGCCCCTCATCTGAATATCTCCGCCCACGGCTTATTTTTTATAGCAACATCCTAACTTTTAATTGGAAAAAGCCCATAAATGCACATATATGCGCCATCCACCTTTTATCTGACCGCTTTATAATGCATGATGAAGCCCTAACATTGGTCAAAACGTTGCTCAAATAAAGTGAGTCAAACTCAAAAGGATTACAGTAAGCAGATTTTCCATTTTATTGATGCTTTATACTCCTAACCTGGATCAGTACAACGCAGGACTATTTGCAAAATTTATATTAAAGGGGACCCATTATGCTTTTTGGAAGATGCCTAGTAGCAGCGGTTTCAATTAATTTTCATGGAGAATCAGTGGCCAGCTAGTTAGGAAAGTGTTCCCAATTTCTGTTAATATTTAAACTAAACTCAAAGTATAACCTCAGTTAAATGTGTATCGCTTGGTTGTTGATGTAATTAACACTTAGCACACAATTTTGGCAGCACTGGGATCTACAAATAGGGAAGCTAGGAAAGGAATCCTTTAAAAGCAGGCTCCTCTTCCAGACCAATTCTTACACCAAATTCCTTAGCATCTTCGCAAAGCCGATACCAAGCTGGGCTCGCTCTGGAATCAACTTTCATTCAATGAAATATGCTAAAAGGTCCCTTTTTGAGATTTTGCTGAGCACTTTTGAAGTCTGTTAATTACATAAATCAGCATGATGCATTTATTTTCTATGGAAAATTAAACCATGGACACTGTTTATTTTGCAATGATTCAGTAAACCAGATCTGAAAATACAATGACAAACAAATGAATAAAATAACCACAATAGAGAAATTAATTTTGCACACCATTTAATTTAAATACTACCTCTTGTTGATTACAATTGTACGACAATGAAGGTCAGTTCTAAATCCCATTATTTGCACAGTGAAAGCAAACTTTTTCATAAACCTGCTAACAAGCACTGTGTGCATTAATCTGATAAAAAGCACATAATGCCTTTACCTTGACATTACCTTTCTAATGTTTGTACTTCCCTTGTGTGCAGTTGGGTTCATGAGTCTCCTTGTCCCCATTTTCACAACTAGCGCTTGCCTGCAGCATGGTCTGAAAAACAAATTAAGGATCAGCCAAGTAAGAGCATGCAAGTTTGGCAAAACCACTGAAAACAAGCCATTGCACAGTCAAATAAATAATGCACATTTGCAAAGTTGAATTACAAACCAAATTCCAAAAAAGTTAGTGTATCATATAAAATTCAAATAAAATTGAATGGGCCGATCCATAAAAAAGTCCATTCACCCTGTATTATCAAAGGTTCTCTAAGGCGAACTCGTAGATAATAAGAAAACGGGAATGTCCTTGTTGTAGCGCCTCTGAAGTAGTTTTGGTGATACGGAAAATAACTCCAGTCCACAAATAGCTGAGTGAGTGAGTAAATGACTCACTTGTATATCTGAGCCCCACAATAGTTGAGCTTCTATCTCATGTCAAGTGAATTTTGAGCAAATTTTTTAAAATTTGCTGAAAAGAAAATTTGAATTACCAGCACTTCCATCAGCTGGCTTAGAGCACATAAACTCCAAGAAGTTTGACTATAAACCGAATAAAGAAATGAACATAAACCATAAAGAAATAGTGAGATGGAAACGTGACTATTCATATCAGTTCCGAGTATCCACAAGTTTAAAATAAAGTTCTCAAATCCTTCACTTTCAATAAATTATGTGCATTTTTAATTACTAGTACAGTGCTCTATTGGAAATTAGCACCAGCCAAATGCTCGTAAAATTTGAAATGGGCTGGTAGATTTCAGACACAAAATAACGATTTATTATTGAGTGGCTGGTGAATCTGAACATTTATCTGCCATAGCTGGTAGATGTTCACATTTAAAATGTTACTTTCTCACTCTACATGCATACATGCTCACAGACAAAGACATCTCAATTTATACTTCGATGTGCCAACTTTTTTCAAATTATGGTAGCAGATAATTGCATCGAAAGCAGTTAAGCAGAAAGATAACACAGTACACTAGTTACGCATTGATGTGAGATCAGTCGCATGGGAACCTACCATGTAGCAGCCGGTGTGGTAGCCACACAAGTACCAGGACAGAAGCATGCTGGAGAGGACCGACAGCTCAGACTCAAGCGCCTCACACCCCTGTCCAGGCCTTCCACGAGGGGGCCAAACACTCGGAGGTGGGGGAGGAGGGGGAGAATTTGATGGAAAGACACCCTGCTGGACCATATTATAAACTATAAACACAAGGTAGCCAATTCACACGCCCCACCACAATTATCTGAGTAAACCGTTGGAAGGACAGATCATTCAATTACAGTCCGGTCTCCAGTCTACCGGCATCAAATTCTCAGTGCTTAGAAAGAGAGTCCTAACGATAATATAATAAATTCTGCTACCCTAAATACTCCATTATGGATGTGAATGACCCAAAAATGAAAGCCAATAGTCTTTGAATTACCCTCTTTCAATTGCTTCATTTCAAACCCAATGTACTTTCGTCAAAGTCGATATAAATCTTGTCACAATCGAATTACTCACAATTAGTACTGAATATTTACTATATGCAAACTGCTATGATCAATTCATTTGCCCAGAAGAAGTTTCATGGTGACATATTACACCATTGAATGGTTTAATATCCAAATTGACAGAAATGGAGATACATTCTCAGCAGTTGAAATCCATGAAGAGGGGTTACCATCTCTCATCTCAGAGTACTTGGTTCAGCAGGAAAAGATGTAATATCAATATTTGCTGAAGGGTACTACTGGAACATGCCGTGTTAGCAGATGGAAAAGCTGGAGGAAATTGCTTCTGCTACCCCTCTAGCACTTGTTTGCTTAACAATGAGGCCATTAGCCGATGGACAGAGGAGAATTTCAGACAAATTTGGAAATGCCTGCCATTAAAAACATTATTTGTTCATACATTATGTGCTTCACAGCAAATGACAAAAAATCCTATGTAAAATTTGAGCAAGAACTCTAAATGCCTTTTATAAGACAGACAATTAGCATGATACTGATCAAGAACTTGCACATCACTGCCACTTTCCCAGTATTAATCTTTACAAATGGGTATTTTCCCTAAAGCAATACAGATTATGTACTTGCTCAAGGGTACAAAAGCAGTGTACAAGCTGGAAATTCAATATAAAGCCTTTAGGCTGCAAGCCCAGTTCTCCGACCACTTAACATTGTCGGTATCTTCTGATAACACTTATACCACTGATATGGTCAGATGTCCATTCAGGATCACAGAACCGATAACTACAGAGGGAATTAACACTTTTGGCAGCACAAATAAATCAGAGGATCAACCATTGACATCATCGTGAATTAACCTCCATCAGGGTAAGCAAGCAGAAATTTTGCCAAATGGAGAGCAAGTCAAGCATCTGTCTCACCGCACAGATTCTGGGTGGAACAGGAGGGAAGAAGTTGAAGGGTGGAGTGGGTGGAGAGCAGGCCCCCATTGGTCGGTCTCTGAGGCTGCCCGACTTCGGCTGGACCTTCTGTTCGTTCCCAGGGTCACGATGACAGCTGCCACTGTCCCTGATCCCACCCTGAGAGAGAGAGAGAGAGTCACAGATGCCCTGATGGGACACCGACTGTACAACTTTACCGCCTAAATGTACACACAGAATTACTGGCCACTTAAATTGAATAGATAGAAAACACTCTAGCTGATTCAGCTCAGAAGCTTAGTAGCTGTTCTTATACAAAATGAATAACAATAGTCTGAAAATAAAGATGTTCACCCCCTCCATTTAAAGCTGACAAGGTTACAGTGCACCACTTCTAATGCTAGTTTAGAATTCTAAGCATTATGGAGCTGGTTTCTGTGCCATGATACATTAAGTAAATAATAAACAAGAGGCTCCTCAGAGCCTGTACTCCGGTCGGGTCTAGGCCTGGGCCAATCGTGAAACTGTGGGACAATCGCTACCCCGAAAAAAAACAAGAGGCTCCTCAGAGCCAGGGGGGTATACTACAAAGCAAGATAAGTGGCTTAGTGAGGTATGTCGAGCCTAAACCTAGGCTTTTCAATGTCACAAAGGTGCCTCTCTTTTAACGTGGCTAGATTACAATGGTAACTTACGCTGCGAAGTGCAAACTTTACCTGGTCGGGAGCAGGTTATGTGCCAAGTTTCGGCTGTAATGGGCTATACATGTGCTGCCTTATCAGTGAACACCTCCTTTGAAGTTGGCTCAATAACCTTTCTTGAATAATCCTGTGGACTTTGGTCCCCGAAACGTACAAGGTTCTCTTCGGAGGGGGACTGGCATAACCTGTTCGCCTTTTCTGACGATATTCTCGATGAAGGCTACAGATGGTCAGCTGAGGGAATCTGTTACTTATGCAGTCTACTGGAACCATACATTGGCTATGTGGCAAAGAGAGGCACTGAAGTTGCAAGAACAGTATGCATAATGTTGCGTTTTTTTTTTTTGTTGTCACGGGAACCGACAACATTCAGGTGGTGATGCAGAAAATATGAGCAAGAATAATGTATGCTGCGCTATATATTTTACACAGCATACCATTAAAATAATTTAAATAATTATGAAAGCAAAGCAGCATAGGGTGTACTACTTTGAAAAATGTTCTCATGCTTTATTTTAACTTGCTGCCATGTCCTCTTGACAGTGCTGGTACTGCAACTATTAAAGTGTATTCATCTATGAAATAGTATTTTATGCCACAGGACAACTGTAAATTTGCAATGGTGCAACTGGTTAGGGTTAGTGGTGAAATACGATTTTATTAAAATCATGTTGTATAAAAGAAAAGCAATGGAAAATATTCTTTAAACCAAAAAAGAAATCAGTAAAACGGAGTTTGTTACAGGTATTCATCAGCCAGACAATATTCAATCTATAAGGTAATTTCACTTCATTTCATTTTGCAGAGAAACTAAAATGATTTTCACTAGTTCTTCATCAGAGGACTTGCGCATTTCCACGGTCAGCAATTTTCTGGCAGAATTCCTCCCTGGCCTTATTACAACGAACAAGAATACATATACTAACATAAACCTCATTTAAAATTTCCCCAAGAGTCTTTGCGCACGCATAAGCGTGCAGTTTGAGAAAAAGGTCATATGTCTCCCATTAAGCCGCCAGGGTGCCCCTTGATTTTGCGGGGGGAGATATCCCGCAGTCTTTCTGATCTTGGATCAGGTACAGCTTCCTAGGAGGAACATTCAGCACCCGATGGGTCATTTTATGAAGAGATATACGGAAAATTGACGCACGAAACTTTGTGCAAAAAAGCACAAAGCCGAGGTTAACAAAGAAAGATTATAACCACCGTTATGACACCACTTGTCTGTGATTGCGAGGTCAGGGTTTGTTGAAACGGCTAACTGAAATAAAGGCTGTCTATGTTTAACTTGCTTCGTAGTATAGGTCTGGGTCAATCACGAAACCGGGCGCGCACATGAGCAGGACAATCGTGACCCTGAGGAAAAAAGAAAAAAAAAAAAAAGAGAGATTGGCCCGAAACTTAGACTCGTGGCCCAAGTAACAAGAGGCCCATGAGCCTTGACGGTCACCTGAGTTGTAAAAAAAAACTGATGTTATTGAAGTCAATGAACCAAAAAGTGTCATTTCACCCCCTATCCTGGGGCAAACATGGAGCTCGAGGGTCATGAAGTTCACAATTTTGATAAAGCACCTCAAGAGCCTTCCATCTATGAAGAGTATTGTATTCCTGTATATCTGGGTCTGGAGAAGAAGATTTGTAAAATTTCAGCCAATATGACCACTTTTAGCCCCGCCCCACAGAGCCCCTGGGCACTAGTGATGCGCGGGTCGGCCGGGAACCCGCGGGTCGGGCGGGGCGGGTCAATATTTTAATATCATTTAGCGGGTGCGGGCGGGTTGGGCCAAACAGTGGCGACATCTAATTCCCACGAAATTGTGAGTAAAAAGTATAATAGGCTATCAGCCACTTGAGGGCTCTAGACATACAACCTAGATAATATGCTCTTGTCAAACGATGTAACGCTAACTTAAGCAGGATAGAATGCCAATTGTACCTCTCCCTCTTTCTACTCTCGACGTACTCGCTCACTGGTGCGCGGCACAATCCTCCACGGTTAGACTAAGGACCTAAAGGTTGAATAATAGCTCATCTTATAAATTGTTCTGCAGTCAGCCCGAAATATTATATAGTAGTAGTAATTTTATTGACCTTTGGGCCCAAACAACACATGGACAAAACTTTTTTTCGCCACTTTACAGTGAAAGGCATATCACAATTCTTATTCAAAAATAAAATCAACTTGCTGAGGTGCTTCCGTTTATCAGCTACGTGTTCTCTAACAGCAGAGTGTGTGCTGCCATCGGCAGTAAAGACACTTCTTAGATATGCATTTCTATAACACCATTCTATACACATATCACCCAAACGAATAGGTAACTAATCATTACTGGAGCATGTATGGTCATAAACTTTCATTAATTACCATACCATAAGACAAAGAATAATTGTGTAAAACTCCATGGTGGCCAAAGCGGTCCTCTGCGTCCCAGCAACTAGCGCAACAAGCAAGCGAACCTTCAGTTCGGCTGGCCTTGTCCAGAAAACGCGCCGTAATCACTTAAACCCTGGCACTGTTGACGCGATTTTGTTTTTGCATAGTTTGGGAAAAAATACGCCTAGGCCTAAATTATAAGCTGTATTGAAAAAACTGCCTAAAAGCGCCCCCAAAAAACAATCTTGAAATAAATATATGAGGAAAAAAAAATTCCACATAGACAGGATATCGCAACACCATATGGGAGAGTAGGCGATAGCGCCAGTGTCATGTTAATTTTGTTCCAATAAAACGGCCTGTTTGCAATATTTTGCCTGATGGCATTTCGTTTGGCTGCAAAGATCAGAAATCACCGTAAGGTTCAATTAATAGACAGCGCCTAAACTCTGTATTAAGAATTCCAGCCAAAAGCCAAATGTATGTTGTGCTCCACTCAAATACATAGCGTAACACAGGAATCATTTTTCCATTGCAAATCATGTCACACAGACCCACTGTATTCTTTTTCTCTTGCCTCCTTTTTGTGTCGGGTCGGGTTGGGTTCGGGTTGAAAATCAGTGCGAGTTTTAGCGGGGTGGGTGGCGCAGGTTAGCAGTCATGCCGGGTCGGGTTGGTGCGGGTGTTAAAAAACCTCGACCCGCGCATCACTACTGGGCACCATATAACTAGTAATTTTGGTGCAGATTTGACCAAGGAAGGTTCCTGCAAAAGTTTATTGAAATGGCATCAGTGGTTTCTGATAAGAAGTTGAAAATGTATTGACCAGTTTTAGCCTCGCCCCTCAGAGCCCCTGGGGGCGTGGTGAATGTGCAGGTCACAAGTTGTCCAAGAGAGCGTTTTGGAGCTGCTGGATTGCATATTTGATGAGTTTTGAAGGAGGGAGGGACTTTCATTATGGTCACTGAGCTGCTTGCCCATTTCCCCCCAGAATCTAAATACAACTGGCACAGATAACTGGAACAGATAACTAAAGGTAATGTACCTATCGCCTAACTATAGGGATTATGGCAAAAGGCCAATTTGCAAAAATGTTGAAATATCCCTTTAATATTACTCAGTTAGAGTGCTAGCAGCACCTTTCCATAACCATTATGTAACATTATGCAAGTTTGTTAGCTGGCAAGCTAACATTAGCGAGCCACTCAGTTGTCAGTGTAAGAAAACTGATTTGACATTTGTTCCATATTTTTCTCTATCATGTAACTGTAGTGCTTTTTCTGTAGCCAAACTCATGTAATGAGAATGAACAACACAAAATGTTGCAGGTTCAAACGCGAAAGTAATAGCTTGACCGCAGTGCAAGCTAGTAGAGTAATGATTGCAAAGTGAGCAAAGTAAATGGGAGGGGGGTGAAAGCAATTGTCGAGTAGAGGATGATTTTGAAAACCTTAACTTTCCTTAGTTCAGCACGCAATTTGCCTGAATGTGTTCGCTTGATTATTACATTTGGCCCTTGTGTGCGAGTCTTGTTCCAATTATTTAATAAAAAATGTTTAAAATTTGCAGCACAAATTTGCCTGAACGTGCTTGCCCAGTCTTCGGTGCACTTGTCCATTGCTTGCAATGCGAAAATAATTTCTCTCTCGCATTCGCGTTCGATGCGCTTCACACAATGTTTTCTACTTCGTTTATTTTTAGACGCTTAAAAACCAGGGCCATCTTAACATGATTTTATTTTTAAGAAATCGTTTTTAATAATACGTTGAAGTCTTCAGACGAGAGGTGGAATTCTGTGATCTGCTATTTATCCAGATTACTGACATTTTTTTCAATCTAGCACGGTAGCCTGGTTCAGTTTGTCTGCTTCTCATTATCTCTTCTAAATCATTATTGGCTAGATTTAGGTTTTGATTGGTCAGTTGGCTGAATACATGGCTTGATTACAAGTTAGGCAAAGTACACGGGAATTGATTTAAGGTAAGCTAATTATGCCAAGGTGATGGCAGCTGTCCAACCTCGCTGGTAATTTGCAGACTTCAAATCGCAATTTTCTTTTTGGAAGCATTTCAAATGGCCTCTGATGTAAGTTCACCTCTAAATTAAAGTTGGATTGAGAAAGATGAGCTTGATTATTAGCTACCTGTCTGCCCCATAGAGGAAGCGGGAATATCTCGGTCATTCAATAATCACAATGCAGGACCGCAGGACAACGGACATTCATGGCGCTGGCACGCCACGATTCGGGGCGCCCCAAGTGGATTGAGGGTGAATTTTTGTCTGCTGTGGTGAAAATGGCGCGGTCCACTAGTTTTGTCAAATCGCTCATAAAAATGAAAGAAATCGCAAAATAAAGAAAAAAAAAGTCGTAGGAGCCCTTTTCATGGTACATTGAAATAATATTACCCACTTTTCCCAGCTATGATAGTCCTCCTTTAAGGACTCCTGCCTGGCCTTGGTGGAGGAAGCACCCCCCACCCCCATCAGCCCCATTGATACGATGTCAAATCATTGTGGGGCATTTCAACATTGAAAAATCATCATCTATACTACAGTGTTTCAACAACAGTTTTTCAAACGTTGAAATGGCAACTGTAATTAAAAAATGAATCAACATAGATTTTTCAACCTCAACCAAAAATAACAAATCTGACCAAAATCAAACATTGAATGAAAGCTTTTTGCTATCTGGGAACAGTGAAATGCTGATCTGGACCAATCTTTGTTATGCTAGTCTAGCCTTGTTTTGGCATTGGAACGTGGGGTATGCACAGAATTTAACAGTGGTCCATGGAGCAGCAGTTGAGCACCAGTAGGAGGCTGAAAAGCAGAGCTGGAGCATCGAACCAGAAGCTGCACAAGCAGCAGAATTGCAGGAAATTAGTATCAGGAAGTAAACTGCGAGAGGGACAGAACTTCAGGATGCAAGAAGCAGGAAGCAACATGTAGCAGAAGCAGAAACTCAGGAAGTGAGCAACAGGACAGCTAGCACCGAGACTCACAACTGCGCAGCCAGGTGGGAGAACGATGGCAGGATCTTGTTTTTTTGCGGCGCTCTCTTTACTCCTCCAATTTCTGTTACTGCAGGTGCTGCTGCTGCTGCTGCTAGCTGGCCCAGTCTTCTGAACCTAGGAAGGTGAAACATCCATTAACATCTGCCAACTGCTTCAGTCACCAAAATATACACACTTATTTCAACATTATGAAAACGAGAGAAAATCACTCAACTGCAATATTCTGCAGTAAATGCATATTGCGAGACTGCTCTAGATTATTCAGATTGTGCCATGTCGTGATGCGTTTCTGTCGAGCAGAAGGTTTGGTATTGCCGGCCCAGTCGGACCTGTAAATGTCCAAATATGGTCCTGTTTTGCTAGTCCGACCCCTGTATTGCTGGCTGAGGTCCGCGGACCTGTAAGTTTCACGGAGACTGTTTTTTTCTTTTTCTTATATTCAGAAAAAGTTGGGGAGCTCCAGTTCCCAGCACTGCCCCCTCCACTAAACCCCTGCACCCCTATATCCTCAAAAATGGAATATAACTTATGTCAAACTGACAGAAAAGTGAAAAGAAAATGAATGGAGCTCAATTTTGCCACAGGTGGAGACAGTCTAAGATCCTCAGAACACAGTGTCAAAAATAACAAACCACAGTTTTATCCAAGAAATGATGTGAGAAACTTCTTTCATTTTTCGACTTGTCGATTTTAATGGCCACACCTTATTTTCATGGTCCGATCTTGTGACCTACAAGTCTAACAGTTTAAAGTCTGCTGGTGCCAATAGCACTTGTTCTTGAAAATATGAATTAGATCTAAGATGGTCCGGAAGGAAAGCTCTGGTGATCTGGCATGGATTCACCCCATAACCTGATCACTAGTTCCGTAGTTTCACCCATATCCAATCTAGCTCATTTACCTTGGCTGCAGCGAGGCTCTGGGCTCTGCTCAAGTGCTTCTCTGGCGGTAGCAGAGCACGTAGGTCCAGCTCCTGCTCGTTGCCATAACCCTCAAACTGCACCCTCCCACGGTCACCCTTCTTCCACACCAGCACCGCAGGGTACACCAGCCCATCTTGCTCCCACACCGCCCGACATCGGCTGCCCAACACCCACTGCAGTCACAGAGAGAAGGCATTCAGCACTGCCTACTTTAGCCTGCCAGCACACCTGTCTAATGTATGCAGAGGTATTGAGGCAAGTATTCTGGCAATAGCCCTTTTTCCATCAGATTTTCAAGCGAATTAACTCCGTTGAATTATTTTTTTAGTGACAAAAGAAGCATCAAAATAGTTTTCCATAAACAGAACGATTCTAGCGAATTAAAATGATGTCACAAATGCCCCGAGCTGAAGTGCATTTTTCTGACCCGCTAGATGATTTTCCATCAACAATGTTGCGAATTAGAACCTTCTGAGAAAGTTTGTGTAGCGCAGAGGTCGGGAACCTGGGGCTCGCCAGCCGCAGGATCTTTTGTTGCTCTGCCGGGGCTCTCGGACGACAAAAAATAATAATAAATAAAATAATAAACTTGCATCAAGGGATAAGCCTAGGCCTAGTAGAAGACTAGAATACAAGTCAATACTACTAACATTAAAATGACAAGGCGTTGTGGCAAATACGTAGGTCTATCTGAGCAGAAAATGTATAAAAAAAAAAACCAACTGTTGAATAAAAGGCAAGGCAGTTTTATTTGCATTTCTTACATCAAGACATTTCAATGTGCTTTACAGAGAAAAAAACAAAAGTATAATTGAAGAGAGCACAGACATAGAATAAAAGTAACTGGAAGTTAAATATCCACAATTTTTCTTGTAACCGCCTTTATGTGGCTCTTCTAAGATTAAAAAATAGGGTAATATTTCCAGCGTAGCAAAAATTGACTATCAAGTTATTTGGCAAGAAAATTCATTGGCTGTCGTTGCGATGGATATATCGTGAATAATAATAAGTGAACGTTAAATGGCTATTATCGATCTACCTTAACATGACACCTTCGGCAGCTTTAATCAACAAGCCAAGGCGGTCCTCTCAAGAATATAGCCCACTTCAAATTAGTAACCCTTTGCGTTAGCTTAATTTATACACAAGATTCCACCACTGCGGTTATCAATGAGATCCACGTCACATGCCATGACTTTTTTTAAGGCCAGCATCATTGATACGCAATGCTGTTTTATAATAGACGTGTCTTACACGGGAAAATGCAGTAAAACAAAATTTGGGCTGTAGATGGGGTTATTGGCTGATTTATGGTAAGCTAAACTTCCACTGACCTGAATACTGAGGATGTGTGTAACACTGACCGTCCCGGACTATTTAAAATCTAAAGGGAGAAAAAACATGCTGAAAAAATAGCGACCTGACGCCACACATGAATTTCATTTCTCCTCATAGCTTACCACAGGTTAATACCAATACTTCGCCTGTTTTGCGTATGGCGAATATGCTGATGTTTAGAAAGCGCACTCGGTCCATAGTCTGACAGATGCCCGGATGCTAGGCATTCACTGGTTAAATCATCAAGGCTAATTTTAACCAGCACAAACAAAGCAAACGTCATCATATTGCCCAATAATCTGATTTGACTCAAATTTTGCAAGGTTACCACTGGAAATGTATAATTGCTGAAGTGGCAAAAAATGATCACTATCACAAATAGTTTCAGCTAGCGACCGCTCACCTCTCTTCTAGTGTGAAAGAGTACTTCATTATGCTCAGCTTAGCCGATATAACATTATCTGCACCGAACCCATTTGCTTCCTACGACTGCTCATTGTCTGCCATTCAGTGATGGCTAGGACTGAAAAAAAAAAGGTAAACGGATTAACGGATTACAAGACATTCTTTGGGACTTAACGTTGTACAGCATTGCATGTCACATCTAGCAAGCTTTTCTAAAATAAAGACAACGGCTTTATTTAGTCATCATTCTTCTGAAGTTGGGCGATAGGATCATTTCTGAGGTGAACTGAACTAAACTGCGCGAGATAGAAGACGGCAGAGGCAGCCTGGTGCCCGTGTCTCGTTGTGCTTGCGCTCCAAGTGAGGCCCAAGTAACAATGACTTCAATGGCTGCCTCCAGCGTAGGAAATCCAAGATGGCGGACCAGGTAGGTTGATCATTGAAATGACTTCGTTTTGATATTTCTAGGAGGTGTAATGAAACGTCATTGTGGTCATAAATACATTTCGATATACCATGTTGATTACCGATCTCTATAAATTTTTAGAACAAAGGGATAATTTTATTTTGGCATGTGTACTTGCCGACAGTGTTCGAATTCTCGTTATCAATGTGCAGGCGCGACATTCCATATCGCTTCAACCTTTTCCATCACTTTCATGTCGATAAAACTTTCCCAAAACCAACTCTGCGGAGCGAATTAACTTAGCGTGACAAAATCTGAGCACGACAAAAAGAGCGATATAACTCTTTTTCCATCACAAATGTCGCACAAACTTTTTGATGCCCATCATTTTAAAGTGAATTATCTTTTTGATGGAAAAAGGGCTAGTGACAATATTAAGGGGCAGGGATTCCAAGTTTCAATGCAAATGGATGTAAACACCCTGAAACTAATGCCAATGGCCTACACTTTAATGCACTCAAGTGAATTTGCATAAATATGGAGTAAAACATCCATGAATTACAGAGCTTTCAGTCATTTCACTACCAGAAGTATAAGAAAAAATTAGAGGTTCAAATGATAATGCAAATATCAATACTAATATATCGCAGTTAAATGTTTTTACATCATCATCAATTATCTTCCATGACTGATTTCACCAGACATCCTGAGAACCCTTTAGTTAGTACTTTAATGGAGTTTCATTGGTATTTTCAGGAAAATCCCCACCATCAAATAAAACTGTAACAGCAGTAACAAAACAAAAATGAAAAATATCTTTGTAGCGCAAAAAAGCAGAGTCACAGCTGGTATGTGCAAAGTTAACAGGGAAACAGTCTACTTACTTGTTTGTCGCTCAGGGGCTGTTCTGAACATTCTGGCTGGAGGGCACCCAGTTCAATGTCTTCTTCATTACCATAGCCATCAAACTTCACCCTGCCACACTCGCCGTCCACTGATACCAGTGCAGCAGGGTACAGGAGCCCATCCCCTGACCATGTGGCACGACATCGCGACCCCATGGCCCATTGCTGCTGCACAGGAACAGCACAGCTTTCAAAAATGCTCAATAGCTTAGCCATGCTACACCCGGCAAAAGAATGTAGGACTACGGGCTTAGCTATTTAAATGCATAGTATAAAACCAAGGAAACAGGCCAACCAAAGAAAACGGTCAAGCATGTGCTTGCAGTTGGTTTGCCGCTGGGTTCGTTACAGGCCGGGCGATTTATTTGTGTTTGGTTCCGGTATCGACTTAATGTATCAAAGTTTTGCGGGGATGTGGCATGTTTGCCATTTCATGTTGCTGGTTATTTGAAAAACGTAAACATCTGACAAACTTTTGTTACAGCTTGGCCGTCTTCTTCGGTAGGCTTGGGAAAGCTCTTCTCATTATGTCAGTCTACCCATTTTCCACTCTAGAGATAATGAACTCTAACCCAGAAGGTCCATGGTGTTTAACAGTTTTTGGAGTATTCCTGCACAAAGTATTCACTTCACACATCACAATTTCTCCGCGCATTCGTTGGCTGCTGACAGAAAGTAGATCACAAAAACCTGCGGTGGCTGTGACCAGTCAGGACCAGAGTTTTGACATCACTATTTAAGTCCATGTTTTGGTGAGCTCGTTTTATTCAGAAGAATTATTCACAGAAAATAAAAAATTTAGAACCACTCTTGAGTATTTGGATGCAAGACTGTCCTCCAACTTTTTTCACCTGAAAATCGGAGAGTCCAATCTTATCCAAAAAGGGCTCTCTGTTGCCTAGGTTATAGTTTTAGCCTGGTACTTGGACGCCTAGTACAATTTACTACTTCTCTGAAGGAGAGACACAATTAATTCATAAGCTGAATCACATGAAGCTAAAAACCCGCAGTCACACCAGCCTTTTCTGGGTTAAACCAGACACCCCTAGGCTTAAGAGAAAAAGAGCACATCGAGAAAACTAGAAAAGCACTCCGAGAGCGCAGAACTCTGCCAGGGGGCAGCAAAACCGAAAAGCATGGCGATTGGAACTCCGGCCCATTAGAAAGACTTGAAATCTTGAACTTTGGCGTATATCTCAGCTGTAATTTGGCCTAGATAGGCCAAAATTTTATCACCTGTTCCTTGACTTAATACCCACTTTCTCTGAACATTTAATCAAAATTGGTGCATTAATTTTTGAGTTATCATGCAAACTGACAAACAAACAAACAAACAGACAAACGCTGCCTAAAACATAACCTCCTTGGCGGAGGTAACAATTTAGAGTAGCGCCCAACTTACTTAAATTATGGATGGCTGCAAGTTTTTCATTTTGCATTACATTACAATCAATGCAACTTTAGACCAATTGGTTTTCAAAGTACGAGGGAAGTCTCCTCATGGGGGTGCCAGAGAGAGAAGAGGGAGGCGCCAAGATATCAATTAATTAATGAATGTTTCCAGAATTCTGAATTGTGAAGAAAAAGGGTAATTGAAATGAGAACATACAACCCCAATTATGAAATACTTGGGACAAAGTGTAAATTGTGAATAAAATTAAAATGCAATGACTTTCAGATCACAAGCAAATATGTTATTTACAATAGAACATAGATAACATTTCAAATGTCAAAAATGAGACATTTTACATTATTATACACAAAATGAGCCTAGTTCAAATTTTCTGTTTGCAACAGATCTCGAAAAAGTTGGGACACAGGCAAAAAAGGGCTGAAAAAGCAATTAATATACAAGAGAATCAGCTGAAAGAACATTTAGCAAGTGATTAAGATAACTGGCATCAGGTGCGTAACATGATTGGCTCTAAAAGGGATGTCCAAGAGAGACTGAGTCACTCAGTAGTAAAGATGGCCAGAAGCTCTCCAACCTGTGAGGGCTTGCGTAAACAAATAGTGGGATATTTTAAAAACAATGTTCCTTAACATCAAATTGCAAAGGCTTTGAAGGTCTCATCATTGACAGTGCATAACATCATCGAAACATTCAGAGAAACTGGAAAAATCTCTGTGCGTAAGGGACAAGGCCAAAGACCTTTACTGGATGCATGTGGTCTTCGGGCCCTCAGACGCCACTGCATCACTCACTGGCATGATTCTGTCATTGACATTATTAAATGGGTCCAGGAATACTTCAAGAAATCACTGTCTGTAAATCACTGTCCGCCGTGGCATCCACAGATGCCACCTAAAACTATCATGTAAAAAGGAAGCCATTGTTGAGCATAATCCAGAAGCGCCGCCGTGTTCTGTGGGCCAAGGCTCATTTAAAATGGACTGTAGCAAAGAGGCAAAGTGTCCTGTGGTAAGACAAGTCCAAATTTGACATTCTTGTTGGAAATCATGGGCGTCGTGTCCTCCGGGCTAAAGAGGTGAAAGACCACCCCTCCTGTTATCAGCGTTCAGTTCAAAAGTCAGCATCTCTGATGGTATGGGGATGCATTAGTGCATATGGTGTAGGACACTTGCATATTTTAAAAAGCACCATGAATTCTGAAAGGTATATAAAGCAACAAATAGAACAACATATGCTCCCCTCGAGACGACATCTATTCCAGGGAAGGCCTTGTATTTCAGCAGGACACTGCAAAACCACAAACTGCAGCTATTACAACAGCAATTCTTAGTAGTAGAAGAGTCAGTGTACTGAACTGTCCTGCCTGCAGTCCTGATCTTTCACCGATTGAGAACATTTGGAGCATAATTAAAAGAAAAGTCCATCAAAGCAGACCCAAAACTCTCCTGCAGCTGGAAGCCTGTATAAAACAAGAGCCACCTGGCAATGGCGGATCCCCCCGGCTGTAGGTTGTGTAACCTACAGGTTGTGTGGACAGACGGACGGACCGAAACTCCCAAAAGGCACAACTAGACCATAAGGAGAAGCTCCATACCAAATTTGGTGTTTGTAAGTGGTATAGTTTTCGAGTTCTGGTCCAGAAACGATTTTATTACAGACGGACGGACGGACACACTGATCGCTATATCCCCCCGCATTATATGCCGGGGGGATAACAAGAATGGGATCAAATTCCAATGGCTACACTCAAGAAACTTGTCTCCTCAATGCCCAGATGCCTCCACTCAGGGTTAGAAGAAGGGGTGCTACACCGTGGTAAACAGGCCCCGGTCCCAACTTTTTTGAGACCTGTGGCAGCCATCAAATTCGAAATGAGCTCATTTTGAGGATAAAATTGTAAAATTTCTAGAGATGCACCAAATTTTCGGCTACCGAAAATTTTCGGCCGAATAAGACAAAAAAATGCATTTTTGGTTTTCGGCCGAAAGACTTTTAACACCGAAACAATACGGCCGAAACAGAATGTTGTGATGAAGCAAACAAAAACCGCCGTCAGCACGCGCCTGTCAATACGTTTTAAATCAGGGGACGCGCACCACCATCACCACGTTATGGCACTAAAGTCAGCGAGTGCTGAATTGCAATTTCTGTTTGATACTGTCCTGATGCATAGGATAGCAGCTGGTGTTGTGTCCGATTCGATTGCACATTAAGTACATACCACATAAAAACGCAAAGCAATGATATCCGTAAAAGGCATCGAGTATTCATAGAAAATGGTAATATATTCTCAAGGCATTTGTGTACGATCAGTATTCCATTATGTAACTAGACAACCCCTGGAAAAATATGGAATCACCACACACGCAGGATGTTAATTTACCTTTTTTCCTTCATCAGAAAGAAGCAAATAACACATGAGTGAGTGCACTAAGTGGTAACATAAAGCTGTCCACAAGACAACTGAAGTGTGTGGTGTTTTGTTGGTGGTGATGGTTGGGAGCCGGTGACTGTCATTCTTGATCATAAATTAGCATGCTAAATTAACTCAGCTTGGTCAAATTTTGTCTACAGTTCGTCATGTCAAAGAATATTCTGTATGAGGGCAAACAAATGCTTAGTAATGAGATCAAAGTTCTAAATCCCAGGTCCTTCCAGTTTGTCCAGTGTGATCATCTGGGGAATAAGCAGCTCTCGTTGACACCGAAGTACCAGCAATGCAGCTGAGAGAATTTTCAGCTACCATATTGGAAACTATTTCAAGTTTACAATCTTTTTGATGAGATACAATGCAGTTCTGCAAATTCAGTTTAATGGTTTGGATGCACATTCCTGCTGCATAGCAGGATTAGTTGTGTTTATACTCATCCCTGTTACAAATAAACATGTGTTTAGGCCGTTATGGAAGGTAGCCAGGAAATTTGTTTGCCATATCCAGGTTAATAAGGTTCCACAGGTAGTAGATATGACTGAGATGAATGCACTTCAAAGGTGCTGTTAGTTATTAGGCATCGTTATTTCCTCTGAAAGCAAGTGTTATTCTGAGTTTTTCAGTTCAAACCTAGGTTCATGCTGAAGTCAGGCAGCTGCAAAAATCTTTAAAGATGAACAACAGGCCTATGTAATGATGGGCAGAACAGAGAAAGCACAAACATCAATCTCAAAATTATTAAAATAAAAAGCTTTCCCTCGCAGGGGTTTATGCCGGTGTAGGTACCAGATGTGCTCGGCCTCCCATATCTGCTCGGGGTCCCGCGTATAGAGATGATGTAACCCATTATAATGCTCTGAACCAATGATATTAAAAACTTCTCTGCTGCAGTACGGTGTGCGCTGCTGGCTGTAATTGACAGGAGCAAATATTCGATTTCGCAAGACTGTACTTTATACCCAATCATGGCACCCACCTGTTCCCAATTAGCCCGTTCACCTGTGGGATGTTCCAATTAAGTGTTTGATGAGCATTCCTCAACTCTCTCAGTCTTTTTTTGCCACTTGTGCCAGCTTTTTTGAAACATGTTGCAGGCATCAAATTCCAAATGAGCTAATATTTGCAAAAAATTACAAAGTTTACCTGTTCGAACATTAAGTAACTTGTCTTTGCAGTGTTGTCAATTGAATATAGGTTGAAAAGGATTTGCAAATCATTGTATTCCGTTTTTATTTACGATTTACACAACGTGCCAACTTCACTGGTTTTGGGTTTTGTACAACATTTGGCAGCTTCTGCTGCCATGGTTATTGGGATTTCTACATTCCTGCAGCAAATTTGCAGTACAATACCAAACAATAACTTCAATCGTCAGTTTTACATTGTTAGCCAGTGTAACATTTTATTAATAAACGCAAGTGTGATTGAGGTTTCAGCATGTTTCATTCAATAAATTATACAATGCAGAGTACGTGTCAAATATGTCACCATCTTTAAAAATAAAACAAAAAAGGTTCTGTACTCTTTCGTACGCACACTTCCTTAGGTCTGTGGTACCTCTAGGTCTAACCCTTACCTCTGCATTCTTCTTCTCTCCTCCGTTTATGTTTTCATCAGTTTCTGATTTTACATTTCCTCCATCTCCGCTAGCCTCCCCTTCACTTGTGAATCCTTTCTACATAGAAAAACGAGAGACAAGGTACATGAGTAAGATTTAACATAGACTTCTCCTGAAATCTGTCAAGCGGATAAATTTAAGCCATTTTCGAAGTAGGCAGGTGACAGCTGTGTCAACCAAAGGCGAGCTCAAAATTTTTGTGTGACCAAAAAAAAAAAGCATCTGGCTCTACCTGAAAAGACATCAGGGCCCCCTCATATGCCTTCACCAGGGCAGAGTTGTCATCTGCTACTGCAGCTGAACAAGATGCCTGCACAATGAGATAGATATTAGCAATCGTTTTCAGTGGTATACGGGTCAATGACAAATGAGCCTCTTAAAAATGTTTTTTTTTTTTTTTTTAAATAAATCATTAAAAATGTACAGAATACATTTATTAGAAGTCGGAGGAGTGTGTCTAAACAAGTCATAATAGTAGCACAACATTTACAGGGCTTTAGTATAGTATAGACTGTATTTGCAATTTCACCAGCCAAAAAAAAGTCAGGTGGCGCAACCAAAAGTTTCTTGGGGGGGGGGGGAGGGGCACTCTTCCCTCTTATTTTTCAACGTGATTTTTTAGTTCGTATACCTGAAAGGGTCTGCTCTGCCTAAAACATTACCATTTTGTAATTCAGCTGGGTATTAAAAATAACTTATGGATTCTTTACTGCAGAGGGCGGGAATTTTGGTTTTCCAAACAATTTAAGAACAATTAAACTTTGTTTATTTGTTTTCAATATAAAATTATGCCCTCATATCAATATTACATTAATTCATATTTTAAATTACATATTTAATACATTTCACATCGTGTTAACTTGCTCGGACGGTTGCGCCACTTGACATTTTGAGAGTTTGAGATGGCATAACATAAAATATATATCATTTTTATGATAAACTCAAAATATGTCCAAATTAAACAGGTTTTATAGAATAAATTATGCTTGTGATGAGTCATTTAAAATTATTTTAAACCAATGTAGTGGATTCAGACAATGTCACGTCGTTGACCCATACCTAAATGTTTAATCAGTACATTTTTTAGCTATGATTGCACACTTCCCTAACCGTACTTAATTTCGTAAATCACAAAGGATAAAAATACCAGCCATGTCAGTCCTCTAGTGAGAATCCTTTCATGGATCCTGCAAGAATCCTAGCAGAACCCAGTGATGGATTCTGACAGGACACTTGCAAAGATCCTTTAGGATTCCGTGACAGGATCCTGACAGGATCCTTGAGGACCCCAGCAAAATCCTTGAGGATCATCAAGGATCCTGGGAAAATCCTTGGGCATCTTCAAGATCTCCAGAGAAAATCCTCAGGGATGCTCAGAAAAATAAAGCATAAATAAATGATGAGTTAACTAGGGAGGTCCCGTTGAGATTTAAATCCCCCCCCCCCAAGGTTGGGGAGGGAGAGGACAAACTGCAGGTTAGGACTAGCTATGACCCCTACTCTTATTGAAGTGTGTAACAGGTTCTTTAATGACCACAGTGTCAAAACCTCGGTTTAACAGCTCATCCGAAAGATATAGCTCCTCCTTCAGTACAGTGTCCCCATCACTGCACTGGAGCATAAGAGATTATCCCATCAAAAGGATGATCACCACCAAATAGCCCATCACCGCCTCTTCCAGGAGCAACTCGGTTTTCCCAGGAGATCTCCCAACCACGTACTGGCTGAGCACACACCTGCTTAGTTTCAGCCACCTGGCTGAGACAGATTGAGCAGTGGTATGGTAATGGTTGCTGACATAGGAATCCTGACAAATTTTAAATGTCAGGGCCTGTATTCACAAAGCATCTTAGCACTAAAAGCAGGTCCTAACTGCCGGATTTAGGAGAAACTCACAAAAAAAAAAAAAAAAAAAAAAATGGGTGTGTCAATTGTAAATTTAGGGCTCCTAATTATTTTTACTAATGCAAGGCTGACACTTGCACGACTTTTGGCCACGATTTTGTCGTGGCAAGTCGTGCCATTTTGGGGCACGAACTGGGAGGCTCCCGCACTGATCATGACTAGTTCACGCATAGTTCACGAATGCGTGCCCATCAGTGTCCACATTGACACGAACTGGCACGAGGAGTTCATGCATAGGTTGCGCATAGTATGCTCATAGTTCACGCACTTCCCGCATTGGCACGACGAGTTTGCGCAATTCGGACGGTGTCGTGTTGACTTGGGTACCCAATATAAAAAGGGGGACCCTTTTGTGACCCCTGGTCATTTTTGGATAGGCTGAGGAAGAGACAACATGCTGAATTCCAGAGACACAATCATTGCAGAGAAGAGAAGATGCCTATACCTGGCATGTTGTCTCTGTGATATACGTTGTCTCTTCGCAGGCGATCTCTGGAATGGCGAGCAGTGTCCAGGAAGCCCTATATATACCCCTGCCCCGAAGCGAGCTCCACTGTCGCGCAGCAGTCGTGAACTGCTCGTGCCATGCGCAAACTGTTTGGGAAGTGCGTAAACTAGTCGTGAACTGCTCGTGCCATCAATGCGTGAAGTACATGTGACCGTGTCAGTGGGAAGACACGGCCACGCTGCGACGCGCACCAATTCGTGAACATGTTGTGAACTACTCATGAACTCGACGTGAGCTGTTTGTGACAGCTGTGGCATGGCGCGCACTGCCACGCACTGGCACACATCCTCTCGCATTGTCTCGACGAGTTCGCAACGAGTTCACGAACAGTTTGCGCGTAGTTCACGACCCGGTCGCAAAATTCCGTCGTGACCAAAATTTTGAATATTTCTAAATTCTCGTCCCGAAAAGGCACGCAGTTACAACGGGTTTACGCACACTTCACGCCAGTTTACGACTCGTACGACTCGAGTCGTGCCAATGGTGCCACAGAATCATGCAAGTGTCAGCCTTGCATAAGCGTTATTCACAAAGCATTTTAGAGCTAAAAGCAGCTCCTGAGTCTGGGAGAGCTTAAAAGCAGTCAAGAGGACTCCTAACTCACTAAAACCTATTCACAAAGAATCGGAAAATGGCTGCTGCTGTAGAAAGACGGAATGACTTGGAAATTCTGAATGATGCGCAGTTGTTGAAAAGATATCGGATCGACCATAGAATGATTTTATTTGTTGTTGACTTGGTGAGGGAAAGAATTACGCCTCCAACCAAGAGAAACAACCCAATAAGCCCCAAAATAAAATGTTTCACAACACTTTGTTACTTGGCCAGTGGAAAAATGGCACTTTGCAACGCAGACAATTTAGGGATTGCATGATCATCTGTCAATTCAACAAGCAATCAATGCACTCTGGGATCTATTCTCCCATGCGCGGAAGTTGAAAAAAAGTGCGTAGCTACGCGCTTTTCAGCCAACGCGTATTCTCCCCTCCAATTAAGTCTGTGTATTACGAGCTTGGGGCGGAGCAAGGCCAAAATAGGGGCGTTACGCGTATTCTCCCCCTGGCTAACGCACTTTTTCTGTTAAGCGCTTTTGAGGGCTGTATTAAGGTCAAGCGCCAACATAAGGCGAAATGGAATATTGCGTTTGATGTCGGTTATAGATCGAATTTTAACATTAATTTTATTTAACATGGTCAAGGTTGAGACATTTAATATTTGATTGTTCTTCCTTATTTCTAAACTACATTTCTCAAAGCCATAATAATT
Organism: Gymnothorax reevesii; assembly: GCA_029721435.1. Taxonomy (NCBI): domain Eukaryota; kingdom Metazoa; phylum Chordata; class Actinopteri; order Anguilliformes; family Muraenidae; genus Gymnothorax; species Gymnothorax reevesii. Next base: position 41,321,047 of record CM056575.1, on the reverse strand, counting down.
TATCAAACGAAATCATCACATGATATCACGCATCAACCTCTTCTCCAATCAGTTTAATTACAAAAGCAAAACAATTAATTAATACGAGCATACATAAGACCATCATTGTACCATGCCCTCAAAATCGAAAACCATAATGCCGGTCCTGCATTTGCTTGCACTCTTGCGTAAAGTAGAGTAAGAGGAGCGCGCCGGGCTCGAAGACGAACATATATCAGCTTCATTTGGACATCCTGGGACTAACAAACATCGAGTGCATCCAGCGCTTTCATCTGGACAGTGCATGAGGAAATCATCTATCTTTACCGACTTCTGGATGAACAGCTATCCAGCCACAGCAATTATCCACAAAACATAACCGTGGTCATCAACGTCAGAACTGTGCTGTCACTCCTGGCATCTGGGTCGTTCCAGAGTGGCTGGTGATGTCATACACATATCACAGGCGTCTGTGTCAAGGTGTCTGACGCAGTTCCTTGACGCTCCAAGTTCTTCTCCATGCACTTCCACTGCTGAAAGAGTGGATGCCATCCCCTCCTCCTGTGCAGTGAAATGCACAGTGGATGATGGTTGCCCACCACCTGTTGCGCGTACACTTCTCCGGTGTGCAGAGAGCCTTGCTTTTACAACGCCCCGCAGATCTCTCCATTTATACTTTAAATCGGGGATACTGCGCCTACATCTCCCCACCAAAGCCACATCCAGAACGATTCGCAGCTTTAATTCCTGGGATCAGCCTTCAGTGCTCGCTTGCCATACAACACCAACATCTGTGAAATTTGGTTTTCGGCTTTGGCTCGACGTCCTCATCATTGTCTTCATGTTCTATTAGCAAATGCGACTGCCCTATATGCTCGTGATAATCTAAAAAGTTGTGATATTCTCACGAGTAAGGAGATCGATTTTCTAATTGAGGATATCTGTATTAACTAACTTGTGTCTTTGTAATTTTTTTTACGATTGATAATACTGCGCACTACACACATTTTAATGTGTGAATAAAGATATTATTAAATAGGCTACTCTAGATTGAGCCCAACCCTGGCCAATACCAAAGCACTACCCATTTATTAATCAATTTTAGCCTTTAAAGAATAGTCGACATGGGAAGAATCATTATCAGTAAATGGGATCATTGATTATAATAAAGTATTAGGCACAAGTTCAAGTGAATGTGTCGCTCAAATTAAATAGGATATGATGGGCTATGGATATGGAATTGTGCGATTGCTGAGGCGGTTTCGGGGCGGGGAGATGACCGCGTGCGGGGTAAGAATCCTTGTTAAAGCGTTTCCATGTCCTTTAGTTGCAAACCTGACATCGGAGTAGTTTGAGATTTCAAATGCGCAATTTGTAAATTGTCTTTTTGTGTGACTAGAATGTTCTCTTTGTTTTCTTCCCTGTCTTCCACGGAACAAACAGGCTCGTGTAGGAGGGACACATTTTCAATGATCTGATTGCGCTGATTGAGAAGCGCCAAATTCTTTATTCATTATTTCATTATCGTGGCAATTTGTTTGTTTGCATTGCTTTAATGCCATGGTGGCTAGAGTAAGAAATTAAGTGTTTGCCACTAACATGGCAATATCCCCCGCCGCCTCAATTTTATGTGTCCGTACGGACTGAGCCCAATGCTATATCCCCCGCTTCACACTAATCACGTGGCGGGGGATTAAAAAAAAGGAGATGTCTGAATTACTTCTTGTAATTGGTACAGACATAAATAGGCCTACTATTACAGCGGCATATAAAACCTCATATCTTCAAAATGACAAACTTCACAGGAAAATAAAAAATAAATATAAAATTAAATAATAATAATAATAAAATAATATAAATGGATAAATATAGTTTAAAATACAAAAAATGTTTAATTTTGCATGTAAGAATAGTGGACATATGAGTTTTCGATTCTTATCAGTTTGGAGATACGAGGTTTTATCAGCAGGCCGACGATATTCAAATTTAAAGTTTGGTTTGCGTTTTCCATGGACGACAAATGCATTTTCTTGGTTGATCAGGAAATCCTTTATAAATTGTTTTCCTGATAGCCATAATCAATGAGCTTGGTAGAGAGTCTGCCTCTCTTTTCCATTAGTCACACCTCTCTCATAAGGCCTCCTACATTCTGAAGTTAAGCGCTGTGGCTTGATCGAAGCGAGTAGGGGAGAATACGCGTAACTCAAAAGCGCTTAACTCGAATTGCGTAAAAAAGGACTGATGCGCAAATGGGAGAATAGACCCCTCAGTGAACGCCATATCATCCGACAGTTTATCCGGTTTCCAATGGACATTCGCCCACAACACAGAATCAAATTTGAATTCATGCCCATCTCAGGTATGCTCGGTATCATCGGTGCTATTGACGAGACCCATATTTGAATTATTTGTCGACCCAAGATGAAGATGTATTTGTAGATAAAAAAAAAAGTTCATTGCATCAACAGCCATGAAGTGTTTGATGCCGAATACAATATTTTGGACATTGTTGCGAAATGGCTGGGATCCACGCACGACTTGCATTTTAATAGAAAGCAGCTTATGCCAATTATTTGACAGGCATTATGTACCTGTGGGATGCCACTTGCTCGGGGACAGTGGCTTTGGTGCTGTACCTCCTCCTGCTATGCATTATTTTATTAGGCTATTGAGCGCGGGTTACATTTAATAAATCATCATGATAATACCAGCCTATGTCATATTTTGTATACTATGCATATTTAAATTGTAGGCTATAAATTACAAACCAAGCTTAGTATGCTTTCTGTTTGAATGATAGCCTGTTTATAGGCTGCAATCTCAGACCTCCCCTGCAATTGCAGCCCATACCACCGCTTCTCGCAGTCGTCTGCCATCTGAGACACCAAGGAGAATGCAGCATTGATATGTAGGCTGATATTATCCCACGCATCCCGCTTGGATTTGCTGTTCACCCCCAAGCCAAATTTCACTTTGTTTAGCTACATGCTTTCCCTCCAGCACCAGCTGGGCCAGCAGCAGTAACTGGTCGTGGCTCCAGTTGGGCTTTCGCATCCTTTTTGAACTTTCATCGATGACGGTTTAGGGCAAACAAACTTGAACAGCCCGACATTTAAATGATCGCAACATATTCTCATTGGGTAAAAATTTGCTAATTACTGGGGCAAATGACGCGTTTTATTATTGACTCATTTTATGCTATTTGCGTTTTTACAACCATCTCTTTCCTATGCATGTTAATTTGCCTAGAGTGTGATATGTGGGGTCAGCGCATAGTGCATTTTCAGGAGTGCTCAACATATTATTTTATGGGACAAACCAGCCGCTTGGACTATTTTCTTATTTTTTCCTCCATGGGTTGTATGTAGGACATTTTTTTCAATGGGCCACCGTCACCAAACAACCATTCACCGTGGTCATTGTCCCAAGACTAGTGAATGAGAATTGACATCATCCGTAGCAACGGAGATTTACTCCCACCTACCTCAGAGCTACTCGTAGTCTTGGGGTTACCAGTTTTCTTCACTAAAAGTTGCTCTCAGCAGCTATGTGAATAACTTACTCGTATATAAAATGTTTTAGCGAGACTTAGGAGTACTCCTGGCAAGATAAGATGTTTTGTGAATACGGGCCCTGACTAAAAAGCCTCCACTCTCAAACTGCAGCATTGATTAATGTTGCATTCATATATTGTTGGAAGGTCAGAGTTCCCAAGTCGGCAAGTCGTTCTTCCGACTTTGTTGTGTTCATGTGCTTTGAACCTGTAATATGGTAAAAACATGGATGCTGACATAACCTGACATGCTAATGCTAATAAATAACTTTTCTAACTAATCTAGGTCACTCTACATGGTACACCATATTACACATTATATGAGCAAAAAAATTGATATGCAATACGTGAGTTAATAAAAGTGTCTTACCATTAACTACACAATGGTTTTCATCCGCCATTTTTCTGTGAATGTGACGTCAATATCAAGTCAAGAGGGCAACTCATGTACCAAAATTATCGCCAAGATGCCGATTGTTTTTCCGACATGAGGGGGCCTTCATATGAAATCTCCCAGTGGGAAAATCATTTTTCTGAATATCCCGACACCATATGAATGCAACATGAGAGCTTACATTCCAAACATGCCAGCCAATAATTCAAAGCAGACATCAAACAGGGGTGTAAATGAATAGGCCTACCCGCCAAATAGATCACAGCAGATAATAACAAGAAGAGCACCGCCAACGGTGCATAATACGCCCGTCATGAACATGGATCAGGAAGTGGACAGACAACATGATACCAATATCCAACAGACCATTGCAAGAGGGAAAATCATATTATGGACTGGGATAAGGCCAAAGTCATCAGCACTCAGAACAACCGACATGAACGCTGGATCATGAAGGCAATTGAGATCAGGAAGCGGGCCCACAGGACCATGAACCGGGACGAGGGGGCATACACGCTTTCCCACACCTGGAGTGCCATCTTGGAGGAGAGGCCGGATAGCACGAGACGTAGCTGCCCTGTCAAATCTGACAGAGCGGCCTTGCCTCGCTAACATCAGCTGATAAGACACGTCACACGTAACATCAGAGACTCTTCTGAAGAAGACGGGAGTATCCCGTCGAAACACGTCAAGGTAGGATAAAACCTTTCTCGTCTGAAAATAAGAACGTCAACGCTAAATCCTTCCAACTTTGGACCTATGAGTCTATGTATGCAATGTTAAATATAACTTGGAAATTGAAAAGCATTCCTCATTTGCCATTTAATATTCAAAAAAAGTGGCTGGAATATTGCTAACAAAAATAAAATGAAAACACAAATCCTATGATAATAATGCTTCCTTAGAAATGCTTCTATTTTTTCAAGAAGAAAGTGCATTATTGGTCTCGTAATGAAAATGATAATGCAGTCTCCCATTGCGATTTTGATTGCATGCTGCTACACATTTTTACTGACAAAATTAAAATGAAAATGCATTCTAGGGAGAAAGTTGGACTTTCCCACAATATGGAGAGGATTGGATATTAATACGAAGAGGTCTCATTGGATGTGAAGTGACCAATTACTGGCTGGCTCTTATCAGGCTGATGTCATATAAAGCTGGTTGTTTCATAAAGTATGTGACTCAATACTTCAGGTAAATTGCTTTTTTCTTCTGATTGCAAATTTATAATTTTTTTTTTCTGAAAATATGGAACAACGGAAGGGAACATGGTTCGATACCGTCTACTGCCACATTTCATTTGAGGTCAATTCCATGAAAAATGATTCCTTGTTTTGGTCATATATTTTGGATAATTTTTGTTTTGCAATAATTTGCTACCATTAGTACCATAGACAGTATTAAAAAAATTGACGAAGCAACTGTAACATTACCCACCATTGGTTTCAGCATATCATTTAGGACAGTGTTCCCCAACCCTCTCTTGGAGGCCCACCTCTCCTGCATGTTTAAGGATTTCTCCCTGCTCCAGCACAGGTGATTCAAATGATCACCCCGCTTAATCACCCCCTAAAGCTGATTGATGACAACCTGATCATTTGAATCACCTGTGCTGAAGCAGGGAGAGATCTAAAACAAGCAGGACAGGTGGGCCTCCAGGAGAGGGATGGGGAACACTGATTTAGGAAGCCTTGATTTTGGCAATTGGAATTGCGCCATAGTGAAATTTTGAAATTGGATGCGATTCCAAATGGACGAAAGGGTGAATTGAATATCCAGGGAGGAGCAAGGGGTGGAACTACGTGTGGATCCGACCGTATCAGACAAGGACCAGAGGATAGCCACGCCCCTAAAGCATATTCTGGCTTTATCCTTTATTTAAGTCTATTTGGGACCATAATTTACAAAAATGAACAACATGATATACCGTAGGAGACTTGAAACTAGCAATTGATACAATAAAGTAGCGTAAAAAAAATCATTATTTAAATAATAAATCAGGTGGGAAAGAAGGGTCATTTTCTCATAGACTTCTATAGGACTGAACTTTCTGCACTGAAAACATGTTTTTTGTCAGTGAAACATGCTGGCACTCCTTCCTCAGAATTATATGTCACAGAAAAGTCAACAAAGCTCAGTTTTCTTATTTAGTCCCAGCGGCGTTATGTCAGTTACCGAAGAATGTTTTGTCAGTTACCCTACTTTTTAACTCTGAAAATATAATTCCGCCAACATAAACGCTTCCTTCATTCTGATTGGTAAAGAAGAGACTGTCAACCTTCTCGACAGAGAGACTAAGATGATTGAAGGAAAGAATTCAGAGAAATCTTCAATTTAAAAAAGCATGTAAAAATGTAGGTATTTTTTCCATGTTAAGTCAGTTACCCTATATAAATAACAAACTGTGGGATAGTGAAATACGCAAAATAAAATCTATTACATGGGTTCTCAAGCACCAACAAATGTTTGAATCCTTGTGATATTTTGTAGTGATCCACCATGCAATTACAGAGTAACTGAAGTTAAAGTTGTTCTAAATGTTATGTCAGTTACCATGGAATTGACCTTGAGACCATTTTGCAAAAACAAAATAAAAATATATATTTATATATTCCAATGAATATTGCATGTTGGATATTGTTTCTCAGGGATGCATTTCGTCTGGGAACATCTGGGCTTAATTTATCCAGCTCCCAAAAGGATTCTTTCATAGACCCTTTGGGATTTTCATAGGAGCTTTAAGGATCCCCAAGGATTTTGCAAGATCCTTGAGGATAACCAAAATGTTTGGTGGTCCGAGTATTTTCCTAGGATCCTCTTGAGGATTCCTCTGGGTCTTTAAGGATCTTTTCAAGGATCCAGACAGACTCCCTTACAGGATCATTGCCAGGATTTTCACCAGGGAAGATATTGCAAGAATCTTCAAGGATCCTGCAAGAGTTTTTGCAGAATCCTGGTTTATTAAAGATCCCATTAAAGATCCTGCAAGGATCCTTGTTTTTCAAGATACTTTAAGGGTTCTTGAAAAAGCCTGTACGTGCAGGATTCCTGTGGGCTCCTCATGAATCCTGTAAGGATGCCCATCAGGATCATACAACATACATCGCACGATATTAGCAAACTAACAGGACACAGTCAGTTTCGAAATTCATGCATGAAAATGAACTATCCACCATCAACCATCACATTCAGTAGCCAAATTTGTTGCAAAGAGATCTTGCTTTAAAAAGAGAAAATGAGGAAACCCATTCTGAAGACCCAGTCGGGAAAACAGACAGCAAGAACAACAAAGCTATGGCCATCACACTACTATTAAATCCAATAAGCAGCACTGTAGGTCACTTTCACGAGCCACGTATCTAGCCATCTAGTTATAAACCAGGGGTCTCCAACCCTGTTCCTGGAGAACTACCATCCTGAAGGTTATCACTCAAACCAATGCAAACCACGCCTGCTTTCCCAGTTAGATATCTTGACGAGCTGCTAATGAGCTAAATCAATGTGTGATGAATTATTGTTGGAATAGAAACCTACAGGATGGTAGCTCTCCTCCAGGATCAGGGTTTGAGACCCCGGTAATAAACTCTTAAATGCATCCATTCATGAATCCAAGCCACTGAACAGCTTAAGTAAGTGATTAAACGTACACGTTTAATGTGCCATGTCCATTCGCACGAGTGTAACGCGACGCTACTACTTCCAGATTCACGGCAAAGTGTCCCGCCGCTTCACAACCGGCTCCTTGAGGAGCATCTTAGTGGCTAACTAGCTTGTTAACAAAGTTGAGATTCCTGTGGAAAGAACCTAACGTGGGGTCTGACCGCACCAGTCGGTGCAGTTCTTGGTCGCTCCCCAGGAAGCGAGCCATTTTGATGGCAACTTTGCAATCCTAAAAGTACATAACAAACTCACCAGCTGCCAAACAATAATAACTCACTATTTTTACACACGCTAGTAAGGCTGCCAGCTAAATTATACCAAGATTACCACTACCTGGCTCGGCTGTGCCAGCTAAGTTAGCTGATTTAGCTATGTTGAATCCAGACTAGGCAACCTGGCTAGCAAGCGAACTTGGATTACTTACCAACCAATCAAAAATGTAAAAACAAACTTACATTCCCGTCTTTTCGGTACACGATATCCCCTTGACATTCAGCCATGAATACTCTGAAAGAATATAAATCCGTTTTTGTACACAAATACAACAGATACCGCACAGCCAAATTCCCGCGAGTCAATTCTTGAATATGTACGCGATAGTCTGGACTGAGGTTACCAAGTAGTGTCACATTTCAAAATGCTACTACAAACCCAAGTCCGTACTGAAAGAGCAAACGTCAGCTATGATAACGAGCGCGAATTTGATATTGAAATTAACAGCGAAAACTCGGTAATGCTCCCTCTATTAGGAACTTATTTATATTGGCACTTTAATCAGTGAGTCTATACTTTGTTTACAGTGTTGCACGGGAATAATTATTTTTAATTACAGCGCCACAGCTGGCAACCAACCCGTGTTCCCGTGATGCTTGGCTATTGCACGCTGGAACTTGAAGTCTATCAGGTCCAGCCCTCAGCCTCCAATTTACCAGTACTTTAACAAATGTACAATTTCGCCCCCCTGTGGATGTAATGAGGTTATAGCAGAGGTATTTTTTCAGAACCTGAAGGGCCGGTTCATACTCTACGCAAAGTACACCAGCGAAAATGAGCGCAGGTCCGTTCCATTCCGTTCACTGATAAGGGCCGGTTCATACCACACACACACACACACACATATATATATATATATATATATATATATATATATATACACACAGAGAGAGAGAGAGAGATATTGCTGATGTCGTCATATTTACATTATCCAAAGTGAAGCACCCGGCCGTCATATTGATACACCCAGCTTCTTCACAAAAACGAATGGTTTCCTATGAGGCCAATTTCAAGTAAGTCGATACAAGCGAGAAAATGCCGTGATGTGCGGCAGCCTTTTGCAGCAATATTTATTTGAAGAGGTGTAATAAAACTTTTCATGCATAAGTTAACGTATGAACGCAAAGTTGTCACTTTAATAGAAAAAAGTCGCGTTTCATGCTAGCTAGATAATTAGCCGTCCCATTGACTTGAACAGACCGCTGACTGAAAGCGAATGCCAGCGATTGATAACGGTCACCAACGAGTTACCTTGGCGTCGCAGGGACTGCATTGACTTAGTGGTAAATTAATTTAAAAAGGTGGCCAACAAGCTAGCCAGCTAATTGTAACTGATATTCAACGACAATACTTCTTACCCGCATAATATTTAAAACATCGGACAAGTCGCTTTGGCTGTTTCATACAGAGCTCCAAAAGACAAGGAGGGGAGAAAGGCTTCACTCGCGCTTCCTTTCATTAACTAGCCATATAATTCAGTATAAACAATTCGGTTGATGTCAAATAGTCAACCAGGGTACAAACAAGTGAGAAAATTAGAGTATAATTTGATAACGTGTACGGACATTCATCGACGTTTCTTCTAACGGCAATAACTTCCAAGCAATTATCTTATCAGAGGTAAAAGCCTCGGTCGCGTTAACGTCACTTCTCTGCTGCACTTTAACGTTAACACCGAGTCACTTTTCAACCTTTGCTTTAGAAAGCGTGTCGCTTTTCATCCTCCAAAAAGCACATATTTAGGGAGAAAAAATATTGTTCTGCACAACAATACCAAAATAACACCGACTCGCACGCAAGTGTTTTTGAAAATGTAATTTTAAAGTACGGGAAAATGAATGGGAGTCTACAAGCGAATTTTACTTCCTGGTATATAGGCTCTTAGAACAGATGCTTCACTTGAGTGTACCTTATCAGCAATCTAGTGTTCTATGTATATATATATAATATGGTTCATACTCTACGGAAGGTACGCGAACGCAAGGCAATGCATCGAGCAACGCAAGGTAGCCATCTTGCGTCCTTGCGTGGCAAAGAGTGTCGTCCAAATTTTTCTAACGCGATGCATCGACGCGTGAAGTTCCGTGAGATTCCAATAGGGGAGATAAAGCAAACAAGTTGACATGGTCTACAACATCCCCCGCCAATCGTGCGCTTCTCTTTTTCAAACTCGATCAAGGCCTTTATGGTCTGAAGCTACACACCAAATTTGGTCACTGTATCTGTTGTAGTTTCTGAGTAAAGCTGTCCCCTTTATCTCGGACGGACGGAGGTCAAACCTATCCCCCTCCCACTTCGTGTTGGCGGGGGATAATAATGCACCATACGCTGTGTTCAACACACCAAAAAGAAAAAAGGAGACGGGGAGAAGGAGAAGACTTTGCTACCCCTTATTGCATGAGCAGTGTAATACTTTTTAACTAGGCACAGCGCTGCAAGGGACGCGCAATCTGGCTTCTCTGTGAACAGAATGGAATGGACCCAGGGTGCGTTCAAAGTTGGCAACACGTAGCAAAACGTATATTTACGGTGAAGCCCCACTACACACAGAAAATCCGCATCCGCAGCGTCCAGCGAAGTTGCACGTTTATGGGTGTATCTGGTCTGCTGGCTTGTGGGCGTATCATACAATAGGCCTATGTCATCAAATAGAATCCATTCCCGCTGGATTTTGATTTTTATGCTGTTGTTTTAAATGCAGAGTGGATGGGTTTAACAGTATAATAATTCAAACTGTGACGGGCAGATACATTTAAATTAATCATGTCACATACCCTGATAAGATATGTTCATGTCGCCTAGTTGTAAATCCTCATTTACGATTGCGAGCCACGAAGCTCAAAACGTCACTCACCATGTTAAATTGAACTGTATGAGTTCATAGTGTTGATTTTGATTATATGTTGTTATATTGTCTTATTGTTTATGAGCCTGGTTATCTTCTTTTGCTTATTGTTTGATATTTGTCTAATTGGGTTTCTCATTGGTATGTGTGGGTGTGGTTTTGGGGATTTCGCTTACATAGCTGAGGGGAGGGCCCAAGGCAGGTGAACAGAGAGAGAGGGGGTTAGCTGGGTCAAGGCATATTTTCTGTTGACCGTTGTCTTACGTCCGTATGTCACTATTTAGTTTTGTTTATTTGATTTAAGTTGAACCATAAGCATTATTGTTTGAATTAGATTTGAATTAAACACTTTAAACCTTACTTTCGGTTGATTTGGATTTATTCAACGAGTCAAGAAACCACGAGCCTTCTAAGTCTCTCGGCGGCTATTTTTGTTTGATCGAAATAGTCACCACATGAACAGTAATGTAACATTGGAATTATGATAAGTGAAATAGCGATTTGTATCGAGGCCTACTTCACCGCAGCTGAACTTTTGCACAAAAATTTTGTAAACCATTTAAAACTGATAAGATAGCCAGCTGGCTAGTCACTAACAATTTCTGCTTGTTGTTGGTCCCTGATAAAAAGTTCCCCTGCTCATTTTCAAGTGAAAGACACTGGTTCACACAGCATGGGAATTTATTTCAATATGGCTTGAAAATTTTATCTTCGTCCCCTCCCACTTTCCCGCACTGGAGCCTGGCTGTATCGGATTGTATCCCAGAATGTATCGCGCTTCAAAACGCACACATGCCACAGAAAATGAATGGGATGCGGAGGAGTGGGGAGATTTCCCATGTGTAGTGAGGCTTCACCGTGATTTTTCAATACACGATGCAGCATTGCATGTAATACCATCCATCGCCAACAGCGGCGGTAATGTATGTACTGTACTTCATATATATTTTTGGATTACATAATAGAAGAAGACTATACTGGAAAAATAAATAGGTAAACAAACTGAAATTATTGGGTATCAGCGATGGTGATAGTGCCACTTAAGCAGTAATACATTTCCACTAGTAACCTTGCAAAATTAGATTCAAATCAGATTATTGGGCGATACGATGGTGTTCGCTTCATTTGTGCTGGTAAAAATTAGCCTTGATGATTTATCCAGTGACTGCCTAACAGTAGCCTAGCGTCCGGGCATCTGTCAGCCTATGGACCGGTCGCGCTTTCTAAACATCAACATATTCGCGATCATAGGCAAAACAGGCGAGGTATTGGAATTAACCTGTAGCTAGCTATGTGGAAGAAATGCAATCCATGTATGGCATCAGGTCGCTATTTTTTTCAGGAAGGTTTTTTTTCCCTCCCTTTAGCTTGAAAATAGTCAGGGACGTCCAGTGGTACACATGCCCTCTGCAGTCACCTCCGTGGAAGTTTAGCTTTCCATAAATGAGCCAATTACCCCATCTATAGCCCAAATTTTGTTTTACAGCACTTGTAAGCCCATTCTATTATAAAGCAGCTTTGTATATCAACGATGCCGGCTTAAAAAAAGTTATGATGTATGACATGGATCTCATTGTTAAGGTCAGATGCAGTCGTGAAATCTTGAGTATGAATTAGGCTAAGGCAAAGGGTTTCTAATTTGAAGTGGGCTAACGTTATACTCTAGAGACGACCACCTTGACTAGTTGATTATAGCTGGTTAAGGTGTCATGTTAAGATAAATCAATAATAGCCATTAAACATTCACTTATTATTCACAATATATCCATCGCAACGACAGCTAATGAATTCTCTTGCCAAATAACTTGCTAAATGCTTGCTGCGCAGAAAGATTGACGCGGGGTCAGTCAGCTATCCAGTTCTTCTCGAGATCAGTGAATGTCACTCGGAATGTCAGTCGAAATGTCACCGGTGACGCTGCTACCCCCTATTATGTGAGTGATGTATTGCATTTCACTTATCGCCCGTGTGGCTTGCATACACTGTGTATGCGTTGAAAGAGAGTGCGTTACTTGCGTCGCTTGCGTCCCTTGCTTGCGTGACTCGCGTTGCTTGACCCCAGCCTAATGCACGAGAAAATGATTAACTTCATGCACAATTACATAAATTCCGCAAGTGAATTTCTTCATTGCGCGTTGATTGAATAATTGCTGACTACGGCACAGGAACGTGAATGCCACTAAGAGGCCAGAGACTCACGCCAAATGCGTGAGACTTGTGGCGTGTTCCATTTACCTCAGAAGTCATAGCTGGGAGTCACTGCCGAGTTATCAGCGTTCCAGTTTCAAAGTCAGAAAAAAGTTGCCAACCGCCATAAAACGGGACGAAGAGTCATAAAACAAGATGCCCACATCTAGGAAAGCTATTCTCGCCCTTGCCTTGTCCGAATATAAGCAATTTCTGGCCAAATATGTGGTCCTTTTGCAACCTTCAAACATGGTGGATGAAGAGGAAACACAAAGGTGCACAAGGTAGCCTATAATAATTTTGTCTTTCGGCATAGTTCATTGTTTACAAATATTTCAAGAGCTTCTACTTACTGTTTACACCTGGGGCAGCCATCTTCAAATGTTAACCCGGGTGTAGTGAAGATTCTCCGTCTTTCCGAGTCGGAGATTCAACCTCGAGGGGCATTCCAGTTGAAACTTTCGACTTGGAACTCGGAAATCCTGACTTCCAAGGACAAATGGAACACACTATTGGCATCTCTGGAAAATTACAGAGTTTAAAGAAAAAAACCTGCATTGCAGAACCATTCCTAATGCTGCGTTCGATTTGGCTCAGAAATCGGAAGTCGGGTTGGGAACAACTTCATACCCAAGCTGACAGTGTTCCATTCAAGCAATTCTTACCTTTCTGGCATTTTTACACTTTTCTTTTGTAATCTTAAAATGCTCCTAATAAGCCTATGGTACACTGAAATGTAAAAGAAATCCACCAGGTGTTGAAACTCCTCAATATCCAATTCTCATATATTTCTGATATAAGTCTGATGAATCATTTTCATTGGTCCAAATAAAATGATTTGCTGAGCTTCGTGTCTGTCATCTGTCGCAGCAGCCTTCCTGTTGCCTACCACTGTCTCCGCTTGGGAGGCGCGTGGATGTGCGCCTCTCTGACAACAGTGGCGTTGCCAAGGAGGGACCAGGGGGAGCATGTGCCCCCCCATGGAGATCTCGTGTCCCCCCATGTGCCCCCCCATTTAAGATCTGTAAACAAATGAATAAAAAAAAACAGTATCTAACTCGTGAGTGCCTCCCCCCCGCTCGACAAAATGAAGACGATTTACCTCCCTGGTCAACAAAATGAAGACGACCCCCCCCTCCGGCCACGAAATGAAGAAATGAAAATGACATATATTTTTTTGTGCGTGCCCCTCATCAAACTGTTGTTCCCCCTGTTATGGCCCCAATTTCTTATGACCTATCGGACAGCAAGGGATGACAGACAAAATTTTAAAACTTAAACAGATTTATTTAAACAAACCACTGACCAAGATTGAAATATCAACAAAGAAAAGAGATATTTACTGTCCCTTGAGAGGGGGTTGCTTTGCGATGTTCTGGGACAGGAAAATGATCCAACACAGGCAAAAATCCACAAAAAGCTTCATAGGTCTTGAAAAGACTGACAGCTCTGGTCAAATGTATCCTTCCACTATTTCTCCTTGCAATTTCTCCTACTACTTTACTCTCTCAATTTTTCTTCTTATATACTCTTTTCCAGCCCCCTCCCACCTTCCAGACTTTTTTTTCAATTCTCTGGGACTTTCCCCCCTGAGGCATGCCCAGGACATGCCCAAAAACCTAGCTCCAGGCTGGACTTAACAAAAAAAAGTAAATACTGCCATCTAGAGGCTTTTTTCCCCCCACATTACACCTCCATTCCAAAAGGGAAACATTTTGACTCATAAAGGCAAAATTTTTCTTATCATTACAAAAATGGTTAAGTAGACACTTGTGTATATATACATATTATAAAATCTGCTAATAAACACGCGATATATACACATACTCAAGCACGGGATAAACAATCAATAGTTACATTGTCAGTACCCTTTACATGCTTAATTTTTAAGTCAAACTCCTGTAAAATCAACTCCAATTCAACAATCTCCGATTCTTGTTTTTCATCTTACTCAAAAACATTAACGGATTGTGGTCAGTATATACAATCATTGGCTTTTGCCCTGTACAGACATAAACCTCAAAGTGTTGCAAGGATAGAACCAAAGCCAACAGCTCCTTCTCAGTTGCGGAATAGTTCTTTTGTGGTGATTGAACTTCCTGGAGAAGTATGCCACGGGATGCTCAATGTCATCAGAGTCACTCCTCTGTAGGAGCTCAGATCCACAAGCTTGGTCACTAGCATCGATCGCGATGGAGAACGGTTTGTCGAAGTCAGGTGATTTGAGCACGGGGAAGTGAAACAGCAGAGACTTCAGGTGATCAAAGGCTCTTTGGCATGCTTCATCCCAAGTGAACCTTACGCCTTTCTTCAGTTGGTTGGTGAGACTGAGAGCAATCTCAGCAAAGTTCTTGCAGAACTTGCGGTAGTACCCGATCATTCCAAGGAAGCGACGCAAAGCTGTTTTGTTGTCAGTAACTGGAAAGTCCATGATGTCTTGGACTTTAGCATTTATAGGTGCCACCTTACCCTGGCCTATGACATAGCCAAGATACGTGACAGTAGCACAACCAAAGTAAGTCACTCTTGTTCAGGTTAACAGTCAGGTTAGCCTGGGTCAAGCGCTGGAACAACGTCTCTACATCTTTCAGATGTTCTTCCCAGGAGTCACTCGATGTGATCAGGTCGTCAATGTGCCTTGTGTGTGGCAATCCGGCGATTGTAGACTGTATCATCCTTTGGAACGTGGCTGGGGCATTTTTCATGCCAAAGGGTAGGACTTCATACTGGTGTAACCCAGATGGTGTGGCAAAAGGGAGAGAGGGCTGTAACATTTTGTGTACTGTACTGTCCTGTAACACGGACCGCTGCAATTACTGTCCTGCTCCACTAGGGGACTGGTCTAGACCACTGGTCTTTGGAGCACGGACCACTGCAGTAACTGTCCTGCTCCATTAGGGGGCTGGGCCGGACCACTGGTCTTTGGAGCACGGACCAAAGTAGTGACTGTCCTGCTCCGCTAGGGGACTGGTCCCGATCACTGGTCCGGGGTGTCTCAAGAAAGTGAAATTTGCAGTCTTTGCTGGCCTCCTACCAAGGTAAGGTCTCGGAACCACTGACTGAGCTGTCCGTTCTCGAAATACTGTGATTAGATGGTAAATGCCTGCCTTGAGCTCAGCATAAATGTTGGTCGATCTATTTATCTAGCCTGCCGTTTTCATAAATAAATTACAATAAATGTGATTGTTCAAAATGTTTGAAGCAGGTAATCTAACAATAAGCAGCTCGCCGCTTTTTCTATACTGCACTAATCTGGCAAGTTAATTAAGCAGCTAGTGACACCTAACAAAACCCGATGAATATAAAGTGAAATAACTGATGTTGCGTCATCTTATTCTCGAAAATATGAATACCCTGAGCAGATTATTGTTATCTAGCCTAGCTGGAGAACATTAAAAATAATCGTCAGGTTTGGAAAATAATGTA
Source organism: Gymnothorax reevesii (assembly GCA_029721435.1). Taxonomy (NCBI): domain Eukaryota; kingdom Metazoa; phylum Chordata; class Actinopteri; order Anguilliformes; family Muraenidae; genus Gymnothorax; species Gymnothorax reevesii. The sequence goes on along the minus strand of CM056575.1, from coordinate 41,304,727 downwards.
AATAAATTGCAGCACGTTCATACATTGCTGTCGGCTGTTAATTTTGGTTGATTATTGTGCTTTCTTTCTCTACCATAATAACATAATGTTAAATAGAAGGCTATATTCGGGCAGAGGAGTGTGATACAGCCTTATCATTTTATAGCCTACTTGAAATGGAGCTTCTATTACAGCTCTGTGTAATCAATTTGAAAATGCGGTGGCCCCTTTCCAAAAAGTAATTTGGCTTCTCAGAAAACACGAGAAAATGACTATCGTCTTACCATTCAACCCCTCCGAAAAACGAGTAATCTTTTAACATAGCATAGTCGTATAAAACGATTTACCGTAACTGGTAGTAGGCTACAGTAATACATCAACCAAGATAAGCCATGAATAACTCGGGTCAGTGTTTATAGTGTGACTGTTGTTAGGCTACGACCAAGCTTAGGCTATTATATTTATCACCGAGCTTTGTTTTCATGTATTTTCCCCTTCTCTTCGGAAACGGCCACCACATTTTCAAATGAATGAGGCTCATACGGTTTTATAATTAAAAGTCAATTTTAACTATAGGCTATACTGTACAATCATTAGACTTGGATACATTTTACGCTTCTGACGGAATATAGTCACAGCCTCCTGCAATATAACATGTTTCTTTGCTGCAAAAGAAGCGCCTATACTGAGGTAAGCTAAGCTGGAAAACGTGTGATTAGAATTCATTAACGTTAGGCTTACTGGTCATAACTTGCCAACTATTCTAATTAATATACTACATAATAACAAATAAAATGAAAGCATCGAAGTGCAAAACCCTCGGCGCGGCAATTGTGCTGAACGGCGATGATGCGCATGTGTATTACGTTTACATCCGCCTGTCGTTGTATAACGAAAAGTATACGGAAGACTCCTGGCCCAACTAGCAAGTGGCTCTGTACACTGCTGGAAGCGCTATAGCTTTGACTGGAGCAGTACACATTCTTGATATCAGCATGAAATGACACAATAGCTTGTTCTATAGACACATCATTCGCTTTCTTAGCTGCTCTCATGCTTGCCTTATGCTCTTTGTTCTGCTGCTGTCTATGCAATGTCTGCTCGCTAGACTCTGCTGCTCTTTTACATGCCTTTTTTAACTTATCTTAAGCCTTAATGACTGATTTGACGCTACCTGGCAAAGCAACTCGCAATCGCTTCATAGCTCTGGCTGGCAAAGTATGCTCTACTTGGCGCTTAGCTCGGAACACATGTTGGCAAGATTTGCACACTTTCAGTCTTATAGGTACAACAGCATTACATTCTGGACAGACCTTGCTTGGAGGCATGACCAATTGCAACTCACGAAACTACTCGCTCTTCTCTGCACACCACACAGGAAGAAATGACCAGTGCCAGGCGGGATAGGACTATAATGCGCATGCGCGTTTTCGGCAGGAGAATGGCCGACTGTACGTATGGCCGTACAACGGCGAGTGCTGGATCTCTGCAACGGAATGGTTTCAGAGAAAACCCCACAAATTTTTTGACCTCCGTTGCCCGCTGAGTACGTGACAGCATTTTCCGGACGAACAGACGCTCCAGAGGTGAGATGTTGTGACTTAACAGACACACAGACCCAACTACAGTAACCCTCGCTGCGCATGCGCCGAGGGTTAACAAGAGGTTGTTTGGTTGTTTATTATTTAAACTTTGTTGTAACAACAGTCACTATAAACACTGACCCGAGTTAATAAACTAGCCAGAGACACCCAACAAAACCCTATGAATATAGAGTAAAAAAATAACCAATATTGCCTCAGTTTATTCTCGAAAATATTAATGCTCTGAACAGATTATTTCTATCTAGCCTAGCTAGAGAACGATAAAAATGATTGGCAGGTTTGGAAAGTTGTGTCAATAAATTGCAGCCAGTTTACACATTGCTTTCTGCTGTTAATCTCGGTTGAATATTGTGCTTTCTTTCTGCACCATAAAAGCAAAATTTTAAATAGAAGGTTATAGCTATAAGCTACTCAGGCAGAGGGGTATGATACAGCCTAGGATGCAGGGGCGTTACCAAGGAGGGGCAGGGGGTGGGCAGTGCCCACCCTGAGAAAAGCTCTGCCCACTCAATGAAAACTCAAGATAAAAAACTGATTAACTACTATTTGACAGCAAATACGCATATCCCACGTGCTTTACAGCCGGAGGTAGACAGCCATTAAGAGAGAGCTTTACGTATGCTTCATCTATCTATCACTATGTTGATTGGTGGATTCCTTTGCCAGTCTATTCTGATGGAAAACTAACCAATGGGTACTCCTGAATTACTAGGGACCCTCCCATTCTCTTCGACTGCCGTCTTCACTCATCAGTCTGAGGTCACATCTACGGTCCTGCACTTTTCTCACGGAATTAAAACTTTGCCCATATCTCCTTTGTTACTACTTCTGCCACCGCTTATTTTCTCAGTCTTGTTGTCTGACATTAAGGTCATTTGTGTACTAGTTTGTCATCTGTGTGTTGACTCGTGTGGTTATAACCACAGAGATACAAGAAAACTAGAGTGGACGACGTGTGGGCTGGACCAAAGCAGAAACGGCAGAATAGCTTTGCCATCTTGTGTATGTATAAATGTCCAATGAGGCACATGTAAACAGTAGGCTAGACATGGTTGTCGACAACTTAGAGACTTGTTTTACGTGTTCTTTTTATCCTTATCGTACTTAAAATGGACACGGATAAGGAATTGTAATCAAACAACAAAATTTATCTTAAAAATATTTTTTTTTAAATCCGGTGCATTCAATGTTTATTTAATCGGAAGACATTACAGAGAAATCGGAACTTGAGCTGTTTTCCCGTATGAGTGAGTTTTCATTTTTTTCAAGCACGGTTTAGGCCAGTTATACTGCATTTTCCATTGAACGTCTGCCCCTATATACATACACAAGATGGCGGTGGCATGCTGCTACGGAAATGAAGCAGCTAGTCTGGAGTTGCTAGGCACTCACTGGGGCTGTTGCAACAATAATTCTGTATCATAAACACATTTCGATTTCGAATATCTGTATCATAAGCACTTCGAACATTTGCCAATAGAAATGCATATGTGGCTCATTAAAAAACAAGAAGCTCCCACTCCCCCAAGTGCTGTCTCTACCACCAGCCCTGCAACCACCGAACAGGCCGACAGTTGGTTACCCATCTGAGGCCCCGCCTCGGTTCCATTCAGAACATAAAAATTCACTTGAGTTGAAGATTACATTTTTCTACAATTTTCAGTGTGAGAGTATGCTTCTGCAATAAAAATTGAATTTATTTTAAGGCTTTTCACACATCTTAACCAGGGGTGCCAATAATTATGCGGAGCCGGCTGGGCAAAGCTCAAAACACCACTGCATGACATGGAGCGCAGAGCATGCACTGTTGGGTCTGCCTTGGGTCCAGACGAAGGCATAGGAACTAGGGCTGAAAATCTCTCATGTGTAGCAGCCCCATGCGGACTACCAAATGGACTGCAGCCATCATCCCCAGCAGTGACATGACTGCCCTCACTGGCACCGAGACTGCGTCCAGTATTCTTTGGGCCAGAGACAGGATCGATTCTGTTTTGCTTGCTCCCAGACGTGCAACCAAGGATTGAGAGCCCAACAGCCGCCCTAGATACAGCACTGTCTGGCTAGGCTGTAGGGTGCTCTTGTCACTGTTGATATCAAAGCCCAGTTGAGAAATGTGTTGCATCACCAGCATAGTATGGGCGGTTGCCATCTGCTTGGAAGGGGCCAGGATCAGCTAATTGTCCAGATAGGTAAGGATCCGTATTCCTTTCCACCAACATAGCGCTAGCGCTATCTCCACACTTTTGAAGAACGTCCGAGGCGCCAGGGAATCCAGATGGGAGGCGGCAAAAAACAAAGAAATCTCTGATGGTGCAGAAGAATTGGAATATGGAAAAAGGCATCCGTCAGATGTAGTTGCCCGGCCTGACACATTCCAGCAGAGACCTCACTGTCAGCATCCAGAACAGTCTGCGTGCAATATGCGTATTCAGCTGCCAGAGATCCACAATGAGTCTCAGTCCTCCTGATTTTTGTTTTTCTCTGAGATCAGAAAATAGGGGGAATTATGCTGCGTTCCATTTGTACTCGGAAGTCGGAATTTCCGAGTTCCGAGTCGGATGTTTCAACTGGAACGCCCCCCGAGGTCGGATTTACGACTCGGAAAGTCAGAGAATCTTCACTACCCCGAGTTAACATTTAAAGATTGCTGCCCCAGGTGTTAACAGTAATTGGAAGCTCCTGTACTATTCCGTTTATTACATCTGACTCGTGTTTGTCGCACTAAATCAGCCATATACATTGTTCGACTTATATGTATGGAAATCCACCGTATTTGAAGGTCGCAGAAGGACCGCATAAGTGCTTATATTCAGACAAGGCAAACGCGAGAATAGCTTACATAGACGTAACCATCTTGTTTTACTACTCTTCTTCCCGGATTATAGCGGTTGGCAACTTTTTCCAACTTTGTAACTGGAACGCTGATAACTCGGCTGTGACGTCATTCCCAGCTCCGATCTCCGATTTCCGAAGTAAAAGGAACGCAGCATAAAACCCCGCTCAAGCTCCCGAACCAGTGCTGTGGCCCCCTTTTCGGAGAAGTGAGTCAACCTGTTCCCTCAAAACCGCCCCCTCCGCGGGATTGGGGAGCACCTTCCGAACAATGCCTTTGAATGGAGGAGGACAGCAACGGAACTGCAATGCGTATCCCTGCCGCAGTGTTCTGTTCAGCCAGACTTGGAGGGGGGCACACACTCATCCAAACTGATAATGGCTTAATGCGGACATGAAACACTAAAAGCAGTTCACATATTTTACATGTTGGTTTCCACTCTAAAAATTAATTACAGTTTCAACACTGTCAGTGAACCTGGATTAAAATAAAAAGCGATCTAAATTACATTTTTCAAACCAGTGCGGCGCCATCTTGTGGCGCATAGAATATGACGTCACGAGATTGGTTGGCTTGGAACTCCTTTATTAGCTTGCATTGGATTAACTTATGGCAGCACTGACTCAATGGAGAATAAGGAACCTCAAACTAAAAAACGATGCAAGGGGGGTCACTTTTGCATTGCCCCTGGATGCAGCAACAAATTTTATTGGGCTAAAAATCAAGGAAAGATTGTCCACTTTCATGCTTTGCCTCTTCAGAGGCAAGTGGTTCTTCGTCGTTGGCTAGCTGCACTGAAACGAGAGAATCCTCCAGTTAGCCATGAAGCTCGGGTTTGTAGTGAGCATTTTGTTGAAGAGGCTATGTGGAGGAGAGGTTTTTTGAGTCCGGCAACCTAGTGGTTCGACGATCCAACAAACTCAAGTCCGAGGCTGCTCCCTCTGTGTTCGACTTTTCCTCTCATGAGGTCAGGTGTACAAACCGTCCAACCCAGTCAACTATAAAAAAGTAGCTGTGCACCATAATGAAAGGGCGCATACTTTGTAAACTAGCCTCAAAGACTTGTGGTTCTAGTACTTAAAATACTTATAAGTAATCCAAATACATATTTTAGATGCGTGCAATTAAAATAGTGCCCATGTCAGCCTGCTACTGCTAGCTAACAAATTGACGATATCATAAGCATGCTAACTAGCCGGACTAGTCAAAGTCAACTTTATATACTTTATGCACTAGCTTCCAAACTGATTAAGTGCTTTTATCAGCCAAACAGCGACTTGTATTACTGACTAAGCGAAAGTAGACTTTTTCATCCATACCAACGTTTCAAACGTTAGCCTACATGCTAAGTAGCTATCGTAAGGTAAGGTTAAAATACCTGCTGTTGATGGGCCGCTCCAGAGTGTCCACACGGACTTCACGGAGGGAGAGCATGGAAATTTCCAATACCTCCCTCTCTCAGCAGAGCATCTGGTAGGTGCAAGACAGGGTTATGCACTGCATATCCCCAAGCAAGTGATCCTTGTTCACCTTCCGACAGCAGATGGACTTGCTTATGGTCGGCATTTCAGTGCAGTGACCACACAGACACCAGGTGGTGTTACCCACCCTCTCCGCACCTGAAGGAACCGACGGCTGCTCCTCAGATGAAATCTTGTCCATCCTTTCTCTCCTCCTCACTGGCTCGAAGGCATGAGCCATTGGGTTTCTTTGGATCCCCTCGAAATACTGCTCAGCCTCGTCTTCTGACATGTTTAACTCGGTGAAATGTACGCCTGTGACTATCTCGAATCTCCAACCAACCAACCTCGTGACTTCACCAGAGGCACGACAGCAGTATGGCGGCAAGCCAGAACGAAAGCTTACATCAGCACCAAATATAAATTTATTTTATTTTAACGTGTAATCATTTTTTTTGCCTAATTTTTTCTCAAATAAATTCCAACACATTTAAGTCTGTACAAAACTCGCAAAAACTGGGCTGTTTCATGTCCACTTGAGCAGCGAGGCAGTTGGTTCTATAGTCTCTGGTAGCCTGGGCCAGAGCGGTAGATGGTTCTGGCCTGGGCCCTCCCGTGACGCCCCTCCCCCTGTAGGAGGGGTCGACTAGGGAGTCCCGCCCGAATAGGGCTGAGAACAAGGTCCATGGGTCCATGGCTGACACGTAACAGAAACGCTTCCGCTGTCTCCTCAAGCACGTCACCTGGTGACTCACTCACCATAGACGGAGGGGCGCAGCTATTTCTGAGTTGAGCGAGAGCCCTTTCTGATGTTTAACTTCAGAAACCTTAATGTCTGGTGTTATGGTGCCAATTTGTTATCAGACAGTAAGGGATGACAGACTAAATTGTAAAACTTTAACAGATTTAAACAAAAACTGACCAAGATTGAAATATAAAAGAAAAAAATATATATATTTACAGTTCCTTTGGTGGGGTTGCTTTGCAATGTTCTGGGACAGGAAAATGCTCCAACACAGGCAAAAATCCACAAAAAGCTCCACAGGTCTTGAAAAGAGTGATAGGTCTGGTTAAAAGTATCCTTCTCCTTGCAATTTCTCCTACTACTTTACTCTCTCAATTTTTCTCCTTATATACTCTTTTCTAGCCCCATCCCACCTTCCAGACTTTTTTTCAATTCTCTGGGACTTCCCCTTTCAGACATGCCCAGGACATGCCCAAAACCTAGCTCCAGACAGGCTTAAAAAAATGTCAAAACTGCCATTTAGAGGCTTGTTTTTCACAATACACCGGAAACACATCGACCTGTGGAGCAGAACGAGTGAAGACCTTCTCCACACAGACACTAGAATTACCCGTGTGTAAACACCCCGCATCTTTCCTCCGGGGTGTACAGTGAACATCATATGACACAGTGAACATCATATGAACATCATATGACACAGGAGCCATGGAGCCAAAATAGCAGACAGCCTCACTTCCACGCAACCCGGAAGAGGATTGAGCACGCTGATGTGTACTAACCATACCGCTGGAACCAGTCCAGCAAGCAGTGTCAGTAAATTTCTGGCAATTTGCATCCGTTCATGAAAGTTTTCTCACTGGTGCTGCACCGGGATGAAACCAGTGAACCGAATCAAAGGATTTTGAGTGAACGCACCCGCCATTGTATGATGAGAGGGTCCCACAGTCAGAATTCAAATTTGCCACATTGTCTGACCATATACTACCCCCGCAGGTAGAACAACGCAAACCTCAGGTGGTTAGCTAGCCAGTGTTTCATAAACAGGCTATAGCTGATGAAGCGCCAATTTGCGGATCTGTGTTGAGTGGAAATGCAGAGAAAACACTGGCCGCATGCACCGTGTCCCTCTCATCAGCCCCGTCAATGGAGGGGAGAGTCACGCTGTTTACCCCGGTAGGGTGTCCCAATGACCATGAATGCTAACATCTGAAACAGCCAGGGTGTGTAGCATGAAATAATGACCGTGAGGTCATATTCCCCAGAAGATGGAACATGCTGGCGTATACTATCCACGCTGCTGGAGCCAGTCCAGCTAGCAGTGTTAGGAAGTTGCTGGCAATCTGTCTCAGTTTGTGAATGTTTCCTCATTGGTGCCGAACGAGGACGAAATGAGTGAACCGAATTGAAGGATTTAGAATGAACTCACCCGCCACTGTATAACGGAAGGGTATCACCATCAGAATTCAGATTAGCCATATTTTTTGACCGTGTAGTACCCCCGCGGGTAGAACAACACAAACCTCGCCGGCGTTAGCTAGCCAGCGTTTCATAAACAGGTCATTAGCCAGTGAAGCGCCGATTTGTAGATCTGTGTTGAGTAGAAATGCTGAGAACACAAGCCTCACGCACTATGTCCCTCTTATTAACCCCATCAACAGAAGGGAGAGCCATTCTGCTTTCCTCGGTAGGGTGTCCCAAATGACCATGAATGCTAACATCTGAAACAGCCAGTGTGTCAATGTGTGTAGCATGAAAACATAATGATCCTGAAGCCATATACAAATAACGCCTTTTATTTGTAAACTTTCCAGAAGCAGGGCGACCAGAAGCTGCACACCTGGCGCGTCTCTGGCGAGGCAGCGGTGGCAGTAGACGGCGTGCCTCTGGATCCGCTGGCTGAAGCCCGCAGATGACCGGCCCTCTGTAGGCCAGCGACTAGCAGCTGCTGAAGGCGAAGTCGGGACCCCAGCAGCTCGAGGGCAGACTCCAGGCGGTTGACCATCGTCTGGACACAGTGGAGTAGAGCTCTTAGGAGATTGGCGTGGGTTTGTGCAATCATGCTGGGTGTACCCAAAGATGGGCGGCATCTTTGGACACACTACTCAGGGCCACGGTCTTGACTTCCGCTGGGCCAGCAGTCCGATGGTGAAGTCGTCACTCCAACACGGAAGGGAGGCTGCGGGGGCAGGGGCATCTCCTTCCGCTCTGCCGCTGTCTGTAATAACCCGGGTAGGTCGTCAAGCGAGTGGTAGTGTTCTGGGAGAGTTCATTGGCCCTGAAGAGGGCCGCTGCCAAGGCTTCGAACGGATCACTGCGTGCTCTTAGGCTGGCCCCGAGCCAGCCTGAAGGGTGCGTCTTGCCCGCAGAAACTGTAGCTGCCACTCACGCTCCTCCTAGGGGAAGCGCTTGCACACACGGCACAGGAAGCAGCCTCCACCTGGTGCCGCCAGCCCAGACAGATGGACAGTCATCGTGCTGGCCCAAGGGCACCATGGAGGAGGCACATTGGAGACAACCTTTATCCATAACTTTCACGACACAAGATAGTGACTAAAATTCACTATCCAATCTTTCATCAGGCTGAGTAATAATGGGAGACGAGTATTGGCAGCACCGATGCTGTATAGGAGGTGAATGTACTACCATTTCCTGTGGAGCAGGTGAGTGCAATTTTCTTTCTCAGGCACTGGGTAACTAATAGCAAAGCCCGTTAGAGGGTGGAGCACGTACGAAATAGAACGTACTACTAGGTTACCAACTGGCGACCATTGATAAATTACGTTTCCACAACGTGCAGAAGATGAACTGAAAACATTATGAAGTTACGAAGTAATGTCGCCACGACGAATCCTGAAATTTCACTTTTCCGGTTGTCACGACGTAAGTAATTACGTTGCCACAACGAATCTAAGGTCGTCCGGTTACGTTGTCACGACGTCTGGGCGACGTAAGCGTGATAGCTGGGGAGGCATTTTACAGACAACAGTCGAAACAATGCTATGAGCCATTCAACAACCGAATGGCAGTAGGGATGGAAAAAACCTTGAATCTTTTGGTCCTTATAGATTAGAACTTGTTGCATTCACTTGTACCGTTAGATGACACTTGACGGCAATATGTATTTATTTATTTATTTTCTCTTCCCTGGCCCATGTGAAGGCAAACGGCTCGGGCATGCAGATGAAAGTGATTGACTCCAATAGGCCATTTTGAGTCGGCTAAGCACTTAATAAATTGTGTCTTAACTGGCACTGTGGGATTTCTCTTGCGTCCTTGTGAAACTGTAAAAATGGGTATTGCTCTTTTTTGTGTATTAGAGTAACAGCCAACGTTAAGTTCCTGGTCTTAATGAACAGCCTCCATTCTTATTACAATTTCCGCATGTTATTTTCTAAGACCCCCTAACTGCCTTTTCATTGACACCTGAAGCGGAATAACCAAACTAACGAAGACTGTCAACAAACTTCAACCGATTAAGCCAAATTACTCTGGCCGATAACTTTATTGTTACTCGCAGGAAGAAATAGTGGAAAGTACTCAAACCCCAATTGCAGAAACTGCCTCGTGGAAATAGCCAACCTGAAAAACTGAATAGTGTTGGAGAATCAAAAAATTGCGCGATTTTTAGATTCTTGAGAGGGTGGAGGACAATACAGCCATCATTCCCTCGAGAAAAGGCTGTATCCTTTGTAAGTGCCTCCCATCCCTTTTTGATAACGCATTAATCTTTTGAATAATCAATTCGTAAAGGCTATAAATTCTTTCAAACCATTTTATACTTCAAAGATTGCTGAAAACATAATAGCACATTTTTGCGGGAAGGTAGTGCAGTTTCCGTGACTAAAAGAAGTGATGAGACTCCTCGTCGCAAGCCAGAGCCAAATGAGTCAGTCGGGCATCGTCATGAATCACTACGTGCAAGAAAGTGAGTTGTCCCTACCAACGTCGTAGCACACATACGTCTGTATGGTTTACTGATGCCACTGCTCAAACTGTACGACGAAGCCGAATCGAAAACCAACCGAAATCACGATAAAGCTCCTTACCTAGCAAAACAATGACAATGCAAACATTGCACCGGGATCCAAAACCATAATAACGCCAAAAATAATACAGTAAATATGAAATACAAGAAAGTCAATTAGTACTACTCTTTGAAAGCTTTTGGGTAACACGCTCTGAACACTTTATTGCTTTGGGTGCACCATTAGTGTTTTCCAATGAGTGGATCAATGGAAATAATAGCTGGTCTATTATGAAGCATATTATATAAAATTGTATGGACGTTGCATTGCATTCAACTCCAGTACAGAGCCAGCTGAGAAATGGCCACGAGATGGCGCTCGTTGACAGGAAAAAACTACTAACCTGTGTTCTGTAAAACATGCAAACAAATAAATCTATTGATAAAAGGTATCTTAATACTAGTTCATGAGTCATTTTGGGTACTTGTTTTTTTATCTATCGTAAACTGTCGAACACCTTTATTGCAATATTGCAATAATATGAAAGTGCATTATTAGCTGTTGCAAATTGCACCAGACATTCAGCATTGCTTGAAAAAAATGAGCATTGATATTCTGGAAATGTGTAATCCGGCAGCATAAAAAGTGCTGGGAGTAATCACGTAAACGAGAGCGGAAGCTGACCCTGAGCCTTAGTACAGGAACCCGTGACGAGGAACTTGCAGCCTGTTTCATATTCCATATGATGTAATATTGTACTAAAACCGCAAGGGGGCGACACCAGGACATTTTTTTCTGACAAAAAACCTGGGAAGTTCATCGATCGATTTGAGGTAATGTTTAGTGACATTTTCTTTAAACAACGATATATGATTTGGACATATTATGTGCCCCTTGTTTGACTGATTTGCACGATTCTTCCGCATATTATATATTAAATCCAGCATATTATGTCTGTTTGATGTGTCATAGCAACAACATCAGAGAGGAGATTAACAAGAAAAAAAAACCTGGAACTTAAAAATGCAATGATTTTGTAATGCAGCTCCATAACATGCGATGATCCCGCTGCGGCTATTTGTAAACAGCTCTGATCTGGTGACTGAGGTGCCTATAATTAGATACAGGCACTGCTAGAACGCAGAGTGATGGAAGTTCCAGGTAATCTTCGGCAAATTTCAAGAACATTCAAGAAGCAGTATGTTCGGGAACAGTGTATCCATTCGCAAAAGGGTGTAATAATTCGAAATACAAATATATTATTGCATGGGAAGCGGTGCATGTACAAGAGTGGTCGATCTTAGTTATGGAACACACTACGGTGCTATCAAGAAAGAGCAAACCTACGTTTGGTGTATGTCAGTTGCACAATACAAGGGTGATTCACGCCACTCTTCCTATGAATGAGGAATAACCAGGTGCTGCAAGAGTAAAACGCTACCGGCTGCAGTTGCATCGTCGGATGAAAGTTCTGCTTACTGATTTTTTCCCCCAGCTGCATTGACCACAGTGTCTGCACACTAACACCACAAGCGATACAAAATCGGAGTAAACTTTTGAACCACTATGCAATAAATGTGCATTATTGAACACATACTCCGTAATTCCACATATCAGCCTTCACATTCAAATAGCGGCTGCCAAGAGATGAACATTTTTGACAAACATATTTCTCTTTCGGTTTCACTAAGAGAAAAATCACCGCGCTCTATGGATGCAAAATAAATTACTAGGAACTCAAAATTGAAATAAATAAATAAATAAATAAATAAATGCCGGGGGGGGGGGGCTGGAGCTTATCGAAACAGGCCCACGTGTGCCTTGAAGAGCGCTTAAAAAACTATCCAATTGCTGTAAAGGGTGAGAAGTCAATACAAAAAGGCTGACCAATAAAACATCGGCTCAGTGAAATACACCACGCCTACAAGAAAAACCTATAAATACTTCGGCAGTACCAGAATGTAACGCAGATCAAGTCACTCCGGGTGGATGGTAGATAATCGTGCCAGAAGAGTATCAGAGTATTGGCTGGGAACATACACCTATCGAAGCAACAGGGCTTGGATTACTTGTGCACTGCTTTATAGTGTGAGCAGTCCTGTTCAGGAATATACATTTGGAGCTTACCCTGCATTTGTGGATTACAACTGTGCGAATTCAACATGACTCTAGAAGAACTTGTTGGATGCAACATCACTGATAAGAGGTAGGTCGCATAATGTCGAAGCATCGGTGTATATCGTATTCTCGAAAGTAACGTTTGAATATAAACCCGCTGACTTGATGCAGTGTGTAAGATCAAGCGTGCATTGCAAGGAGTAACTGTAACTGCATTTATACCAGAGTGCGCGCTTTGTTTTGATGTAACCTATCCTACATGATCCATTTGCAAACGCTAACAGCCTGTTCATTCTTTTTGAAGAATGGAATCGGTCGGTCAAGCCTTAGAAGAATTACTGGTGGCTGCACAGCGGCAAGACTGTCTCACGGTCGGAGTCTACGAATCTGCGAAGCTAATGAATGTGTGAGTATTGTTCTTGCTCCTGAGAGTGCCGAAACGCACTCGACTGTGACATTAGTCGGCATTTTTACATGTTTAACTGTGCACATTCATTATGGTAATATGCCGATAAAGAATAACACTGCAATTGTTTTGAGCGCGGTATTAAGTAGCCTTTTCTGCTCAACAGCGATCCTGACAGTGTGGTTTTGTGTGTGCTGGCGACCGATGCGGAAGACGAGGACGACATCGCACTGCAGATTCATTTCACGCTCATCCAAGCATTTTGCTGCGACAACGACATAAATATCCTGCGTGTGTCCGGCTTGAGTCGCCTGGAACAAGTCCTTGGAGAGCCAAGCACCGCGGACAGCAACGCCAACGAGCCCAAGGACTTGCACTGCCTCCTAGTCACCGTAAGTATCCGAGCTGGATTTCACCTCTTTACTAGTATTTAACTCTGTTATTTAGTCAATCGTGTTAGTTTTAACCACCGTGAAGCGGGCTAGCATTACTGCCGCTGATGTAAAGCGGTCATACCTGGAGTTTTTTTCCAGTTTGGGGTTTGAATAATTATGGCTGGCGCGTATGCAAATTAGCTGCTGAATAGGCTACAGGTTAACACTTGCTTGGACCGGAGATTGTACTTTTGGCTTGAATTTTGGCTTGATGGGTTTTTATTTTTACGGTTATTATAAAATTGGCACGTTTTTGCTTTCAGAATTCGCATGTGGACTCCTTGAAGTGCCAAGCGCTAAAGGACGTCGGCAACTACTGCGAGGAGAGTCGCTGCAAAAACCAGTGGGTCCCTTACCTCGCCTTGCAGGAGCGTTGAAGGAACTGTCAACGCAGACGTGAATGCGTTATTGGCAAAGTGAAGACGTCATTCTTCATGGATAAGAACGACGGTCAAGAAGGCATGGTCCGGTGACTGTCGCATGCACGGTCTGCGGCAGCCCAAGTGCCGGGAGCCGTGTGAGTGAAAGGTCAAAGGGACAGTTTGCTCACGGCAGCAACCGCGCTCTCTTCCTTTGCGATGTGGAACAACTCGGTGGCGGCAGAGGGGAGTTGCAGGAAAGTGAGCCGGAGTCTCGCGGCTCCTTGCCGAGAGCTGATGGAGCAATCAGGGGCGGCGGTGGTGTGGGAGTGGACTTGCAGTATCGTTGGAAACTGGGACTCCCCCTATCGATGTTGGGACTAACAATGGGCCATGGCACCCGTTTGTGAAAAGAACATTACGGACTCTGGAATTAATGTGATACTAAACTATTCTAAGCAGGCATGCATTTTTTTCCCTCAATATATGAAGGGCACTAGTTGCCTGCTGTAAATGTGCAGAAAGAGATGAAGACTGCAGCACAAACATTGCATTTGTTTAATTCATGGACTGAGAATGGAAAATGATGGATTGCTATGAATTTTTAACTTATAAATAATTTAAAATGGTAATATATGCTCAAACTACTGTGTCAGTCTTTGAATATTGTAATAAATTATTTGAAACCTTAACATTTGTTTGCATGTTTCTTTACATGTTAACTCAAATTTTAAAGATTTGATGGTTTTGCCATACCCTTTGGATGCACATCCAGTAAACTAATGGGGGATGAGTCTGCCACATGTGCAGTGGGGATAATGGTCATCCATTGAAATATTTTGAATATAGTTACTGTGAACCTCTAACATTGCACTTGCTAGGTGCAAGTAGAACTGCATGACTTGCAAACTCACCCACTGACTAACTGGGTGATTCAGTTGCAACTTTGTCCATTCACTTCAACTTTGTACTTGAAGTTCCCATAAAGCTAATCAGTGAGTCAAGGCGATGCAGTGTGCGTACTATGATTGGACTGGAAACTTCTGAAAACTGACCAAAAGTGTACCCATCTGACCCATTGGCATACTTATTTCCAAATATTCACATCTATTTACCCTAGACTTGTGCAGTATTTACAGTAACTCTCCAACACACACCCTATAACGAGTCACAATTTATGCTTCTGCTGGTCTGCCTCAATTGTAAACGACCTATAACGCAGGAAAGTTAAACCTGGTTTGAGAGCACATTGACCTGCACATGCTGGCCAACCACAGGTATGATTGTAAAAATGGCCTAACATTCAGGTAATGCAGAAGGAATATGACCGCCTTTGTCCAAATGTCATGAGCTGAGCACAGTAGACCGTTTTTATTCTGAACCTCAGACAAATTATGCTGCACATAGACCTCATTAGAGACTGCAACTATCAAAAATAGGAATGAACTTGTGGTTCCTCTGTTTTAAACCAGAAAACATTATTTTTGGTGTACAATTTTTACTTGTTTATTTGCAAATTAACATACCATCACTGTCAACTAGTGCCATAAAAGCAGTAGCAAGCAAGTTCAGCTTTTCCAAGATGGTAAGGACCTCGGCAGATAGGTGTCAGTTGCAATACAAACCACCATATTAGCTTATGTTAAGTTAGATTAGGGGCAACCAGGTTCATGTTAATACCCTGGCCTGAACTGCCCTCGGGTTTCTGCAGCTCTGGCAGACAGACTAAATTTCCCACTCAAGTGATAAGTGTAATTCTGGAACGGCAACTCCGCAACAGCCAAAATGTATTCCAATCCTCCAAATGTATGTGTTCGTGGAGTCCTATAAAGTGCAAGTTACTTGAAGTGAGGTGAGAAGACTTGAAGCTGGAATACTAAGGGTACTGCTGCTTTAATCTCGATTAGACTCCTGAAAGGGTATTACTTAATTGTACAATCTTTATAAAGCTACAGCAGTACAAATATAAGCAATAAAAGCACACACAAATTGTTAAAACAAAACAAAAGCGGATACCTTCACTACTGAATACCATTCCAACATACAAAATGTATTTCAAGACACAGCGCCAGAAAATGCTACAGTAGTTATGTTTATAATCAGTTTTTTTTTTCTCAGCAATAAATCTGCAGGGAGTTAGCAGATAATGGTTATTGCTTTTATGAGCTCCAACAGTGGTTGGGCGGGCTGCCTCTCCTTGCTTCCTGGTATCTGCGTCACATCCTCTGTTCAGCAGTAATATTGTGACACCATGCCTTGGGAGTGACAGGGAATGAGAGGGAGTCCGAACGCCAGTGACGCAGGAGAGATGTTTAATTTGGCAGATATCATGCAGGGAGCGGGATAGACCAGTCTCTCGCCTTAGTGCTGCCAATGGGAGTTCACTTGACAAATCTGGGCGGTCTCTGGCTGAGCTCAATGCACACACACACACACACACACACACTTATTTGAAATAGAGCCTGCAATGAAATAGACAAATAAATTACTAGCTGCCGTTGACCAACAGACCATAAGTTCCTTGGAGAAGGTTGCTCAGATAGAATGGCCTTTTCCCTGTTTGTAAGCCAAAAGGGATGATGACATCCCCCTCCCACAGCTGCAGCTTTAAATGAGCGGTGGTGCCGTTATTGGGTGGGGGTCTTTGGCAAGCAGGAGAAAGTCCAGCCATAGAAAAAGGCTGGACTCTAGCCAAGGCCTCTAGCACTGCTGAGTTGGCTCATTACTCTGTCCTCTGCACACTTGTGCCCTCCAGCCCCACCAAGCTTGCTGTAATACACATATGGTTGAGAGTCTCCACCTGCAAATGCTTACTCTCAAATGCATCTGGTCCTTTATTTTAAATCCACGTTGAATTGAGAGCTCAGCGTGCTTCTTAAACCTCTGTTTGGCACCTATGGCAGAGCTCATTAGTATTGTATTCTATGCTGTGTCTATTTCTGCCAGCAGTCGCTAGACTGCATAAGGTAAGAGACTCAGAACACAGCGGGATTTGACAAAAAAGCAGAAAACCAAACTAAATTGTGGAGTAACACAGGTTTTTATTGCCCTGTTTTCTCACTGAAGACCCATTATTAGACTCTACTCTGCACAAGCATGCATTTTTTACAGAGTAAAATGCGTATACATGGGGTACATGAGCGAGGAGGGACAAAAAAGTACAAAAATGTTGGGATTATTTTTGTGTTTTTCGACCAAACTACCAATCTGACAAACCAAACGAAGGAACCCTTTGACAAACTCTAGTTTGGACTTTATCATTAAAATAAGCAAAACGAAGTAGAAGTTGTAAACAGCGGGCACTCTGGGACAGGCATATTGGGATGAATAGAATAGGCTCTTCACAGCTTCGACCACCACAGCCATTGAACATAAGACAAAACTCACCTAAAAATCTGCATTATTAACGTGCTCATTCAGTCAATCACAAATCCCCAGTTTGAGTCAAAAACATTGAGGAAATTACATAAATATAATTGTTATGCACTGAATGTGCAAATTACATTTAAAAATATTCCTCTCAAATGTTTCTTCTAGTGGCCTTGGTAAATCATAAAAACTGCATTCAATTTCCTTGAGGCTTGGAGCACAGTTGAATCAATAGTGCCACATACAGGGCACAGGGAGGTGTCAGCCAAGGAAAAGTAAACAAAAATGAAAATATGAAAAACAAACGAGGTTAAATGTCAAATGGAAGTAATGGTATAGACAGAATGTGTGGAACAAACAGGATTAAATAAACAAACTGATGCGCAGTGGCAAACCTGGATCAAGAGCACAACACAATGAAAACAAGACATGGTCAAAACCTACTGCCTGGACTCTGAGGATGTATTTGAGGACTGTCTGCGATGCTGTAAAAGCCACCTATTGATGTAATCATTTGACCAACCAATGGTGTACCTTTATCATTCACTCATTCAGTCACAGGCTTTCGTGTTGATAGGGTTAGCCACCATTTTCATGCGGTCCTCACGATAAATGACAAGGAGCACTTCATTTTTAAATTGCATCCTCAACACATTTCTCAATTACTTTCAATTTATCTCAAAACATTGAAAGGAAACACAACATAATGCTTAAACTACAATAGGGGAGAAGTAGTCGGGCCAGCCGGACAAACTATGAGTAGTTAATGCTATTCAACCTTCAAACATCCAGGTACGGTTGGGAATGTAGTGGCAAGATACATACACTGTGGCTGCAGCAAGTTATATTGACCAAAATGTGTCTATCTGGGAGGTAGAGAATGGCAGATTCATGTTTTGTTTTCTTCTAGCTGCCATTCTTCCCAGATAGCAAGCACCTCCGCTCCGGATCTGCCCCGGCTCTGTGCCGACTCCAGCTGATCCAACTCAGATCAGCAGATCTGGAGCGGAGATGCTTGGTATCTGGGTTTCTTTGGCCCACATCTGTAATGAAATCCGCAGTTGCTCAGTTGCACAGGTGCTCTGTTTTTAATACATGGGTGTAAACTAAATTGGTTTCAGGAATCAGGCAAACTATTCTGTTTTATATCACCTACTCACCTTTTGCCATTGCTACCAAATCACAATGTCAGATATCTTTGAATTAACTGATCAAAATAATTACATTTTGAATCCAAGGTTCAGTTGTGATCACACTGAGTCAAAATCTCTTCAATTAGCAATTCTGCCGCCATTTTGGAGAAATATCAAAGTAAATATAATCATGAATCTCTTTCCAACAAGTAACAGGATATCGAATAGGATAGCATTCAATCCATCTTGTTTGACTGGTTTCTGCAATTTCCTGAGCCTTCCTTCCCTCTCAAGTCTGTATCCATACCTCAGTACCAATAATTCCCAATGCTGAAAAAAAAAATCTGTATTTAGGCACTTGCTTATTTTGCTCTGCATTCGTTTTATAAGTCACCTCAAAGAGTATATCTCTGACATAACAGCAAAGCACTACAACAGCCTATAATGACACCTCTCTGAAATAGATACGAGGATATTAAGCAGAGAAATGACAGATGAGCAAATCCTGTATACTATTATCTTGAAATAGAAAGAAAAAGGATAAAAATATTCCTCAGCATAATCATGAATATTGGACCCAGTTTCGTCACAGCTATATTTTTGTCTTTTTATAGGCTACCCTATCATTCGTAATTTCGCTGACCGCAGGAGTGGAAAGCACGCAAGGGAACGTAGACATGTAGCAAATCATACGTCAGACGCAACAGACATCACCATGGAAACCGCAGAAGGATCCACTCGGTTGTTTCTGCTTTCGGAACCGTGTGAAACGATAATATATCATCCATCTTCTGAGGTTGCTCGCGTATCTGGCGATGAAGCTAGGTTGGATTTGAGTTTCTGCGAAATAAATAATGTTCTTAGCCACACTGCACAGCATCTGGATGCTTGAATTGTTCTGTGCGATTGGCGGTTTACGATACATCACTTATTTTGCTCCCAGTCGGAGGGTACCCTGCAGATGTAGGCTACTGGGTAGGAAGTCGTTAAGTAAACATTACTAAGTTATATAAGTGAGGTTAGCAGCTCAATTTTGGAACAGACTCACTAATTAGCTTATTCTGAAATTTAGTTTGTTCATACGGACACTTTTGTGCGGGCTGCGAGAAAGCAGCAATTGAACACTTGGATTCGCTTATTTTTCAGCAAAAAAGGGCAACGTTAGTTGGACAAATATTCTACCATCCCACCTGATTTCAAACACCAACCAAAGATGGTTGAGCGGTATTCATGGAAACTCCGGAAACGTCATTGCCCATTTAAGGGTAAATTAACACCGAGCTGTACACTACAGAGGATGCATTCGTTTACTGTATTTGTAATGGAAGCAAATCTTACCAGAAACAAGTGCGGAAAATTGCTTGAAGGAAAATCACGAAATTGATAGTGGATTTAGTTATTGATCGCTGATTGCTCAGAAACATTGAATTATTGCAACGGAGATTGCACGGTGGTCTCAGATTTGTAATTAGAAACAGGTTTCATGGTTTATTCTTATTTTTGAGATTGTGACTCCTTAATGCACCTAAACATTGATCGTGAGTTTGGCAAGTCTTCTAGCTCACCTGAGACGTTTTCATGTCATGTATTTATTTATAATATTTTATTATAATTTTATTTATTTATTCTTTTTTTTTTGCGTTGTTTGCACTGTGTACCGAAGTTTGGGCAGTACTATGGTGAATGTGAAAAATTGCCTCGTTAATATTTAGAGTGTGTTTTATTGATTTTTTCGTGGATTTGTGAAATGATTGAAGGGATGGGTAAAACTAATCCCACTTTGAACGGAAACAGATGGGAACTTTCTTGTTCAGGGAAGCAAGTGCTCAAATAAGTTAATTTGTTGTATGACAGTTTTGAACTATGCACTTATTTAGTATTATCATGTGCTAACATGTAAGTATAATAAGTAACTCTAATTAGAGTCTGGTGCCATTTCCTGAACAAAATTGGCAACAGTAACAGAGTTGGGTGAATAAAATATTTCCAGGAGCCCTACAAAAACGAATATTAAACAGTCAAAATATTAAAAAGGTTTACTGTAGGGAAAAAGATTATTCATACTAGTACTTGCACTGCTAGATTGTTCTAGCGACTGAAAGTTTCATAGACCTGCCAAGAGGCAGCCATATTACAGTACAATCCTCTGGAAGAAAATTAGCAAAAAATTATATTGGCAGAAAAGGTTCCATATAGCAGATTCCGCAAATAATACACAATAGTTCACAGCTAATTTATGAAAATACACAAATACAAAAATGAATACTTGGATAAAATTATGGTATTATTATGATCAGTATGGAATGTGACAGGCAATCCCTGCCTCCATTTTAAAATTTCCTCAGAATTCAAATATTATCCATAATTTTAAACCCAACTGACCCCAGCAGATGAGTTGGGTTGAAAATCTAAGAGTATGGTCATAAATAAATGTCCACATAAATGCAGCAACTAAGATATGAAGCAGATTCCGTGTTTTAGTCACACAGATCGCATAGACCCATACAATCCTGGCTGTTGTGCTCGCAAGACATAGGAAACATGGTTATGCTCTACTCTGCATCCAAGATGGCTCGTGAAAATCAATTAATGTGTTGACTTATAGGTGACAAATGCAGATTTGTCAATGGTTTCCGTAATACACCCTGGAAATACTTTATATAGCAAGTACTTCCATACAAGATTTATTTTAGACTGCCGCAAAGAAGACAGAAAACGCCTACTCTTTTAGAGTGGGGAGAGCTGGCACAGGGTTTACAAAGGAAAATAGCCAAAAAGAGACATTTCTGGTTTGCTCCTGACACACACAGACAGAGGCGGAGACATGCTGCCTACCCAACTTGGATTTTTTAATGTTTCTACATAAAGGCTTGATTTGTGAATTTGGAATGACTTGGCTGCCCTACGTGTCTCTCAGTCTGCCAGTCTACGTCTCGGCTTAGGCGAACCATGTTGAGAAGCAGGGCCGCTCAAAAGCAAGGAACTTCAGTGCACTGGAAGAGTGTGCCTTTTGTTCTCAACTGAGGACACCCTACAATATATTTGTGAACTCAAAATTTTAATAAAAATGAAGTAAAATGAAACACAAGCTGTTTAATGACACCATACAATCAAAGGGATCATGCATATACTGCACCGTGTAACTACTTGTTGAATAACTAATTATTCATCTTTAGCAGGACCAATGGTTTGGCTTATATCTCAAAAAGATTACTGGTAATGTTACAATCCTGACCAGGAATCAAATGTGGAATCAGAGTATAATCCAATACTAGGGTTTATTGATAGTTATACGGTAATGCAGTGATCAGATGTCTCTGAGAGGAGGGAGTTTTTCCAGGGGTAGCCTAGATGAATCCACAGCTAGGGCCTTTCTGGAGAGAACAACGTTGCTGTTGGATTAGTTCAAATGTGCATGGAACTAACAAATATCACAAGCCACTTACAATTGCACAGATTATCAGACAAGATAAGGAGACAATTGTAGGTCAACTACATGATGACCCATATTGCTTTTAGTGAAGGGTTTCCAATTTACCACCCAGGCATGGCGTGGATAAGTTTTATTACTGTAATAACTGGTTTATTGATTGGAGGGAAACCAACAATTATAACAGCATATGGTGTTCAGCAGAACTATGTTGTCATTTGCTGCAGTCTATCTTCTTTCTGACCCTGGTTTAAATGTTGTAGTACAGTACCTGCATTTATCGGTTGTACATCGCATTTATTTATTTATTTATTTCACATCAGCAGAACGACCCTATTTCTTCTGATACCACCACTCCGGGCAGTGCATATCCTGGTATTAATGCATTGAATGTTCACATGCTCACATGACCTTAACTCACCCCATAATCCTCTTCATGAGCTTCTGTTTGAACTTATACATAAATAACCCTTCTCTTACAGCTACACTAGAGTGTCGCAAAGCAAGGAAAAACAGGAATTCCCTTCATGTCCTCACATGGGGGTGAGAGAGAGAGAGAGAGAGAGAATTGTGGACATGGTATGGTAGGATTAAAATTGAAAACAAAGCTGCTGTAGGTCATTGGGGAAACTGGGTGTGTAAAAGGTACGTCAGTAAGGGCTATTATGGGACAAACCTGTTGACAATGCCAGGCTGTGTGATTTTAAACAGCGTTTCCAAAGCCATGGAAAAATATATGTGCTACCCTGAGGCCTCGCACAGAAGTACAATGGCTGTCTTCATTGGCTGCTCTGGTCCAAGGCTGCAGTTCAAATGGTCGACTGCAGTAAGAGTCGACACAAATGGGAGAGAGCTGAACCAAAGCCAGGAAGAAAAGAGAAAAAAATCTAGAACAGAGAGCCTTTATTTTCAGGCTAGTTATAGCGGAGCCTCATTCAAAGCTGCTGACAGAATAAAGCTCATAGACCGCTATTAATAGTTCAGCTGGTTGGCTATTTTTAGGACAGTAAAACTATATTTACACATTAAGGAGTGGCAGTTACGTTCATTACACGGGCTAAATAGGGACCAGGACGAATCCTGAATCGGCAAATCCTTTTAAATGCCATTCGATGGTTAGATCTCTCTCTGCTCAGATCTTCCCAGCTAGGCTAATTGTCTGTCCCAGTGGTCTGGGATGGAGAGGCATAGAGGCAGTTGAGCGTGCTAAGTGTAGCAGCATATGCAGAGGCAGGCTATCTGAGGAAAGACTGCGGTGAAGCATGGAGCTTGTATTGGTGAAATTACAGGGCGGCTTTCTGAGCTGCCCTTACCCCTTGCCTCCTTTCATCTGTAACCAGCTCACTACATCAACACCACCCCTCCGCTTTCCACCCCAACCCTGCAGCAAGCAGGGTTAATACCTCCAATTATCTATGCTGGATTATAGCAACAGTAACACAGTTTATTCCTGCATGAAAAATTTGCGCACAGTAGACTGTACTCTTGAAAGTACACTCACAGCAAGAGTGCTAGTCCAGGGTAAGATTTCTCCTGGTTTATTACCAAACCTTATTTGACAATACTGATGCTAAATCAGAAATTCCACTTTCAAGTCCTTAGTGAATAGGGGCCGTATTTCTTTTAACTCTTGATGACACATCACCATTTCAGATAGACGAGTGCAGTGCCCGTTCAGTAGCTGCTTGAGCAGTATTGGTGCTTGCAGCTTTCTTGATTTCCTGAGAACTGGTCAACTGAGCAACTTTAAACTTGACTCTGCAATTCCTGAGATCTTAAGTAATAAACCCACCAAGTTTGAAGTCAAATGAATGAACAGTTTTCGAGATATGTGGACACATATACATACACTCATAGATACATATAAATAAACACAGACAGAGATTCCTTGTTATATAGAATGATAATTGAATTTATATAGCACTGTGATACCAACTAGAGGAACACTACTATGATGAAGGGTAAATGTGCCTCAGCCGCTACCAATGTCTTGCACTTGGGTGACTCAGCAGCCATTTTGTGTCAGAACAATCAGCATACAACAGCTGCAGAAGGAGAAAAGGAATTTTAAGTTTTGATAAATCTAGGAGTTATACCTTTGGGGAGGATTAGCTTGCAAGTTGAAAGAGCCAGGTTGAGAATTTAACCAGGACATTTGGAAACCCCCTAATCTTTTGCAGTGAACATCATGGCATCTTCACCATGGCATGACCACAGAGAATCAGAACCATGGTTGAAACATCTCCCCCTGAAACACGTCCCATTAAATCATGCAGAAAGTTCAGGTGGCAGGAAGTTCAGCAATCCGTAGCGTGAGGGCAAAAGACCGATTCAGGTAGGGAATTCCATTGACAGCTATGAATGCTGAATGCAGTTGCTTGTTGTTTTATTTGCCTGCAGTGATCAGGTGTGTCCTACAGAGAAGATGGGGATTTACCGAGGGTAGCTCTGCTGATATGAGTCAGGGGGTAATGCTTTCAAGGCCCTGCTTATCTGAATGCCAGGGGCGAAAGCACGGAGACTCTGATTTGCATAAAGACCGGGATGTCAGCCAAGTGCCCTCCTGGTGTCTCTCCCTGGGCTTTCCCCTGGGTGGGTGGCTTTCTTTTTCTGGAAAGAGGCGTGAGCGGGGAATCTGGAACACAACACTGGACAGGTCACGGAATCCCAAAGTTCCGGTTCATATCCCTCTCACCTGATGTCATCACTGGTGTTGCCTCTCATAGCCATTACAAAATTGACATTATAAATGGTGGGGAAAAATAAACAAGTAACCACATTTGCATAATACTACTCATCGCTCGCAACACTTCTTCCGGTTGCTCCGAAGCTCTTCCTGTTACAGTGGTGAAGGCAAACAAATGAGGTAAAAGATAAAATAACATCAAGGATATACAGACCAAACCTGCAAACTAGTCCATCTTAATAAAATATGGTATAACCCTTTAATACCACTGATATAATGTTAGTCTACCAGAATTCTGTACTGAAAAAATTGCATATTTTGAAGTCCTTTCACGCAGCTTGGGTGGGCTCATCAAAGACATTGTAAAGTGGGGTTTTGGGTAATGGAGTGCTTTCAGAAATTATTTTGCTTTCTGCTGTAGCTTGGGACATCATGAAGAATTACAGGAAATTCCAGAGCAAAGCAAATCAAATCCATTCGTATTCCCTCATGAGTAGTTGGCAAGTCCCTCTCCTCTGCCTTTCACAGATGTAAAATTATTTAGCCATATGAGTGGTACACAGCTCTGAATGTGTCAAAATGCCATCTTGTGATAATAGTTATGGTGAATAAACCAGCTTTGATCCAACAACTTCTGCAGTTAGTATGTTGACTAAGATTATGGTTTTCTCTTTATTTTTAACATCGCCAATGGCAAAGCAATTCAATGGGCAGCATTTCAAAGGCTTCAGCCATAGTTGGCAGCATAATGTGCACAGCAAGATGAACTCTGATTCTGGAAAAAAAAAAAAATTGCCTTGCTTGAACTGCCATTTCATAGATGAAATACAATTCCACAGACTTGCCAAACACTGATTTTAATATAGCTGGGTAATGGAAGTAATATATATTAGGAATTCATCAAAAAATAACTCACAAAATGAAGACTTTTCGTGCAAAATATCTCAAATTAAAATGAATGGATTCTGAGACATGAACCCTCAGTCTGGCTGACGAGGACCATAAGCACTTTCATGCCTGTACACTTATTTAAATTGAATCGAGGGCTCAAAAGCATATATTGTAGAAGGACCTGAGAGGGGCCAGTGGCTTATCTTTGAGATTTATTTTTGGAGAATCATTTTCATAAAAAGCAGCTGAGGTTTGGCAAATTCATTCCAGCTCTGACCTCAGATGACTCCATTGAAGTTGTTGCACGGCTAAAACCATCAGTTTTCCCCTGGTCTGAATCAGTTGCTAATTGAAAGGTTTGTGGAAGAAGTGGGCAAGAGCATACACAAGTCATAAAGAATTGAATGGCTCAGTGTAGATTTCAGCACAAATTTGAACTCCCCTAAAAAAATCAAGAGTTGAAAGAAACCTCAAGTGTGGCCAATTTCAAACGCACTCTTTTACACCCCCAGCCGCAATCTGGGGTCAATGGGATTTAGGGAGGTGGTGTGTGTGCGTGTGTGTGTGTGTGTGTGTGGGGGGGGGGGGGGGGGGGGGGGCATTTGGGTGGGTAAGGGATCAACAACACTTTTGAGCATTGACCGAAGTCGTGGCAGGGCCAAATCTATGGAAAATAAGAGCCGCTGCACAGTGCAAAACTTGTAGGATCAAACTTGTATAAGACTTTTGAAAAGATATCAAAAGTTTATGAGGTTGGAGACAAATGCCAGGATCGTAAGACAGATAATTTTTTAAATCTGTTTTTGATTACCGTGCACTGTATGTTTCAGGGAGGGGTCATTATTTTGGCAATGTAATTAGATAAATAACCTTTCTCTACCAATGCCCTAAGCACACAAGGCTCAGTCTACATCAGTGAGGTAGCACTTGCACAGAATCACCATCATAAAACAGAAGGTATAGTTTAGTCAGTATTGTGGAGTGACAGATAGAACCAGACTGGGGGAAGAGGGCTCATATTTTCTTCTTCTGTGGCTGATTGAATTCCTCTCCATGGACTGCTGCAGGCCCAGTAGCAGTGACAGACAGTGTCATTCACTCCCCATCGCAAACAAGACATCGCAAGGACTTTGGCTGCACTCTTTTCAAACAATGGAGGGAGAGACACTGAATCAAGCATTGGAGTTGGTTCTGCTTTGAATCTGCAATGGCTCATTCACTCAGTTCAGTTCTCCCCTGGTGCACTGTCACAGTATTAGTCAGGTTGTATCACTGGCGATAACAGTAAATGTGATTCAATTCTCAAAGCCTCTTTCTCTTTCTGGATTTCATTACTATCTGAAACAAAAAGTCTTACCCTCCCACAGAGGAATAGAGACCTTTACTTTCATCAACTGAGTATCACTGCACACCCACAGTTTGTCATCTCTGTATGTGAAATGATATGAGCACAGCAGCGAACTGTGTTCATGATGGGCTTTTCCGCTCAAAAGGTGCAAATTTTTTGGTTTACAAACAGCCCCCCGCATGACTTATAGGAAATTAATGGCCACAGTTTCCCCCTCCACAGTGAATGGCTGACATTACGCTATAAAGATGAAGATAAGAGATTTGTTTATTGAACTGCACATTGGTTTTTAGTGCAGTATACACATATACACAAATCCTGTACACACATAATGCTTCATACCCTCCTGTTCTGTCATAGTACCTTCTTTCTCACATCTTCGCACTGACATACTGTATATCGCAATGCATTATATTCTTTCCTGATATAAATTACCACATACCATCTCATTGTTATCTTTCTCAAAAGACCGTTGTCACATCACATTATTAAACCAATTTGGTGGGACTGCAGACTCTCATGTTGTTCATTATACACACAGATCAGAGAGAGAATTTGTGCATACCCACTCGTTTCTCCTTGTCTAAACATGAAACTCTTAGTCCTGTGGCTGCATAGAGCTGCAGTGCATACTTCCTTGTGGGCACACTTGCAGCACATCCGTATTTACATGTTCATTATTATGAAGTGTTTTTCTTTATTCGCTTGGCTGACTTCTGTAACTTGACAAACAAAGCTAAGTTTCCCACTCTATCTGCTTAAAGAGCAGATGGTAACTCAAGTGCTCAGTCTCTCTCTTGCCCTCTCTCTTTCTCTCTCTCTATCTTTCTCTTGCTCTATTACTCTCTCTATGATTTGCTTTTCCTCTCTCTCAGTTGTTTTGTTTTTGTTTTTGCTCAGGTGCAGGGCAGGGCACCAGTGATATTTTCAGAAGAAGAAAGCTCTTGCAGTGCATGAGTATATCATTAGGCACAGATCAGGGTATAACAGTCACTGAACTGTACACGGAACTGTACACACAGCTGAAAAAGATGTGCTCAGTTTGTGCTCAGCCCTGCTCTCTCAGCTAACACAAACCATTCCCACAAAATTACAAGAACATTCTGTCAATGTTATAATGTTATCACTCCATGGGGGCAATATTTTGAAGATGCTTTGTGTCAGCAGGAAAAAAATATATATTTTAAGCCACTGGTTACCATTGCTGCACTTTCCCTAAGTGCCATTATAGATGGCACACTTCATTGACACTTGGTTTTACAGGTTTCAAATGGCTCCATTTGTTGACTTAGTCTATCAGGAAACCCTTCCTCGCGTTGAAGAAATTAATATCCTGCAGTCAGTTGTCTGCCATGACCACCTAAGCTCAGTTCAGGCAGATTTTCCCTGTGTCCGTGGTGCAGTCAGCAGCCAGTGCCTTGTGAATTAGTTATCTGCTGAGCCCGGCCTTCCCCAGCTGTACAGACATCTGCTTTCCCCCAGCGACGTGTGCCTCTCACTGTTCTCCTCACAATGCTGGGGTCAAAGGTCATCCCAATCTTATTCACAAGCACGTCCCAAAAGTCAAACTTTTCAGACCCCATTGTTGGTGTGTTTGTGTGTGTGTGTTTGTAACTGTTTGTGTGTGTGTGTGTGTGTGTGTGTGTGTGAAAGCTGCTGGTTGTGTGGCCTCCTTAATCCAAACATCCATGTGGCTATCCCTTTGTGCACATAGGCATCCTTGGTAACCACATTCAATTTGCCAACGGTTAGATTTGAGAGTTTATTTTTATTTGGATAGTTATACTGCAAAAAAAAAGGTACTAAAGATAATCTGAAGCATGAATACCTTCCTCTGTGCTGTTGTCTAACATTTGTACACTAATTAAAATTCTGGTTAGGATTGGGAGTATACTTACCTTCCAGGATTCCTTTCATATATTTCTTCGAAACCCATTCAGTCAGCTACCTCTAGAAAAACATTAGTTTGACAAGACAGAAATGTTAATGAGTTAAATGTCACACAAAGTAGTGCAGTTACTCTGAAAGGAAAGGTCAGCGCTCTTTAAACAAGTGATTGCCTCCCTGCAATAAAGCAAATTAAAAGAGTGCAAATCAAGGCTGTTGAGAAATGTGTTTTCTTTTCATTAGCTAAAGATTATAAGCAGGGGTACTGCAGTCTAAATGTCATCAGCATTGTATATCAGAGCAGTGATATAGCATATTTTTAACTACACTTGCAGAGCCAAGTATAAAACTTGATTCATGACATTTTATTTTGCATACTAAATCAATTCTGTTTTGCCGGCCCCGAATAATTAGGACAGTATCTATGAGTGGGAGGTAAATGCAAACTAGCAATTCTATTTACTGCAATATCACTGGGAATATAAATCTTCTCTGACAGGAGGCTGGAAAACTTCTGGAGCTTTTGTTTGTTAAGTGGCTGGATTGAGTGACATGATTGTGGACTCAGGATACTTAAACTAGGCAGGCAAATAATGGCACCCTTGCTTTTCAGGAAAGACACTTGGAAAAATCCCCCATGCCACACTTATCAGAGTAAACACCAACCTGCATTTGTCTGGTCTTTCCAAGTCTGCAGGGGCTTGTGTGCATTTTATGGGAATAACTGAAGAGATCGGATTCTTAAAATGAATAATACAACACCAGTTCGACTGATATTCCTCAGACTGTACAGTAAAAAAAAAAAAAAAACAATTTAGGAAAAATAAAAAAACTGAGATATTCCCACTGCAAAAACTGAAAAATATGTCCACCTTACCTGGTAGTTTAATCTTGTATTAAGGCTAATAACACATTTTTATTACCATTTTTCTTAGTAAGACAAAAATTTGCAAATGGGGTGAGACAATTTTTACTTATTTCAAGATTTGCCAATGGGATAAGAAAATTTCTCTTGTTAAGCACATGGCAAGAGAGAAAAACTAGGGACTTCAGTCTTATTTTAAGGAAAAATTACTTTAAGACAGACACTTATTGTAGTGAAACGATTTCTTGCAGTTTTTTTTTTTGCATTCGATATTACATTTTTCAATTAAAAAAACATGATTCAGGAAAATAAATCAAAATGGAAATCTTTTTTTTTTTTTGTAAATGAACCGTTCAATTGGTTATTGGACATTGTGTCCAGAGTTTTACAGTCTTATCTGCACTCAGCAGAAAGCGCCAGAATAGAGGAGGCTTGCCCGCCGGCACCAGCGCTCTGTACGCACAGAAGGTCGAAGGTCAGGGTTTTAAAGAAAAGTGGGAGCTGGCACTTTCCAAAAGGATGGAAAACAATACAGGAACACACTGGCACCATTTCCCCTGACACAGCTGCCCCTCCCCCACCCCCGGGGTCCTGGTCGCCATATCTGCGTGTACCACTGTTTACATCACAAAGGAGGAGCCCCTCGCACTCTCACCACTCACGCCCTAAAAATAGAAACATGGCCCTGATTCCTCACCCTGCTGTCACCCAGGCTTTACAGGTGACGCCCTGTCTAAGCTGTTCCTATTTTTTAGTGAACAAAGGAAAGTGCAGCAGGGATGTACTTCTCAGAGTACTGCTTAAACACGGCTGGCCTGCACTGAGCCCTGCCGGAGAAAACTCTCTGTCTGCAGGAGAGGCCATATGTGCATATAATAATGCCAAATTTAGGTAAGCACTGGCTGATATTGGACAAACTCATGCACATACGCAAGCACACACAAACAAGCACGCATGCACAAACACAATCACATGCATGTATGTGCACATATGCATGTTTGCACACGCTTGCTTGCATGTGTACACACATGCACTGGTACTTGCAGGCACAAATGCACACAAGGACACATGCACTCGCGCACACACGCCAACCATGTTAAGCTGTGAGCGCCTCACATGACCGTGACATGTGAGCAAATTTTGCGAGCAATCTGAGGACAATCAGTCTCTTCTGTGCTGAATTTGCAAGCGATAGGGTGGGTAGGGGGAGAAAGGTCCTCTCGGGAGAGAACACACAGACAGTCCTGGAACACTCTCTCCTCTGAGCTGAGGACTGCTCGCGGTGCAGTCTCTCTCTCTCTCCCTCTCTCTCTCTCTCTCTCTCTCTCTCTCTCTCTCTCTCTCTCCTCCTCCCCCTCCTTCTCTCCTGCCCTTGCTTGCTCTCCCTCTCCCCCAGCGTGCACCTCGAACTGGCTGCCCCGCTCTGTTACATACCGGCCCCCCGGCTGCGACCGGGGCCTCTGACTTTGGGTGTGTCTGTTGAGCCCAGATGCAGGCTGCAGACGCAATGGTACCATGAGGACAAACATTCGCTCTGCTACTAAATGCTGGGGAATACCCTGCTGCTGAACCCTCCGCTCACTGACCTACATTCTCAGGAGTGCACAGCGGAGTTCAGTCACGTGTTTATTCTTCTCTTTACTCTGAGGTCACAGATATGTGATTAGAGTGTTAATTGCTGAGCATTTAAAATGCACATGTATAAATTTCAAAAGATAATTGAAGGGCTAAGAACCAGAGTGATCTAACACCAAAAAATGAAAATTAGAGTTTGGATCATATTGTGACAGATGTTGATAAGATTGATAATGCAAAATAGGTGTCATGATGTGTATGATACCCGTGAACAACATTGTGAGTAATATATATATATATATATATATATATATATATATGCACTTTTTTTTTAAAACTTTGACATCTATTATCTAAAAAACAATGTTCTGTGGGTTAGACCGCTGTGGTTTAAAGTCTTTCTATTGATCACAGCAGTGTTCAGGAACACTAATGTACCAAAAAAACTGAAAAATTCTAAAGGTTAAGGAACATAACTTTCATCAATGTAAAGGTTTCCTTTGGGAACAAGCATAAGGGGTTCAAATGAATTATTAAACCAATAGCAACAACTTAAGCACCAATGGGACACCAACCCAATGTATTTTCCAGCAGTGTGCAAAAGACAGAGTGGCTTTCTCAGTGCAAGCAATAAACTTAATAAACATCATGCACTCAGCAGCAATGTCATGCACCAGCGGTAGCAGTTGCATGAGTCGTTATCTGGGGATTATACAAACGAGTTTGCTCGTGGCATTCTCCAAGTCCCAGTGCTGCGAAACTAGATATCAGGCCAGAGGCTGTCCCAGTCTATCAGTGTGTCAGCGAGAAGCAGATTTTTGCCCGCTCGCCTGAAAATATGTTACAGTGGTTATTTATGGTCGGTGCACGGCAGCGCCTCGCTGACTCAGTCCTCAGACGGGGAAAACACGACTGTCTGAAAAACGTCTGGAAAGTGACTGAACCGCCCCGTAATAATAATTATGATCGAAGAGACCACACGAGCTAAACAACTGTACGCACGCATTCACTTCACGCAGAGGTCTGGGACGGACAGTCTTTTGCCTCTTATGCAGTCGTGCCCCTGTCCACAAACACTGCATCTTTCTTCAAATAGACACGCGAAGGAAAGAAAATATACGCGATGGAGACATTTCCCAAATCATGCTGGCAAAAGAGGCGGTCACGGGTCACATCAGTCGGAACCGCGAGAGTACCAAAAGCCACGTTAGCCAGAGAAACGCTGTAATTCCGTGTAAACAGACACAAAGGAAAGACCCCGGAACACAAAACAGTGAAGGAGTTTTCCTCTTAAGTTCAAGATGTTACTCATCAGCTGGCGGTGTCCTTCCCCCGCAATGAATCTTAAAAATAGGATCTTGCTAAATGTCAGGAGATTTTAAAAAAGTAACTCCTAAATATCACAGTGGTATCATTCAACATAAAAAGCAAAACATCAGGATTCTGTTTACGGCGGTTGCTTAGATGTTTCAATACTCGTGTAATTTCAGAAGGCCACACATTGTTCAGTAAGCGCAATTTTAAACAAGCCCAGTGTCCTGCTAGGAATGCAAACTGCATCTTATTGTCTATGTTCATGAAACTGTGCAAAATTTGTTTTTGGCAGAATAGGGAAGAGAGAACTAAGGCTTACAATGAATTCTGCCCGAAACATGACAACTGTGGGTTGTCAAACTGCCAGGTCGCACCTGTAAGGTGGTGGCGGCGGTGGTGGCACGGGGGGCGGGGGTGGGGGGGGATGGGGGGCAGCACAATGTGGAAAGGTGTGTTTGTTAGCATGTTAGTGCTTGCCTGCGGGCGTGTGTACATGTTTAGTGTCTATGATTTTGTGTGTGTGTGTGTGAGACGTGTATGTATGAATACATTTGAGCAGGTGAGTTTGGTTTGTGTGTGTGTGCGCACGTGTGTGTTTTTTTTTTGAATTTGCATGCTAATGTGTTTGTGTGCATCTGTGTATGTTAGTGTACATGTGTGCATGCATACGTGTGCACGAGTTCATTTGTATGTACCTCTGTGCACGCGCATCTGTATTTGTGCATGTGAGCGTGTGTGTGTGTGTGTGGGTGTGTGTCTTTGGGAGGGGGTAGAGGTGTACAACGCAAGAGAGAGCAGCTGTTAAACCTCCCCCCACCCAAAAAGAATAAGACCACAGAAAGTTACAGGTCTGCAAGACCGCACACAGGAGTCCTTCAACACACTTCAAAAACTCTGAACTACTGGATCCCCCACCCTCCTGCATGGACAGACACCTGTTGTAATTTCACAGAGTCACCCTGTGGCCAGACCTGCTCATTGAGATGTGAGCTGAAGGGTTTTGGCTGTGCGGTATTGTGCGCAGATTGGCTCAATGCCCTGTGGACCAGCAGGGTAATTAACACATCCTGATAAGAACCTGCATGTGCACCTGGTTCATTTGCATGGTGCACATACGTGGAAGCCAGTCAAACCTTTAAAATATTTTAATCCCATAAAACTGGCAGACCCATGCATGGGTCTATCAAATGCAGCTGCTGTATTCAAACCTTTGGAACGCCAGGCCTATTTTAAATTCTAGTAGAGATACCAATATTTCCAACGATCCCAAAAACGATCCTGCTGAATCACAGGGAAATGTGTATAAAATAATGTACAAGATCAAAATATTTTCCATTTGATGTGATGCTGTGGCCATAAAATATGACATCCAAAGTCTGAATATTTCTCTCAATATTTGTGCTGTAGCTTGTGTGAAGCACAGCAACCAGCAGACACAGAATATGTAGGTCACATTTTCTTACAGGATGAATCAAAAGATTTTCCTGACTTTGAACAAACTTTGGGCTAAACTGTAAGAGTTTACGCAATTACACAAATAATTCCAAATACTTGCAGGAATAATTAGTTTAATATAGAACCTTCTGATTGCATTAAGGGGCCCTGTCAAATTCAAGGATTCTTCAGTGAACAAAAGGATCAGATCAGGGAGTTGTCATAGTATTTACAACTACTGCATTTACAGATGCAGGATTATTGGCACCATTGATATTGTGTGTCTGCACATAACAGACAATATATTAAATGATCATTTTAAATCCAGATATTAAGGAAAACTATATAATTTCATTTCAATACACCTACTCTCATAAAATGAGACCTTTTCATCAAAAGGCACAGGTATAAAAATTATCTGCACCTCTAGTTTTGCACTTTTTGAATTCACACTGGGCTAACATGACAGTTCTGCCTTGTTCTATATATTTTGATAAAATTTCAGGGGATTTTTTAAACTTAGTAAACATAGTAAATATTTCATTGATATTTGTTTTTTTTTTTGTTTTTTTTTTCAAATGATTTGCACGTCCCTCACCAGTTAAGTCCACACGTTTTCAACTGGATTTAAACCCACAATCTTAGAAAGTTATTACTAAACATGAATTCTATTTTCACTTGACCTAGTCCAGCTAAAGTTTTGTTAACGTTTGAAGTTGGAAAATCCACCAACAGCAAATCGCAGCCTAAATTTAATATGCTGATGGTGATTACGGACAGAAAGGTCAATTTTGGCCTCATCTGACAATAAAACTTTCTTCCACTTCAAGCTTTTGAGACCTATTAAGTCCAAGGTATAGCCAACGGCTGCATTCCTCATCCTTTGATTCTTTATTGCCTCCCTCACCATCTTCCTGACTATTACATGGACAACATGCATTTGTTCTCTTCTTAGCATGCTTGCAACTTTTCCAAATGTTTGTCAATTTTAGATCTTTTTGCCTTTAAATAGCTAATTATTAGTTTCATGGATTAGTGTATTTTTGTGCTTATTTCCTCATTTATGGAGGATAATTAATATCCGCCTCTTTGGCATTTAAAAGTTGTTTGGTCTTGTCGTGGCAATGGATGACAAAGGAATTTTGTGTGCATATTAGATATAGATATAGCTCATTTTTAAACCCAAGTGATACGATATAGTTCCTTTTGACTAATGCACTATGACCTTACGCAAAAAAAAAAAAAAAAGCCAATTTACTTTATTGTATTTGCAATGATAAATTTGGATACCTACTGCCATGTTAGCAAAACATGAACACAAAGAGATTGATAACAATATTGATAATAGGGTCCATCTCTGGAGCCAGACAACTTGATTTTTCTGAGAGTATTCTCGGGTAGTCATGTTTAATCCAAACTCAATAATAAGTGGAACTAAGTTAACCGTCAGGCAAGCTATGTTTGGGCTTTACACGCACTTCAACATCTTGAGGTCTGGACTAATTAAAAGATCAATGTGACAAGTGAGATTTTGATAAAGAAAATGCACCTGGCTGTGAAATTAGTGCAGATCTCTCGTCATGTCTGAAAGATGCTGTGATCCTCTGAAGGACAAGGCTGTCCCTGAACTCTGGGAAATATGTCAGATCGTTATCTCCCATCTCCTCTCTCCGGCTGGTCAGGATTACTCTGTCAGCTTTCCCAGCGCTGGGAATGACCCACAAACTCATACGGACAGATGCTCCTCTGCAGAGACCTGCGTTTGAGACAGTGTTAAAATACATGAAATTGTATGTTTTAGCTTATAAGTGTTTATATGATGGTGTATATAATGTTTGTGTGAGATTTAATCTGAGCGAGTTCATGCATACATGTATTGGTGCGCATGTGTGCCTATCTGTATGTGTATGTATGTACGAGTGTGTGTGTGTGTGTGTGTGTGTGTGTGTGTATGTCTGTCTGTTTGCTGAAGTTTGGCTTGTCTGCAGAATGGAGAGGCAAGCCTTGCTATAAGCGCAGGCACAGCTGGTGGGGTGGGTAGCCTCATTCACCAAATGCTCCAGTCAGTAGCCTATTGCGTCCCTGTCCCCCCTGCGTCCCTGCCCCCCCCCCCCCCCCCTTTTTCAACTGTTGCCAGGCAATTAGTGTTCAGATGACCTAGTTCAGCTGAACCGACAGACCTAATTTTTTGCCTTTTCCCTACTTTTCTCTCAAAACTTTAATGAGTCACACTTACTTCCTCTCCTTTCAGTGTAGACCTGCTGACCGTCAGGGGATGTCAAACATACTGCCTCGACAGAGGCAAAATGAACGTACGGCGATAGCATTAATTGCATGGAATTAAAACAATATAATTCATTAACTTCGCCCCATGCGCAGATTCACAGGGAGCTCCACATGCTGGACCTCAGAAGAAGCTGGGCCCAGTGTTCGCGCCAGCTGGGGTACTACAGCACAAAATAAAAGGGCAGTATTTAGCTGAGGTACTAATGTTAAATGAGTTGGCTGGAAATTGCAGTTTAGAAAATAATGGCATGTTTCTATTGAGTGGAATTTGTCAACATCACAGCATGATTTAAAGGTAGAAAAAACATCATTAGCGAAGAGCTATTGGTCATTTTTGAAATTATATATAATTCTCTCTATAAACAATTTACAGTTGAGGGACAAATGTGAAAAGAATGCAATGCAGCACACACCACACACATTTCAATTTGACTGATGAGGATGAATTTCAAACTAATGTAAGAGGCAAACAAATCATAAATGACATTTCCAGGAGACAAGGGTGATTAAAACACAATAGAAATAGAAGAAACACTTCCTGATGAGAATGATTACTGAGGCATAGTGTAATGGAGAACAAACATAGTTCATTATAAGATTTTTACAAGCATTCACCAAGTATCCTCATGCCTCACATAGAGCAAATTATGCTTCAAATAATACACTTGTCAGCAGAAATTAATGCGCTACCGGCAGGGTAGACTGACTGACAGTACATGATAAAAGCCATACACCCTCTTTTTTTTTTTTTTTTTTTGCATGTGAGAGTAATTCAAGTCCACTGCTGAGTAAAGTTCGTCCCAAAAAACACAAAAACGTTCTCTCAGTAGGGGGGCCAAGTACCACCAATGTTAAAACATTCTAATAAGATCATAAGCAAATGTATGTATGTGCTGTCACGTTCTCTTTTGCAGCCAATGAAGCACAGGGCAATAGGTGAGGATGTCCAAGAGATGGGAGGAGGTTGGGAAACCAGTGTGTTTGAAAATGGCTTATGCAACCGTCAAAGAGCCAGGAGTAAAGATAAGCCCATGGGAGATGGGTCTCTCATTATGTGAAGGGTGTACTTTTGGCTTCTAGCAGATTCCGGCTCATTACTGGATTAAAAAGAGGAGATCATAACAAAAACACACACACAAAAAAAAAAACGAAGACAAAAATTTCAAAACCTTCAGGAATGAACACACGTGTTTGTGAACATTCTGCACATACCAATCCCTCTGGTAATAGCAGAGGGCCCAACATCGCCAGACACTGTCCAGCCGTCCTGACTGCTTTGCAGTTTTTCCAACAGCTGCACATTTCCTGTGGCCCTGCACTTGAATGAAAGTATGCCAGCGACATTTTTTTCATAGCAAGGGTTCGCTTAGCTGAGCGCAAGTTTGTATGAGCTGTTTTTGCTATGAAAATGTGTAGAAAGTATGTGTAATTTGGCTCAACTCCAAACGCGTTCTGTGCTGACTTATATACGCAAATGACACTGCAATATACATTTTTAGAGGCCCTTAAAATGCAATGCATATCATTTCACCAGCTGATACAGACCAGCCAGTAATGCAGTGACATAGTGAACTGCTGCTTGTGTTTCAATATTTTTACTGGGGGACTTCCCCTCTTCATTACAAGAAGCAAAATACTTTCTCAGAAAAGTGCCAGTTCATTTCAGAGGCTGCATTGACACTAATGTGTAAGCACAACACTTCACCTTGTTTTTTAATGCGACTGAGAATACCGCAGAATTATGTCGACCGCCCAGGTGTCAACACGCAATAAGACTTCACTCCTCCCTTCTCTCCCCTTTTCTTTCCCCTCCCTTGCAGTTGCAGTTCCTGTCTCAGCCAGAGGGGGAACGCCTCTGTCTGATAAAGCAGAGAGGGGGAGGGGAAGGGGGGGGGTACTGGTGAATTAGCCAGCTCTGACTCACTGGGAAAACCCGGAGAGTTACAGCCAGGAAAAGGTTTCAAGGAAGGCTCCCAGACTGCAGGAATACATCTCACAGAGCTGCGAACAGCTCAGCAACATAGAGCCTGCTTTTACATCAGACCCCAGTACTTACAGGTGGAAACCATATGTCCTCTCTCCCCTGCCTTTGGTGTACAGACAGACATTAGCATGGGAACTGAATGACAAAAAACATGAGCCAACAGAGCAGGTCAGTATTAATGGTCTGTATTTTGATGTTCCGCTCCTTATTGTTTGGAAACATTTGAATAAATTCTCCCTTGAAATGACACAAATAATATAATTAATTGTTGAACAATACTGCAAAATGTACAGTAACTCAAGGGGTAAAATGTTCCCTGATTTTATCAACAATTATGTCCCTTAGTAGGCATGAGTTGAGCAATGACACTGCACAGTCACACTGTAATGTAAAATAATCTAGAACAAAAGTCTGCAAAAAAATTGCATTGTAATTGTATATTTTATAGTGATAAATCAATCCCATTTGCATTCAATAAACATAAAAATCCCCTTCTGGGGGCTTAAAGGCAAATCTTTGCTCACTAAAGCACAAATTCTCCTCAACAGTGACAGATTCTCCGTAAACTTTGTTCATATCAGCATTTTTTCTTAAGCCAGATATCTGATGCATGTGTTACTCATGTCCCCCCATGCAGTTACGAGGAAATTCTCAAAAATCACCTCATGTCTGGTTTGGGACTTTCTCTTGGAGGGGACTGACAACCCCACCTGTCCCAAATCACTCCCTGAGTGCGAGTCACCCCTTTTGAATCTGGGCCAAGTGTCTGGTCAGCTATGCTGAAATCAATTGCAGAGCTACTTCATGTCTCATAGCATTGGTCATCTCTGAAACTGCTGCACAAAAGACAATAACATAAACTGATCCTGCTATCTATAACAGAAAGTCTGTCTGCAACCCTAAGGGAAAGTTTGACTCAGTCTAAGATGAAGACTTTTATTTTCCTGGAAACTTTTCCAGATGTTACACAATCATTTGCTCTACAGAATCCCAGCAGCTGAATCTCTGTGAATACTGAAACCAAAATAAGCTTGATCACTACAATGCAAGGTTATTCACTGACTATAGGTGATTGCCTGGAAATCATCTAAACAATTTTATACAGCATCCAAATTAATTATCCACAAATAAACAGACGGTAAAAATATACACTTTAACTCTACAGATGTTATTGCTATGTCAGTATAAAGATGATGGTATGGTTTTGCAAAATATTTTGGATCATCCATTAAATGTGCGAAGGAAACTTAATATGTATAAGTGTTTACATATGAAATAGCCAAATGGAATAGAGTGGAATTCTCTGCCGTAAGAATGTTTTACCCAGCAGCGCTGCACTATATTACTCATCATAAATGCTAATGACTAAGAAATCCTTCAGCTTTGCTGTGCTTACTCTCTTCTGTAAGTAGCTCTGAAGTCACGTGGAAACCCCTCTGCGGTAAATGACTGTTATGGCCACACACAAACTATGCAGGGAACATACAATACAGAATGCAGAACATGGTATCTCGTTATTCAGAATCTTGTATGTTGTACCAATTCAAATAATTCTTTGAACTGTTGCATGATGGAAACCAGGACAAGGCTACCCTGAAGTAAACCGAAAGAAGTGTCGCATAAATAACAAATGGATAAGAGGACTCAGTGTTCTCTCAAAAAGTCACCCATAGGGCAGCGCGGGGGGAAATGGCTTACCTTCAAAACCACGCCAAGTACTTTTTTTTTATTGGTTTGTAAAAAATGTGTGGCTTTTTCCATATAAGTGAGGTGGTGCTTGAGCATGGGCATGAAAGAGTGCGCGTCAGCACCTTTCTGTGTTGGCATATACTGTATGAACAACAACACAACATGGATATTCAACCAGCTGATCATATCATGCTGCTATGCAGGCAGTGAAAGACGACAATTATCCGCTCAGCAGAGCTCTCATTTGAATTTCACTGGAAAAAACAAAACAAGTTGGAAGGATGAAGGAGCTTTGGCACGAACGGTGAAAAAAAATGAAAACAAAAACAAAAAATATGGATGCTGCATTAAATACTGCGGTGTTTGTTCATTCCTCCATAGAAAATGTAAAGGGTTGATAAGAAGTGTAACAGAATTAAAAAAAATAAAATGTTGCTTCATGTTGGCCCAAATTAAAATAACCTTACTATATACCCAGTCTGTCACAGGCCCCCTCATAACACCACCTGCACAAGCATGCAAATTCAAACAATATATCACTTTGTGTTTGCCTCTGCATGTGGGTGTGACTGGGCACACGCGTGCGTATGTGCACACTCGTGTGGGTGCGTACGCGCGTTTGTGTGCGTGCATGTATCAGCGGACACATGCCTAAGAATGTTATGTGTGACACACTCAA
Organism: Gymnothorax reevesii; assembly: GCA_029721435.1. Lineage (NCBI taxonomy): Eukaryota > Metazoa > Chordata > Actinopteri > Anguilliformes > Muraenidae > Gymnothorax > Gymnothorax reevesii. The sequence continues at coordinate 41,264,254 of CM056575.1, read as the reverse complement.
AAAAAAAAAAGAGGTACCAGGTGTGGAAAGTAGGAGGCGGCAAATAAAGAAGATGAGGACAAATTGAAACAGTTGCCGTCAAAATGTACTTTAACAAATAATGCCCACCATTGCTGCACCAACAGAGAGCAGTGCGGATTCACTGGGTTTTCTGGTAACAAATCAACTGCTTTAATTTGCCACAGCTGAGAAGAAAGGCGATGCAGACACAGGATAGACAATGCCAGAGCCCTCGGACAGACACCCAGAATGAGATTGTGGAAGCTGCGCAGGGACCAGAGTGCACGCTGTCTTTGAGTGGAATATGTGACCACACATTACGATTAACTCAGGCCGCGAGGAGCTGTCTAGGAAAACAGCAGTCTGGAGTGAGCTGGAGAGCTGATATTCAGACTGTCTGGAGCAAGACCGCCTCTCCGGTGCCCATGTTTCTTGCCATTCCCGTCCACAGTCTTATCATAAGTTAAACAAATACAATGTAATGTGTAACCTAAATGCAGACTTAAACACTTTAAACAACAGAGTCATAGGTTTTATAACTGTCTATTCCTTTCTGTAAGAACAAAGCCACCCTGTCATGGCTTGTGACAATCGGAGGTAACTGCAGGACGTTCTATTTAAATGCGTCTGACGTCTGCCCGGGGCAGTCTGCGTCTGCAATTCTGAGACACGACAGCCGGGGCATAATTTGTTTTCAGTCTGGCTGCCAAGGAGTGTTGAGTAAAGTGCAATGTATCCAGACAAATATTTACACACTCATGCACATGTAAGCTCAGACACACGCAAGTGCATATTCTTGTACATCGTACTTGAATGCATGTGCATTGCATTTGGACAGTGGCACAACTTTTTTTTTTTTTTGGATCAGAAAGCCAGCACATTGGATCTAAAAACAACGAATATGAGATTACGCAAGAGTCAGTCAGCTTTAATTTCTGGGATTTACATCATGTGAGTCCAGTGGGAATTGCAGCTCTTATACTGTGGAGTTGTCCAAATATTTATGATCTACAATGTGCACGTTAAAATCCAGTTGTTTCAAAACTGTATATAATTATCATGAGTCTTTTTTCTTTTAAATACAACTGATATTTAATTTTTGATTGACCTAGAGAAAGACAGAGACTATGAGCTGCAGTCTACAGACAGCGTTTACTGCTTTTGCCTCTCTCAGCCATGCATGTGATGAGAGATGCACCCATTTCCTGTGTTAGGATTTCCTTAAAGCTGGGGTATGCAAATATTGTGGCATCATAGGGCAAATATTCCATAATAACTTTTCAGAATTTTGGAATTCAAGCTTGAGAGAAAATTAAACTTCTGCACCTCCATTTGTCCCAGCAGTCAGGTTTTAGAAAATCTAGCCCATATTGGGAGACTCAGGCCAATCACAGTTCATTACAGAGAGAAGTCGTTCCTGTTTCCTGTTCTGCAAATGCAGATGTATGCGCACTTCCCTTTGACAAAAGCCTGATTTAATATGAGGAAACTTTACATTTTATTTGTTCACTTGATTCAGTGTTGGAAATCCTGCAGAAAAAAAGCTTCTATGCCAGATTTGGCAACAACTGTTGACACTGTAAAGCAACCCAAAAAGGAAAGACCGACTCACCAAAAAGAGTCTAAAAGGGAGTCTGGCAATAATAAAACCTTTGTAATCTTAAGTATTAGTGAAGTTTTACAGAGACGGAGATAACTTTGCGATTGTATCGACCTCAAGTTGGATTCCGAGTTTGCAGTTCTTCTCCTAGACAGGTCAGCCTCTTGCTAGCTAGCTTAATTTCTAAGTAATATCTAAATGTTTTGTTGTGCTTGATTATGTTGTGTTGTCGAATTTGCCAGGAAAGCAGCAGATGAGGGTCCATGGTGAATGTCACTAATTAAGCTTTGTGCTGAATGCTGCTAATAGTTTAGCTTTGAGCTAACTGTGGGTTTACAGCGGCAGCTAATTCAAGTTCATGTTTATGAAGCTAGCTGGAGCCTCGACTCAGAGTTCCTATGTCATCTCAAGGGACTTTACAGACCCACAAGTCTGCAAAGAATGCAGGAAGGTCAATGTTATAAAATTGCTGCCATATAATAGTACGAGGATTTCAATCACAATTGAGATGATTGAAAAGAATGACAAATAACGATGGTTTAGCCTTCTGCTAACCATAGCCAAAGGCTCATGGTTGTGGGTAATAGTTAGTTTGCTGGGCTGGCTTGCTGGAGGTAGCCTCCGGTCATGCCTTTGGATAAAGCTTGTGTTGCATGTGCATATGAAGAGTGAGCATATGCTTAGGACAGGGTGGAGAAGGGGGGGAGCTGAAGGAAGAAGGCTGTATTTTCAAATTCTGGTGTCATTTTGTAATTTGTTTCATTTGTTTTTGTTTTCTGTTTTTTTTTTTTTTGCTTTTTCCAGAAAACCACAAATCCCATAATTCAAGGCAAAGAATGGCACTTCACCACACAGCACATCCAAAATCTAACACCATGCCATACCATGTGCAAATCTGTATGGGAGCAGATGACAAGGATCAATGTATCAGTATCTTTCAAATACATTAGCTGTTGCTAATGCTGCTACCAAGTTATCAGTAATGCACTAAAAACAGAACAAAAATAGTATCTTTCCTCCGCGGGTTCTTGATCAAATTTGTCCATACCTGTTTGCGGAATGTATGAAAAGACCACAACATGTGTCATATTATTACATAATCCTCCTGGGCTGGAGGGTTACTGTGTGGAAGTGTGGCTCACTGGCTCATTGATCCCTGCAAAAGATGAGTCACGTCATAGTAAAGCCTTGACAAAGAGGAGTAGCCTACAGTACAAGAACACACCTCTGAAGAGCGCATACATGCCTATTGTCCTATTCCTCGATAAACAAGGTCAGGAATGCAGAAGTAATTTTAGAAAGTCAAGAAACAGACAACAGTATCGCCTCTGGGCAGGCGATACTGTTGTGAACAAAACGTATGAAAACTACCCTGATCAGAGTCTTTTAAGCCAGGCCATCCTCTCCTTACCAGTTATGCAACTGTACATGTCTAGAACAGGTGCGCTTGCTGTTTTTGACTCACCTTGTGCCGACAGAACATGAGCACTAAGGCTGTGGGGATAAAAGCTGAGTAGACAACTCTCCCTCCCTATTGAAAATCAATGACCTTGGAAAATGTCTGTTCTGGACACCAAGGGCCAGATTTCCAAAGACATTAAAGCTCACAAAAATAAGTAGCACAACCTATGATTGGTATAAAACAAATACCAGGGCCAATGTTTGGTGGTGTGCTTGGTTTTGAATACACTGAAGGTCTTAGACATACTAATGATGTCAAAAAATCAAGCCTCCAAGTTGTACCCGGTGGCAGACGGATTGATGACCGTAAGACAGGGAGGACCCCCTGCTGCATGAAAAGTCATTTAGCTGAAATAGAGAGAAGACACGCTCAATCATACACTCTGGATGCCATTATGGTCACTTCTGTTTTTCTTCCTTCAAACTTACGACTCATTCCCTTATTGATGTCCCCTCCTGATTGCCTGTATACAGGAAGTGAACGATGGGACCCAGCCAGACTGGGGTCATAGATCAGAAAACATCGACCCCGGGTGACCCCACATGCAACACATGACTGGGCAATGTGACATGGCTGAAGTGATGGGTCCTCAGCCTCACTGCGGGAGTTACCTACAGAATGGGCAGAGTAAACAGGGAGTTACCTGCAGAATGGGCAGAGTAAACAGGAAGTAACCTTCAGAATGGGCAGAGTAAACAGTACAACGAATGGGTGAAGATGAGCGATTCTATTGAAAGTCTCATGCAGAGTGTAGATTTGAGTTGCCAAACCCTGTTATTGGAGATCGACTGTCCTTAAGGTCTTCAATTCCCCAATGAAGCATATGCCATAGAGCAAGTTGCAATTTAGCAAAATTAGTCGTGCAAAATTAGGGCTACAACGAAATCTCACTGGAAATCTCCAAAAGCATGGTTGGGCAGCTCCAGTTTAGGTGACCAAAATACAAGTTTACTCATTGTTTTGTAGCATGTCAGAGCATACAAATATGTATAATACACCGTCATGCAGTCATAGATTTATGAATTCTTGCCTCTGCTATTTGACTGAGATTCAGTGTGGGCGAATAGTCAGTTGAACACATGAGAGATATACATTCTACGCTCAGCATGTCATCTGTTTTAACAGACACACCCCAGTAACCCCCATCCCCCGAAAATCACACCCCCTGCAGCTGTTAAATGTAAGGGCTTCGGAGGGGAATCTCCCTTGGTAACATTTCCCAGACTTGTGAGACTATCCCACCGTCAGATAGTTCAGTATATTAAAACCTCTTACTAAAGACAAAAAATGAGGTACTAATGGAATGGAATTGATCACTTTGATAGATTTTTTTTGTTTGAAAATACCTGAACTTAATGAACCAGCTTTGGAGCAGCGGATTGAGCTCAGTCATAGTTCGAATTCTGCATGATGAAACTCCCTTCAAAACAAAATTTAGTCCTGGACAAGGTTTAATTTAATTTGTGTAATTGGCCCAAAATGTCTAAAAATTCCACCACAGCCCTCTGTAGCAGAAAATGGAAAATACCTCTTTAACTTCAAACAGTGGCATCCCATAAGTGACATCGCAGTGGTGAGGCCCATGAGCTTCGAGGTCACACTGATATACATACTTATGATTCTCGGATATTCCAGAGCTCTGGCCCACTGGGAAGAATCTCCCACCTGCTGCTTCCATCCCAAGGAATAACTGCACCCTAATTGTTACCCTTAGGGGCCACTGAACATTGGGTACTAGTCAGTATTGCTCGCTGCAGAAAGGCTGGTCGAACAAGAGCTTCTCATAGTTTAAATCTAGAGTAGAAAATGTGCTTATTCAGAATGAAGCCTACTGTTTGCTCGACCACGAGAATTTTCTTACTCAGTCAAACCTGGACGTGCCAATTTTTCTGACAGGAATAGAGCCTATTATGTCTTATAAACATGAGCAAGACTTCGATCTTAAATTTAATAGTAAGACACTCGTTCAGATGGGCTTAGTTTTCATTTTTGCAACGCAGCATTTGACATTGGGTCAAGAACTGAAAGAAGAATCCTCAAGCACTGCCCCGTTATGTATAAAGTAGTATTGGTTCTGCGATGCATTATGATCCGCTGCAGATGACCTCAAGCAAAAGGCAACATAACTTATTAAACAAAGCCTGGGTTTGCAGAACAACCCTAACTGACTCCACGGTGCACTGTGCACAGAATGTAACAGAATGTGCCAGGGAGCTGACGATTAGCCCCAGGTAATCTAATTCCCAGCAGGAGGGTGAGATTACAGTAAGGAGAAAAACCCACTCATTTCAGCAGTCTTCAGGCGAGACACTGAGGCGAATGGCTCTTGCAGCAGGAGTAGTTGGGTCAGCAGTCCTGCACCAAGCATGCCACAGGATTATTGTGACTCTGGACATCAAGCACTTCAGCCAAAGCGCAACTGTAAGAAAAAAAATCTGAAGTGTGCAAATGGAAATTGGAAAAGGAACAAATTTTGACTGGAATTAAGTTGGTCAGTGATTTTCCTTTTGTTGATGACAACACATATTTCTCAAGGATGCAGTTTGGATGCAATGCCACTTCAACCTTAACATGGCATCTAAAACTGAGCCCAACAGGAACAGTAAGCATTCTGTAATAATTGGTTCGAAACTGATCATTGTATGGGCTAACAGTGATTGATTGATTTCAGAGTTAAAGCACTGTTGCTTTTCCAGAGGTCCTGTCTCACCAGAAGATTCCCAGAGCCCTTTCTCACGGGCCCTAACTTCAGCAGAAAGTTTCAGTGAAAAGAGTTCCAAAAACTATAGCCTAGAGGTCCAGTTTCGTCAGCACCCTCCGCTGCCGCTCTCCTCCTTTCTCCTCCAGCACTCCTGGCTTATCGTTCTATTTAGGCTTCCTTTTCTCATTCCCCCTCTCTCTCATGTTGTGAAGGTGTGAGAACAGTCTTCCATGCAGCAAAACCCCCTCAGTTCTCACCCCCGTCTCGTACAACTCAGTCCTCTGAAGACGAGGCGAGGAGGGGTCTGGGCATGCTCGGATATGCGGATATCATCACAACTCAGGCTGAGAATTCCCACAGTCCAGAAAACCCACTGGTTTCCCTCTTTTTCCCACCACTTTTCCCCTTCACATGAATGCAAGACATGCTAAATCAAAACATCATGGCTCCTATCCATGGTTCAGGTCCAGATGCATATGTATTTCGTTTATATTATGTCTACTTGGGCCTCACTAATTCAAATTAGCTTACATTAGACTTCCATAGAATACTTGTGCAACAGCTGCTTTCAGGGATTTGCTAACAGATATCACAGCGTAGTGTAGCACTATAGCACAGTATTGTAGCAATATGCTAAAAAGAGTGTGTGCAGTTAAGTGTGCACTGCATATATCATTCTCTAGTTTGCACTAAAAATAATCACAAAGGCAAGCCATATTAAGGATAATCCCTCTTGAGACTGGTGACAAAGCTGTTATAGTTATCTCCACGAGCGCATTTCTAGATAGCTATGGTGCACAAAAATGTGCTGTGGTGTGTGCTCACATGGAACTGAAGTTCATTATTGCTGAAGATACACCAGTTAAAAGCTCTCTCACAGTTGCCCCCTAACCCAAATCCCCCCTCTTCCCCTCCCTTCATCTCTCTCTCTCTCTCTCTGTAAACTCGTGGTCTCGGGCCAAAGTCGCAGCGGAGGGAGCCAACAAGGCCCCATTTCCAGGAAAACGTCAGAGGTAGAAGAACATGTGGGAGTGCCCTTAAGAACTGAATGCGCTGAGGGGCCGCTGCTAGCGCAATTGCAAGAACGTGATACACAAGCCTTACTGGGAGACACATGACAGCAGAAAGAATGCAACCGAACATATTCGAGGGACTTTCATTTCATTTCAAGTCGAAACAAAAAAGTGCTCTGCATGCAACGTGAAAAATAAACTCTCTATTATTTAATATGTACATGTAAAAGTTTAAACTATGAAGACCAACCTAATGCTCGTGCTGCAGCTGACAAGTCATCACAAGTCAAACATTTAAACGTTTTCAATGCTATCCAGCTTTCAAGCATACACACTCAGGAACACAAATTATACAGGAAATATATGCAATTTTTATACAAGCAGCAATGCTTGCAAGTTGCACACATCCACAGAGGGAGGCATGTTTCAGACAGTGAGAAGGGACTGGTGTAGATACAAGACTTTCTGGAAAAAGGCTTAAAAATGCATTAATGAGTGCACACTACACACTAATGCATGGCTAGGATCAATAGCTGCAGCAGGTGTGAGTTACCCTAGTCCATGCATCGATTTGCTTTTCGTATTAGGGTTAAAGGGCCTTTCTTCGTAATCACACTTGAACTGGGACAACACCTACACTCAAGCATAAGCATTCTTTCCCGTGTTTTCGCTCATTTGCAATTTTTTTAATCCAGACTGTAAGGGTAAACAAAACTTTACTCCCAGACAATAATGCTACAATATAATTAAAAAAGCCACAATGAGATAGGATGCTGCACAATAGCTATTTTACTCATCCATCTACACAACTTTGAACGTCACACCACTGCATCATTTTTTGGCCATTGTCTTACAGTCCAGTGCCGGGCTACTTTCTTGCCGCTGCATTGTGAGACCAGCGTTCAGTGTTACCCCCCCCTGGGTAGTGGTTTGCCAGCAGATCAGCATACCGCCGCCGCTGCGGCAGGATACTCAAGGAGAGGAGGTCTGTGACCGGAAGCGACTCCCCACTCACATGACAAAAGAGCATTGTGTCGAGATGGGGACGATAATAGTGGGCAAGACCTGGGAATGACCAGAGAGGCCAAGGCTCAGCATTGAGTGAGCAAGGAGAGGACAAAGCCCGCAGAGATGGACAGAACCCAGTGCGACTAGAGCAGGCGCACAGAGCCAAGGGGATTCTTCCCAAAAGGTGACCTCCGTTCGCATTGTCCCCGCTTATCCTGCAGGAAGATTGCCCCTGCCTGGTTCTCAGAAAGCTCTGACCGCTGTCACAAAGAGAGGAAGAAATAAAACCGGAATCACTGGCCAAAATGCATGAAGACTTGTCAAAAGTTCATATTGTGGCATGACAGGTCAATCCCATAGCTGAAATAATGCTCTTTTTTTGTGCTTGCATAAGCTAAGCACCTGGCCATAAAAGCGTGAACTTAAAAAACTGCGTGGAGCTGGGGGAATGGGGTGGGTGGATAAGTCATAAGCTAGGCAAAACCAGACCTGCCTCTGCGGTTGGGCATTCATCACATGAACAAGCAATGTGACAGCCAGAGTGCAGTGTTCACATGTCAATATGCTACATAACTGTACAAGCTCATATAACCTCATACCAGTATCATCTAAGAGAGCTATAACAGTGGACTAACAAGTGGTGCCAGATTTTTTAGAGACCTTGTGCTTAACCTAGTTTGGCCCATGAATTTGTCACATGATCCTTGAACCATTGCATACCTTTCAGCAAAAATAGAGTAATTTTATCAAATGGTTTTTGTGCTAAATTGTTGACAGACACACAAATGGAAAAACAAATGCATGAAAACAATACCCTTCTCCCTTTGTACATAAACTAATCCTCGGACCACCTGACACAAAGGAGGTGACAATAAGCATAATATACATGATATTGCATGGAGTATCAGCCAATAATAAACAACTAGAGACAATCATGTTCCTTATTATTTAAAGCAGAGTTTTCTTCTCTCATTTTTGGAGCACAGTTCAGGGTGGAGGTTTTTGTCTTGGACCAGCACAACATCAGAATCTGTTTTTCAATCTTGTTTGAACACCATGGTAGTGCTGTAAATAAACAGAAACCAGCGATTCTCTCTAGGATTTGACACCTTTGAGATTATATCAATGTCCACCAAACTGTCCATCAACCAATGCAATCACCTCACCCACCCACCCCAGGTCAGGGTAAGTTACCAAGACGCTATAGCCTGTTCCAGCATCCAATGGATGGGAGGCAGCAAGGCAACCCGGAAGTCCGTCAATAAGTGTCAATAATTCTGATGCATGATTATTGTTTTCTTTTCAGCTGTAGAGAGTAACACGCTGAAGTAAAGATCGTATTCGTTGGCACCCAGCTCAGGCCTTAGCATTTGCAGCACATTCCACGTTCAGTAAAGAGATGGGGTACGCCGTATTTAAGTCGCTGTCATTATTTGCATGATTGTGTATCAAACAGAAATATAAGGGCCGAAGGATGTGACATCAAGTTCAAGACTCCTCCATAAACCGACAAGGACTGTTGACCGTGCACACCCCAGAGAATCAAGATTGAGAAAGTTCATACTGCCGCGTAGAATATTTTCTAAACTTTTTAAAATTCCTGACGGCGCATAACTTTGTAATTTCCGGAAGGCCCAATTTACATCCGTCAGTAATTTCAGAAAGAGAGGAAACGACACAACATTGCCGATGTGAGCAACAGTGAATCCCGTTGTTATTATTGTCCGCCCAAAGCGCAGCTTGCTTAAGGCTTCGTGCGCCGAGTTTTCCCACGACTGAATACCTGTGTGAACACGAAACCTGAGGATATTCTGAAATCCACACCTCTCCCGGTGTTTTTTTCCCCCAGATCATTCCCCATAATTGTAGGACACGCCTTAACACATACTTCATTGGGACATACAGGGCCGTGAGTTTGGCCACAGAGGGTCGATATTTTTCCGATCCCGACGCAAATACTGACTTCATCTTCTGCGTAATGATTTAGAGGGCGCAACGCGTTTGCTGACTACCGTGAGGACAAGGAGGTCTTTTCAGGAATCCGTATGCCCTGAGCTAAGAGTTCAGCTGAGTTCAGGGAACTCCAGTTATAATACATTCAAACACATCGTTGTCATAGGCTATACGTTGCATGCATTTTTAAATGGCAGTAATTAGGCTATTCCATTTTGCGTAAATTAGGCGTGGTAAATTTGAAACAAGTGGAAAAGAAGCAAGAGGCCGCTGTCTCGGATTATTTACACGAGACGTAGCCTATACGTGCAATGCACTGCTATTCAGATTCTGCAGGGCTACTTACAATATCATGAAAATTCAGGGTTGTTGCGTACAACTCGGAGAAACCCTTAAGCAGTTTAACTTAATTAGTATGGTTGCAGCATCATCCTGAAATAACACGACTATCCTCGCAGACAAGCCATGTCCTCCGAGATTCGTCTGCCAGCTGGCGGCCCACCGACGAATTAAACAGGGGGACAGATGGGACCGGCGGCTTTGCCGCTTCAGCATCACAACCTTCGCGGCTTTCTCAGATTGCAAAAGCCCACCTCTGCAGCTGTTGCTTGTATTTGTGCCCGGTACTTTTTCACTTTCCCATTCCCACTGTAACATCCAGGATGAACGGGGAAAAAACGTTCTCAGTTATTTTCCCCATCCCCCAATTGTTCACACCCCCCAAGAACATTTGCCGTTCTCTGTTATGAACTGTGTATGTATCATGCTACCGCAAATTAGGTGTTAACGTGCTCATGTTTGTTATGGCTGCAGCTTGTGCGAAGCTTGCAGAGAGCCTGAGCGACTGAGTTTTGTCCCAAAATAATTAGCATCTCTGGGGAATTATCAAGAATACAAAGTTACATACAAGATCAAATTAAAAAGATCCTGAAATGACCTTTACTCTTCCTTGAGAGGGAATCGATTATGAGCCGTGTTCTTCCTTACCTCGACGTCTCCCTTCAGTTCAATAACCAGGCTGCAATGCTCCAGGGAGTATGTTTTGCTTGTAGTGCTCAGTGCAAAATTGCCTGCTAATTATGAGAGATGTGAAAGCAGCCAAGGGAAACAGCGCCATGAACTTTATGTACTTGAAAACAGACTTTTTGACTCAACTTAGGTTGAGAAAGTGCGATGTTCTAACTGTAAATCTGTGAAAAAGAAGGGTAAGAGAGGGAAAGAGGAGGCCTGGGAGGAGAGCGATAGAGAGATATATAGGCAGAGAGAGGTGGATTGAGGAAACAGAGGTTGGAATTTGGTGACACTTCAGTTGAGAAATGCCACAGCCTTGCATGCTCTTTTAAGCTATGATCTCACCACTCACCAACAGTTTATAATTAAGATCCAGTAACCTCAGGTTATTTTGATCCACTGTGACTCTGGGCTGCTGTGCTGAGAACAGGTCAGCTTGTGCTAACCTGGATTCCTTCTCTAATCATTGGCACTAACCCCCTTGATAATGTCAATGATGGACCAGAGACAGTGGCCCCATATCACATTTCAGTAAGAATGGCCTTAATCCCCATGCACAGAGTGAAATGTTTCCCCAGTGGTACAGTGCATCATATTTTAAAAAATAAAGAAAGATAACAGAAAGCAAGAATTCACAGTGGTGAACTGAAGTGACCCAGTCAGCTTTTCTCACTTCATTTGACATGCAATGTGTCTCTTATGCTCGGTAGGCTATTTTAGTACAGTTCAGGCGTTTCAACAGTTCATGCGCACAAAGATTTGAAAGTGCACTGTAATGACCCTACTCGAATGACTGCACCTGATAAAACCTGCCCTGTTGTATGCACCCTACATTACTTCAGTGCTCTTAGTTTTCAGCTGTGTTTCTCATTGGATTTACGATCATGCACAGTAATAATTATTGCTATTCATAGAATACATTTCCCACGGTGCCTCATGCTTTATATGATGAGATTAAGTACAACCACTACCTTGCATGTTGACCTCTAACAGGGCTTCAGGCTCTACGGTCAGCAGCGTTTCTCTTCCTGTCATGGCAGGAAATACCTTGCATGTCTTCCAAGAAGTCATAAACCCATGTTGACCTTATCAAGGTATGTCCTGGGTTTCGTAAGGTCTCTTTGAAGATATGTGAATGCTTGTGGCCTCTAAGGGAAATATATTTTCGCCAGAGAGTGGGATTAAAGATGCTGAAAAAGATTAATGGACTGAAGAGGATTTCAGAATAGTAAGGTTATGAATAGAAAGCAGGGAAATGAGAATGGCACAGTGCACTGTCTCTGAAACGACTGAGGTCAGTCGTAGATGTGAGTGTGTTAGAGGAGAAGCAGAATGCATGCATGTGGACAATGCCGACACACTTGCTGCACTATTCTGAAGACAAGCACGGATTTCCAAAGATGCCGTAAACAGAACAGGCTGACATGGTATCATGTGCAACAGCAGGGCCTCAGACCTGGTACCTTTTCCTTGATGGGAAAGCCTCACTGCACTGGTTTTGTGGTGCTGACTCAAGCTTTTTTTTATTTGCAATAAATTGATGTATCAATCATAGCATTCTTGTGAGGCAGATGAATTGCAGTAATTATTTGCTAATGAACAATTGCAACAAGTCTGCTTGCGCTGATCACAGTAACCATGAGCAGATAGCAAGAGTGAGCAGCCTGAACCATGGTTTAGGTGCTGGGACGGCGGTAGACCTAAAAATTTGGGGGAAAATATCCATTCCTTTATTGATTACAATTTGTCCTGGCTAATTCAGGATGGGTTTCCTTTATTAACACGTTTTCCAATTCAAGGATAATCAAGTGGCAATTGTAGGCACGGCTTCTCTACCCCATGTGATCTAACAGCGACAAAATAATGGGCTACAATTCAGTACAGAAGAATGATTTAATTATAAATAGGTCTATGCACTGGCACTCAGCAACGGTAATTTTTTTTCCAGCGAGAGCGGCATTCCAGAACTCTTCTGCGAATGAAGGTAATTTCGGTGACAAGTACGCAGACCTGTTTTTGCAGCAAGGTCACGCAACTTGCTTTAAAAAATAGACTGCTGTCCGATTGGAAAATGTAAACTGACGAAACCACGTACTTGTCACCAGAATTACCTTCCTTCGCTGAAGAGTTCTGAAATGCCGCTCTGGCTGGAAAAAAAAAGTTACGTCGCTGAGTGCCAGTGCATAGACCTAATAATAATTAATTATATTTCTGAACTGAATGTAGCTCATTTGTCGCTGTTAGATCGCATAGGGGGAGAGAAGCCGTGTCTTCAATTGCCACTTGATTATTCTTAAATTGGAAAACATATTAATAAAGGAAAACCATTAAGAACAAGCCATGACTAATTGTTGCCAATAAAGGGATGGATAGATTTTTCTAGGCAATCGTCTATGCGACCGCTGGCCCTGTTTAGGTGCACACAAATCTGTCCATGTGCTCTTCTGTCCTCATAATAGCTAATGCTCTCAACTTGTCCTCGCTTATTTAATGCATTTCTAAAGCATTTGCTTGTTTTACAGATTTCCATCCCAGCATTAACTGCAGAGGTGGGAATTTACACAGACAAGAACAGAAAAAGCAATTCACAATTATCTGTGCAAGAGTGAATACACTCCTGCAATGATATAAATAACAAGTCGTGAGTATCCTTAATTCAAATAACAATGGCTGTTTTTACTGGCTCTGAGATGATCACTAGAAATTAAACAAATCACATTGCATTTGTTAGAAACTTTATTTGAGCACCAACAGAATCGTTAATGCGAAGTGGCATGCTTTGCAAAGACAGGAGCCCATGCTTAATCTATCATGCATGCAAAACTTTTCTCCTGTGCAAGTCATTTTTGCACATTCAACATCTGGATGAGCAAAGCTGCGGAAAGCTTTCATGGTAAACAACCCGCGATTCGCACGCCCTGCATATTTTCAGTACCCCCCTCCCCTCAACTCCCCTCCCCTGTCCTCTGCTTCTCTTTTTCTGATGTTTTGCCAGTCCGAACCCCAGCTCCTACCCTCCCTTTCTTGAGCTTATAAATAAAGTCAAGAATGTCCCGGAACACTCTGTGTCCCTCATGCCCTAAACTGTGCTCTGCTCTCGGGCAAGGGGTTACAATCAGACACTCACAAGGGCAGGTAAACGCCAAAACAACGAGGTTAGGAGGGACTTATCCCAGTCTTCTCAGGGCACCAGGCCCCCCCAGTTCCTGTTGCGCAAGGGCTCGTGTCTGTTTTTCTCAAAGTACCCCACCGTAATGCATATGAAATAAGGGGGCGGGGCTCTCCGCCGCTTTGCTCTGATTGTGCACTCTGCCGCCTCCCCTTTTCTCCGCGCACGCGTCAGTGTGCAATATTCCAAAGGACAAAAACAACCTGAAACACAAAGCTTGCACACAAACACCGGCGGCTTACTACGCTGTCAGCTGACTCCAGCCTTCCTGGCTCAGCTTGTTTTCGAGAATGCGTGCATGTGTTCTCCTATGTGGGCACATCTGCTTGTGTGTGCGCGTGTGTGCTTGTCTGTCCATGCCTATCTCCAGTGCACAAATCTCAGTGATGAGAATGCATGATGAACTTAAGAAAAAAGCACAACAAAATGTGACATAAAGTAAACACTGTTTTGCCTGCTTGTGTGTACTGCCAGGTGGAAAAAAAGTCAAGCTCTATTATATTTTATTAGTCTGCTTTTAGCTTTGATCACGGCGCACATTCGTTGTGGCAGTGATTCAACCATCTTATGCAATGTTACAACATTTATTTTGATATACGTGGTTGCATCAATATTTGGCCAAGATCCTATATTGATGACAGGAAAGTCAAACCAGTCTGTAAAGGCTTCTCCAGCACATCCCAAAAACTTTGAAATGGTTAAAGGGGACCTATTATGCCAGGCAGTACATTCCTTTAAATGGCAGGATTATGTATTCAGCCTCCGCCAAAATACTATAAAACAAGCAGACAAAACCATTCACTTGAACATCTGCACATTGCACCCATGAATTTGAACAGCTAACATGCACATATCCACACAAACAGATGCACACTAACTAACCCTAGAATACTATTGCTAAAATTAGTAACACCATCACTAACGCCGGGTGATTTTTCCCGATATAGTAAAATACCCAATAAAAAGTACTTGTCATCAAAATATGACAATACATGACAAATTAGAGCAGTGTTCTTTTATTTTCAACTGTGCCATGTCTAACAAAATGAAAAAAAGTACTCTGAGGTAAACAAAACACCCATGCCTTCAAAGATGTCAAAGACAATGCTGAAGCTGCCCAGGGACCCATAACACTCAGACAAACGCAACAAAATGAAAATCACATTAACACGTTTGCTCGGGTGAAAATCACCCGGCGATAGTGTTCTAGGGTTAAGAAATACACCCAAGCATGATTGCATACAAACAGGCTCACATACACACACAGAGTCACACACACACGTATACACACACACACACACACACACACACACGTTGGGGTTGTGTTACAGAGCGAACGCTTGTCTGTCCTTCAAACTCGCTCAGCTTTTTATCTTTCAAGCCCCTAATCATAAACTCTGCTGAGCTCAGAAAATGTTGGATTAGGGCCTGTTTAGTGAAAACGCCTCCACAGTTGCAATCACAAACATAAACCTTTCCGCGAAATCTACGAAAACAGTGCACCTGTCTTGCCTGCAAGACTTTCCTGACAAGGTCCCTCAAGGCCTCGGTTTGTATTAAGTCATGGCTTTCTTCCAATACGGTAGCATCTGACATTAGACTAGGCTTTCATTTCGTGCAGTGAACTCCCCGTGATGAAATGCGATCGCATTTTGGGACGTGAGCAGCGCTCGGGTTGAGTGCATCTGGGCACTGGCACTGCAAACGGTGGTCTAATACAATGAGGAAAAGGTGCTGAGGGAGGGGCTGGAGAGAACAAGAGAGGAAGGGGGCGGGGGAGGTTGGAAACTACTTCTTTTTTCAGCCGAGGATCAACACGCGCTTCTTTATTTTTCCAGTCGACAGTGGAAAAAACAGGGAACAGCGTGTCTGTGCCTGTGGCAGGATCAGCAGGTAACAAGTGATAATGAAAGACTGACATGTGATGAAAGCCACATGCTAAACACGCCGGATAAAAATATAACTTTTTTTCCATGAATGCGGTCAATGAAACCTTGCATTCCTGCAGAAAACTGGCATCAGACAGACACCACATTTAGAAGGAAAAGTTTTTGGGCATAAAGGCACTGGTCACAATGATTTAAAAGCAGAATTGAAAATTGAGTTGAAGATGCAATTATTGTAGAAGGAATGTACACAAATATAAACAGCACGCCACCACAGTTAAGAAAAATGCACGCTTTCTTCTTGTATCCTACAAGGTAAACGAGATGTATTTATGTTCCGATTGCTCCTTAGAGAGTGAAAAAAAAACCTATTCAGGGCTGGTTGGATGTGTGCACAAACATACAATTAAATGAATAACCCGTGGGAACAGTGGCACAATATTGGTAGTATTGGCTTTGTTCTCCAGCCAAATGAATTTGAGGAAAGTGGATCTATCTTATGTTAAAGCTAAAGCAATCAGGTTTAGCTTGCGGATGTGTGCCAAATCAGATGATACCTGTCAAAATTACTGTCATTTTTACATAAACATTTTGTTTGTTAATGCAATACAGAAAAATTAGCACTTGCGAATGAAACTATGACTGAAAAGTGACTGGTTTTAAGAGTCCAATTGCCATGGACAGCTGAGATGTTATTGTGTTTTTGCAAGATCACATGTTGATTTAGACTTCCTGTTGTGGACAGAATCAAGCACAAGGCAGATATAATCAAAATGTGGTTATTTATGGCACCTTATGAAATCTGTTTGAGGTGACTGACCCCTAGAGATGTGATAACAGGAATGTAGTTGGCCATTATATCACAGAGTCTCTCTGATCGGGACTGTGCATGAGTCCATTATGAAATCTGCAAGTAGAGCCAGCCTACAGCTGTTTTCTAGGAATGATTATTCAATCATTCTCAAAGATTTTGCAACACAGTATTGAAGTAACACTGTTATCGAACAATGAATGCCAAGATTTGCCCACAACACATGGAGGACAAGTAGAAAGCAATCAATTTGAACAATGATCATATAAACACTGCTGAAGTGCAGTGTAAGCTTTATATTAAGTCCTCTTTCAAAATTTAAGGAGTAGATTTCAAAATTGCTGGCTTTCTTAAAGTACATTAGGAAATGTGATATGAAACAGGCAGCATTGTGAAAACTCCTGGCACTAGCACGTGCAAAATGCCTTATTTGCCCACTAAGATTTCAAGACAAACACCAGTATCAGCGAATGCCTATTTCTGCTGAGGGTCACTAAAGCTGGAATTAATTCAGTATCAGTATGCAATGATTTTGTTGTAGGGCAAAGTGTCTATTGGTTGATTCACCTATTTGACTGTAATCTTTTATGGGTCATAGCTATTTATAAAGTGGGCTTTCTCTGTAAGACATACTGTACGCCAGTGGTGTTGCCAAAACCATGAACTATGAAGTATCCTCGCAAGCCTTGGGCTGGTACAGGGAGCCAGTCCATCTAAATATATATATGGGGCTAAATTAAACTGTACAAGCTACTTGCAAGAGCATCTCCATGGTCATTTTGCAAGTGAACAACCCAAACCTCCAAACCCCCATTATTCCGCAGAGTTTCAGCACTGCTGCATGTAGTTGAATTTTTTTTGGAGGAACCTGGAGGTGTGATTAGATGGCCCTGAAAGGGTTTTGTTAGCAGCTGATTTTGTTGGAAAGAAAGTGAATACAAATAAGCAAGAAATACCCAGATTCCCAGCCAAGGACGCAACGTTCTAGCCTGGAAACGAAAGACAATGGAAGGACGGGTAGACGGACAGGAGGACTGAAGTGAGTATGAAAAGGCTCATCTACTCCATAAGATGTACCTATATATTAGATGTCACTGAAAAATGTTGGACACTTTAGCAGTTCTAGCCTGGATAAGAAGCGTGACAGGCGGACATGTGGATGGAAGGACAAACGGACACACGGTAGGACAAGGCTCATTACCATATCCCCCTTCTACTTCATGATGGGGGATAATATCCACTACAGTGCAGTTACTTCCCTGAATTAGTTGATCCTCATAACATGGTAAGAATGGAGCATACAGTATGTTTCAGTGTCAAAAATTTAAGGAAAGGACTCTTGGTTCACGAGAGCTTATGACACACACATACTGCTGTATAGCACAGTTCATGTCATGCTGAATCTTTAAGGCGTTGCACCTGGTAGATGTTTGCTCAAAAGCAAGATCCAACCTTGGGAACGGGTCATTTGGACCCTGTACCTGTTGGACCCAATCCAGTTGGACCCCTGACCCAAACAGTTTGGACTCCATACCATTTGGACCTCAGGCAAGTTCGACCCTAGACCATTCAGACCCCAGACCAGGTGGACCCCTGACCAGTTGGGTTAGGGTTAGGTTACGGTTAGGGTCTGGGCTCCAATAAGCATGGACTCCAACAGGTATGGGGTCAAGTTGTCAGAGGTCCAAAATGTAAGGGGTCCAACTAGTTTGGGTCCAAATGGTCTGGGGTCCAATCGGTGCTGAGTCCATTCAGTTGGGGTCCAACTGGTATGGGTCCATCTGGAATGCGGTCCAAACAACCTATACACCTTCATAAACTACCTGTCCGCCCCATTCTTTTCACTAAACAATGAAGGAGTGCCACTGCAATAACCTTTGTTGTGCATGTAATTCTCCATGCATCATTGAAATTTGGTGAATTGTAGTAATAGTGATTCATGCAAAGTCAAAACATCCACTGTTATGAAAATTCCTTCAACAAACTCGAAAATAGCACTCAAGTATGAGGTCATAGGACAAACTGTACTAGTGCATCAACATGGAAATCTTTATTAGACATTTCCAGTGGGAGTGAAATCTAGGAAGGAATGTTCACAGAAAAAATGAAAGACATTTATTAAATAGTTTCCTTTTACTGAAAGTACAGGGATTCCAGAGAAGAAGAGGTCGTCTTCATTCCAAACATTCTTTGTGAATTGGGCAATCCCCATTGTTTCCTTTTCCGTGAATTCCGATGCCCTGTCTCTGGTGCAAATACCTGTTTCAAGCAGCGTCTCCCAAAATAATTCAACCAGAGGTTTCCTCCTGCTGTTTTCCCGCAGGATGCACACCCACACACCGGTACACACTTACGACTCATGCACACACACGCATACCCACCAGTCCCTTCATACATATGTATATGTGCCATCACACGTGGATGGACATATACGCCACTGCAGCTCTTCAGGGCCCCCCAACATGAACACGTATGAACACGTATACACACACACACACACACGCACGCACGCACACACACAAACATTGTGTTTTCATGTTTTGTGGGGACATTGCATGGACTTGCATTCATTTCACAACCCCTTACCCTAATTGCAACAATACACACTACAAGCTTAACTCCAACTCTAACTGATATAGCTCGGTTACCGCAAATGATAAAAAAAAACATCTTGTTTTCATCATTTGCGGGGACAATCAGTCAAGAATACGCAGCCACTCCCAAACACAGGATCAGAACTTTACATTCTTGGAAATGAAACAGGACACAGGATATGTTCCAGGAAAGTGCCAGCAGGTTGCCTTATTTGGGTACACTCCTGGAACTAGACAGACACTTGTGCCTGTTTGGTGTCAATGGGAAAAAAAAAAAACATAAAGCAAAACATGGAAATAAAAATCAAGCAGTGATGCAAATGGGAAGACAATAGTGGGTGACCGCTGATAAAAAATATTTTTGATTTCCGTCTTTGACTGGAATAATCAGAATAAGCCTGACGTTGCTCTTTTTTCTTTGTCACGTTTTTCCGTTCAGTCTGATGATTAGTCCTTCCATCTCCCGGAAGTCCATGAGAATGACCAAATGAGTGCTGCTGGTGGCGCAAAATTTTCTGTGGCCAGCACCAGAAATATATCACCACGACCCTTTTTGACCCAAAATAAAGCTTAGATGAATATGATTTCCAGGGACTGAGAATGGAACTCCGCTGAGATTGCATGCACAGCAAGCCCTGTGGTCTATAATGATGCACTGATTAGCTACTTGATCTCTTTGGAAAGAGACTGGAAGATGTTCAAGATAATGCGCAAAACAAAACTGCATGCACAGCGCATGGTGGCATGGAACAACTAGTGCAGTATTCCCTCTGGCGACAATAATGTTCCTGTACAAAGCCATTCCAGGTCTACTCTGAACGGCTGACAGCTGGTTAAAAAAAGAACAAGCTGGGGGAGAACATGCCATTCCCTTCATACCCAATGTTTTGGCCGTCTGCTATGGCAGGGGTGCTCTGTTCTTTCATAGGATACAATCATGAGAGAATGGGGCAGAGTTTGCTCATCACAAGGGGGCCAGAACCTCCGTTTGGCATTAGATCCACACTTACCCAGTCTGACTCACAACCCACCATTTCCTTCGCATTTTTCCTCATGCTCCCTCCAGCAAGGCTCAGATTCATTGTGGCGGCAAACGCTTCCTCAATTGCCATGGAGACAAGGCATTAAAGGAGAATTCCGGTGTGAAATTGACTTAGGGTGTATTGAAACATGATAACGAGTACTAACTTCTGACAAATACCCCCTCTTCGTATGCACACAACATTTCAAAATACATGGCTTTTTAGCCGAAGCTCCCAACAGGCTTACAACGGTAGTGAATTGGGCATAGTGTTACCATGTAAAGAAATCGCTATTTTTTCATGATTAACAAGGCTAAAGTTGCTCCACACTTCATCGGTAGAATTTCGAGGGCCCTGACATTTAAAACGAGGCACTGACAACTTTGAAAATGCAAAGGTAGTTTATTAAAAAAAAGACTGTTTATGCAGACAGTACCTTGAGGTAGTTTCCAGTCGCCTCTATCTTGAAAGTCACGATCAGTCGTTTGACGGGTACGAACGAATAATCTGTTCACCTATCCTTCCTATTTGTTTGTGCTCTTCAATCGACTTATCGTGACTGTCAAGATGGAGTCCTCTCTAGTGGAAGCCATTGCATCATCCCATGCAAAAAATCCCATTGGCAGGTCAGTGCAATGGGAAAAAGTAGTTATTTCTAGAATAAAGATTGAATTTTTTTTTTCAAACCTTGTTTTACATCCCTAAGGATGTATAAAACCACTTAGTAACAAAATCCTGACAGAGTTTATCGTAATTCATGCATGAGAGGGTTCAGGTGCTTTCTATGGCAATTTGAGGATTCAAAGTGCTATTTTAAGCTTTCGCCAAGGGATACAAAGAATTTAAGTTGGTTTGCCAATGCCAATAATCACAGAAGAAAAATACCTCCTAGATTTTGACTTGCAGTAGTACAGATTTACTTTGTTCAAAGTTGTGAGTATGGGCAGTAATCATGACACCGCTCCTTTCATTTGGAAAGAATCCAGAAAGAACTCAAAAACTAGCAGCAGATATAAAGTTGATATTAGAGGGGGAATAACTTGCGGTAAAAATTTAGCAGAACTCTCAATAAGGCCATGGTGACGTGTGGCATATGCCCCCAACACTGGAGTTGAAGAGCCTGTACAGCATGAGTAAGTTCACGAGTAGGCATTGCAAGAAGCATTGACAAAATCTCTCAGTACTGCGCTGACAGACACTTTGCTTGATGAAAATTTCCAGCGCATCCATTTTTTTCAAAGTAACCCTCCTCTTCTCACCCACCAACACAGAGAGCAAGGTCGAATTCTACGGGATAGTACGTTCTCCTTTAAATCAGTGGTTCCCAAACTCAGTGCTGGAGCCCCATTGGGTATGCTGGATTCTGTTTCAGCATCAACTGCAATTAAATTATTCTGACAAGGCATAAACTAGATGCTTTTCATGCAAGATTAATCAAAATGTTAATCCTATTACATCAGAAATAGCATCACATGATATATTCAATTACATTTTTAAAGACAGGTAATGCTTATTAGGCTATACTACAAACATACACTTACACAAAAGAAGGTAAATAATCTCTAATCAATTTGAGATGGACCTGAATCAGTGGACTGCTATATGGAAGAAGTCCAGACACCTGGCCACAAATCATAGCCATCTGATAGATAATGAACTCAAAGACAAAGTAAATGGTCATGAGGCAAACCTGTATTTCATTGATGTTTAAGTAAGAAAAATTATTAATGCAAACCAAATTAGGAGCCCATTACCTTTGTGGTTAATGTAACTTTTTGATGTAATTATTTGCCATTTTGCAAGAAACACAATTTGAATGTGGGGATTACATTTATTCCTTGTGATGCTGCATTTTTCTGGCGTAATGTCTTGATCAATATGATAGGAAATCAATATAAAAATCGAAAACACAATCAAGAAAAATTAGCAGCCATTTAAAATTTAGTTATTGAAATTGTGGTTGGAACAAAAACCAGCATACACTGGGGTACCCCAGGACAGTTTGGGAACCACTACAAAGAACAATGACTCAATTAAAAATGGTCACCACGACGGCCATAATTAAAATAGAAATGCACCCATTTTTGAAAGGAACCTTCCTCTACCTACCACCAACATACACTGCAAATTGGAATTTGATCAGATTATCCAAGAATTCAGAAAGAAGTCTAGAAAGTCTTGGACTGATAGCATTTACAAAGAACTCTTGTTCTCAAAAAATGAACACTCACCTTTAGCTATATATAATTACATTATGTAAGAAAGTTTTCACTTTTTCTTGTTCCTGGGCAGGAAGTGTCATTTCCCAATTCCTTATATCTGAAGTACATGGGAAAAGACCCATTGTCCAATCAAACTTTGCTTTTGCGGTCTGGGTAATGAAATGTTCAAATTTATCAATTTTCTAGAACATTAAAGGCAGACTCGGTGCTGAGAATTTTCAAGAGCTTTTAGCATTTTAAATAACTTTCTAGACTGTTCTACAACTTCCAAGAAGTTTCACGAATTTTCCAGGGTGTTAGAACTTGGGAGAATTTCAAGAACCTTTTATTTTATTTATCTAGAATTTTCTAGATTGTTCCACAGGAACATATACACAGCGGCTCACCACCTCAGTTTAGTTCTAGCTGCCTAAGCGCACACATAGACATATCTGATCAAGATGCTGCAAGCATTCTCCAGATATATTTTGCAATCTATGAGGTCAATTTATCAAAATGAGTAAAAAAGTACCGCGTGACCGCATCTACTAAAAGGTACGAAGCCTACAAGGCATTTTTGGGATGCCTGTCGTGGATCAGCACAAACTCTGGGCACCACATTTTACCAATGTGCACTGCAAAAAAAAAAAAAACCTCCAGGAGGTAATATGCACAATTTTTCTCATGCTTGAACAGGAGGATTTGATATTATACAAATTTAAATTAAAATGTGCAAATTTGCCAGTTTTTACATAGAAAATAGATGAATTCCTAAATTTATTATCCAGGTCACGAAAGCAAAGTTTGAAGGGAATAATAGGAATTTTCAATTCTTTTACAACATAAGAAATTTAAGAAATTACACATACTATCCAGGAATAAAATTTGTGTCACATAGCGTCATGTGACTTTAATTAGAAACAATCTACATACAAAACTCAGGGGAAAGTTGCCTTTTAACGTAAACTTCACGGACGGATAGACAGGAGGGGACAGATGGACAACGCCACACCATAATAAGCCCAAAAATATTTATGATGGACGTATAAAAATACCAAAAGCAAATCAGGTTGTTCTCCCTTTTATTAATCATATCTATGTTTTGTTATCATTGTTTTTTCAACAGCAATATCCACAAAATATTAAAACAGTGTGCAAGAAAACATGGGCTATGGCACATCAGAGAAGAACCATTACAAAAAATATATATACTCATTATTTCTTCATTTTTTTTTGTAAGTATCATTCAAGGCAAAAGATTAAATACAGGTGCATACAATGGAAAGTATGAACAAATGTTAAGAAAACAACAACAACAATAACAACAACACCAACAAAAAAACAGTTTTCTTTAATAGAAAATCTATAATTCAGGTTAGGGTTGGATTTTCCAAAGTGACTCCCTCTGATACTGTTGTACCATTCTTCCTCTTTCTTCGCAATAAAAATCGGATGTAAGTAATATCGACTCTTTATTGGCTGGTGGAAGTCAAACTACCACGGGGAAAGCACGATTGAACAGGGTGCGTACTAGCTGAACCATCCCTCTCTCGAGCTCTTGTTCAGAAATCTGACCCCTCGTCACGAACCCCACGGGAAGTATTAAACACGAGCCTTCATAATAAACCAAGCGATTTGTAAGTGTTCAATGGGATTTACAGTAACAGAAAAGAGAAATGAAACACTTTCATCGTTGGATTAATCTCCCAAGATTGCCATTGAAAAATATTACAAATCAACATTGCATTTATGTTGTCCTCTCTCTTAAAAAACTCAAAGGCAATTTATAATCTCCTAAACGGTGCGAGGAATGTGAAAGATGATGCTTCCTTTATCACAATCACTGGGAGCGGATTCTGTGCTTCACAGACTGTGGTCACTAATGCACACACATGCTCACAACTTGGTTTTTAGAGGATTTCTATAAGGTACAAACGTGATGTGAAGTATTACTGGAACGCCGTCTGAACCACAGGGCTCACTGATGTGTCGAGTCAGTTTGCCCCGAAAACAAAGAACATTATTGACAGAACAAAGATGCTTATGCAGAGTTAAACTTCTGACATTAAAAAAAAAAAATTCCCCATCTCATTCAAATATATCGAAATGTATGGCAAGGATTGAAAAATATGGCCCTCAAAGCCAAACGTGGCTCTTCAGGACAACAAACAAAAATACTGGAATTTGATTTGAAGACCTGATTTGTAAATCCCGGCTGAACACCTTAATTCAAATATTTTTTCCATTATTTTCCCTCGAGCCAGAATTTTGATTATATCCAATATTCATTCGATTTTTTTCAAATTTTTATTAATGGGGAGACGTGTGTGATGACTGTCTGGCCAATCAACGGCACTAATCGTTCAGACTGTCCTGAAACATATTTCTAAGGCAAAAGGTGGTCAAGACACCAGAGTTTCTCGGCTCTCCATAAACAGGGTCATAGATGAATTGCCCCCAGGGAAATGGCTGTGATCATCCCAAAACTGCAATGCTTCTTGGTGAGCTGGAGTGCCTGCTCAAACCGATTACTCAAGCCAAGTTCCTCCAGTTTTCCTCACTGCCCATGAAGGACACCACCCCTTGCATGCAGGATGCACTGTGGCCGATCAGTATGGGAAGCACACGACAGTCTGATGCTTTGGCTAGAGGTGGGAACAGAAAGGCCCATCACAAGGACTGCGAGGCTGCCCAACTAGGACGAAGAGCCTCTTGTCCGACGGCTCTTGAGGGGCTTCATTTGAGGGCACTGTGACCCTCTCAGGGAATGAGGTCACCCAGCCACAAGCACAGTATTTAGCATCGAACTAGCTACATATGTGTGTGTGTGTGTGCGGGGGGGGGGCAGCCGGTAACACAATCATGAGGTGCCATTTCGTGCTCCTGTCATTTAACACTTCCTTCCCAACTCTCTGACCTCCCTTCTGAAGTGAAGAGGTGCACGGCATGCCCTTTGTTTCTCCTCATTTGACCGAGAGCCCTGTGTGACTTCCAACTCCTCTTAATCACCCTCGGAGGCGGGGCTGGGCCGCCACTCACCCCAACTTCCTGTGGGGGGGCGGGTTGGATGGGGGGGGTATAGTACTGGGCTAGCAAATCACATAGCATTTTCGTTCCTCTGTTAATAATACTGCCTCTCAATTCTTTGTTAGCCTGTTTTCCATTTGCAACACACAAAGTAGGAACACTAGGGTTTTATTTTTAGGCACCGGTGCCTGGAGCTTCTCTGTGGTGTTTTGCTGTCAGATTATAATCACGGCATGCTCTAATTTACCACAACGCCACTTGTTACTGTCTTTTCCTCTGCACCCCAAACCTAGCGTAGCGCACGCAGACCAAGACACATACACACATTCATAACTGCTGCTGCACAATACACACAGGCTCCCTCTGTAAAGGCCACGGCAGCCTTCACCATGTGACACTCAAATGACTCAGCCAATCACATGCCCGTTGTATAATGCTGACCATCCTGCCCTCTGACTGTAATCTGCAAGGTTTTTTAGTCCGGTTGCTCTAAATTCCTCCAACTAATTTAGCTGCCCATATATTCCCAGAAATAAGTCCTAATCTTTGTGTCGGGATATAAAAGTAATGAGTAAAGAGAGCTATTTTCAGTTTGGAAGGGTGTCATTAAGACTATACTGTTGCGCTGGGAGCCATCAGTCCAATCCAAAATCATTCAGGAGTCATGCGCCCACAGAATACTGACGAGCCGAACACACTGCAACCAAACGCTATGATACTGAGTACAATCCAACCCAGCGCTCAAGTATGCTACAACTGAACACAACTAACCTTAATACGCATAAAGAGCGAAAAAGAACGGCTCTGTTATGATAGTTTAGCGACAGTAGCACCCAGGCTTTTTCTTACAGGTAATTACTAAGGGCATAGCACCGAGGACTCTACAAGCCCTACTTGGCCTGCAGTTCAGTTGAGTTAGGGACTATGCTACTGTAATGAACATACAGTGTTCGAGCATGCCAACAGTTTTTGGAATAACACCAATAATTCACTTCACAATATTCCAACCCTCCACTGAATGAAGGAAAAAAAAAAAAGGGTTATGAACTGAAAAGACATTCAGATACCATTAACCGCCACAAGAATTAAAAAGCAAACCATCTCATTAAATGGAATCTGGACATTTTTTTAAAAACCTTTTTACGTTTTGATTTTATATATAAAAAGCCATTCACAAGTGAAGCAAAGCAGTGAAACGCTTTTCCGTCAAGCCAAAAGAACATGGTTTCTCCTAAATATTTGACAAATACTGTACAGCTAACAACTAGATTTCTGAGAGCCAACGTAAATAAGGATTCAAACAGACAAAATAAAATGGCTGGTTAAGTTATTTTCATATTTTTTTATGGCATCTTAAAATAATCCACATGCTGCTCCATATTTATTTTTACAATCAAAACCTGATTTTTGAGGGCAATGGTAGGCTAAAATAAGGGTGAATGCAGACAGACAGGAGTCTGGTGTGTCATATAGGGCTGCAGACCCTCCTCTTATAATCAAAATAGTAATGTTTATAACCATCAATTTCCTTTGCTGAAGTGAAACTGAGTTTCTGGTCCTCAGTTGCTACAGTGTAATTGCTACAGTAACCAAAATATGTGCAGGATAATGTTGGAACAGTGCTACCTCCCAAACTCTTGCCTGGTTTCACCATCAGTGGTGAACTGCACTGCTTTCCTTCCTCACAGCCCATTCATTTCATTGGGCCACAGCTGAAGGTAGTGGATCTGTGGTGAGTTTGGCACAGCTGCACGTTATCCGTCAGGGGGGAGTTTTGTCTTGTAATTATCTCTAATGATATATATAACATTACAGTTACTGATATGAGTCTTGACAAATTCTTTTTCTTAAATGTAATATTTTCATTGACTTACCCTAATTTTTTTTTTTTAAAAAGACTGATGTATTTTTCTGATCAGTGTTTGGCATTATTCCCTAAGAACCACAATCCTGCCATTACTTTTTTCTGGATGAGAATATTAAGTAAGTATTGGAAGGGTTTATATATAACAAAAAAAAAAAAAACACACAACATAAAAACAAAAGCTGTGCAGGTCAAATTTACGCAAAGTTCGCAAGCCATTTACTGACCATTAATAATGAATTTTAATGACTACTGATGATCTCAATGTGAGGTCCCTCCCTTTTTGTATCTCCTTTCTAAGATGGAGCTGAAATCCCGCCAGGATTTGCTGTCTAGACTCTCATGGCCGCAATGGATGACATCATATTAATTTAAATACACTGAGACACTTGCAAGGTTCTACACAGAGTAAACGTTGTGACCATTACGGACTGATGACTAACCAAATGGATAAAAATAGGGTCGCGGTTCCAATGTTTTGCATTAGTCATTGTTAAATGGTTAGAATTCCACTATCTACAAATTCCTTCGCAATTTTTTTTTAAACAGCACAAGTGTCAATAACTATTGCGGCAACACGCTGTAAAAGAAGACAGGAACATGATTTTGATAAATCACGGCAAAAATAACAGTGGTTTGGATTTGAAAATCTTCACCATGAATAAAGTTTTTCTAATTACTCTGGGCCTTCCTTGGCTTCCTTCCATCAAGGCTAGCACCACAAGTTGCGGCTAAAAGAATGTTATGAACAGTGGCCATTTTGCAAGACAAATATCAAAGTGGAAATGTAGATTACGCTGTACACAGGTGAGCTTGTGTTCTGGTGCCAAAATCGTATAAAAACAATTAGACTATTCATTGGAGTCTCTTGGCAGGCGCGACTGGTCAAGAGATCACATAGGCAGTGAAAATGGGTCTTTCCAGATCCATAAAGATGAGGTATCTGCAAAAAGGCAATTTTCACATCCACCCTTTTCTGTACAGAGGAAGGTTAAAACGGAGTCTTTCTAATGAGAGAGGGGAAAATGGTAGCTGAGAGAGGCAAGCTCACTTTGCCCAACTTCATGAGCCACGAACGGCTCGCTGTATGAAACACTAAGACATTTTGAACAGGGTAAATGTACCAAACGGATGGAGTAAAAAATTACAGAGGCATGGTGCAGCAATATGGACAGGCTCAATTTACGATGCGTATAATACGAAATCGGTGAGCACATTAATTTCTATGGTCAAAATTTTAAAAGGTTTCAGAGAGCCACCCCCTTCCTCTTAATACAATATATAATGCAATAGCTTTGGCACAGGAAGTTTGTCTGCTCCCATGACAGATCAAAGGAGTGTCTCAGTAGGAGGATGTGGGGGTGCATTATGATCAGTTTTTCAACCTCACATAAATTCCCATGAGTAGTCCTGATAATAAACGCATATAATGCCAAAAAATATGGATTATTAGCATCAGATCCAAATATAACGACAAAAAGAATAATTCTGGGAACTGCCTGTTGGTAGGCCTAAAAATATGCTCTCACATTGTAGATCATTTTCATTTTCATATTCTGTTTAGAAGAGAAAAGTAAGAGCAGGATTTGCCTGTCAGTTTTGGCAGTATACTTCCACAAATAATAAAGCCACTTTTAAGATGACAGAGAGAGAGACAAAGAAAGAGAGAAATTAATAAACAAAGAGCAACCAATCCAAGAAACATTCCCGACCGCAGAAAACTGACTGCTAGCCAGTCAGGCTGAAATAACCTAATCTAAGTGTCTATACCAAACCACCCCCAGTTACCATTGGCTATATGGCTCCCCTTGAATTTTTATGCTCACTGAGTCTGGATTTCTCAATACATAACAAATACCAACAACTCTTTTTCAATGTACCATAACCATTTATGAAAACCCAATAAGTCTAGTTTATTTTGTCCTTTCCCCATTAAATGCGTACATACTGCATATGGACTTATACACACATATATGCATATATGTATGCATATGTTCATACGCATGAACACGCACACACCTCAGAGTCATTTAGTTATCATATGCTGACATCAGCTCTATTTCCTTCACAGTAAATTGTTGAGTCGTCCAGAGCATTGAGCGTGGTACATTTTCAGGTCAAAAGTAGTGTTTGACTAGTCACGCCCAGAGCCTGTTGCTGGGCGGTATCTGAGGGAGGGGTGTGGGCGGGGCAACAGGGCCTATTGGGGCGGAGCTATAGGATGATGCACGGCTTTTTGTCCTTAAAAGGGTTCTCGGAGGCGGGGACTCCCACCAACAGTGGATCGTTGCGGGCGTGTTGCTCGCAGTAATTCATTAGGTCTGCCGCAGCCTTCGACACCTAGAAGGGGGAGAGGAGAGACAGAAGCGTAAAGATGGAGGCGGAAAGAAATGTAGAAGAAAAGAACATGAGTAGGCAACCAAAATGGACTAATGAACTAAGTGAAGGAATAGCGACAAAAATCACTTCAGGAAAGAAAATTACGGAGGCGTAGAAGCAAAGTGTCAACACTGGCATGTAGCACACCATCAGCTGAGGACATTCTTTGAAAATGTGCTTCAACTCAAGAGGTCCTGGAATTCACATGTGGGCTTTTACAGGTCCAGTACTATGGCACCAGGTGCACAGCCAAAAAGCCATTACCAGCCATTTTAAAATCAGTGATTTGTGACATCACACGATGATGGCAACAAAGACTGATCAACTTGAGCCAACCAGATAACCAGTTCCTTCATTATTCAGGGTAATCCCTCCCTCTGGTGATGTCAGAAAGAAGAGGCTTTGAAATGTCTAGTAATTGCGAATCGGGCTGTAATTCTGCACAGTTCACGTGATAACACAGCAAACGCCCACAAATTAAACCTGACAGAACCAAAATGCAGAAATTACACCACTGTCTCAGTAAATACGAACTCTGTGGTTCATCCGTGGATAGAGGACTGCTCACCTTGATGCGTTCGATTCCAGCCTCGATCCTCAGCTGCTCCACCAGTTTCCGGGCCTGCGCTATGTTATTAGTCGTCGACATTCTCTGCCATTGGTTCACAGACCAAGCAAATGAGAAAACACTATAGAAAAAAAGACAGATGGATGGAGAAAGGCAGAGGGGGAAATAAACAGATAGAAAATTAATGAGGCATTTACATCAAATTAAATCTTCCTCTGGGCTTTTTGTTCCCTGTGCAACACCAAAGCCGTGTGGCAGGAGGGCATTTGAACAGTGGGAACTAGGGGGGCAAGAAGCCAAGTAAGCAACAACCTTGACTGACACTGCCGAAGCAACTGTAGCAGTTCAGGAACAACAAAGAAGGAACATACAGTCACCTGATTTCAAATCACATCCTTGAAGCGTGAAATAAATATATATATATGTACGCATAGATATCTCTATATATGAAGAGCTTGTTTCCAAAACGCAATATATCCATTTTACTCATTTTGAGTAAATCAACTTTCTCTATGTTGGTGCCTATTGCATTTAATAGAGAAACACACATTTTCACCATGAAAAAATGCACTCTATAGTATGAATTCAAAAAAAAAAAATTTGCACCATGTGTAAGAAGGACAGGGCTATTGCTTTATGGTATTATCTAAATTTGTGTAATTTTGGCACTTATTGCGTTTTGGAACCAAACTCTTCATATATCTCTGATATAAATCAAGTTTAATGACACTTGCGGTCTAGATCAAAAACAATGTCAGAGTAAACAGTACACGCAATATTCCCGTAATTGCAAAAACGCTGATACTGAAGGGAGACCAAAACAACTGTGCCTAGAATAGACAGTGGGATGCTGTCATTGACAACACATGACTGCTGTGCCCTGAATACGAGCATAGGTCATACCCCTGCATCAAGACTCAACTTGATCCCGCAGGCTATTAAACCAAACCGAAGCTAACCCATTTCAGCGCGCAGTCACAATGAAGACATTATGCAGCTCGACTCGTGCTGATAACAAAAGCAACTCTCTGAGCTGTTGTTACAATTGCTGGAGAATTGTGAATCACTGCAGCACTATCTCTAAAACCAGCAGGCCAATAATAGCTAACCAACTGACATGCCTAACAGCAGCAGCAATTTGCAGTTCAATCCAGTGACAGGAGGCTAAAATCAAAGTGCTTCACAGTCTGATCTCTTATTACTTGCACAATAAATAATGGATGAAAAAACTCACTAATGCCTTAACATTAAAGGTCATCGCACTAAGGTGTCCCGAAAATTTTGCCACATTATATTCCACACTCCAAGCTTAGAATTAAAAGTGTTACAGCACAATGGCAGTAAACAGTTTCTGAAAGACCATTCAGTCATTATCCTTCCTTCCTCCCTCAGCTATGTGAGTGAACGCACGCCTTCTGGAATAAGAGAAAGCAGCGCAGAAAAAAAAACACCTGCTCAGAGAAAGTTTGGGACGAGTATAACACGTGCGTGAGTAATCTGGGTGAGGTGATGTCTGTGAGCTTCTGAAAACAGCTGTCTCCACTGTCCAATCCCTGCCGACGGAAGACCCGGAGGCAGACTATGTGATCACGTGTGTGTGTGTGTGTGTGTGAGCGGGTGACTCAACAATCCTGTCTCTAATTCTAGATAAGCACCATCGTATTTGTGTATTGTATCTCCTTGGGAATCCAGCTAAGGTGTTGACTGAGTGGTATCAGAAACCTCCACAGGCACCATTAAAAACAGTTTCATAAGATGAGGCGGTAGACGCAGACAAACCAGCAATAGATAAGGATAAGGCAGCCCCACTATCTGCACAGAAATTGCTGAGACGAATGTGTCGCTTTGGGCTGCCCAACCCTGTTCTAGAGGTGCACCGTCCTGCAGGTCTCTGCTCCAAGGCTAATGCCCCATTCAATAACTGGGGATCTGTTGAGCTGCAAGCAGGTAGAATCAATAAGGTGAGCTAAACTAGGGTCAAAATTAAGGCAGTGCCCCAGCAACGAGGTTGAGCATCCCTGGCGCAAAGTCTTATAACCGAGTATTAAGATTTACTTGGGCGTTTAATCAAAGTGAGCACCATAATAATTGGGACACTTTGTGTTCTTGATTTACCTCTGCACTACACACTTTGACTGTCTTCGTCTCAAATATTACGGAGTGCAGTGTATATCAGCAAGATACGCTATTATGAGATGGTGTTGGGTTTCTTTTTTAATGTTTCGGTTTTCGCAACTGCTCTAGGTCAAAGTTGCCTGCTAACGAACTCTCTCCCTCGACATCTCAATTCTCCTCAGCAGTGATCTGCGGATTTCGTACCCCCGCACAGACATGTGAAACGGACCACCCCAACTCTGTCAAACCTACCACTCGCCCTGATGGCCCCCTCATCAATCACATTAGCACACTTAACAGGTGCACGCCGTCCATTGAAAGGAGAGAGCCGTCTAGCAGACAAGGATAGCCTTATCTCCCTGCTTTCTCATTAGGGTCCGTGGGACTAAGTGTTTGAGGAAGCTAACGGGCTACAAATAGCTGGGCTTGGGAAAAGGGAGTGAATGATGGTACAATGTGCAGTCCGGTCAGGCTGTCGCTCAGCTGCTAGCTGCGGTGATAAGAGCGCGGGCGATTAGCGCTGTACACTGCACTCTTGATGCAGGCATACTTACGCACACTCACACTCACACTCAAACTCACACGCGCACGCGCACGCGCACGCGCACGCGCACTCGCACTCGCACGCGCACGCGCACGCGCACGCGCACGCGCACGCGCACGCGCACGCGCACGCGCACGCGCACTCGCACTCGCACTCGCACTCGCACTCGCACTCGCACTCGCACTCGCACTCGCACTCGCACTCGCACTCACACTCACACTCACGCGCATTTATTCAGATGACAGGCGTATAGATACAAACACACACATCCGCAAAAAGTACATTCATGAAGGCACAGAAACACAAGCACATGTGTATGCACGTACGCAAATGCATGCACTCACACATACGCTCTCACACACACACACATACACACACACACACGCACACGCACACGCACACACACACACACACACACACAGAAACTCTAGGGCAGCCTCCTTGTCAGGCCACTTGAACTCTCCAAGTGGAGCGAAGCCACTTTGTCAAAAGATGAAGCTCCCATTACTGTGAAGAACAGCATGTCAGAACTAACAAGGCAGACAGAGGACCGGAACATTCTCTCTCTTCCTCAGACCTGAACAATACAGTGACGCCTGCAGCACCTCATCCACCGACACACTTACTGAACACAAGTCACCATCAGATGCTAACTGGACAGGATGTGCATTTGTTATGGTAAAGGAGGGTACATGTATATCCCTCCAACAGCAGAACAGAGAAAGAGGATGCTTCAGCAGGTACTGAACATTTAGGAACACAGTGGGCTTTCATTACAGGGCCGTGTCTGGACCGTGGTGTCACCGACCACAGAAACCTCAACACGACCAACTCAGCACTGTGTAGAGGGAAGCACTTTCAAAACAGTGAGCAGATAAACTTTACTTACATCCTGACATAATGTAGCTGTTCGGGGAAACATGCTGTTACAGGGTAGGGAGACGCTTACGAGTTTGTTTGTGTATTTACTTTTGTAGATGCGGTGTGTAATGTTGCTGATAGCAGTATATATACATGCATGAAAACACATACGCGCAAAGTAGGTGCAGAAAGATGCACATATATGCAAGCACGTGCTAAACAGACGTGCAAATAGCAGGTGCTCCAACGCAATGATGCGCACAAGTAAATGTAAGCGTGCACACAAACATACAAACAATCACAGATCCGTAGACATGCGCTAGGTACCCACAGGCATAAAACACCTGAGCACATGTATGCGCAAAAGCATGTGCACCCACACACACACACACACACACACACACATAGCATTTAGCATTTAGTAAACTTTATTATCCCCACAAGGGGGCAATTTGTTTTACAGCCAGCAGAAAGAAAAAACAGCACAGCAATACAAACAGACAACAACATGCACATTCACCACAAGTCACAATAAATAAATAAATAAATACAGTGCACTAATGTTTTAGGGAACCAATCAACACAACATATTTATGAGGCCAATTGTCATTGGTACAAACGAGTTTTTGAATCTGTTTGTTCTGACCTTTGCTGCCATGTACCTGCGACCAGAAGGCAGTAGCCTGTATTGGCAGGCCAGCGGATGACTGGGGTCAGTTAGGATGCTTTCAGCTCTTCTGGTCGCCCTGGCTCTATACAGGACAGAGATCTCCTCAAAATTTGTCCCCGCAATTTTGCCACACATCCTCACTATACCGGTAAGCCTGTTCTTGTCCTTAGCAGTGAGGGACCCAAACCAGCAAATAAAAGAGAAGGTTAAAACGGACTCAATAAAACAAGAATAAAACATCCTCATAAAAGAAGTGTCTACATTAAAACCTCTCAATTTGCGATAAAAATACATGCGCTGGTGGGCCTTTGCACAAATCGCATCTATGTTGGCCTCAAATGTCAAACTGTTGTCAATGATGGTCCCCAAGTATTTGTACTGTTGTACAGTTTCAACCGCTTGACCATGAATTAAAACAGGGGAATTTGGTGGAGGCTTCTTCCTAAAATCAATAACCAGTTCTTTGGTTTTAAGAACATTAATCTTTAAAAATGAGCTCTCACACCAATCAATAAAATCATTCACCACTGGACCATGATTGCCGTCTATGTTGAGCAGTGACACAATCACGGAGTCATCAGCAAATTTAATAATATGCCGATTGGCATGCCGACTTCGACACTCATTTGTGTATAAAATAAATAAAAGTGGTGAGAGGACACAGCCTTGAGGGGAGCCGGTGGAGGATAAAAGTGCATCAGATAAAACACCCTTCACCCTCACCCTCTGAGGTCTGTTCGTTAAAAAATCAACAAGCCAGCAAACTAAACCCTGGTTAAGATTATGCATGCTGGTCAAACGGTCCACTGTCTATCTCTGCTGCTGCGTGTCGCCTCAACAGCGCCACCTGATCTCATAGATAGACCAACACATGCATGCATGCACATGCACAATAGCAGTGCACACACACAGAGTACGTTGCTCTCAGCCTGAGGTAGTGAGCACAAGTATAAAGTAAAGGCTAATGCAGCCCCTGGTGGAGAGTCCTGCAGGTTTATGCCTAGGATGTGTGTAACTGGGACAGTTCTCAGCTGACCGTACTACTAAAGTCAAGACAAAGCAAAAGGGACGAGCCAGTTGGATTAAATGCAGCTGAGCAAATAATTAAAAAGGTAAAATAGGTTTGATATTATCAAGCTGCACACATGCAACCACACTACATCCCTTACAATCATCTACATGCAAAAATTCAAAATCAGAAATTTGTATGAAAACCGAAGCATTGTCCGGTAAATAAATTATAATTATATCTTGCGTGATAAACTCAAATGCATCCCATCAATGAACCAAGCTTAAGGCATCATGATCAAGCAATAAAAACATGCAAAGAGCCATTTGTCAATCATCACACAGTGATGAACCATTACACAATTTTTGATTTGCTCAGATGCTGGAGTGGCTATGAGATGCTATTTGTGGTGTGCACCTTCAGTTCCTTCATCCTCTAAGCCACTGCTTTTTTAAGGTAAGCGTCCTCTCTAAGACTGCTATTTCAGGCTTGCACTGTGGTACCCTTGGCTGATTTCCAGGCGAGAGACTTCTCCCCACGTTTGCGGCCCCCGCACTGCGGGGTCAGAGCTTAACGGGATTACCCTGATTAATTAAAGCTGGCCTAGAAAGCAGAGCACAAGCAGCAGCAGACTGCTTTGTCCCATTTCAGTAAGGATTCTTGGGTATTCTGCGGAGGCAGTTGGTTAGGAAAGAGCGGCTAGGCCCATTCCCCTAAAAAAGCCCTCTGTCTCGGTTGGCTGCAAACCCAAACTATACCCAAAAACATAGACTGTGACTCCAAAAATGGCCTGATGTAACCCAAATAACTTAATGGCTTCCTTTGAAATTCAATTTAAAAAAACACATTAAGAAATGTGGTGAAGGAGACCTACAGCAAACAGATAGATACTGCTGAAAACACAGAACATTGGTGAAGGAGACCTACAGCAAACAGATAGATACTGCTGAAAACACTGAACATTGTGACACTTGGAGGGAGTTCAATACCTGCAGTCCCAGGATAACGAAGGCGATTTGAAGGAAGTTGGAAGGAAGTTGGAATTTGAAGGAACAACGCAAATACTGCATTTCAGCAAGTATATGGCTTCATTTGAATTTCAAGGAAACAATCAGAATACTAAGGAAACCTTGCTTACACACCCTTGTTTGAAACACTTTGAGCTGCACACGGTCTCAAGACAATAAAATCTTTTCTTCATGGGAACAGACCCATGGGGAGGAAAGAAAATAAATAAATAACTGGCCTTCCACACATACACATAGA
Organism: Gymnothorax reevesii; assembly: GCA_029721435.1. Taxonomy (NCBI): domain Eukaryota; kingdom Metazoa; phylum Chordata; class Actinopteri; order Anguilliformes; family Muraenidae; genus Gymnothorax; species Gymnothorax reevesii. Next base: position 41,227,520 of record CM056575.1, on the reverse strand, counting down.
CATACACAAATGCATCATTTTTCTCTGAGACAAGCTCGCAGAAAACTGTGGCCAGACTGTCAGATTTCCCTCATGCAAGCAGACGCCCTCCATCGACCCCCCCCCAGGATCCCTTGCACCACCCTCAAGAACTACAGCACTGTTCACCTCTCACCCGCTTTTTCAAGCTTTTTCCTAGAAAAGCAGGGCTCCTGAAAAGACCACTCTCACAGCCTGTGCTTTGTCTTTACATTAGATGCCGTCACACCCTTGGACAGCCTGCGCACATTTCCAAGAACTCAAAACCTGGCTGTCAAAACACAACTGCACAGCTTTAGAATGCTTCCAAGGAAGAATAAATGATATGTTGCATTGGAAGTATGGCTATTTCAAAGAGTCACTGCAGATTCTACTGCCAAAATATATGAAACCATTCCCATCATCCAACAGCATGAGAACAAATAAGCACATTGCTGGGTTTCAGAGGCTAATTTTAATGAAAAGTTATTTACATCTCTCCATCTCAAAGAATGTGCCTATTATGCAGTTTCAGTTTACACTTGTATAGGTGGTTACACGGCTTTGTCCTTGAGCTACTCTGATAAGATGGTGCAGATTATACATAGTAAAATTTTAAATGCAATGCAACAATACTTGTTTCCAAACATCGATTTAAGGCTACTCTCGAAACAATGCTGCACCACTCCTTTCCCGATACAAGTTCAACTGCACGTGGTTTTAGTGCCACACACCTGTATGAAAATGAACTTGTTGGGCAGGTTCTGATATTTCTCGGCGATTTAAATGCGATTTCAGAGCTCCTGCAACTTGTGGAAAAGGGGGGGGGGGGGGGGGCATTTAAGAATGCCTTAGCTGCAGCCTCAGAACCTGTCATGGCTGTAAATTAGCTTCAGGGAAGACAGCACCCTGAGCCCAGGACAGCAGCTGCAACTGGCAGCAGAGCCTCCAAGGACTGTCCCCTGTGTTTGGCCTGGGAGGAGGCGCCACCCAGAGCGGGATGAGGTTTGGGGAGGGGAATGAGGGTGCAGAGGTGCGGGGAGGGGTGACACTCCGTCAGCCCGAGTTTACACGTAGGTGTCATCCCCACCTGTTTGCCATCGGGGCTGGGCTTGCATTCTCCGAGGCCTCCCCGTGCAGCCTGGGAGGGAGAGAGGGACCAGCCACCTGCACAAAGGGCAGGAGGGAAAAGTGCATTCCACAGCAGGGCCCCTCGAGATAAGATAAGAGCCCCCATTCCTAGCAGGGCCTTACCTGGAAATGTAAATCCAAAGGACAAACACTGGAAACTGGAGGGCATAGGGGAGCATAGGTGGGCTGAGCATCAAAGTTTCCAAGAAGAAGAAGAAGAAAAAAAAAAAAAAACCTTCTGTCCTTTTCCACTGCGTCTTTTTTTGGACCGGTGCAGAACTCTTTGATTTGGCCACGTCAAGAAGGACAAGCTAGTTGTTAAGATTTAAAACTGCGCCTGGCAGTGCAAAAACAAGGGGGTTCAGTGTGCAATGTGCACGGATATAATCAAGGGTCTCTTTTCAGTGATGGTATGATTAGGTGACAGAAATGTACACCCAATAGCGAAATCCTTAAACACACAGCCACACTGCAGAAGACAACAAAACCTTGAAGGCTTGAAAACCCCTGAAATGCATTTTGAAATATTACAAGGTAAATCAGTATGGTCCGCACAAAGACCCCTGTGGCACTAGAGACTGTGGACACTCCAGCCTTTGTGCAGCAGTCCCAGAGCAGTTCTGCACTTTGAGGAAAAAGAGCTCTGGAGCAGAGGGGTGGGGGAGGGTCTGCCAGCACGGCGCCACACAACCCCTCCTGCTCTCCAGGGAGCAACACTTTTCCATTTTTTCCTCGAAGTTCATCTAGTTTGTTACACTTTTACATACTCTGCAGGCTTCCACACCCTCCCTCCATTCCTGGGCTGCATGATTCAAACCAACCACTCCCAGCAACCCAACCCCAAAACTACCACCCCCACCTCCTCCCCGACTTCACGCTGCGCTACACGGTCTGGCTTTCCGGAGCCGGCCAGCTGAACAGGGCTCCCCTTCAACACGTGTAGGAATGCTGTTCTTTTGAGAAGATAGAGGCTTCCTGTGATTAGTTTCCTGTGATACGGACACTCCTGGTTCCTCCTACTCAGTGCAACTGCTTCCTCTCTTGGGTTGACCAGCCTTCTGCTGCCACTGCAAATATAACAAATGCCTTATCACTCCCACGACCTAAAAACTGAAATGAACATCATTGCCACAAGCTGCTCTGCAGGTTCGGTTTCCTGTCGAGCCCGTGCCCGATTGCATATCCGCAAATAATGCTCATGCAGGAAGAGTTTTAAAAAACAAAAAAAAAACAAAAAAAAAGAAAAACAAAGAGCACAGGCCTACATTGATTTGTAGTCACATTGAAATGAAAGAAAAACTGAGAGGCCTATAAGTATATTGAGAGTGACACAATTTTAAAGGGAAGCAAATCTAAATAGTCCAATGTGTATTGTTGTAGAAAACCCTCAGAAATGTAGACCCTCAATCCCTATGGAGAGAAGAGTGTAGAATTGTGTAAATTAGTGTAAATTAATACTGAATTACTAAATACATTCTTACTGCTGATCACAGCACTAGCCTTCAAAAAAAAAGGAAATTCCAAACATTACTGCAATGCCTCATAAACATTCATTGGAGAAAGGCCTACAGGAAAAGTCAACATAATTTGTCTGACACAGCATTCAGAGAGATGCCAGACACTTGGATCTATTCTTCAAATTATTTTCATCAGCGTTGATCTGTCTGGCTTATCGCACTGATAGGCTTCTCCCTCAGTGGCGAATGAATGTCTGGGTGCTATCTGGTCACTGCAAAAACGGTATGTGGCGTTGTATCAAAGCAGTCTCCACGGCAAAGACACCTAATGTTGGTGGGTGGGCACCCTTCCAATCTCACGCGAAGGCGCATTGGAATTCCAGCAAAGTGCTGTTATCTGTAGCTCACACTACAGCCATGCTCAATGCTAATGGCTAACGGTCGACAGGTTTGACTATACAGACTAGCGGAGGGAATGCGGACGATGACAGCAGATTTCCATTCTGCTGCACACCCGGGCAACAAAAGCCCAGCTCCTCTGCGGGTTGACGCTTGGGAGCCAAAAATATCTGAACAACCCGGCAGCAATTGTTCAGCATTAAGCAGAACAGCCGCATTTGGCCAACACAAATCGTTTTCACAATACTGAATTATTGAAGTTGTGGCAATGTAATTTCACTGACAGCAACTTCAAGTTACGTTGTACATAGTTGAACATTTTGCGAGGTTAGCCATCATAAATGGTGCAAAGCAACATTTTGAAAGCATTTATTTTCAACGTAAATAAGGCAATGTTAAAGATTCTTCCGCAAATCTTTCTTGTCAGACATTCCTAAGTAATAATAGGGCGAAGAGTCATGCTTTGACCATCATGTCTCCAATACTAATCCGATGTTTAATTTCCGGATCTGCGAGCTCCACCCTCGATAGCAGTTCCCAAAAATAACTGGAAAAAAACAAAACTTGATTCAAAGTGGTCTTCAGGTATTTGGACAGTGACTCTGCATAAAATACCAACTTAATTTGCTTGCTATCGGTGCTAATACTCACAAATTAGAGCTGTCCCTTTTCATTTTGTGCAATGAAGTATACTGGAGTATAGAGCAAAAAGCCAAAACTGTGTCACTGTCCAGTTACTTATGGACAACACTGTAGATGAACAATGAGCATCAACAGACAGTGGATGAGGACTCACTGCATCAAAGTGGCACCCAAGCTAATGATTTAATCTGTGTGTGGTTGCCAGTGCCCGGAAAAATTTTGATATGTACATGCAAAGAATGTACAAGGAAAATAAACCAGACCGAGTATTTTCGAATGTTCAGCACACACCTGAACTAACTCCAGGATTTGCTGTGTCACTCTGACAATGTTGGACACTTATGAAACTCTGTGTGCATTTCCTGTGGCCTTTGCTGCGCAACCACAGTCACCCGTTTTGTGCGTGGCAAAAAGAAACACTCTGACTAAGTGGAAATGCACAGGATTTCAAAAACAAAATTACCGACTTTCACAGTCAACTCTGAAAAGAAGCACACGTGCAAAAATCTAGCAATGCCTGATATGCAAGAGCAACGCACTCACGTCCCATGTGCAAAGCAGTGTACCAGCAAGCAGGCGTTTCAGTTTTCGGACACCCCTGATGGAGATTCCCTTGTTTGAAAATAACTAAAATGTATTATGGATTTAAACGAATTTCAACTGAATTCCGTAAATGAGGCAGTGTAAACAGGGGTAGAAAGCACTGAATGGGGAGGCTTTTTTATTTGAAGACTGTTTGCAAAAGGAGCAAAGAATAACATGTTCTAAGGAACGAATGTGGAAAAACAAGAGGGAGAATAACAAGCAATGGAGAACAAGCGGCCTGTTGTTTTCCAGGAGTGAGTAACTGACAGCACCTTCGAATCGCAGAAATAAAGGACTCAGCTCCTCGTGACCGCAAATCACAAGCCTATCTCTGACCTTTCAGCCTTCCAAGCAGCAGTCCCTAATAGATATTTCTTGCGAGAGGCAGAAAAACATACGCACTGTTGAGTCATCCTGACTATTAATAGTCAATTATGAGACCACAGCCAATGCCCCATTATTGAGGAAAGTCCCAGTGCAGTTGTTTGCCTGACAGCTCTGAGGAAGCTTGAGCGGAGTCCTCTCATTGCTAATGCTCTGCTTTTTCACTCTCACACCATAAATGGGCAAGCAGACCTCTCGCATGACGAAGAGTGGCCTGACAATGGGGCTGCAAGAGCCAAACAAATAGGGGAGGGAGGGAGGGGGGAGAAAAGGGAGAAACTATTCTTCTTCTACTCTCCCGGTTAATGATGTCATACATCCCAAAGCCCCCTCCCCACCGGTGAGCAGCACCGCTGGAGCCCTGCCACCCTCCCTAAACCGCGCTGAGCTCAGCTGTGGAAATATAAGCTGACATCACTATGGGCCGGTGCATAACAATGGACTAAGCTCTCCCGCGCATGCGTACGCCTCCCCTCCTCTATCCTCCCAGTCTTTCCGGGAAGTTCCATGACTCCGGTTGTCGGAAGCAGCAGCTCAAGTGCACGAGGGAGGAAGGCGGGGGGGGGTCTTGCAAATTTGATTTGCTCATGTGACAAGGGTGAGTCTACATGATCTCACTCGAGCACGAGACTCGGACTAGGATCAGGCGACCTCGAACAGAGAGTGTGTGTGACCTGCAATCAAAGGAGGGAGAAAAAGAGAGAGACTGAGAGGGGCAGGGAGAAAGTGGGATGGTTGAGATCGAAGACTGATACAAGCAGTGTGTGTCATCCTCTTATCATCATGTGCCTTGTTTTCTCACTCTTCCTTAGAGGCGGGGGTGGAGGGGTTTGTTGTGAAATAGATATACTGGAAGGCACCCGATCTTTGGAGAGCTGGGAATCGTAGGCCAAGGTTGTTCGCACTGTTCTTTAAAAGCATCCATCAACTGAAATCGATCTCAGTCTTGCTGACTCACCGCGTTTACACAACACTGTCATGGCACATAACCAACCGAAAACGCCACATGACACTGGATGAGGTATTGAAATGTAAATTTATAAAAGGGAATGCAACTAAATTTCCTGCAGTTTCAGCCTCTAGAAATAGGCTTTCATATTATCGCATTTTACCAAAGAGCAAGAGGTGCGCATGCATTTCTACTCCAAGTACCCCAAAAAAAATTAAAGATGCAACAACTCTTTTTGCAATTTGCTTTATTGAAAGGGTGAGTTGTTCATTTGATACAAGCACCGATGACTATGATTAAAATCACATTTTATAGTAATTTCTTTTGGATTGTCCTTACTTTCAGGATTTTTCTTAGGCTGTGTTAGTCAGTGTACAGTATGTGCCAGCATGCCTGTGTTAGCCCAAGCATGAATGTACATATATGCAGAGAGGAAAAAAAAAAAAAAAAAATCCCCAGTTTACACTGGAAAGATACAATGTTTTCAACTACTATGATAATTTTTAGGAAAAGCAATTCTTCACCGCTAAAGCACAAAACACAAAAAAATTCAAATAGCTCCATACATCTCATGTCCAGAACAAGAAATTAATTTTGAGATTTCATTTTATTACACAGAATTAACATTTAAAAATGTCCCAAAGCAAGCATAGTAAAATGTTAGCCTATTGATAGGAGAGACTTTCTCAGTATTTCCCTGAGGAGGAAAATGACGGACTAATAAAAAATTACTGAAAAGAGGATAAAAACACCAGCTCCCCAAGTGCTCAATCACCACAAGTTTCATGACTCAGCAGATTAATCTGCAGAGTTAGAAAATGACCCAATATCTTCCAGTCTTCCTCTGCTGCGACAGGCAAAACTGCTAAATGGTATTGTATTTTACTGTATTTAATAATAATGGTAGCAGGCAGCAAAGCTAATGAATGATGCGGGGCCTTGGGGGGATTGGGAAAACTATTTTTACCCCCAACCATTTAAACAAAAAAAAAAAAAAAAAAAAACCACACAAACTTCTGTTCCTCACTTTTTTCAGAGCCGAATATTCAGAACTTATGCTGGAAATTCCTGAGTTCCACTACAACCGCCCCCCCCCTCCCCCCTCCTCTTTCAATTTTCATAACCACGTCTTTGCTTTTAGTAGCAGGGCAGTGTACTCAACTGAAACTTATTCAGAGAGGTTTTGGCTGGGGAGTTAGAACCGCAAAGGTTACATCGAGGAAGGTAGTCAAAGGTCTGTACACTGCTATGCCAGATAGAAGCTGAGAAAGGATTCGACACAGCTGTCTGTGTGGTTTTTATAAAGCTGCTAACAATGTTCCGGTGCGTAGACCACCAAATTATTTCATTGTTTCAACGTTAAATTTGAACACTTCAAGTGAAAAAAGTAGCTATAATAGGTCAATACAATTTTTCTGTTTAATTTAGCAGAATGAATCCATAAAGCCAGTAAATTCTTTAACTGACGAGGGCGAGAGCAGGGAAATTAGGGCCTTATTAATAGTTAGGGACTTTAGGGTCGTCTGCAGGGCACAGATTTGGGTTTTTGGCGGGCAGTTCCCCATTGGACCAAATCCGGTGGCTCTTGAACGCAGACGTAGACATCAAAAGATCCATGACTTCACACGGCAAACCTGCTGACTGGCTCGGGGAGAGAAAAATCCCAGTCAGAGTCAGCGAACTGTAAGCCTTGTCTGGGAGGAGAGACACAGCCAGGGGAAAGAGAGGGGAAGAGGCCAAGAGGGCTGAGCGCAATATGTGCAGACAAGGGGAAAGAGGCGCCAAACAAAAAAACAAGAATAGTCTTCGGCCTGAAGCCCAGGGCAGGCTGTTAAAAAAAAAAAAAAACTGCAAACTGTACCGGTTGCAAAGAGAGGGCAAAAGGTCAAGTGAATGCAGACGTTGTGAAAACAAATAAATAAGGGTGGCCTAGTTTGGGTCTGGTTTCTCCCCCCAGTCTTTTGAGAATTTCTTTTCCCAAAAGGAAAGCAGACATATTCTGTAGTCGGCATAAAAATGCCACATGTCTGGAACGCTGAGGCGAAAGGCACAGGAGAAGTTCTGGGATTCGGCTTTCCTCCTGACTGAGCCTGACCGCCCTGCCACTTCAGTAACGGCCCTGACATACATGCAGACCCCCAAAAAAAAAGAAAATAAAAAAGACCAGTGTTCCTGCAGTTAGGAACATTTAATGACCCTCTCTACAGAGGCAAGATATTCCCTGAGGGCTGCAGTCTGCTCTAATGGGTGCCTTCATAGGCCGGGCGACCAAACAGATGATTTGACTTGACAATGCAAACGATGTGGATCTGCAGAGACAAACAATAATTTCACCATTCCGACCAGAGTGGCAAACTGTTTAACTCTGTCAAAACCGGGGGTTTTCAATTTTTTTTTCCCCCCCGAGTGTTCAACAACTTTACAGACTTCACAAGCCAGCACAAGTAGTGATTGTATCATCAGCACTGGAGTGTTCAGTAAAGAATATTCTAATCACATCAAATACATGTGAACTCGCCCCTGAAAGAGTTAAAAGTCTTACAGCGATTGCACAGAGCTGACCAAAACAAAGTGGTCTAACATTTCAGTCACTAGCACAGGAGAAAGCTGCAGACTGTCACACAACCTATGAAAGAGACCCAAATGTGCAAACACAAAAGGGACAGTGAGCGTTCCGTGGATTAACCTGCGCTGAATTCAGATCTCCACTCAACCTACCCCTCACCCCACACCTCTGGCCCACCAAAGCTGGGATCTTTTGTCTTTTTAAGGGTAGAGGAACTATTTGATCTCCATTCAGGAGTTGAGTTTGCTGGGTCAAGTAGTTCTGCTGCACAAAGGAATGAACAACTCCACTTGATTCGATAACTTGGCAATGCAGGACAGAGAAGAGGACTGCTTTACAGTAATTGCGTCCCAGAGCAGCAAAGACCATCTCAATCCATATTGTGTTAATGCAGTGCAGAAAAATGACAGATGAATATAAACAATGCAATGATGCATATCTCACTTAACGTATGCCTAGGATCCTAGACATTGGATGAAAAGATGAAATGCAACAGAACCACCTAGCGTTTGGTCCCATTTTTCCAGATTCTGTCATTCACAAGATGCGCTTGTTCTTACTGGCAAGTATGCCACATCCAGACACATGTCCAGTAAAACAAAATTAGACTGCTACATTCATTTATTCATTCGCTCAGCAAATTAAACATGTCATTAGGGTTTTAGTTTCACAAGCCCAATGAAATTGGCTATAGGGCACTTTGACCAACAAACGGTACTGTTCGCAGAGTACCAAGGGCTTAGTTTAGTCAGCTTAGCTAAAACAGTCCCTGCTGTCTTAAAAAGCATGCAATTTGACTTCCAATCAACAAAATGTAATTTGCAAGGGAGAAATGGCAGTGGGAGCATTCTCTGCACAGACCAAAAGAATGTCCTGTTGTGATTCAAAGGCCAGTTTCGTACATCGTTATTCTTTATGAAAGAGAGGGAGGAGAAAAGAGAACTAAAGAACAAACAGCCATGTATCGCTTGACTGAAAAGGAATGAGTCGAGAACACAGGTGAATCCTAGCCGTGGCTGGGGGTGGGGTGGTGGTGATGATTCACATACGTAGCCACCGTTTTGAATAAGAAGAACAAGACCTCCTCTCGTTGATCAGACCCATGCAGGCAGGTTCATGTTAACCACTAAAGTTAGCCATGAAGTTCTCCGGCCCAAGAAACTGCAGTTTGGGAAACTGAATTAGCAAATTAGACACATTTTCCCAGACCGTTCTCAGGATGCATGTGGTCCTGCAAGCTCTCCAATATGAAGAGCTGAAGTTCATTGAGAATGCTACAAAGCAGTCAGCATTCATAATAATGAAATGAAATGAAGAAAAATGCAGTACACGGCGTTATTCACAAGAAAAGAATAATGCATCTGGGCAGGGGTCTCATAAAATAAATACAGTGAGTCCTTGTAAGGAGGTTTCATTCTGAGTTTTATTGGACGGTGACGGTTAAATCAACGAGCCAATTAAAAGTGGACAGCAAGGGTTTTTTCGCGCCGCAAGCTAGACATTAAAAGACCACATAAAAGTAAGTTAGCCGGCAACAGGGTGGCGCAATCCTGTTCCTGAAGTTCTAATGTTCGGCAGGTTTTCCCTACAACCCCAGATGCAGCACAACTGACTCAGCCAAGCAGCAGATAATCACAATATCCTGCGGTTAACTGAAGCATGATTTGTTGGGTTGGAGAGAAAACCTACAGGATAGTACATCCCCAGGAACAGGGCAGGGCAGGGCAGGGCAGCCCTGCATTTACATGGTTAGGACAGACCTGCCCTATACAATTGCATAGAAACGTAGCTCCCAGCAGCACTCGGGAGGCACTGGGGCCGGTAAAACAGCCCTGTTCCCAGGCCTCTCCCACTCCCTCTCCCTCTCCCATTCCCTCTGTCGTCCCTCCACGCTCTCTCTCCCAACTCTCGGTCATGTGATACTGGGCACCCAGCCTGCTCCCACACACTTCACACACAAATTAGTCAGAACCCTCCTGCAGGCTGTTTAGAAACCTGGGAAAAGAAAACACAAATCCTGAAAGGCTGGTCTTTCGCTCCAACGGACAAAAGGGAAAAAATCCTGATTTCTCGTGAGAGACGCCACCTTCCCTGTTCCCTGTACTTTGGATTTGGCACAGATTTCTCACTCCCAGCCCTTTTTTCCCCCGCCAAACAGACTACAGAAATGCAGGAAGACGGATGAAGCAACCGCAGACTGAAACTGCACATAAAATGTTCCCTCAGTATTATCTTCTGCCTACACTAGTGAAGGTGCGCACCATTCAAACAAATGAACAGAATAACTGAAGCATTTCAAATGAGCACAATCGGCGGTGATGAACAGAGGTGGTCCGGCATGCTGTGGGCTGCTGAGTCGACACGGATGTTTTCATAGGGGGTTGACTGGCGCTCATCCGCACTGTGTTTACCGTGTCTCTCTCCTGTGTGGTCAGTAAGCTCTGAGCAATTATGTGAGAAAAACCCCTTGCTCTCTCCCACGCTATTCTACCCCTCCCCGACCGCTCTTCCTGTACGTCTGCTGCAGTGCTAGGAGTTCCAACACAGAGGCTGCCGGTTAGAGCTCCTAGCCACCAGGAGACATTCTCACGATATCACTACGATCTAACAGTAATTTGAAAAACGTTGACAAAGTGTTCAAAAAATGTAGTCGGAACATTGTGCATTTCCAAGTGGGAAACTGAGGAATACGAATGCCACCTCGGACAAGCAGGGCTTTGGGCACAGGGTCAGCGGAGCACAGGGTTGCTGCGTTAAGAATTTACATAAACTGGACCACATCCACGGCAGAAAAAGTGCAACTGCAGGCAGTCTTAGCGGCAGGCGAGATGATGGCAGGAAAAAAAAAAAAAAAAAAAAAAAAAAAAAGTGTGGGGGGCGGGGGCATCCAAACCAGGAAGTCTGCAAAGGACATGCAAGTTATGCAGTCCAGATGACTTTGTCTCATTGTATACTTGGCCCAGACATTACAGTACACTGTCCAGTCGGGAGGGAAACCTGGCCCGGTACAAATCATCTGAAAACCAGACGTTCCGGCGGACACGGAATGTGGCAACCCCAGCGGAACATACGACAGCACAGTGAATCACTCCCGACCCCAGACCAGGCTACAAAGCTGGGTCCCTCAGCTGTTTTTTTTTCTTCCTGGCAACATTTTTTCCCCTGAAGAATGGTGCATGTGGGCCTACTATTCTAGCTACATACCATTTAGAACACACAAACGCACATCTCACATATAGGTCTCAGGCAGACTGCAAACTGATTCCTCCATTCCACCATTTTCAACGAAGAAAGAGCAAACTTCACATTGAGCTGCAGACAGCAAATGCTAATTCAGGGAGCTTGACTGTTAAGAAGCGTGGAGAACAGACCCATAGAAACACGTCCTCACGGTAGTCATTGTTCATATCCAAAGCTGCAGCTGCCATAGCTACAGAATGACATTCCCAAAGCTGCCCATGTCTCTGGAATAGAAACCTCTTTTCCACAGGTAGAACAGGAACGGCGAGAAAAGCAGGTGAGACAGAGAAAGGAAGGTCATGGAACAGGTCTACGGCTCCACCCCCTCCAGTTCTGAGGGAATACTCCTCCAGCCGGTTCTCAAGGACAAACACTGCAATCAGGGACGCTGGCAAACTCCCACTGGAAACCCTAGACGGAGCGGTGGGTGAATTCTGGGAAATACCTGCAGGCTGGGTATCAGAAGCAAAGGTCACAGCATTCCACCGTCGCTGTTCTGTGCATTACAGCGGGGAAAGAAAAAACTCGCACTCAAAAGCACAAAGCTTTCACTACTTATATTGTATTCAGGGAATTAGCACAATAATATCAAACAATGAATTAAAATATGACTGGTCTGCTTTTGATCATTTTCACTTTGACTGACGGATGCTGCATTTTTCGGCGAAGATGACAAGCGTGATCATCAGTTTTGCGGGGGCTGGCAAGAGCATTTCAGTAAACCGTGCTGACTCATCAATCCTGCACGCATGCAGTTTGCTCCATATTGTTTTGGGCAGAGACACTTTTTTTGGGCTCCGCTTTCAACGATTGAGTTGGCAATCAAACAGAGCACATATGCCCCAAAAAAAAAAAAAAAAAAAAAGACAAAATCAGTACAGAGCCCTTATCGAGAAAAAAAATTGCCCGTTCTAAATATTAAGGAGTAAAGTTAATGGTGTATATGACCCATGGCCTGCACTACATGCACTCAAGTTGGACTCAGTGTTTGGGTTTGCAGGGAACAGCTGGGGTGCAATGTCTGTAAACTTCACTGCAGCTGAAAGGCTACTGCTACCTCAAGGAAGGCAGTATACATGCAGACGGAGGAGCAGGGAAGGCAGTATACATGCAGGCGGAGGAGCAGGGTTGAAAAGTCACCCTTGGAGACAGGTGAACTAACATGCACAAACATTCCTCTCCACTTCATCTTCCGCACCCACGCCGGGAGCAGGCCGGACTTCTCGGAAACGGAAGAGCATCCGGCTTCATTCCTACTTCATTCCTTTACGAACGGCGGTTGAGGAAAAAATGCAACCCAAGCTGAAGGAACCACACCTGGCCAGTTCCGCCTGAAAGACCTGCCAGGCCGTTCTTACCAGCCAAATGCCCCACATCCACCAGCTGAGAAGATCCTTTACCGCACATCATAGATGCCACATGCAAACAACACTGGATAATCGAGAATAGATAATTCAAAATGTCAAACTGGCTATGATGAAGGCACACTAACAACCCCTCTCTCCTGCCACCAGCCTGGCTTTCATTTTCCAGCCTCTGCAGTTTGCAGGCAGACGAAAACTAGCATGTGCCAAAGCACTGGGTATATTAGCATGCAGAATGAGTGGGCATAGACCCGTTTGAGAACTCATAATGTATGGAGAATAAGTGCCTTTCTATCACGACAGCACCTAGCTCAGGATCAGGAATAATGACACACATGAGCACATACATGTAAGCATGCACACATGCACACACAAGCATAAACACAGTAGTGCCCACCATTAAATTTGGGGTAAAAGCATATACTTCTTGATAAGGGTATATTTTAAGTTAGCAATGGAGAAACTCAGGTGTGGTTACAGTGTGCACTCTCTGCCTTCAGATAAAGCAATGAGCAGCTCCCCAATGTGGAAAGTACAGACGTTTTTAAAAAAATACCCCCAAAAATCCAAAAATGAAACTGCAGAGAGTGAAATCAAGAAAATAATATTACATTAGTATCTGATTCGACTCAGAGAAATTTGTGAGAGATGTACGACTGCACACACAAACACATTAGCACAAACAGATGCATGTGCATGTGTGCATGCACACATACGCATAAGCACGTTTACGCAGACCCACATGCACACACATGTGAGAACATGCAAACAAACAAACAAAAAAAAGCACAGGCACAGGCGCACGCACACGCACACGCGAACGCTCACGCACACACGCACACACACGCTCACGCTCACACGCACACACGCTCACACGCGCACACACACACACACGCGCACACACACTGCAGCTCCTGCAGAAAGTTTGCCTTCAATATGCATCCCCTGGTGGGAGTGGATATACACAGGACTGACACAAAGCACAAGTGCTCAGGCAGACCAGCATGGTTTCTGGATGACACTGATATACACGTGACTCAGCATGACTGTAAAAGCACAGTTTGTGCAGGACGTCCTTGGAAGAACAATCAGTTCTATCCTTACCTTATTCTATTTCTCCTTCAGAAACAGCTCCTGGAGAAAAGAGAAATAAAGCGAATTTCAGGCAATTTCAAGACATTCGCCCGATTTGCCCTTGAGAGCAAAACCATGATTGAAAACATCAGAAGCAGAGCATACATTATCAACCATACCATGCTGGCTTTGTGACCTGGGTGTTGCATGAGACCTTTCAAAAAAAATATACTCAAGATCCTCCACACCACCGGTGCAAACATTTTTATGCCAGAAAAGGGGAACCATATGAAGGTGGGACGGAATTCATTTCTCAAAATATAATCCTAAATTAACTGCATTTTCAGTGCACGGGCAAATTAGCACATGCAGAACAATTCATTCGTACGTCAACAGTGACGCAGCATCACTAAGACTGCAATTACAATACGGTTCACACGGTACAGATGTATATACCTGCAAATTAAAGCAGAGACTCCACTTATATTCACTGTTTTGAAATTCCATGCACTGAAATACACAGCCAAAAAGCAAGAATAGCGTCACAGCCCAAATCCTTACACAAAGCACAAAAAAATGAATTTTATAGTAAAGCATTACATACAGAACAAAGGTTCTGAAATATCATCCTAGCAACACAAGACTGATGGTGCCATTATGCTTTGGTGTGCACACGCATATAAACCTCGTTAGCCGAGGATATGCTGCCGCCAATGAGAGCACGTAAAAAACTTGATTGAGACATTTCTGCACATCTGCAGTCTCAGCATCCGCATTCACCGTTTGACTCACAGAGGTGCCAACACTAAAAGCAGCCTTTGCTAAACTTGTTTGTCAAACTTGTTTGCCGACACATCCATTTTTCTCAACCATATTTCATCCACTAGCCAAGTTCTGGGTCATTCCTTGGCTCAAAATTCCATCTACCTTCTAAGGGTCTGGGGAGAAAAAAAAAAACCTCCTTTCCTGGCGTAGTGGCCAATGTGGTCAAACTGCATATTGAATATCAAAGAAATTGAGAAGCAATTTTGGAATTTGTAAAGCAAATTCAAATCAAGAGAACTGCTTGGGGTACAGCCGGGCATGAATAGACGCATTCTCTAGTTCCAGGACCTGAACGAGAACCGTGAATGCACACATGCATAAGACGCCGCTGACTGGAAGCGAAAGAGTATGAAAAAGAGACGCCACTTCATTTGCAGAGGAGGGAAAGGGCTAGGAGAAGCTTAGCGGAAAGCCTGGCTCATATTATTCAGCCTAAGGTCCAGGTCTGGACAGTCTCAACCCCACATCAGATATTTCCAGCTGTCATTAGACCAACAACTGCTAGAAGTGGTGAGGAGAGCCAAACTGCTCTGAGCCAAGATGCCCATGAGCTGACTCAGGTGGGTGCTTGCAGCGGACTTTTGGACCACAGGGGAGCCAACAGACAGAGCGCTTCTTCGTCGAGCTGGGCGCAAGTCAGCACAAAAACCGCCACGACGCAGCTCGCCAACTTTACTGGCCTGACGGCCACATTTACCGCGCAATTTCTCCCTGAATGTCAATTGTTAGTTATACGGCTAGGAGCAACTGGATTTAACTCCTATGCGCATAACAGACACTGGCATCGACAAAATTCCAAAATGTTATCGTTAAATAGTTCCATAACTGAATTTCCAAATAAGACAGGTGTCTAGCGTCATTATAATAATTTTTCCCAGTCTCTTCTGACACGGATTCCGAGTTGCAGGTCTTAAATATAGGTCATGAACAACAGGTAAGGATGATTGACATTATTTAACATTTGCATGTGGGGGTAAAATAAATAGGCAATGGGTGATTCAAGGGCAATTGTTATACTCCACCATGACAAAAAGTGAAGTGAAGGGATAAAGCAACAGAGCTTGTCCATCCATTAGTCTGTCTTTCGTCCGTCCATCCATCTATCCATCCATGCATCCATCCATCCATCCCTTCAGATAGGTGGGGACAAGTTGTTGAGGATTATAGACTCATCTGACCACAGGACACTTTGCCACTTTACAACAGTCCATTTTTACTGAGCCTTGGCCCACAGAACACGGCAGAGCTTCTGGATCATGCTCAACAATGGCTTCCTTTTTGCATGATAGAGTTTTAGGTGGCACCTGTGGATGGCACGGTGGACTGAGTTTACAGACAGTGGTTTCTAGAAGTATTCCTTGGCCCATTTAGTAATGTCAATGAGAGAATCATGCCGGTAAGTGATGCTGTGGCGCCTCAGGGCCCGTAGATCATGGGCATCCAGTAAAGGTCTTCGGCCTTGTCCCTTACACAAAGAGATCTTTCCAGTTTTTCTGAATCTTTTGATGACGTTATACACGGTCGATGATGAGACCTTCAAAGCCTTTGCAATTTGACGTTGAGGAACATTGTTATTAAAGTATTCCACAATTTTTTTACGCAAGCCTTCACAGGTTGGAGTGACTCTGGCCATCTTTACTTCTGAGACTCAGCCTCTCTAAGACATCCCTTTTACAACCAATCATGTTTCACACCTGATGCCAGTTAACTTAATAACTTGCCAAATGGTCTTTCAGTTGATTTTTTAAAATATATTAATTGCTTTTTCAGCCCTTTTTTGCCCGTCTCTGAACTTTTTTGAGACCTGTTACAGCCAGAAATTTTTAAATAAGCTCATTTAGTTGATAAAAATGTAAAATGTCTCAGTTTCAACATTTGAAATGTTATCCATGTTCTATTGTAAATAACATATTGGCTCATGTGATCTGAATGTTATTGCATTTTGATTTTATACACAATTTTCACTTTGTCCCAACTATTTCGGAATTGGGGCTGTACCACTTTGTGATACAGAAGCCAGTGTGTGAGAACAAGACAAAACGCAGAGGAGCATTTCGCTCAGTAAAGAACGAGCCACTCAAACGAATACAAACCCGTACACCCAAGTGCGCAAAAACGCATGCGAACACAAACTCTCATGCACGTGCTCATAAGTATACACACACACACACACACACAACCTCTCACTCACATGTGCACACACCAACGCTCACGCACTCACGCGTGCACTTGTCCGCGCACTCAGAAACACAGACACACACTCACATCTGCACATATACACAAGAGCCTGCACATGAAAAGAAATGTACAAACAAACACAGACACACAGAGAAAATGCGCAGAAGTGAAAACCGAACACAGGCACGCGCGCACAAATGCACATTTTCACACGCACACAGAGATACACAGACAAACAAAAACAGGGAAAATTAGAACAAGGCACAAACAATATCAACCCTGTGGCAGAATGAAAAGAACAATTGCGGCCATGAAAAGCCAGAAAATGAGCGTGAGAGGCACAATGAGAGAGTGCTGACGGTTAAACCAGGAGGAACAGAGCAAAGGTAGGAATACACAGCTGCGGCTCAGGGGGGAGTTGAGAGTGCTTTCTAGGAATGAAACAGGAGAGGGGGAACCGGTCCAAAACACATTCCCAGCAAGATACACAAACACTCGGACACAAATATGATCAGTCACGCTGACCAAAAAAAAAAAAACAGATGCATACAACGCACTGATTTCTACAGCTGCACGCGGCACAGCAGCCCAGGGGGATTCCTATTGATTATGATGCGGCTTCATAATCACGTTCCTCGCATTAAAGGTCAGTTAATATCACTCTCGCCAAGCCATTTAGGCATCAGGGCACTTAAAAGAGACTTAATAAATAAATGCACCACAAACACACGAGGCCCTTAAAAGCCCTGCTGTGATCAGTGCACTGATTGTATAAGAGATGGTGTCACACTTAGTCAGAGTACACCGCCCTCAGAACAGGGAGGCAGCGTGCACACAGCATGTGTGTGAGAGAGAGAGAGAGAGAGAGAGAGCAAGCAAGCAAGAGAGAAAGAGGGAGAGATAGAAAGTGAGAGAGAGAGAGAGAGAGACAGAGAGAGTAACCACCCACAGTTACTCAAGATTGCATTTGCTTCTGCAGCGCAGGACCATATAAGGTCAAAGGAGGAACCAGAGCAGGAAGTGGAGAGTGGAGAACAGAGAAGCATGGTTTCCAGTATTCTACAGTTTATAGTGCGCAAACAGGGCGGCCACAGGGCCCACCCACATGCCACAACGCCACTTTCTCTTACAGTAGTTTCAGCCCATTACGCCATAAGAACGGCACAAAATTTTGTCATAGATAAATTGGCATAAAAAAAAAAAAAAAAAACCAACAAATACAGCACAATTAAAAGCAAAAGAGATAATTGAATGCTAAATCTCTCACAAACAAAACTCTTTAAAATCAATAGCAGGAGGGATTAAATGGACCCAACTCCAGAATGGTGACCATTACAATAGAACTCAATCAGAGAGTGAGAGAAATCTGTAAACAGCGGATGATGGAGCAGTCATTACAGGCAAACTCAGGGAGCAGACAGATACCGCAGCAGCCCTGGAGTGCCTGACCCACGAATTTCGGAGAGCGCTTGACGTGGATGTCAGATACGGACCCTGGCAGAAAGAATGGCAGGCTGGCCTTGGTGGGTCTTTAGGGGCCGGCTGGTCTGGGACCAAGAGAAAAGGGAGGGAGGGGGCGCGGAATGACATGGGTCAGCGGCAGAGTGGAGAGAGGGATGACGCAGGACGACGAGCGTCAGCCAGCCGGGTTTTGGGCTCTGGGCCACAGCAGCCACCATGCTTCAGCTCTGTCTCAAGGTCTGCCATGATGTGGAGGCATTAGCAGGATTTCTGACTCCCTGTCTCTACTCTACAGCTGCCTCGCTTCCTGTGCTTACGGGCAGGCAGGCAAGCAAACGTGGAACATCCAATAAAGTAGAAAGTTAGACAGTAGAAGTCCAACCAAGCTTTTCCTCAACTACTTATACAAGCCAGGAGGCTCCATTTATGCCCACTGGTTAGAGTATTGTGCTGATGAGGAAATGCAGGTGACCGCACTATAACACTGGAAAGGCGTTTTAATTTCTGAACACTGATTTACCACCTTCGCAAGCAAGCCACTGTAGTCACACTCCACAACAAGCTCAGATAACCAAACCAAGATGCACTGAACTGTGCAGGAATAATCAACAATGCACTTGATATTAAATCAACGCCTACCAAGTACAACCCCAACCTGGAGAAGGTTGGGACGGTATGGGAAATGCAAATGAAAACAGATCACAGTGATTTTTAAATTCATTTTCACTTAAATTTCATTGCAGACAGTATGAAGAACAAAATATGTAATATGTCGTCCAGTAAATGTAATTTTATTTGTAAATATAAAGCAATGCCAGACATTCAGGCTTGCAACACATTTCAAAAATGTCAGGACAGGGGAAATGAAGCACTAGTCATAAAGTAAATAAACTGAATAATGATCTGATTGAAAATGGCAGGCGATTAAATGATTTAGCACAAAAGCAGCTTCCGGCAAAGACCTGGATCTTCAAGAACAAAAATGGATTGAGGATCCCCAATTTGTCCACTAATGCGTGAGAAAATCTTTGAAAGAGACTATGGTCCTCAAAGGAAAATGCAAAAGGATTTGATTACTTCATCCTCTCCAGGACAAAATTAAAAATTTCGAGGAATCAGGAGGAATTTCTGATCACTCAGATGGCAATGCATCATGAATTGTCATTTACCAACAAGTGATACGATATAACCATATGGGTTTAGGATTACTTTGGCAAATCTTTGTCAAGTACCTCAATTCGTAGTTGCTTCTACAAATGCCAGGTAAGACAACAGTGGAAAAGGGAAGCTTCTGTGTTGACAGTGTCCAGAAGCGCCGTCAACTTCTCTGGGCTTTGAGGCATCTACTATGCACCACTGCACAGTGGAAACGTGCATTGTGTTCAGACAAATCAATATTTCAATATGTCTTTTTTTTTTTTTTTTTAAGAAGAAGTGGACACTGTATGCTCTGTACCAAAGGTGGAAAGGACCAACCAGCAACAAGCTCAAAAGCCATGCTCTTCCATGGTGTGTGGTAGTGAAAGTGTCCTTCATAATGGCAACTTTCACTTCTGTGAAGCCACAATTAAAGCTGAAAAGCACACTGAGATCTTGTAGCAAAATTATATGCTGCCTTTAAGTGTTTTCATTTTTTTCCAGAGAGGCCAAATTTCAACAAAAAAATGCAAAACTGCATTCTGCAAGCATTACAAAGGCATCCCAGATAGCAAAAACCATTAATTCAATGTTGGATTTTGGTCAAATTGGTTATTTTTGGTTGAGGTTGAAAAATCTATGTTGACTCAATATTTCATTACAGTTACCATTTCAACGTTTGAAGAACTGTTGTTGAATCACTGTAGTATAGATGATGATTTTTCAATGTTGAAATGCCCTACAATGATTTGACATCGTATCAATGGGGCTGATGGGTGCTGATGGGGGTGGGGGGTGCATGCTTCTCTAAGGTGCTTCCTCTGCCAAGGCCAGGCAGGAAACCTTAAAGGAGGACTATCATAGCTGGGAAAAGTGGGTAATATTATTTCAAAATATCATGAAAAGGGCTCCTACAACTTTTTTTTCTTTATTTTGCGATTTCTTTCATTTTTATGAGTGATTTTACAAAACTAGTGGACCACGCCATTTTCACCACAGCAGACGAAAACTTGGGGCGCCCTGAATCGTGACATCAGTGCAGCTGTCAGTGCCATAAATGTCCGCTGTCCTGCGGTCCTGCATTGTTATTGTTGAATGACCGAGATATTCCTGCTTCCTCTATGGGGCAGACAGATGAGCTTGATTATTAAATAACTTTCTCTATCGAACACAACTTTAACTTAGAGTTGAACTTACATCAGAGGCAATTTGAAATACTTCTAGTAAGAAAACTGTGATTTGAAATCTGCCCATTACCAGCGAGGTTGGACAGCTGCCGTCACCTTGGCATAATTAGCTTACCTTAAATCAATTCCTGTGTACTTTGCCTAACTTGTAATGAAGCCATTTATTCAGCCAACTGACCAATCAAAACCAAAATCTCGCCAAAAATGATTTAGAAGAGATAATGAGAAGCAGACAAACCAAACCAGGCTACCGGGCAAGGTTGAAAAAATGTCAATAATCTGAATAAACAGCAGACCTCTGAATTCCACCTCTAGTCTGAGAACTTTAACGTATTAAAAAATATTTCTTCAAAATAAAATCATGTTAAGATGGCCCTGGTTTTTATGCGTCTAAAAATAAACGAAGTAGAAAACATTGTGTGAAGCACATCAAAGGTGAATATGAGAGAGAAATTATTTTCGCAAGCAATGGAGAAATGCACCGATGACTGGGCAAGCACGTTTAGGCAAATCTGTGCCGCAAATTTTAGACATTTATTTAATAATTGAACAAGATTCGCACACAAAGGCCAGCTGTAATAATCAAGCAAACACATTCAGGCAAATTGCGTGCTGAACTAAGCAAAGTTAAGGTCTTCAAAATTATCCTTCTCTACTTGACAATTGCTTTCACCCCCCCTCCCATTTACTTTGCTCAATTTGCAATCAAACAATTGATTCGCTCAATGAACAATTTTAAATTGGTTGGTGGTCTATTTTATTTGGATATCCATGTATTTGGACATTTTGACATCGCATGCATCATGCACATGAATGCATGTGGCAGCCGGAGTGACGTTATGATCTCGCAACTTCTCATGCCAGATGTGGCGCTAATGGCGGCCTCCTGGAAACAGCAATTCCGGCTAAATAATGGTAATTTAAAAGAACAGGGGGTATGTATGGACAAATAACCGACCGTGGATATTATGTTGGAGTTAATTATTAAAAGATTAAAAGATCAAAAGAAATGGTGTGTACTAGAATGTAAAAAAAGAAGTACGAAAGTGTAATTTCTTTTCAATCTTTAATAAATAACAAATGAACAATGGTCTGTTTTATTGTTTTTTGTTAATAGAGCATGCAGTAAAGCAGCTGTTCTCAACCTTGGTTTCTTAAAAAAATGGAAATAGCCAATCGGTACGGGGTTTTTCCTTGCAGCCCCTCCCCTGCGGCTTTCTCTCACCTCCACCTTTACGACCTACACCTTTTGGGAGGTGATTATCTGAGGTATATAGGGCTGGCAGTTGCCAGTTCTCATCGTACTGCATTTTGGTTTTAACATTGATGTGTGTGATTCTTAACCCTGATGATATGGTGATGCTGCTCCCTGTTTTTAATCTCCGTGTGGTTTTTTTTTTTTTTACTATTTATTAAATCTCCAGTTTGTACCAGCCTGGCATTTGGATCCTGCATTCTTTTAGGTCCATGGTCCTAGCTCCTGCCGGACAGCAGTTTATATCAGGGGGGGAGGGACCATGACACAATCTGCAAGCTCACAATACATTTTTCAATATTCACCTATGAAATGATTATAATGCAGTATAGGGTCCCCCAAAACATGTCCTTGTGAAGTGGGGTCTTTGTATAAAAAGGTTGAGAATCACTGCAGTATAGCATACTTAATGAACCAGTTCAGCAATTTAACCTTCGTCTATATGTTTTTAATATGCCTCATTTAAATAATTAATCATTTTACTCTATTTGGTGTTTTAGGTTTCTGGGGGGTTGCTCCAAACTTGTCTATTAGTGACATCACTGCCATTCAGGCATATGGCAGTGATATCACTGACTAGTAGACTACTTTGGCATGCTCCTTGTTGAACTATGCCTTAAATAGAGTAATAAAGTGATTATTTTATGATGAGGCATATTAAAAACATGCAGAGGAAGGTTGAAAATTGTTGAAATGGCCCTTTAATAATAACAGTGTTTCAATGTATAATGCAATGAATACGTAAAGTTGAATCAATGTTGGTGCAATTCTACATTCTTTCAATGTTGATCATATCATATTTGAATCAAGGTTGATTCATTGTCAGAATTGATTGGAAATTCAATGTTATTTCCATGTTGATTATAGCGAGCACTTTCAATGTTCTTTTCAATATCTGACATCAATGTTGATTGCAATCTTCAGCCTGACAATATCACAATGTTGATTCAATCACTTTTTGCCATCTGGGATGGCTGTGTGTATTTTGAGAACAATGAGCATAAAATTAAGAAAGAGTCCACCAGTTTAAATTTGTGAGAATTAACATCTATATCACAAGGATCGAGGAGTGTCATACAAATATGTAGGAGTGTACAAATACTAAGGGATAATATTTACTGCAGCACAGCTCTTATAGGAATGCCTAACATACAAATTATTCATAGAAAGTTGTTCTGTGTTAAAATATGCACTATTGGAAAAATATGCATCCTGTAATCTGAGTTATACTCAGACTGGGCATTTTACTGTGCATTTATAATTCCAGACAATACAGCAATAATTTTACCAAAAAAAAACATAATTTGCTCATTTTACCACTCAGTGTAAAACTGTATCAGATAATAATGGAGATTATCTACCATGCCATGTGCTAAACAGAGAATTATTAAGTAGAGAAATTTGAAATTCTTAACTGCAGGGAGAAAATCTTTGGTCGTTTGGGTAGGATGCCAGAGAACAAATTAAATTAATACATCATCATGACTCACATCTACATTACACCAGGGCATCTGCAAGAAATTGAACACCGAAGGTCAACTTTCTTATATTGCAGATTAAAGGATGATATTTTCTCTCACAGCTGATACACACCGTACACAACCAGTTATGACAAGAAAAGAGAACTGTAACCTTGTGGAATCCCTCCATGCATTTATTAAATCAAATACTGTGACCGCGGTCACAAACTGTAGATGAAAAACAATATGACTGCATGACTGGCGTCATGGCAACCACAGAGAATTACTCCGCTAGCAGGAAGCGCTAACCCTGCTAACTCAGCCACACTGTTGCTTTCTCTTCCCCTCTGCCTCTCTTGTTCTCACCCACTCACCAGGCAATCCCCCCATGGTGACGTGTGGCGTCACGGTCACTACGACACCCCCTCAAAATCCCGCCCCCAGTTTACGTTCCATAGCGCTAAGAGCTGCTCTCTACGCACAAGGCTGAGCCACCAGCGAAAACCGCCGGGGACTGGCGACTCGCACGCGCACTCACACTGGAGTTCCGAATGCAGATTCAAAGACATGGTTTCAACTCGCGGTTGTTCAGCCTGATTCACAGAGCGCCTCGCTCAAGTACTTGACTTCGTCCTTTTAATCATTCTTACAGAAAGGCTGTGTTTCAATATTAGCGTAGGAGTGGACATGAAAACACACTCAAGTCCCTCTTTTTGCTTGGCGATGCGTTGGCACAACAGATGCTCACATTTTGTTGATTAAAAAAATAAATCAAAGAAATACAACTTCAGCATTGTCTTACAATTTTCAGTACTTCTTAGGAAGCCTAACAGATCGATGCTATAGCTTCTCATTCTTATTTAATTCACCTCAGACAGGTTTGCATATTTTGACTCCAGTACAAAAGAGTCATACATCTTTACTTCTATGACAGCTGTGCACAAAGGTGCAAGGAGTCAGACACCAGTGGACATGGAAGAACACAAACACACAGCTATATTACATAATCCCTCCAAACTAAAAACTCTTACTTTAATCCACAGGTCTGCGGTCCCAGTGCATCCTGTCATGTCTCCGCCATAGATCCTTCACTCGACCACAACCCCTTTCACCTTCTTCTGCTCTAGCAGTTTACAGGTAAACACAGGCCCTGCTCACTTCCTGTGCAGCAGACATTAGGGTCCTGACTGTACCAAGGCACTTCTGTCATGTCAGCACAATGGCTGCCTTTAAACCCGATTTCCTTTTTAAAACTGTGATTTCATGCAACTACCGAGCAATAGGCATCACATGGCAAGCACCTGTGCAAAAATTTAATCTGACACTAATCCTGGTCCTAATTGAACTAAAATAGGAGTCTCTGCCGCTGAGTGTGTGCATGTCTGTCCTGTATGTCAGCCCTAGACAACCATTCATCTGTCTGACATCACGTATGGTGGTTCTATTGTTCAGGACCCAAAGAAGTGTGGCGTTGAGTATGAAGCCCTTTGGCTGAGCAGTTGTTGAAAAAGCTGCAAGCAGCAATACTGGAGGCCACGCAATTTTCCCGGTGCGAACAGGCACATTTTCATGGGGCACTGGACTAGTTCTGGTCAATAATGCAAATGGGATCAAAACAAATAGCACAATATTTGTGAGGATTCCATCACTGGCTAACAACTCTGTAAGTGCCATGAAAAATGCAAGAATTCATCAATTTAAAGGGCATCTACAGTCGATTCACACTGTTTTTGTTTAACAGCCAATCAATGGGCCGCACCTGCGCAAACGAATTGAAATAGAGGGGTTATCTACGGATGTACACAAAACATTGGTTTATAAATGAAATCGATCATGTGAGAATGCAAGATGTCAACAAAAGCAAGTTATTTGTTTGTAAACATTGATAGATTTGTTAGTGAACACTGGACGTTCAAGGTCCCGCCTGAGAATCGACTTTAGATGCCCTTTTAGACAACTATGTATTTTAAGTTGAATGCATTGACAATATTTCCGGGGAAACCAGGTTACATTTACTCAAAGCCTCACGCAGTCTCACCCAATTTCAAACATTGACCTTAACCCTCATGGCAATATTTGCCCACTTCCAAACATTGTCTTCCTTTACATATTTATTACGCACTTATTAAAATATAAAAAACGTGATAACATGCTTTGGATTACGCAGAAGGCTGAATTACTAGGCAGTTAATACATAAACCAGGACAGGATGACTTCAAAAGGGAAAAACCCCATTACTAATAATGACATCATACTGATAAAAAAAAACGTACACTCCCCAAAATGCACACCAAATCAGGAACCATCTTCCCCCCTGGGGTTGAAACAAGAGTAATCAGGGATAGAGGGAGACAGTAGGAAGAGAGGGGGAGGATAAAAATTCAGTACAAAGAAGCAGTGCAGAAAGGGCAATCGAAAGGGAATCTCTTTTAATGTGTGCAGAGGGAATTAATCACCTCCATCCATTGATATTAGCTCACCGCTAACCTCACCAACACAGTACCTGCTTCTCATAACACATGGCCTATGAAAATGGGGATAAAAGAGGAGAGACCATTTCCAGGGTAACAATTCCAGACCCTTTTCCACACTACACGTCGATTAGTGAAATGTTCACAGCCATAAACGAGCAAAAATACACCACTGTTGCAGCAGCTGTGCAGTTTGTTTACAGATATAGCAAAGTGTGTGTTTTGATTGGAAGACACATAATGCAAGGTCAAGAGAAGGGACAAGTGAATCAGCCCGGGTGACATGCTTGTATATCACGACCCCATTTCCAGAAAAGTTGACACTGTGCAAAACGTCAACAAAAACAGAATGCAATGATTTGCATATGCATATCATCTAGACTCTATATTTAATTGAAAATGGTAAAATGACAACATGTCAAATGTTGAAACAAAGAATTTTGTTGTTTTTTGAAAAATATATGCTCATTTTGAATTTAAAGCCAGCAAAACTTTTCAAAAAAACTTGGGACGGGGTCAAGTTTATCACTGTGCTGCGTCATTTCTTTTATCGACACTCAGTATGCACAGGAAACTGAGGAGACCAATTGTGGCAGTTTTTAATGTAAAATGATTTCCAATTCTTGCTTCACGTAGGATTTCAGCTGCTCAACACTTCATGGCCTCATTTGTGATAATTTCAGTTCATACTGCACCAAACGTTTTCACTGGGTGGCAGGTCTGGACGGCAGGTAAACCAGTTTGGCACCCCAATTCTTTAACAAGGGAGCCATGTTGTGGCAATATGCAAAGGCGAAGGTTTGACATTTTCTTGCTGAAATAAGCAAGACCTTCCTTGAAAAGAATGCTGTCTGGATGGCTGCATATATTTTTCTATATACTGCATATATTGTTTAGCATTAAGGGTTTCTTCATATATTTGCAAGTTACCCATACCATGTGCACTAATGCACCCCCTACCCTCACGGATGCTAGCTTTAGAACTGTGCACCGATAAAAAGCTTGACGGTTCTTCTCGTTAGCCTAGTGATTGTGGCATCCATGATCTCCTAAAAGAATTTTACATTTTGATTGTTCAGACCACCGGACATTATTCCACTTGGCCTCAGTCCATCTTAAATGAGCTTAGGCACATAGGAGGCAGCATTTCAGTAATTTGTTTTAATTGGCATTTCTGGATGCAGCAAATAAAAATGTTTACTGAAAATGGTTTTTCAAAGATTTTCTGCATCCATGCAGTGATTTCCATCACAGAATCCCACCGGTTTTAAATGCAGTGCTGTCTGAGGGGCTTGAACATCACGACCATTCAATATTAGTGTTTGGCCTCATCCCTTGAATATAAAGATTTCTTTGCATTCTCCAAATCTTTTGACATAATGTACAATAGATGATGAAATCCCAAAGTTTATTTCGAGACTCTGAAATTGATGAAATATTTTCCCAAACAGTTTCTCACAGAATGGTGAACCCCTAGCCATCTTGACTTCTGAACAACTCAACTTCTCTGGTAGGCTATTTTTATACCCAATAACGTTAATGACCAATTGACACTTCATCTAATTAGCAGTGAGATGTTCCACCATGTGTATTTTTCCAGTCCTTTGTTGACCCTGTACCAACTTTTTTGAAATGTATTGCTGGCTTCAAATGCAAAATATGCATTTATTTTTCAAACAACAATAAGATTTCTTGGTTTCAACACTCGATATGTTGTCTTTTTACTTTTTTCAATTAAATATAGAGTTTAAATGACTTGCAAATAATTGCTTTTAAATTTGCATTTAGTGTCCCAACTTTTTGGGAAATTGGGTTGTATGCTCAAACTCACCAACCCAATCAAATAAAACAAGTTGGAATGTTCTAGCAGGGACAAGCATGCTGCCCCACATTGCCAAATAAATTTTGCCTATACTGGTGCAGAGAAATTATTATCCGGACACTATGGTTCCAAATACTTGGACAGCAATACATTTTCAAATGGCAGTAATACCTAAATGGTTCACTCCATGTGAATAGAAATGTGATCAACTAATGAGAACAGTGAGTTTTATATATACATCAGATGAACCATGAATGAACTCAGACCCTTAAATATCGAGTTAGTGTCCAAATACTTGCAGACAGCCCTAAAACTTGCTAAGTACGGCACACTGATAGACTGCATAGAGCAAGCCGAGGCTTGGAGGGCTGCCCCAAAGAATTATAACTTTAAAAAACAGTTGGCTCATTCAGACGGATTAAGCCATAAATGCCCCAGTTCACTCTCACCCACATTCCTTTCCCTGGGCAAAGCTGGCCTGCAATAATCATTTTCAAATTCTAGGCGTAATATTTCTCCAGTTACAGAAAACACGAGTCTTTCAATTGCTGCCTGGGGGGAATACCTTTGCTGATGATCTTACGCACTTACCACAGTTATTGCTGCAGGGAATCTACAGGAAAAATGATGAATACACACAAGGGAGGCCCCTCCGCCAGTCCCCCCCCTGCCCTCCCTCCACCTCAAATCTGACACACAGCTTCCCGCCTCCACCCTGACAGGGACTGCGATGACGTTGGCAGCCCAAATCTGACGTCACGCGTGTGGGGATGTATGGTCGTCACTGCGGCACCGCTTTCCCTTCAGTGTTTTCTGTACTTGACCCCTTCCCTACCTACCCAACCCCCGCCCCCCCCACACACACACACACACACACACACACGCGCACACGTGTGAGCGTCACCACATTTAAGTCATAATGCCCCGGGGGACGCCGTGGGGAACTTCACCGCTTAAACCACAACTAAACAGAAAACAGCGGGCTAGTGCAACAACAGTCAATCAGAGAAAGAGGTTTCACAGCAAAACAATCAAGTTCAACTGCAAAAGGAACTACTGTTAGAACTTCATATACGCAGTTCAGGAGCACTAACGATTGAGAATGCGAAGGTATGTTCTTCTGCTGTTGGCTCATTTGAGCTCCTGTGCAAGTGAATTATATCCCCATGTTACAAGGCAATGCAATGGTGTAGTGAGGTTGGTAATGAATATACCGAATAAGGGAGAATTAAGTTAATTGAATCCTCTACAGTGCAGATTAGTCCAATCATGAGAAATATAGGCGTGAATCAGATTTAATGGCATTAATCAGAAATAAAAAAAAATTAAATAAAATAAATTGTGCTGTAGGCTTAGTCACCAAGTACCACTTTCTCTTGATCTGAATCATATTCACTGAGCAACAATTAGGATGAATAAATACAAATGAAGATAATTGTCATTAATTACTAACAATGCGGGTCTGAGTAAAGTGATACTGTTGCAGGAACCCAAATACGCTCGCTGCATTATGCATTTGAACCAGGAGCCAAGTGAAACTGACTCTTTCTTTAATGACGTGACCTGACGTGACAATGTGTGGGGTGCCTGTTAGCATGTGCAGATTGTCCTAGAAACACATAATAAAAATCACAGACAGTTATGCGTTGCTTTGCCAAGGAGTCAGGGTGGGAAAATATATAGAGGGAGAGCGGGAGGGAGAGAAAAAATGGAGGGAGAATTCAGACCAGGTCAGGGCTCTGCCGCTAAAAACTGGCGGGAAGGAATTCTTTTTAAAAAAAGAAAAGTAAGCAATTTCTCACCACTTAGTGCCATCAGTGACTCTCCCTACCTGCTAGCTCCATGACAGAACACGACACTCCCCGTATCTTAGCAACGGGCGATAAGAGAAAAGACAATGCTGTAGAGACTGGAGCAATGTACGATGTGTTCACCAAGCACACGCTTACAGAACAACCATCACGCTTTTACCCCCTCAGGGAGTGGAGGTGAGGCAACAGGTTCGTCTGTATGCACCGATTCAATCTCCAGGCTTAGACAAACCGACTGAGTACATATCAGAACTCACGACTGCAGTGATTTAACCCCACCCCTCAGGGCAGATGAAAGGCAGTCAGTAAAGGGAAGGGGACCCCAGCGCCAACAGGAGACCTTTAACATTTCTGCAGAAATTCAGTCAAAGGGTAAAGGGGATGAAATATGCAGACATGGATTACTCAGTGTCTGCATGAGCAATACTCCGAGTGCTTCAATTTCAAAACCCAGTCAAAAATCATCAAAAAATGGTCCCAACTTCTCAGTCGGGCGCATTTCTGATAATATTAGCCATATATCAAAGAATGAGCAGATTTAGAGAAAATACGCACCCATATGACTTTTAGTCATTTGACTAGTCAGTTTTGGATTGAATGTTTCCTTGAATAGCTATCTGTTGAAAAGCAAGAGCTGCTGAAGATATGCATTGTGAAAGACACACAGTTGTAGTTGTACCTCTTTGGTTTTGACACAGAGAGTGAATCGAGTCAGAGGGTAACTTTAAACTCAACTCTCAGAGCCCCCCGTTGCCAACAAAAATCCCCCATTGCCCATCAACAAAGGTCAAGCAAAAAAAAAAAAATAAAAACTGACAGTCTGCACCTCTATATTTACACAATGTGATCAGTTATTTTATGTGATCAGTCATGTTTGTTGGGTAGTTAGCAGTATTACGCTAAAAGTAATAGGCAAATTTGCAATTTTTTGTTTGAAGGACTCTTCACCATTGTGAGATATGCAGGGGAAAAACTGACATTTTGTATCACATCTTCACAAAATGCATAGGAATTTGAAAAGAAAAATTTAGGAGGCATCATTTCAATGATGTTAAGAAAATATCGCAAACTGGTGTTGACAATCGGGGAATTGTTATGCCTTGGCAAAGGGTTTGCAAGTTTATTGACAGAGATACGGACCACCTCACGCATGTTGCATGCTGACATTGTATGCGGACACGACACGCGACGTTGATATAAAAAGGGCAACTAGTAACTGGAATAACCTGAGGTCTGCAACACTAACTGTGTGACAAACAATTTTTAATAGCAGGCCCCTGGAAATGATTCAATAAATTTCACCACGACCTAGGAAAAGATTTCAGTTAGGCCACTGTGCTCTTTCCAAAGAAGAGTCTGGATTTTAATCAGATCACAAAAGGCTGGTCTTAGACAGAGCAGAAGGACTGTCCACCCACAAACACAACAGCATTCTGACGTGTCTGCTCCGCACCTCGCAGTAAATAAATGAATCAGAGTAAAGTTCATGTGCAAGGTGTTTTCACCATGTCATGAGCTTATAATTTACTATAAATCCTCACGGGGAAAACAACAGGCAATTTCTTTCTGTCAGAGCAGCCAGGAGGTCAGTGCAGTCTAGTGCACTGTAAGGACAGGGAGAGAAATTTACAAAAGAGGGTTTCAAAACCAATTCAAACCCTTAATATATTGCAGAAATGAGGGTATCATTTTATATTTTAAAAAATTATGCACGCAAATTTAATTTTGGAGCAAGCGAGTGATTGTAATTGTGAGATGTTGTCATGGAAACACCAGCAGCAGTGGGGACGCTGGAAACCACAGGAGCAGCTTTGCTGGAGGTCTTCATTTGCGAGACAAAGCCACAGAATAAAAAACTACGAGAAGAATCAACTGGAAAGGAACACTGAGGAACATCTCTGTTAACCTGATACATTAGATGAGGAGTGCATCAAAAAGCCTCGCCAGACAATATATTGGCAGTTCTCTACAACAACACAGATTAAGATCACAATCGAAAGGAGGGGGTGGAGGTGACAGGGAGCACTTGGCATCGAACCTCATTTTGATTCGTTGCTATGGCACACGGGTGGGTGACCCGAGGTGCAGTTTGTGGGGCAGTAGAAGGCCCGGGCCCTGCGCTGAGGGGGAGAGGGTATTGCCAACCCAGCACACCCACCCACCCCCCGCCCACTTGCCTGTCCCGTTTCTCTCTCCAGTTCTGCTGCATGTGTCACCGGCTGGCTTTCTAAAGGCCGCATGACTCACCGCCAGCCCCTGTGCTGGGCTGTACTCCGCTACACTTAACGCTGCCGCCCATCCGACACCCCCCCCTACACACGCCGCAACACACGCCATTCTGTCCCTCGCGCGTACCCACGCCGAGCGTGCGCCCCCACCCCCTCCTCACCCTGCACTGCAGCGTTCCGTGTACAGTGTGCAGCGGTTCAGTCAGGGTGTACTCTCAACAAAAACCGAGCCCCAGACGGTGCTTTACAGACTGAACGTTTGACTGCCCTTAAACCAGTTTCCATTAAAAAATGCAGCGTATGTTAATGCCTACATTAAGAGAGAGGGCACAAAATTATACTGCTGCTGCTGAAATTAGAGGAACACGCATCTGTTCTGAATGGATTATCAAGAAAAAATACCAAATGACAAATAAAGATTTTTTTTCCCCCTTCTGTCTCTCTTGAAATATATTCAGCGGCACTTAGCTGTGAGAGACACTTTATTACGGAGGATAAAATAGAACATATTGTGCAGACAAGGTCAGAGACGGTCTCCAATTCAGAGAGAAATCAATTTAGTATAATTTTAAAGCACATCACCCAAGCAGTAAAGACTCAAATTTTACTGCAACAATTGAGAATGTTAGAATATAAATACTGGATAAGTTCATTCTTGTCCTCCTACGCTTCCATTTTTACTAGCAGTATAACTAACTGTGACACAAGCTCATAATGAATTCAGGTCTATGTGGCCAACAATGTACCTACATCAAAAGTATTACCTTGATGAAAAAATTGTCAAAGTTAGAGACTTCCACGTAACGCAAGAAGATTCCAAACCAAACAAGGTGCAAAGAGAAGAATCTTTCATGAGAGCTTTTATCAGTCAATGCTGCAGCACACCTCTGGGGGGTGGGGGTTGCAGAGGTCACGAGTGAAAGGGAACCATGTTTTCCATGCAAGATGTTCCTCCAGTATGCTGAGTAATGACCAAATAGCGTTCACAGAAATCTTCAGTCATGGCTCTGTCATGAATAAGAGCAGTAATATCCCTACATTAAGGCTGCAAAAGGTTACAATGTTCTTACGCAAGAGTTTGTTCAGCCCTGCCCATTTCTGTCACTAAAAAACACCGACCTCTGACTGCACCCTGCTAGGCCAAAACAATACAGAAAGGTAAAGTCTTACATGCAAATACGAGACGAGGAATTTTTCCAGACATAAAACCTACACAAAGGGTGACACTCATGACCTAAACTGGACAACTGACCCTGGATGTGTTGTGGGTTAAATGTGTAAAATGGAATAAAAAAGATTAAAAAATTAAAAACTCTTGCAGCAAACAGAAAGTACTGGAGAGCACTAAACTTCAAGTGTAATGAATTAGACAAAATAAACTCGGAAAGCAAAAACAAATGTCAATTTTTTCTCCAAAATGAAAGAAGAAAAAAAAGCAACTCTGTTAGGCACTACATCACAGGGACACTTGCCATCTCACAGGTGGGAAGTTCACCAGACAAGTAAAGGGCACTGCATCCATCTTTCAACCAGTTTATAATTCCAGTGAAAGGTGAACTAAGAGGAAAATGGAGAAGCTACCATAACAACTGACAAAAAGAATGAAGATGCAAATGTCAAAGGCCTAAGGCATCAGTTACAGAGCAGATACCATCAATCAGATCTTTGAAACGAGATGTGAGCTAATCCTATTAAAAAAAATGGCCCAATTGATCGTGGAATATGCATTCCTCTCCATTTCAGGAAATGCGGCAGGTTAAAAACAATAAGTCACAGTAAGGTCACATGAATTGCAATGAATTAATATAGTTATTCACATGAGTTGATGCTGTTTGAATAGTTCAACTAAGCTTAAAAATAACATTAGTTTAAATGCATTTGTTCGCAAAAGAAAAAAAAAAAAGAAATCAATGTATTAATTAATGACTATCCATTCATCAACAAAGCACAGAAAAACCTAAGTAATAGCCCATTAACAAATCTGTTAATTATACTTAAATTCCCTTATTAATGTGGCAATTAAAAGGAGTTAATAATGAACAGACAGACTTTGCAGGGGTTACGAATTATAATTGCATTAGATAATGCTAATTCAAATGAACCATTCAGCGAAGCATGCACATTTTATCTCAATTGCAGCAGAGCAGACTCTGGAGCCAAGCTAAAGCAGATCTGCTGCGGAGCAGACCCGCCATATGCAAACCATATCTCAGGTCCTCTGACTAGAGAAAGATTGAGGAAGGACACAGATGCAGAATAGCTCTCCTGGGCTCAGGAATTTTCTCACACTTTTATAAGCTTATTGAGATTTAACAGGAGCCAGGTTTCCCAAAATGCATCCATAAACCCTGTGGTGGAAAAGTCCCACAAAGACTGTTCCCAAGCCCTGACCTTCCCAAAAATATAGTAACCGAGCCTTAATCCCGCTCTCTCCCCCTAACTCAGAGGACGGTCAGCTGCACAGGTGTGAAATATTTCACCACCCACACCAGGGGAGGGAGACGTGACAGTTCTGCAGCCTGGGAAACAGGCCTGCATGCACAAACGAGCAAATTCATTATGCATGGAACAAAAAAAAATAACAGAACCAAACCCCAAACTGAAATACCCCATATTTGATTAACCTCTACAAGTCCAGTAATAAGAAATAACTCGCATTCACCATAGAGGCAATTCTATTTGGTGTAGAGAGGTGAAATTTTGTTTGAGTATGAAAGCCATCCAAGTGCATCACATATATCATAAATGGTATTTGATATACTTTGCAGAATGATAAGATGCTCTGCAAAATAAACTAAATAAGTACACTAATGGGATAAAATATTCCATTATGTGAGGAAAAATACTGATCACTTGGAACGCTTAAGTGGTTCAGCTAAATTCACTCCACACTGACAGGTTATCAAGGCGCCCTCCCAAAGACGATTCTGCAGTAAATTGGGCCCCGTCATGAATTCTCAGCATAATAAGCCTGTCTGAATTCACACATATCAGCCAATGAGGTGGTGAAAATCACAAGAGACAGATTCCAAATCCACATTCTCCAGGGCAGTGAGGAAGTTCTTATTCATGACCAATCAACAAGAGGGGGTTCTGCGTGATGGATAACAAGGGTGTAACAGTCATGAATAATCATATCTCTCTGCAAATTGGCATTGCTAAAGCACTTATCTTTACATTTTTAAAATGCTCGCACCAGCTCATAACCAATCCTATTATAACCAATCCAGATAGGACTACTGTCCATACAACATGCACAACCCCGCATTTGAGCCAGCCCTTGGCCACTTAATCACGGCGAATAAAGTAAAAAACAGACATCATTCATGTAAAAAAAAAGTGATTGATGAGTTTCCTTGCATCACCCTCCCATCCCTAATGACAAATTAAAATACAACTCCAATTCCCAAATAGTTTGGGACAAAGTGTAAATTGTAAATAAAATCAAAAAACGCAATGACTTTCAAATCACACCAGCCAGTATTTTATTCACAAAAGAACAGAGAAAACAAAGCAAATTGTTGAAACTAAGAAATTTTACAATTGTATCCACAACATGAGCTCATGAGCAACTGACCTGTTGCAGCCAGAAAATTTGAAATAAACTAATTTTGTGGATAAAAATGTCAAATGTCTCAGTTTCAAAATTTTAAATGTTATGAATGTCTTTTTGTAAATAACATATTGCCTCATGTGATCTGATAGTTATGGCATTTTTATTTTATTCACAATTTACACTTCGTCCCAACTATTTCGGAATTGGGGTTGTATAATCTGGGGAATGCCACTCCCTTTATCTTACTGCATATTGATAAAGTACATCATTTTAGTTAAGGGCTAAGTACCACAAGGGTTAATCATTTCACTGATATTGCACAGTGTTTTTGAGCCAAGTCCACCAGAATTGCTCCGGGGGCAGTATTGGCAAGACTGCCATCAGCACGTTGCAGTCTTCGAAGAGCTCATTTAATTTCCAAATAAATTGTGAAGTTGCATTCCTGAAGTGAAGTTGTACTATCTGGGGAGAAATAATACTTTTAGCAAGAACTTGTCAAGAAATATCTAAAAAAAAAAAAAAAAAAAGATCTTTATTTTTGAATTGCATTCGTCCACACAATACGATTCCGAAGTGCTCTGAGCACAGCTCATCAGGAAAAACAGTGTAGCAAACAAAATGTCAAACTGCAGATTCTGACTCCTGTACTCCGCCGTCAGCAAGTGCTTTTCCTGTTTGTTTTTTGCCTGAGGTTTTTAAAGAACATATTGTACGTAAGAAAACTCTACTGGGACCTTGAATGCTGATACTAGGAACTTGACATGATGTACATGACATTTACTGGCTTCCAAAAATTAAGATAACATCAAAATGGCCAGGGTGTTTTAAGACGCACAGTGGTGTTTGGCCCTGCAAATCCATGCAAAATTAATTCAGTGAGCTTTCTATGGACCTCTGTGCGTAGCCACAGCAGATATCTGCCCACTAAAAACCTGGTGGGTGTCAAAAGGAAAATGATTCACTTCACTTTGAGTGGTGGAGGGGACAAATTTGGACTGTGCTTGCGTACTTTGGGAGGGAGAGACGTTCGGACACGAGTCCTGTCCTAAAATGACAAGTTGAAAAAGGAACACTCGCAGTCTTTTAAAATGCCGCACAATATATAAACATCAACCCGGCGGTTAGGATGTCTGCATTGGTGTGACGCAAGTTCAGCTACTTTCCAACGACAAAATGACCCAGACAATATCTCTATCCCCCGTCCCACGCTTCAGGCAGGAGAACTGTGGTCGGAGATGGTCAGACCCACTTTCTTCGCTGGCAGACAGTAACCGGACAACAGAGGCCAAATCTTGTGCGGTGTTGCACTTTTTCCAATTTGGGACTTTTGTTTGGGAAAGAGTGCGTGGGCTGGCTGGGAGTGGGTGGAATTCTCAGCTGCAAGTCCTGGATTGGAGGCCAGGATTTTCACAGCTGGGAAATGAGAATGTTCTCCTGCTTCTCTCCTTCCCCGCGATTTTTATTGACAAAAAAAACGGACAGGCGCACACATTGTGACCCTTGGCATGGTAACCCAGGACACACTGCTGGGAAGTCACACCATTGCATTCCTAAAACAGCCCCCCCCACCCCCCCTCTACAAACTCTCACTCTCCCCCAGGGGAAGAAAATCACCTGGTCAACCCCCATTAGCAACCCCCACCCTCTCTATGACTCTGCAGGAGGGTACATTTTTGTAGTGTGTTTGGGTTTGTGGGCGAGTGTGTAACCAGTGGTAAATAGGGGACAAGAACGCACTGCAAAGTCACAAACGACACGGGCCAACACACTGTTCTGAACATCACGGTCCTCTCAACCGTTGCCAAGAATGCTTGAAACACAACCTGCGTACAGAAACGCATAAAAGCTGGCAGTGCATTGGAAGGCAAAATTGACTTTTTCATTTTTTTAATGTAACAATGTACAGCCAATTAGAGCCAATGTACAGCCAATTAATGTAATGTACAGCCAGATCACAGGGATTAGCTCATTTGGGCGAAAGGACAAGGAGATTGAAAACAGGAGGAACAGGTATCACTGTTAACATGACAACCAGACTTAAGAATACCAACAACAGAAATAAAAAAAAAAAAAACAAACAAAAAAAATAATAAACCACGAGTGTCTTGGGTTCACGGCACTCACAAACCCGACCCGTCCAGAAAGCAGTTAGCGTGAAATTTTATCTCTGTATTCCCTCTGCAGGTGAAATAACCTGATGCCTGCAGACTAACGGAATTTGTAGGGTGCAGGGCTGCGTGGGGGGTAGGGGGGGTAGTCCTGGGAGATTTGGCCATGCTCGAGGGGGTAGGTGTCAAAACTAACGTCCCGCTCCAGGACCCGGTGAGGGGTCGCGAGCCCCTGAGGGTTCGCACCTCTGGAAGAGGTCAGGGGAGAGGTGTGGGGGGTGGAATGACAAAGGTTGGCCAGCAGGGACAGTGTGGAGAGCGGTGTGTATTCTGTGTGTATTCCACAAGCTTACATGTGCAAGGACCCACACATAATGCAGACACTTAAAAAACACTAATAATGCCACTGGACAACAGCAGGGTATATGCTTACAATTGTAGCATTCTCCCCACAGGCAAAATGCATAACTTGGCCAAGTGGTGACAATACTGGGAAGGGTATTGGGTCGAGAAAATCAATCGGTCGACTTGTCTGGGCTACAGGAATGTTCACAGCAAATTTGACCTGATTTCCATGAGAATTGCTCACCTTCTCGCACATCTGAAAGTTAAGTTTGGCCTTTAAGTGTTTTTACCGGAACAGTCAGTGTCTCCAGAACAGTAGGATTGACTTTTATGCCCCAAGACATTCAACTGCAAAATTGTCCTGACTCCTATTAGACCAGTTTGACTGATTGTATTTGGAAATGTAATTTTATGTCATGGTGGTGCAACAGTAAAAGCAAGAGTGTCATAAAAATCAATATGGCTCCTTATCTATTTTCCAGGAGTGTTGACAGAAGGTTTGATGGGATTTATTAAAAACTGTACAGGTCAGAGCATTTTTACATTTGTTTGCCCTGGTG
This sequence comes from Gymnothorax reevesii, assembly GCA_029721435.1. Lineage (NCBI taxonomy): Eukaryota > Metazoa > Chordata > Actinopteri > Anguilliformes > Muraenidae > Gymnothorax > Gymnothorax reevesii. The sequence continues at coordinate 41,189,328 of CM056575.1, read as the reverse complement.
GGGATGCTGCAGAGGTCACAGGGTCACCAACATCTCCTCTGTACACCGGGAAAAAAATTACAGAGTTTGAACCCATCAAAACTGGGTCATTACATTTGTAAATGTTAAGTTTGGCCACAAAAAACATCAGAGAGCCGCCACAATCAATAGCTTCCTCCTCTATGCACCAGGAATGTTGAAAGCAGATTTGCCACGATACATACTGAAACTATTGAAGATATTGCAATTTCTTTTAAATTCCGAGTTTGGCCTGGTGGTGGCCCTACAGCAAAGGTAATACAATGGCTAACATCAATGAGCCTTTCTCGGCGCACCAGAAACAATCACAACCAATGCGAAATGATTGCTCAAAAATGTTTGAGTTATTGCATTTGGAAATGCAAAGTTTGACCTGGTGGTGGCGCTACAGGAAAGGTCATAGGGTCACACAAAACAATAGGGTTCAGCTTCAATGAACCAGGAACGAACACACAAAGTTTCATGTGATTCCCACAAAAACTGTTCCAGTTTTTGGAAACGAAGGATTTGCAGCAGCAGTGACGGCGTACAAGACGAATCCATAACACATCTGAAAACTTTGTTTTGGGAATATAATGACCATAAGAGAACGAAAGGGAAGGAGAAGAAGAAATGGGGCGTGGTAATTGTGTTCAGCATGTGTGTGCCTGTGAGCATGCAAAAGCATCCGGGTGTGCCCGCGTATACATGTATGTGCATGTGTACATGCATACCCGTGTGTGCATGCATGTGTACGTATGCCCGTGCTTCCATGCATGTGTGTGAGTGAGTGTAAGCATACGCGCAAGCAAACGTGTGTGTTTGTGTGTCTGCACTTCTGTTCCTGTGCACAAGTGTGTATGCATGGGAGAGACGGTGAAGGACAGAGGAAAACAGAGAGAGTGAGAAGCAAGACAGAAAGGAGGACAGTAAGTGATGAGACGTGGGGGGTGGGTCAGGGCAGCCCAGGGGGGATAAACGGGGGGGGGGGGGGGGGGGGGGGTGCAGGGTGTGGGAACTTGCCGGCTGGTCTCTGGGAGAGGCGCTTGACAGCCTGAGAACAGACACAGCTTCATGTTGACCTAACTGATGGAGGCAGTTACAGGGCTGACATTTATGGCAGCCCAGGCAGCTACCCCTGCTCTACTCATCAGCCAAATAACACCTACCGATATGAAACCATCAATAAAGAGCTCATAAACCGACCCCCAACCCCCCACCCCCTCCCAAGGGCACTCTGCATTAAAACACTACCATGCACAAAAACAGAGTGTTGCTCAAAGATATTTGACGGTACAGCGTAAAATGGTGTACTAAAGGAAGTTAGCATGTAGCGCTTTCCATGGGAGTATCTCATCGAAATGACTAAGCAATAATTAGCAGGTCCAAGCTAATTGGGGGGGGGGGCTGGTTATTAATCCGTTCAGAGAAGTTGCTCTTATATAGCTCTTATAATGGGAGAATCACTACACAAAGTGAACAAGCCAATGATAAGAAAGTCACAAAACCATTGCCGCTGAACGCAAAGCGTTAGCCCCTCACCCCGGCTCTGGGCTCCCGTACGCTGCAGCACAGGGAACATGCAAAACAGAGGAGTCGTGGCCTGTCCCTGACATGGAGACAGCACATCATTAGAACGGTACAGTCTGTGTCCCTGGCGTCTCCATGATCGAGTCAGACTCCATTAAACATGAACAGGAGCTATGGCACGGGGACACGCTGTTAACTTGGCACTAAAAGCGGGTCACAGTCTGTTCTATCAGAGCTAATACAGCTGACGTGATACTCTGAATGGTGATGGCATAAATATTTAGAAACAGCTACCATAATGTTAATATTTAGAACAGCCACCATAATTGCCCACCATATCAAAGTTTTTGTTGAAATTAAGGTTTTTAGAGTTACTGCTGACTGATGACAAAATTTGCAAAATGTTTCCACTTCCTATCTGGAAGTATGGGACAGGAAGTTGAGAATTGCAATATTCCAACAGCAAATTGGACTTCCAGTAGAGACTTGACTGAGCTCAGCAAGGCCCAGTACTCCTGCTTGGCAAGACAGAAAAAAGTCAATTATTTTAGTCATGTAATGTGACTGTAATGAATTTTTCATTTCCTCTGAAGCCAAGAATATTACCTGGCCAAAAGCAGGGCTACACATAGCCTGAAGGCAAATGTGCTTTGCAGTTGTTAAGAGGGTTGGAGGTTTAAGCTGCATCGTAGCCCTTGTGGCCCTTCAGTAAGGACCTTAACCCTGCATTGTTCCAGTGGGGACGGGCCCATGCTCATGCTAATTAATGGTGAATCACTTTACATGAAAGTGCCAATTCAATAACACATGTAACTACACAACAGTTTGCTTGATAAGCAAGACTTCTTTTTTTTTTTTCACCCCATGGTCAGACATTGACCTAAGTAGAGCGATCAACCTATAACCAATATTTTTGCTTAAAAAAAAAAGTCGAAGATAAGCGTAAAATGCCAGTTGATTTATTTTTTGGTTTTGTTTTGGTTTGGCAATGACGCAAGTGAGACTGGTTTTAGCTGTCAGGCAAAGCAAGTTAGGATTGTATCAATGGTGAATGAAGGGCACCACTACATTTATCAGAAATAGACTAAGGGCTACTGGCTGGTACAACAGAGGGGTAAAGACTTAAATCTGCATTTAGTCCAGAACTGCAGATTCCATCAGCATGAGCCTGCAGGCATATACCAGATACTGAGGCACAATCATATTCACCCAAGCATCCTTTCTCCAGTGATCTGTCACTGAGCGCAACTTATCGCAAAGATATGGTCTCCCTCACAGTGCTGGATGACAGCTGCTTTCACACCTGTGTAAGTTAGGATTTCTTAAACATTAGGGAACGGCTGCAGCGCACTGGCTTATTCTTTCCGCAAAGCTGCGAGAAGAGTTTGGAGAGGACGAGAATGAGGAAGAGGAGTGAATCGAGCGCTAGGACAAGAGCCCTTTATACCATACACAGCATTTTCTGGTTAAACAGTAACAGACCGCGCATTCCTGAAGACGCACTCAGAAGCAATACACGGAGAAGTGTGAGTGTGTGTGTGTGTGTGTGTGTGTGTGAGGGGGGCTGGCACAGAGTGAGACACGCAGAGGCACATGAATTCATCTGAGAGTTACAAACAATATAAATCTGTCACAGGAGTAATGGCTCACTCTAACATCATTTTAAGACACCAAAGGCGCCAGGGTATCTGAGAGAGAGTTATGATGTGCGTCGGTGGCCAGCTTCCGCGCATTCATCGTGCAATTCATAAGTTCATACTTGTTTTAATTATACCCATGAATTAACAAGACACGTTGCAAGATTACTGCAAACTAAAGATATGCTGATTCTACTACTTGCATGCATTAAAAAGACCAAGACGCCATCATTGACCAACACAAGGATATGCTTGTCTGCAATGAAGATTAGAACTGAAATTACTGCGCAACCGCAAGTCATTAAATGAATATTCAAAATGATTCATTTCAACGTCGTATTTCATAGCACAGACGCATAACGCAAAACGCTGCCTGCCTGTTAAAAGATGCCCAATTCAAATAATTAATTGCAGTCAAAATATGCGTGTAGTCTCACTTTCCAGACCTCCACCCTGAGTTATTGCAAGAGAGAAAGGCCCGTCTGGCTGCCAAGCATATTTTCCAAACATGCTTGACAGTTTCGACGTCCTGCTGGAATTCGTTAGGAACAAATATTACCGCACCTTCTTACTGATAAAAGTGTCGCGACCAACCGCCAGTAAAGGGCACGCCAGCGCGTTAGGAAAAGAGCGATCTTCTGAAATGAATCACTAATCTCAAAACGCGCCGTCCCGCCGGCAAATCGTTGTTTCAAAACGCGTGTGATGAAACAACGCTTCGGTATTGTTAGCGCGGACTCGAAGTCTCCACCCTGGTATTTCATTTATAATAAACAGGAATGCGAGCAATGGTGCAAAAGACATTCCGGTTCTACTCCCGATTTGTATAGGAACTACACTCCAAGCAAAACTTCCCGTGTGATTTCATGAAATATGCAAAGCATTAAGTTAATGGGTATACAGTGCACACAGGAATTACAACTATGGGGTGAACGTTATACCACACAAATGATAGTTAGAGGCTAAACCTTTGTAGCCTGCACTTGAGTATTCACATTAACCAGCACACAAAGGAGGTGCTCTCACTGATGTGGAGCCAAGGTAAGCCATCTTTGGCTTGTCCTTAATGTGATCAGGGAGAGATGTGAAAAGGGCCAAAAGACTGCAGAAGTAGTATTCTGTCAGTCAGCCCCAGCCTGCACGGGCTAATAAACAGTCAGTACACTGGCTGTCATTTAGGGGCTGTAAACATTTATTGTACATTTTCTGAAGGGGAAGATGAGTCGTGCCCTTTCGGCAGGAGTAAGATCATCTGGTCCCAGTGGGGACTCTGACAAGCGGAGAGGCATCTTATTCCCCTGAAGGAAAGGTGATCTCATGCGTGCCCAAGGAACAATGACTAGGCCTTTTCTGGTCTCTGAAAACTGCCTTATTACTACACATCTGCTAAAAAATAAATATTTTTAAAAAAGCGCAAATTCACAATAGCTGCAACAACATTCGCATTCGCATCCACACATCCATGAATTCACAAGCACATAACCTCACAAATTTTTGACCTCCATGCCTAATTTGAGCCTCTTAGGGGAAAAAACTGTGGCTGCCAAAGGGTGGGGAAATTTTTGTGGACCGACCAACGGACCAACCAGCCGATTACCCGACAAAGCGATAGAGCTGTTGGATGTGGCTATAAATAAAATAAATTGAAAAAAAAAAAAAAAAATCAGCCATGAAAGTTTAAACATGTTAAGCATAAACTAAGTTATATGTGCAATGCCCTCTTTGAACATGAAGCCACATCATATCATGCTGCACAAAGTGGAGTCTCAGTTGGCATCCATTTGGGGACAAGAGGCATCTCTGGTAAAAACCCAGTTCCCATTAAAATGCTCAGAGGCACATTCAAAGCAAATGGTAAATTGGACAGTGGCCAGTAAACACTGTGAAAGCCAGCTGAAGGGCCAGGCAATAGGAAAGTTACAAGAGGATCCAACGGTCATTCATCACTAATGCAGCAAAAAGGGTGAGCAAACACTGACATCGTGTCCAGTGGGTACAGAACGTTCTTACAGTAAATTTTAATATTCCTCACAGCAAAAACTAGTTTCTTGCATTTTTCCTGCCATCCTCACATCCAAAGCAAGCATATAATCGCAGCAATAGAATACCAAAAACAAAACAAACAAACAAACAAAAAAAAAAAAAAACAAAACTGGGACATGCTGTCGATGCCAACCGGCACCCTTTCCAAAAATGCATTTTAAAATAATGCACAATTGCCTAAGCATACATCATAAACTTATGTTGTGCAATTTAACAATGCAGGATAACCTCAGGAATAATGAATTAGAGTTCACTGCAATCTAACTGCACTCAAGTTCTCAAGACACATTTTTCCTGCAATGAATTGGGGGTTATTAAGCGCTATGGCAAAACACACACACACACACACACACACACCTCCTCTCGGAGTCAGACAACCTAATCATCCCTAGCCTCAAATGGCTCATTAAAATCTCTCCATCCTGACCTCAGCTGATGCAGGATCAGTGTACGGACGTCAAACAGAAACGCTAAATTCACCCCGCGTGAGCACTAAAACTCTAATAAATGATACTACATAAACCAGTCAATAACAATCATTTTGAACAAGCAGTTCGTTAATTTTACCCAGGCCGAACCTTCCAGCTCTGCTCATGGACAATTAGCAATCAAGAAACATGAAGTTGGAACAACTTACAAAAATCTGCAAATCTGATTGGAGGGTTTGTCAGTTTGGCACAATTATCAAGAACACCCATAAGCCACAGGTATGAGTGGAATACCCACACAGAGCTTGAGAGTACTGGGAGATATTAATAGCAGCAGTGTGTTCGCGCCTGAGAATCCACCAATTCCCACTATAAGCTGACGGCATGCTGGAAATGTGGACAAGCACCAGAGGAACCAGGTGGTCTTCCTCACCCAGCAGAATGTGGAGACTACAGGCACGAGGGTACGAGCAGTACATGCACAAGCAAACAAGCGCTGTGGGCACAAGCATACAGGCACTGAGGGTAAAAGTGCACAAGCACCATGGGCACAAGCAATGCAGGAACAAGCACTGAGGGTACAAGCTTACAAGCGCCGAGGGTATGAGCACTGGGGGCACAAGCCTATTTACCACTGTGGGCACAAGCGTACAAGCACTGTGGGCACAAGCGTACAAGCACTGAGGGCACAAGCGTACAAGCACTGTGGGCACAAGCGTACAAGCACTGAGGGCACAAGCGTACAAGCACTGAGGGCACAAGCCTTCCAGGCAGCACTGTGGACAAAAGCGAACAAGCATCGAGGGCACCAGCATGCCAGCACTGTGGACAAAAGCGAACAAGCATTGAGGGCACCAGCATGCCAGCACTGTGGACACAGGCGTGCCAACATTGAGGGCACCAGCATGCCAGCACTGTGGACACAGGCGTGCCAACATTGAGGGCACCAGCATGCCAGCACTGTGGACGCAGGCGTACAAACATTGAGGGCACAAGCATGCCAGCACTGTGGACACAAGAAATGCAGGCACAAGCATTGGGGGACACAAGCGTACCAGCTGTGCAGACACAAGCATTACAGGCAGAAACGCACAAGCCTCTGAAGTCTGCCGCTGTTGCCATTTTATGCTGCCTTTTGATGGCTTAGGCCCACTCATCCGTGGTCAGCCAGGACACGTGGACACACAGAGCACAATCACACGCTCGCTTGCGCTTTCTTAATGAGCCAAGAGCCCCCCTCTTCCCAAAATTAAAACTTACAGCAAAAATGCATCAGGTTTGTTCCATTAGCTTTATTCACAGAACACACCCAAACGCCAGGGCCTGCGTTAAAATGCACACAGAATCAATCAGAGAACAAAATAGACTCATTAACACAAGCACTCATTAGCCTTGGCATGTTCAAAACCTTGCATAACGCTGACAGCATTAGCAGAGATCTGCAGTACAAACCTATTTACGAGCAGACATGCCCGGGCATAGACTACAAATATGCTGAGGCATCTATCTGATAGCACTGCAGTGGCAGGCTGAACAAACATTTACTGCAAGGCAAACGAGTTTCGTGATAAACATGGGAGATTTTTGGAAGCGCTCCTTTCGACAGTGAAGGAACCGCGTCTCTGTTCTGCGGAGCGAGAAAGAGTTTCCAGGAATGGCAGCTGAGCGTTTTTAAGTAGTGAGCTTAACCATTACCGCTCACAGCTGTCGTTGGCTCAGCTAGCACTGCAGCACGAACTGTTCAGCTCATATGAACAGAATGCCCCTGCAGCACCAAGGCAGTTACGGGGGGGGGGCTAAATATTGGGACAGGGACACAAGTCTACAGGGCAGTGACACTTGCACTGCTCACTCAATATGAGTGCTCTTAACAGCCTGCACTTCGTTTTGGGGACATTCAAATCCAAACAGTCTGAACCATGTTAAAATTACAGCCTTCTAAAATTGTGGTACTGTCAAAATATTTATGCTTCTCTCAGTACATTCAATACCAGACTTGGGCCAAAAGAGTGGAACAAAAAAAGGTGCATGCTGCAATTAATAAAGGGATTTCTGCCAAGAGAAAAAAGCTGAAGGTGATCTTTCACTGTGTTGCTTGAGTACACAGGTTGTAACTCCTTGAATGTTTTGCAACCAAGAGCAGCTCATTCTTCTACCAATGGCAATGAACTGCAACCTTTTGCGGTGGCGAAGTGCGCAAGAGAGGAGAGCCTTGCGGCGTGTGGGGCGCTGTAGCCGGGCTCTCGGCGACCGGCCGTTATCTAACGGCTGGCGATGAGTCGCCCGCGAGTCAAGGGATGAAAGGTCAGGAGAGTCAGCGAGTTATGATGCATCTGCTCTCTCCTGCTCTGACGGAGATGGGGGTATTTGGGGGGGGGTGTATGGCCTTGCACTCTCTCTCTCTCTCTCTCTCTCTCACAGAAACACACACACACACCCACCTCCACTCACACGTGTGAACATACTGTACTGTGCGCACAACTGTAGGAGGGAGCAGTGGGAAGTGGTACAGGGGTGATTAAGGGAGTTGGAGATGGAGAGAGAGAGATGTGAAAAGGCTACAGATAAAGCGGCAGAGAAAGAGTAAGAGAGAAAGGGAGATGAGAAGGTGAAGTAGTGGATTGGAGAGACACAAAGGCACACTACCGTACCCTTTCAATCTAGTAAGATAACGCCATGCGATGAAGTCCAGTGCTCCATCTGCACCCATTACCAGCATTTACTGCGTGCAAGCGTGTGGGAGTGCGAGTCGGTGTGTTTGTGTGCATGAGTGTGCGCGCGAGCGAGAGGCAGCGAGCTTGACGAGTCACTCTTCAAAAATCTATGCAAACAAACACAGAAGAGATTCACGAGGCTTCAGCAGTTCCCACTTCATACTGGACAGGGTAATCGGTGTATAATTACCCATCGTGCAATCTCGTGTACAGACAGTGAATATCACCACGTGAGTCCAAGTAGCAATGAATGTCACCAGAAGCCATGCAGGTGCAGGGGAGGGAGGGTGCAGGTATTTTGCAGCAGCGGTAGGGGATTTTGCAGAGGCATACACCACACTATGGGCTTTTCCCTGTCAGATTCAGGGTGCCTGGGAGCCAGGGGCTGCCTTTCAGCATGGGGGTGGGGACAAGGGAGATACCGCTCTCCTCCTAGTGATCACTGAAAACAAGCACAGATGTGCTGCTGGACTCACAAATAAAAAGCACCAAAAAGTTCCAGTTTTTTCAATCGCGCCATTATTTTTTTCAAAATAAAGGCTTGACCTACTTCTGAATGTCTACTTGAAAAGGGAAAAAAATGCTGAAAGAAAAGAGATGGCATAGGGTGGCTAGAGAGAAGAGAGAGAGCGAGATAGAGAGGCGGAGAGAGAACAAACATTATCAATGGCCTCGTGCAAGAAGAGCGTTAAGTGACACCGGTCAAAAATTACTTTTCTAGTTGTTTTCAGATATCTGAGACTAGCCCATCTCCTGACCAAGTCTGGAGCCTCAATTCTTATCCTGAAGGGGTTAAACTGCCTTTTTAACATTGGTGCAGCATATAGCTAACAGGTGGTGCTGTGGCAGTTGTTTTTTTTTTGGCTCTCCTGTAAAATTTGTAAAATATCACTTGCAGTCTTTTTGCATGAGGCCATTGACATGTGCACTTATTCACAAATATTTCAAAGTAATTTCTTCAATAGTCCATGCTGGAGAGAATACATGCATGCAGAGAGGGTCGGGAACAAAAGTACTAGCCCTGGCAGGACACACTAAAAACAAAGTAGCAGGGGCAATAAGGGCACTTGGTTCTGCACGTGATTTACAGGAAACTGAAAGTGTGCACAAATCTGGGGAGTTAACAGCAAAAGCAGAGAATGTGCTTCACATGGTTTCAGCTGTTAATACTGGAAGTCAGTTGGCCCATTAAAGTAAAAAAACAACACAAAACTCTCAATTCAAAACTTTGCAAACTAGTCATCTCACCACAAGCCTGTGTGAGAGACTTCACAGGTACCGGGAACACTGCAGGCAGTGTCTTACACTCTGCAGACAAGCTACTCATCAGAGGATGACACTCCAGGCAGCATTTCACGACACATTTTAATTTCTCTTCTGTCATTTATAGTGGCTGAAACATTTGCCCAAAGCCAGATCGAGCGAAATGTGCATTTTACATAGTCACGCTAATCCAGGTCACTTTGCAATCGTCGACCTTTGATAATAGAAAGCATAGAACAAAGACAACAGAGAAAGATCGCAATGTACTGACTGCACACCCCTATTAGTCCACAACACAAAGCCTCTTCTGCTACGTGCGTCCACCGCTTGATCCAGCCAAAGCAGAGAGATCAAACGCAGCATTGCAAACAAGCTTTGCGAAATTCGCCCGGTCTGATTGTTTAAGCCTGATAGAAACGGAATTGCGGATTGGGACGTCCTCTGTACAGGGCTTCCTGTCCTGACCTGGAATTCGGCAGAACAGAATGAAAACTAATGCATCAAAATGCCCGGAATTCTAGACAGAAGCAGGCCGTCGTCCTGGGCTGGACGGTTTCCTGCAGCGCGTGTTTTTCAGACACGAGACCCCCGAACTGTCTCGAGCTCCCCGTGACTCAGAGTCTGTTGGAGGCTTGATGTAACAGGACAGGAATCCAGCGAAGCCTCATCCAGTCTAGACTGTCTAACCCCGCTCGGCTGAAGGTGGGGACGACTGACTGGAAAAACAGGGCTGAGGAAAAAGCATGCTGCGCGGTCTTACGCTGCCACCTCGTGGCGGTTTTGAGCACGTTTACGGCATGACGTAGTTTTCGAGCAGGACAAAAGCAAATCAGACACTCATCCGAAACCTTCACAAGCCTTGCTCTTCAGAAAATGCCAATAATTTCCGCAAAAAATAACATGAATATTAATCAAAAAATAAATAAGTCGTTCGATCCTAAATTCTGTCCGGTCAAAGCCCAAAATAAATAAATAAGAAAATAAATTCGAACATAATTATCAAGCCATTAAGAAATGGCACAGTTATCAAAGCTGCATCAAAGGTGTTGGTGGCCCCTGGAGTGAGGCCCATTGGCAGGAAGACGGCATGCTGGTGAGTCATTCTGCAGCAGCACTGCCTCTAAGTGCTAGCCATTACCATTAAGCATATTCAGACAGGGCAATCAGCACCTTGCTTGAAGCAGCACGTCAGAAGCTCTGAGGGCAGGGAGAACGCTATTAACCAGCTTCCCGGAAGCTTCCTTTGGATGTTGAGACTGGGGGGGGGGCAGAGAGAAGAGGGAACAGTTGACACCCATTTCCCGGCAGAGCTGCTGTGCTTGCAACCTGCAGCACAGTCACAGCATTGGCCACAGCTATGAGCAGAGGAACAGATGGCCAATAGGAAATCTGGAGCATCAGCGCTGGAACCAGTCAGGTCGCAGAATTTCCACATGAGAATGGTGCGTGTGTGTAAAGTGGAAAGCTTGGCGGTGAGTATGCAGGCATTAGGTAGAGGTTTTTTTTTGGGGGGGGGGGGGGTTTGCTGGGGGAGTAGTAGTCGCTGATGTCACTTTCCCCCATCACTGTGGTACAGCACATGCAGTTCACTCTGTTCTATGGAGCATTCAGTCCATAAACTGCAGGATGGCATCACAGGGAAGATGAGCGATATCACTCAGTGGGCAGAGAGAAAGGGGGAGGGAGAGTCCTGATACAGCAGCTGCATTTGTGTCACTAGAACAGGGACATTGCCTTGTTTGCAGGTCATGTTCAAACACAGTTGGAAAATAAGAAGTGGCACTCTAGCCCTGTAAAGCAAACAGCACAAGGATGGCCATTTACTGTGAAAACGAGCTGAGCCTCTCATAGGGGTGTGCCCAACAGCAGACACATTCCTAGTTTTGCGCAGATAGGAATCAAGCACTTTATACAAAAACATGCAGAGAGTTCAGTTAAGATAACGTCAGCAGGATTGGAAAGTATTTAGAAGTCATCGGTGGCTCATATACTGAAGGTTACTGACGCATTTATATCCATCAGCACCTGTCTATTTATGAGGCTATTGTTTTAGCATGACCTCAGCAGAAGGAAACAAAGGAGAGGCCATTTCTTGCAGCAAATGCTTGTGCAGCAGGGTCCCAACACACACACACACACACACACACACACGGACGCATGCACAGAAACACTATGAGACGCACACACACAGACTCAACTGCACACGTGCACATACACACTGTCCCATATAAACGGAGACACACAAATAAACGCACTGACACACACTTGCGCACGCTTCCGGTAACACACACATTTACACACAGGCAATAAGCAGGCTGGGCTGTGCACTCTTTTTTCCGGGTGGAGTTCCCTGGTGACGAGCAATCATATCAGCTGCAAACGCTACATCTCCCACATCCACACACACACACACACACACACACACACAAAAAAAAACCCACGAAAATTAGGAAAGGGGCTCTCTCAAAAAAGCCAGGGAAGGGGTGCCACTTCCTTTAGAGGTGCCGAGATGTGGTAGTTGTGGGGAGGTGGGGTCAAGGGAGTAGAAATTTTTCCTAGACGGGTGGTAATAATAAGGTCGACATTCCTAATGCAAGTTTCCCCGAGACCACCCCTCTGTTTTCTAGGCCCTTCGCGAAAATTGGTCAGGCGTCACCAGGGGTTATCTGGCAGCCAGCCAGGCCTTTTGCGTGTTGATGCTGGCAGGGGGCCAGTGAAAGAGGTCTGGATCTACACGGACGCACAGACCTGGAGGCCCCAACAGGCAGCTGACGCTAAAGTCCGGGCCTACCTCTCAAACCCCTGCTTTATTTACACAGGGCTGCAAACACAGGACCATACACAAGCAGAAAGTACTGCCAGATATCTGAGCAGCGATAGCTTACAAAGCTACTGTGTACAGACCATTAACATGGGGCAGGGGGAGGCTAAACCCTGGTCTTGGGAGAGCCACAGGGAAAAACTGGCCTTACCTTTCACGTTATATACGATGCCTACAGTAAACACAAAAAGCCAGGAGACGTTAACCCTGCAATGGTTTTGTAAAAGTGTACGGATGCCGTAAATACTTTTTAACGAGACAAGCAGTGCGCGATTATGATAAAAACTGAGCCGCATTGCTCACCAAGAGCCATAAATACAGGCGCCAAAAAAAGGTTTTGATACAATTCACTTTTCTCAGAAAAACTGTCGAGACGGCCGATTTCCATGGCAAAAGTCACAACAAAACCAGTTTACACACGAGGCTCGCGACTGCGGTTCACTTAAGAGACAGAAAAGACTGTCAGAGTTTCCCTTAAAAACACTCTCTGCCAGAGATTTAAAAAAAAATGGGGTTGGTGTAAAAAACAGAAACGGTTCCTAGGAACAGGCCACGTGTTCCTGAGAAAGCCACACTTTTTCCTCTTTGGGAATCAGACAAGGATTTAGCAGAGACTGGTTTGGAGAAGACTTGGAGCATTTCTCCAGAGGGGAGTGAATGTATTGTGGTAATGGGGAGTAGGATGCATTGCTTGGAAAGAGCTGCATCTGTGTGCACGTTTCAACCCCTAACATGCACAGTGTTGGTTTTAGCCTGGAAGATAATACACAGCCACCCCGTGGCACTGGAAAAAATGGCCATCTTGACCAGTGTTATGATTTAAAAATCCTCTAAAGAAGAAAACATTTCAAGTTATACAACCCCAATACCAAAACAGTTGGGACAAAGTGTGAATTGTGGATAAAATCAAAACGCAACAAGTTTCAAATCACACCAGCCAGTATTTTATTCACAATAGAAGAGAGATTACATAGCCAATGTTGAAACTGAGAAACTTTACAATTTTATCCACCAAATGAGCTCATGTCAAATTTGATGGCTGCTACAGGTCTCAAAGAAGTTGGGACAGAGGCCTGTATTCCATGGTGTAGCATCCCCACTTCTTTTTTACAGAGTGGCGGCGTCTGGGCATTGAGGAGACAAGTTTCTTGAGTTTAGCCACTGGAATTTGATCCCACTCTTGTTTAATTCAGGCCTCCAGCTGCTGGAGAGTTTTGGGTCTCCTTTGACAGACTATTCGTTTGTTCTCAACTGGTGAAAGATCAGGACTGCAGGCAGGCCAGTTCAGCACACAGACTCTTCTACTACAAAACCATGCTGTTGTAATAGCTGCAGTATGTGGTTTTGCATTGTCCTGCTGAAAAACTCAAGGCCTTCCCTGGAGTAGATGTCTTCTGGAGGGGAGCATATATTGCTCTAAAACCTTTATATACCTTTCAGCATTCATGGTGCTTTTTAAAACATGCATGTATCCCACACCATATGCACTAATGCATCCCATTACCATTAGAGATGCTGGCCTTTGAATTGAATGCTGATAAGAGGAGGGGTGGTCTTTCTCCTCTTTAGTCTGGAGGACACGACACCCATGATTTCCAACAAGAATGTCAAATTTGGACTCATCTGACCACAGGACACTTTGTCACTTCGTTAAATGAGTCTTGGCCCTCAGAACACGGTGGGGCTTCTGGATCATGCTCAACAATGGCTTCCTTTTTGCATGATAGAGTTTTAGGTGGGATCTGTGGATGGCAGGGCGAACTGTGTTTACTGACAGAGGTTTCTTGAAGTATTCCTGGGCCCATTTAGTAATGTCAATGACAGAATCATGCCGGTGAGTGATGCAGTGGCGTCTGAAGGCCCGAAGATCACGGGCATCCAGTAAAGGTCTTTGGCCTTGTCCCTTAAGCACAGAGATTTTCCCAGTTTCTCAGAATCTTTTGATGATGTTATGCACTGTCAATGATGAGACCTTCAAAGCCTTTGCAATTTGACGTTGAGGAACAATGTTTTTAAAGTATTCCACAATTTTTTTATGCAAGTCTTCATAGGTTGGAGAGCCTCTGGCCATCTTTACTTCTGAGAGACTCGGCCTAAGACATCCCTTTTATAGCCAATCATGTTACACACCTGATGCCAGCTCACTTAATTACTTTCTAATTGTGCTTTCAGCTGATTCTTTAATATGTTAATTGCTTTTTCAGCCCTTTTTTGCTTGTGTCCCGACTTTTTTGAGACCTGTTGCAGCCAGAAAATTTAAATAAGCTCATTTTGTGGATAAAAATGTAAAATGTCTCAGTTTCAACATTTGAAATGTTATCTATGTTCTACCATAAATAGCATATTGGCTCATGTTATCTGAAAGCGATTGCATTTTGATTTTAATCACAATTTACACTTCGTCCCAGCTATTTCAGAATAGGGGTTGTAATTATTTTATTATTTATTTATTTTTTTTGCACGGCAAGTTTAAATTTAAGAAGGCAACAAAAAATATTTTATTCAATATTGAATTATTGATTACACTTTCTTTTCAATATGTTTTCCACATTTATCAAAACATTTCATGTATAATAAACTGACGCTAACAACAATGTATAGTTTCTTTTTTGGAAGAGTATATAAGACTAAACCAATCATTGAGATTGACTTAATTTTAGTTTTTTTGCAGTGGTAGGAACTCCAATGAGAGGTAATGCCTGATAATGACTATTCTTCCAGCAGCATTTCAACAGCCAGTGTGAGCCACTAACAGGGAGGGAGCACAAAGAAAAACAAGTGGTGTTTATTTTATTATCGGTTGTGCAGTCTCACTGCGGCAGTACTTCTCTATTGGAGAGTAATGTGTTATTGGACATCATTTTAATTTTCCTGTGTTTTTAAAGCTCGTGTCTTTGGGCATCCTGCCATCTACAACGTCAGCCAAAAGAGGAGCAGCGCATCTGCATCGTGACCCTCCCATGCACACACACACACACACACACACACACACACACACACACACACACGCACACACACACACACACACACACGCACCCACACACGCACACACACACACGCACACACACACACGCACACACACACACGCACACACACACACATCAAGGACGCCATTGCTGACAAAGAGCTGCCCAGGTTCCCATCAGTCATGTGACCGGCTCCATTTGCGCCCTTCCCGATGCGGATCGAGGGATTAGCGTCCTGCTAGCAGTCAGGAAATTTCTGAGAACAGATTTTATTCTGTATTCATCATAAAAGGCCACTGCGTGCACGCACGCACGCACGCACGCGCACACACACGCACACACACACACACACACAGGCAAATATCGAGACACATACATGTACAAATACACAACTGAGAAGAGCTACAGTCTTACAACTGACCAAACTTCATTTTAGAATTTAGTGACTGAGCAACACACAATCCTACAAAACACAACAGGAAAAAACAAAACAGCAATTCACAGTCACACTGTTTATTCATCGCACTTTTCAATATTTGAAATATAGCATGATAGCGATTAGAGTTGGTTGTCAGCAATTTAAAGGAAATTTGCCATTTCTTAATACTGGAAAACCAAGACCAGATAGACACATGAGTTCACTTTGGCCTTCCAAGTTCCAAGAATAAATTTAGTTCTCCATTCAGCAACAGTTACTTAGAATACAGCCACAGTAATTAGAGCAGACACAAAAACACGGGACAGAAACGTCAGATACGTCAGCTAGCCAACAGAGAAAATCCAGGAACCTGCAGCCAAGTATACTGGGTCTCATTCATGAAACTTGAGCAGAACGAATTTGTGTGTAAACTGTTCGCAGAAGGAAATTTACGTGCATCTACGCATTCATCAATATTTTAGTACAAGCAGTGACACATTTAACATTAACATTTCGTAGTTCAATGAGGGGATTACACACTATTCCCACTCATTCATACCTACGGTCAATTTTGACTCTCCACTTAGCCTGAATTGCATGTCTTTGGATTCTGAGTGAAAACTGGAGTACCCCGAGGAAGCCCACGAGAACATAGGGTGACCATGCAAGCTTCACGCAGAAAGGCCCCGGGCCAGATTCCAACCCACGACCGCCTTGCTATGAGGAAACAGCGCAACCCACTCTGTGCTGCACTGAGGCAAACCATTGAACAGCTGTACAAATAAATCTGCGAGGGTCGAATCATAACTACTGTCCACTGTCAAGCAATAATCCATTTGCCATTTTTATTTAAATGTTTAATTAAAAAATATGAACTCCCACACGCAGTCTCACTTTACACAAAATATATAATAGCTATTTAACGGCAACTTTTCAGTCCAAGACCTCGGTCATGCCTCCATTACACACCTGACCTATGTAATAGACGTGCAAAGTTTTTTCCTAACTTTAAATATTTGAGGATGCTGAGATAGAAAAAAAAGCAAGTCAAGAGGTTCCATCATGTACAGTTTTTTTTTTGTAACTAAGAATGCAGATATTCTGAATTATATCATATATAACTTGTGCCACTATTTTATCTGTATTTTTCTGTTTATTTTTTATTTTTCTGTCACTGTTTGGGTGTACTGTAAAACCCAAAAATGTAGCAGAAAATGCAAGCATGATCCAGAAGTTTTCTCCAGTCAGTGGCCATATTATTGAGCCTAAAATCAAAAATCAAGATTAGGCATAATATCATGAGTTTAGAATCATCCATACATGTGAAAATCAGCCAAGAATTGAACAAATACCAGTAGTTATAACTTGGCTCAGAGAAAGATGGAAATAATGTCTTTGTGGCAGTTTTTGCCAGGCATGCGCTTGATCACTCCGCTGTGTCATGCTCTGAACTGATCCCAAACTTATAATGAAATGAGTTGACGACTCATAGCTTTTAAGTGCGATTAGTGAACCATTTGAAGAATGAAACGAGCAATTTCAGAAATTATGTTTTCGGTCAAATTGCTCAGCAATCTGTTCAAACCAGTCATTGCAGCAGCCCCTGCTCAACTAAAGTGAAAGCCATAATGACTTTATTGCTTGATACTCCATTAGAACCATTTAAATAGTTGTGATAAACACAGCAAAAGAACACCCAATGACTGGACCGCAGTGCTCTGATTTACACAGTATGGAACATGACTGCCAGCACCACTAGAGAGAGCGAGTTGGATTTGCAGTGCTCTTGACACACAACTCAATAATTAAGTGACTAGAGCTTTTCAAGGTTTGTGTGTGCGCCCTTGCGATCTTGTACATGCTACAAAGCGAAACCAAAAAACATTCTTTTCCAAGAAATTGGGGACATTACTGGGAAGTGAGGACATCTTCAAAGGTCTTCACAACTAGGGATAAGTTAAGGTTAGGGTAAGGCTTTGGGTTAGGCATACATTGCTTATTGTCAAGATTAAGAAAAGGCTGTAGAGTCGCAGAAAGAATGAATGAATAAATGTCCTCAAAAAGATACATGTACAAGGATGTGCCTGCGTGTGTGTGTGTGTGTGTGTGTGTGTGTGCGTGCGTGCGTGCGTGCACCAGGCATGAGTGAGTACACATGAATGTATGGCTGCGCATACGTGCAAACAAGCCATGCAGGCATGTGAATACGGTTTGCCCTTCCAGGTACGCATTTGTATGTGTCCGCGTGTCAACACGTGCATATGTGTCCGCCTGCTAGTGCGAATGCCTGCACATCCGTGTGTGTGTATGAACTCTGAAAGTACAGCGCAGGGCAGCATTCCAAATGCAGAAAATGACACCGACAACGTGAACAGGCAGTCACACTAACTGGAGGACAAGGAGGCCGGCACATGACCCCTGTCTTCAGAGCTGCCAAGGTTCAGCAAACTTTCATAATGTTTGCCAAAATTGCATTGGATCCAAGCCCCTGAGATCGGGAAGTGCAGAGGAAGGGAAGCACGCACAGTTCCTTCAGGAACGGGAATGGGGGGGCGGTTATGTTATCCTAAAAGCACAGTATTGCATCAGAGCTCTGAGTTTATGCAGTGATGAGGATAGTCTGCAGATTTACCGGTAAAAGCAGACAGCACTTTGAGAGCCGACAGTCCCCTCCCACCCCAGTGTATGACCTGCAGGATTCACTGCCCTGGAATTGGGGCCACGAGAGCGTACATCCTGTACAACAACAAAACCTTTCCCCCGGATTCCCATGGCCCGCGCTGCCAATTTTGGGAAACCGAGTGCGCATGCTTTGAGAAACCGACCGCGCATGCGGAGCTTGGGAGGCCGTGCGTGCAGGTTGTGCGATCAACTTCTCCGCACAGCTCAAGTCCCTGGCCCCAGTCGGGTCACTCAGTCATTCAGCTCAATGAAAAATGACTTTATAGCTTTAACCTTATGAACTGTAGTTTTTCTTTTTAATGTTTTCTTAACACTAAGTCAGTCAATGTACCAATAGTCCATTGCTTTCAACAACAAACAGTGACTGTGACATCATAATGTCCAGTCCTATCCGGTGCATTCTGATTGTACATCTGAGACCTCACACTGTAACCCTTTGATCAGTATACTTTTTGTTCATGTTTACGCACAGTTCCAAGTCCATGTTCTAGAACCATTGCTTTGAATTACCAGCAGCCATTGTTGCATCATCCTTTGCACATTCAGTCAACAACCTTCCAATCGCATTCCTGGGCGATTGTCCCCGAAAATAGAATTCTTTAGATGTATTGAAAAGTATTTTTTACAATTTATGGGTATAATAGTGCACCTACTATATTATGTTTGGGGTTCATTTTAGTGATTGTCATAAAGGGGACGTTTGGTTGACAATATCTTGGAATTGCCCACCTGTGACCTCAAATCCAAAGGGGTTAATGATAGTGAAAAGCAAAAACAGGATTTTTTGCACGGAAATGTGCGTTCTGAATCGTTGAGAAGGTCTGGTTTCTATGCTGGACAACAGCTTGAGAGCACTCAGGTTGCACAGCCACAGCGTCATGAGTTTTTTTCAACAGCTGCCCTTAATCAAGAATTAGCTGGCTTCGGCGCGGCGGCGGCCTGCGATAGCTTCACGTCACTCTCGGCCTCCGGCAGGTCACAGTGACTGTGAATAATAATTACGGCAGGGGGAGGGGGGGGGTGGTCAGGAGCGAGGGAACACAATGCCGTATTGTACGACTGACGCAAAAGGGCATCTCCACACTCCCGTACCGCGACTCCGTTTGCGCTCTGAAGTGAGGCAATTTCATTTTCTGCTTAAACACAGATGTGTCTTACAGTACACACCCCGGAGCTCGAGGAAACTGAGCTAATTTGTTTACTCTGCAGGGGCTGCACATCACTGCACAATACTGCCATTCACTGCCAAAACAAAGGCCAGTTGCTCACAAGGAGCAGGGCAGCCCGGATTGTGCCACTAACACATTAGAAGTCATTGTTTCGTTGGGACACTGACACCTCCAAGCATTGGTATAGACCGGGAATACGGCCCCATTCTTAAGTGTATTACATCACACATTTACTCCCCCCCCTCCCAGGTCATGTTACAGTAATAGAGTTAAAATTTATTGAACAGTGAACTGTCAAGGGTTAATCTAACAGGGACCATTTGTATATTCGTTAGGAGTCACATTTACTACATTGTAATTTATATGGTGCTGCAAGGGTTTTAGAGAACAGTGTGCATAAACAACCTTTTAAAATTCTGCACGAGGAATTTATGGTGCTACTACAGAGGCGAGTGACAAAGAGGTGAAATTTTCCTTAATTGCATTAAATTACAGTTAATTGGCTCTCATTTTTATACATAAAAAACTTTAGTTGAGCAGGCTAAGCGGACTCCGATCCCCCCTAGAGCAATGTGGGCTTAAGGGCCTGAGTCATGGTCTCAATACTGCAGTGATCACCCTGTGGTGAAACAGGAGTTTGAACTGGGCAGCCTACAAGATTTCAAGAAATCTCTTACAATTCAAAAGGCTTAATCAGCCATCCTAAAGGCAAATGGAGACCCTGAAAAGCAGTTACCTTGGTGTGTGCACTGGCTGTCAATTCAATTTAAAGCATAGAGCATATTATCTTCCCTGGACCCTAGTCAAATTTCTTGTTTTCTTCTTTAGAGGGGGTGGGGGGAGGAGCATTAAGATAATTGTTAATGAAGAGGATATTGCCTGGACAAGAACCCTGCGCTACAAAGGGTATAACAAATAACACTTATTTAAATAGAATCACAAGGGATACAGCATTTGTTAGTGGCAATTCAAGGTAATTACAATCTTCATAATCGTGTGTTCAAAATGAAAGGACAAACATGGCTCATTTGTTCTCTTTTAAATCAACCTAGTTCCAGAGAGTTCAGTTCCTCCTATTTTTTTATGTCTCAGCTCAAGGAAAGGGCTTACTGGGACAGAGGGAATAGGTCGGTCCTGAATGATACTGTCAAGAGGAATCCAGGGAACAGGCAGGCAAACTCCAGCAATCAGTTTGACGCACAAGAGTCCAAACAGTTCGTAACCTGTTCATGGAGTGAGATGACAAGTGTAGACTCAAAGAGGGCATCAGTCCAACTTCAAAGAAACGCGAGCAAGATGAGAGTGTTCGTGATTCAGCAGTTATTTTACTGTGAGGTTTTAATGTACCAGAACAGTGACACAAATTTACGTGGTCAATATCTTTACATAGTTTACTTGGCTGTTGATAAGGATAAATATACCCTCCTAGTTCATATAGGGGTTGATATAGATGTACCTACCGTAATTCAGAGTTGCGATGTTATGAAACATGCAACTAAAAGAAGAGCAATGCAAGGCATGGCATATGCCGCAGACTGAAACAGATGAAGAACATGTACAGATAGTGAGTTTTAGGCATCATCTGCTATGTATGACCATTCAGGTCACCAAAAAGCAAAAACCTCTTGTACGTGTGCTAAAGGATTTCAAGATGGCTGCAGTGGTCAGCCATATTGGTTGGCGGAGGGAGCTGAAAGTCGATAGGCATCATCCCCTATGTATGACCATTCACCCCACCAAAAATCATAAACCTCCATCGAACAGTATTCACGTTAGAACGCGACAAAGGATTTCAAGATGCCTACCGTGGCGGCCATATTGGTTGGCAGAGCGAGCTGAAAATTGATAGGCATTATCCCCTATGACCATTCACCCCACCACAAATCATAAATCTCCGTTGAGCGATGTTGACCTTAAAGCCCGGCAAAGGATTTCAAGATGGCTGCTGTGGTGGCCATTATGGTTGGCAGAGTGAGCTCAATATCGATACGCATCATCCCTTATGTATCGCATTCACCCCAGTAAAAATCATAAACCTCCGTCGAGCGGCATTCACATTAGAGCGCGACAAAGGATTTTGAGATGCCTGCCGTGGGGGCCATACTAGTTGGCAGAGCAAGCTGAAAATCGATAGGGATCATCCCCTATGCATGACCATTCACCCCACCAAAAATCATAAACCTCCATCGAGCGGTGTTCACGTTAGAGGGCAACAAAGGAAAAGTTTACGACAGGACGCCCGGATGGACGGAAGGGGTGAAAACATAATGCCCCCGACAGACTCTTTCGAGGTCGGGGGCATAAAAAGGAGTTATTTGAAAAGTCAATTCATCCCGTGCATATTGAAATCCTAAAACAGAATAACTGAGGTTTCAATTTGTAATTTAATTGTTAATAGACAATGTGTGCTTTTCTCATGACTACTATAGACTCCAAAAAAGGTGACGCAGAGGTAATCTAGGGGCAATAATGATGTGACAAGTTGCAATAATTAGGTGCCGTGAAACAGGTGATGCTAAACAGGCCAGTTAATCATGCAATAGTATAAAATGAGTCTCCAAAAAAGGTCCAGTCCCTCAAGAACAAAGATCAGTCCAGACACAACTTTGCCAAGTGCTTAAGCTTATAATCAATCACTCTGAGAACCACGTTCCCCAAAGACAAATTCTATTACTAAATGCTAGTAATCTCCGATCCCTCAGATGTCACTATCTGACTAATAGTCATATGACTGTAATGGATATCATGATATGGGCTTGGAAATACTTTGGTAACACAATGCCAATCAAGACAATTTGCCACTGCTGCATCCACAGATGTGAGGTAAAGCTCTACCATATACAGGCAAAAAGAGCTGCAAGTTTCCCACCACTTGATGCCATTGGAGATGCACAGCGCCACAGTGGAAGTATGTTTTGTGACCCAAGGAGTCAACATTCCAAGTGGTTTTTGGGAAAAACAGCCACTGTGTCCTCAGGGTCAAAAACAACAAGGAATACCCAAGCTGTCAGGTCCAAAAGCCAGCATTTGTCAGGATATTGTGGTATGTCAATGCAATGCCATGGGTGACTTACACATATGCAGGGGCAACATGTATATAAACTTTAGAGAAACAAACAGCAAGCTTGTTCCATGGACATTCCTGCATTTTCCAGCAAGCCAACACCAAACCACATTCTGCATGGATTAAAAAACCATGACTGCGTAAACAGAGAGTGAGGGTGCCAGACAGGCCTGCATGCAGCCCTGATCGGTCTTTGATACAGAATATGTGGCACAATATGAGGAGAAATATACGGCAATGAAAGCACCATTTATCTTTATAGCTGAAGGCCAAGGCTGAGGTATTCTTAGGCTACAACGAAGCAGACTCTGACTGCGAGTGTCCTCAAAAGTACAATACAGTGACCATTTCTAAGCAAAGATGAGAGAACAGTATAATATAGGAATGGGGTAAAAATTCTGCTAGCTAGACTTGACCTCCAGGTATCGTAATGATAACAATTTAAAAGACACAGTGATGCTACAGAGGTAAACAGAGGACTGTGCCAAACTTTTTGGACTCGGTAGCAGTAATCACGTTGCATATTTTCAACTAGAGGCACTCCTAGAGTGCAAACCTCTGCCAAGACAGCACAGTCCAAATCTTGCTGAGTGGGAGGAAAGTTCAGTTGTCGCGTGTCATAGGATTGTTTGAATGATCGCAGCTAAATCAATAGGGTCCTTCACTGATGTAATAGCGACCCACCCACAAAATTTCAGAGATCCTTTCATTGCTTTTCGAGTTATCATATTCTTGTGGCAGCCATATTGTTTGCTGGCGTGACGGCCGTATTGTTTGACAGATTGTGGTGAAAATCAATAGGTCCATCCCTGATGTGATAGCAACCCACCCACAAAATTTCAGAGAAATTCGTTCATTACTTTGAGTCATCTTGTTCATAAACAAACAAACAAACAAACAAACAGCACCGACCACACAACCTCCCGCCAAGGTAATAAGCAACTAAATTCAAATTAGAACATAAAATACTGTGCTGTCGACCTGTTTTAAATAAAGTGGAGCAGGGGTGTCAAACTAGTCTGCAAAAGGGTCAAGGGGCTGCAGGTTTTAAATCCAACTAAGCCAAAGAACACCTGATACAACCAATTAAATCAAGTGATCACTCCCTGCCCAGTTGATTAGTTGCATCAGGAGTGCTGCTGCTCAGCTTGAATGAAACCTGCAGCCCCTCAGCCCTTTAACAGACCAGTTTGACACCCTGAGGGCTAATAAACCTTTCACATCAGTCCTCTTTGATTTTATCAGCATTCTCTACGATGTGCCAACCCTGAGGTTGTTCTTACCCGAACGTAAAGCAGTGTCTATACTGTTCTTTGAAAATATTTATATCCTTATCACCGGAACCAAGTATCAATAACAACCCTTTAAAATTGTGTCACTGAATAAATACAAAAAAGCATCACAGTACATGGACTTCTGGATAGATGTTTCTCCATCTACAGCTGCGTGCCTATGTTTTCATATTGAAGAAAGGGTGGAGTGTAGACAAAATGAATGAGACAGGAAGAAGTGAGTAAACATGAGAGTTTATTCCTCACTGGGGCTTCCCCTCAATGTCTTGTTCTTGAGAGGCAGTCCTACGTCACTCCCCCACGGAGGTCAGAATGAGGGCTCCATTTAACGAGGTTAAACCCCAACAGACTTGTCAAAGAGTCAAGGGAAAAGGCTGCTGGAGACAAGATCACAACAATTCAGCATCTTTGCCACGGCCTGACGGCTTGACTGCATGTACCAGTTACTCAACATCAGTGGCAACAAACCACGTTCCCAAGGATATAAATTATAATGGGTTTTCTTTCCCACCGAAACAAAACACATCTCATGAAATATATAAAGATTTGTCTTGAGCTTTGAAGCAGCAAAATCAACGCTCACCAGCATGAAACTAATGCATTCCCATTACAGGACACTTATCCAGCTACTACCGGATGGCTGCCAATGCAAGGACACAATAATAATAGACAGAAGACTGTAAAGAACCAGACAGAACAATAAATTTTGACAGATCAGGTCGAGGTAAACTTCCTGAACTGAACAGGCAGCACATTCAGATCCTTCACCCACCCCCCACCCCCCTGCCATCCTACCCCCCCAGTCATACCACAGTCTTCACAGGGAAAGACTTTCAGAACAGGAAGTACTGCCATCAGCAGTGCATCTTCAGCTGGGCCTGAACTATTTTTCACTACCTGAATGAAAGCCTGTGGATTTGGCGTTCAAGAGACAATGGCCAGGAGCAGTTGCATGTGGGCAGAGTCAGAAAGAGAAACAGGGGGCTTCACTCCTATGGAAGCATTGGGGTTGAGGGTCTTGCGTCAGGGCCCAAAAGGGTGCCGAGGTGACAACATCATTAGAGGTCCCCACTGTATTCAAAAGAGAGATACCCATAAAAATGATCAAAGGGGTTCTGGCACCATCACTCATTACTCGAGTAAGATATTGTTTTAGGAGTCGGGAAGCACCAAAATTTACCTGTAGGGAGTATACATGCAAATGCAATAGCAGTTCTCAGACAACACAAGTGCAAGCAAACCTGTAAAAATTTACCAATATGAACATTACATTTGACAGTAGTCAAGAGTAACGACATGTACAGTTACATCAAGATATTTAAATGCAAGATCTCAAAATTGATGGCAACCTAAGACTAAATGGAAATACTTTAAAAGTGAAAATGACTAAGATGAATTGGAATTTTCACTTCCGACACCAATGTGATGTAGCCATCACAGTGCTCTATGGCAGTAGACTACAGAGCTTCATCGTGTAACTTCATCCTAATCAACTTCACAGTAATACATCGGAATTCTAAGTCCAATATGAACCAGCGATTATACAGCCGTCAGTCAAGCAACTAACCAGTAGGCAAACACAGTCTCCCAAATCATGGCTCATACACAATGTATTACATGGGTCAATGACGTGACATGCAGATTTTTGTGTCCAAGCGCACTACTTTGGTTTAAAAAAATAATTTTAAATGATTCATAATAAGCATCATTTCATTCTATGAAACCTGTCTAATTTGAACATATTTCCAGTCTATCATAAAAATGATATACAAGCCCAATTCCGAAATAGTTTGGATGAAGTGTAAATTGTGCATAAAATCAAAATGCAACGACTTTCAGATCATATGAGCCAATATGTTATTTACAATAGAACATAGATAACAATTCAAATGTTGAAACTGAAACATTTTACATTTTTATCCACAAAATGAGCTCATTTCAAATTTTCTGGCTGCAACAGGTCCCAAAAAAGTTGGGACACAGGCAAGAAAGGGCTGAAAAAGCAATTAATATAGCAGAGAATCAGCTGAACGAACTTTTCGCAAGGAATTAAGTTAACTGGCATCAGGCGTGTAACATGATTGGCTATAAAAGGGATGTCTTAGAGAGGCTGAGAGAGGCTCTCTTGCAATGTTCTCTATTATACTGTAAGTGAAATACTGGCTGGTGTGATTTGAAAGTCATTATGTTTTTATTTTATTCACAATTTACACTTTGTCCCAACTATTTTGGAATTGGGGTTGTATATTTTATGTTTTGCCATCTCAAACCCTCAAAAAGTCAGGTGGCGCAACCGTCCGAGCAAGTTAACACTATGTCAAAAGTATGTAATTTAAAATATGAATAAATATAATATTAATATGGGGGCATAATTTAATATTGAAAACCTTTCAAATAAACAAAGTTTAATAGTTAAATTGTTTGGCATATTAAAAACAAATTTGTCCGGAAATCTACATATCTGAAATGTCAGGTCGGCGGAGCCGCATTCATACAACTTTTATTTTAAATTGAAGAGAGAGATGAGTAAGTATACCTGAGTATACTCTCAGGTATACTTACCTTACAAAAAAAAAAAAAAAAAAAAAAGAAAAAAAAAGTGTGGTCCCTCCCCCAAGAAACTTTTGGTTGCGCCACCTGTTATTTTTGGGCTGGTGAAATTGCAAGTACAGTCTAAAACTGCACTAAAACCCTGTAAATGTTGTGCAACCATTTATACTTGTTTAAACACACTCTTCCAACTTCAAATAAATGTATTCTGTACATTTTTAAAGATTTATAAATAACAAAAAAAACATTAACAGGCTGATTTGTCATTGACCCACATATGTGCATAATGGTGCAGGGAAAAGTGCCAACTATCCATGAAAAGAGCTGCTGGGGGGCACACTCAGTAAAGGTGCTGCTTGCAGTGTCATGACCATTACAGCACTGGATAAACTCAAGCTGCACCAGTGCTGGCTGTGGTCAGTCGCCTTGCGAGAGCAGTGCAAAACTGGCTTCATGCTGCAGAGGAAAATGGGAGGGACACAGTCTCTTTGGGTTAGTTTGTTGCTCAAGCGCCCCCTACTGGCCAAACGGGTGCTCATCAGCTGCATTCTGAGCAGGCACATGTTCGAGTTTCCTCTGCCCACGTTGCGCGAGTGCAAAATTTGAAACTGCCAGTGTAAAGAACCGGCAGCTGAGAGGAATGCGTTTCAGAGGACGAACTGCAAACTGTCTCCATTCTCCAAACATGGCAACGAGTTGCATACAAACATGCTTGCACATAGTTTGATAAAAATTTGGATGGGATTGCTACATTAATTTAAAGGGAAAAAAATCAATTTTAGTAACTTTGATTGTGTCATACAGTCCTAAACTTGCACCATATAGCTATTGTGAATGTACATAAGCTATATATTACCAGTCATGCAAGCAGAAGCTTTAACTTCAAAGCCAATTGGTTATCTGTCCTCAATAAATGGAATATAAATTGATAGAAAGTCCAGATTGTGAAATAACCAAGTAAGCAAATAGGTAAAAGCTCAGGTTTTTTGTTTTCCACATGTGCATTAAACCAAATTAATGAGCCACAATAAATCATTCGGACAGAATCTGGGTCATAAATAATCTGAGTCTATGAAGCTGGGCTTGTGTAGTCCCCATAAATGTATTTTTGAAGAAATTAGGAAAACTACTTATCTTGAGGGAACTTTATTGATGCTGGTGAATAAATATTCAAACAAAGCGCATTGCCCAAAAAGGTCTACAAGCGCATTTATCAGGTTATAAAATGTGCGTGCAGACATAATGCATGCACTCAATATCGGCTTTAATAAATACAGCAGAACACTTAACTGGCTCCATCTGAAAAATCTTGCCGACTATACTGCACTCAAAGTAATATATATGCAAGTGCCAAATTATGACGGCTGTTGCAATATGGAAAAAAACAGCAGTAACTGCGTCGCTCTCCCATAAAATGGTCATAATTCTCATATTAACACTTATTCATAGTAAGAATACTTCTCATACAAATACTTGTGATTCTTCATAGAATATAGTAATGTCTGATCAACAACATTAACAAGCAACAGGAACTTAGAGGCCCTCATCTGAAATTCTCTCCTGTTCTTTAATTCTTGCTGTGTTTCCCCAGAACTGGACATACGTATTTATTATAAACTATTACTACTACAATCTTTTTCCGTTATTGTACCCGACCTCAGAGGCCCTGAACCTTCAGAAGTGCAAGTTTAAAATTTTTTTAATTCTATATCAGTGTCTCAGAATGCCTTTGCCAAAATTACCCTGAGCAATTGTGACATCAGCATTAGAACGTACACCTTAATCTAAAACATTGGAATGTTAAGAACATTCTCATCATGCATTACTGAAAGTTTTCCTCAAAGGCCTAAAGCAATCCTGCTTGGCATTAACATCTCTAGAGAAGAATTAGATTTAATGGGCACACAAGAAAAACTTCTGTGCAGCAAAAGTCTCTGGTGAATTCTAAGGCTAACAAGCAAACAAGGGACTGGTATGCCCTGCTGACCTTGTAAATACATGAAGCAAATTGACACATATCACTCGGATATTGGTTTTAGCTTCACACTGGAGAAATAAACTCTTACAACTGTACCATCCATGGGAGACCCATCATCACCGAGAACATGCTGTATATGAATCAGTTTGCTTTATAACTCTCGCCATGAGCCCTGACTCACATTTCAATCAGTGATAACAAAGAAGCATCCGCAGAATATTAGCAGCGTGAGGGGTTTCATCCTCATAGCGGGAAGTTTATCCGCTGCGGCGAATTACTCCCCATTGCCAAAGCTCTCCAGTCTTTTGTTGCACGCGTTCAATGAGCTCTGCGATGAGTCAATTTACACAAAGGCCACGCCCACAGAGGCCGCTAATGCAGAGGGGGGTTACGAGGCTCGGGTCTGCATGCCCTTGTTGTTTTGCGCTAGGGTCTGGAAAACTCAAATTGCCCTTTATTGTGACAGGGCTGGGATCACGGGGACCAAAAACACAATGTCCCCGCTTTCCCCTTCTCCCGCACTTCCACACACTCGCTCGCTCTCTCAGACAGATGCTGACCAATGACGAACACATCACTCCAGCACACAAACCATTCCCTGTGAGTGTAAAGCTGCATAAAATACAGACTCGCTTAACAATCCAAGCGAGAACATCCTATTATCCCGATTCAATGGACACTTCAGTCCACGTAGCCTTTCAGGTGGAACCCAAGACACCATGCAAGCAAATTTAAAACCAATTTTCATCAGCATTGCATGGAGAATGTGATCGCAGACATTAGATAGCAGACCGGTATAAAAAGCAGATTTGTATTCGTCCAGAAAATCTTGACACCAACAGGCTCTTTATTGAAATAGCAACGGCTACGCACATACTGTCCAATCCAGTATTGTTCGTGTCTCCAAATTTAGCTTCCATGGGTTCTCAAATTAGCCACGCTCATGAATGACCGTCCAAATGTGCACCACTTGGGTGTAATTACCGTTCCCTTCCGTGCATCTTCAAGTTGCGCACAGGTTGGTTTTTGTCCGCTTGGTTCAGGTAGGCGACACACAAAAGGGGATGTTATTTCCGCAGGACTATGAAACAAAAAGCATCATTCTACGTCTGACGTCATTCGATCCTCACCTTTACTGGTAAATTAATGAGGATGTGAGATGGGTAACATTTGGAGGGCAGTCGGCACAGAGTTCCTTTTTTTTAAATATGGCGGTACACATTCTAATTACTATAAAGTAAAAAAAATAAAAGACCTGCCATGTTTTTCAACCATAAAAAGAACCAATTGAGCTCTCCATAATTGAAATAAGGTGAAGTTCCTCTAAATCGAGGCTGAAAAGAGTCCAGGTACAGAGACAAGTCCAGGACTGCAGTCCTATTCAAAAATATCCTGCCTCCTCCACTTTCCCTGGCCATGTTTGCGAGGGAGGATGTGACGCTGAGCCAAAAATACACAAGTAGGCACCTGAACCGAGGAGGAAGAACGAGGGAAGAAGCTGTACATTTTTGAATTGGACTGCACTTGTACTCGGAGATTTGTGAGTGACTATCACGGAAAAGCCAATTACTGTTGCCTCAGTTCCATGCATTGGACAACTCATTCACATTGTAGAAATGACTACCTAACGAGAAAAAAAAACAGCTCGTGAAGCTGAAAATGAATCTTAAATAAGAATTGCAAGTTAACGGGTGCAATTAGGCTATATTCTTACAGCTTGTTAGCTTGCTCGCTGCTAATATCGCTATTCTATACAGATCAGAGGTTGGAACCGAATTCTGAGGCGGTCATACCCCACCGAGTCAACAATATGGTCTCATTTATTTACCATTTACGTTGTGCTAATAACTTTGAAAAGAGCTCGTACACTTAAAATCACCTTCTCCCAGTCTCCGTAATTTTTTTCATAGGAGTGACAAAAATGCATAGTAGTGACTGACCGTCAGGAGACGCATTAGCGGCAACATTTTGACAGGAAGCTTGGGGTTTACGTACTGCATTGCGGGCAATTTCGCTGCTTCAATTCGGCAGTGATGTAGATTCGTTCTCTTGAGACAAATGGAGGGTTGAGGGGCAGATATTGTGTTTCTCACTTGCAAGGTTAATGGATGAGAGTGACCGTCAAGTGGACAATACACAACCTCAGGTTTGTACCGGGATTCCCCCTCATGAAAGTCATTCGGGGAAGTGGTGGAGGGCGTTAAATGAGTTGATTAGACCGGGGCCCCAGGAGTCTGAAAGCAAAATCCAGCCATGTTTTCCCACCAAACCACAAACCCAATCAGGTGACTTCAGTCAGTGCAACTGTGAAGCTGAGAAATTGCAGCAGTTAGCATCATCACCCAAGGGGTAGCAGCACAATATCTGCATAGATTTTTACTTTTTGAACCAGATTGTCCACCTCTGCAGTGCTCTTGTGGGCTGAAGGAGTTCTCTTTCAAGCCTAAAAACCCTTCGCACTGCATCCCGGTCAACCTCAGCACAGACTGCTCAGACGTTTAATGTCTTCAACTGAATAGTAAATACCGCGGTGCGCAGCCCGCCAGAAGAAATCAAGATGTTGAAGAGGACAGGATGTCCGTTGCACTGCCTCGCACCCCGAAGGCAGATTTACACTTTGGGATGTGATCAGAGCAGAGTCACGCTTTCAGAGAACTGCTCGTTCCCTCTGACTCCTTATGGCACCCATTAAAACTAACTAATCATCTTGAATCACCATTATGGTAAAAAGAGCAGCTATCAAATAGAAATGTAAACCATAAGACCTATGTAACAGGGCCATTGTTTTTTAATCATTAACAGATTTGATGGCCCAGATTACAGCATATTCTAAAAGCATTTTGATTTCTGCAGTAATACAAGCAGCCAATTTGAACCAAATTCAAGGTAACCGTTAAAGAATGATAGTCCTGCTCCACCAGCGGTACGAAATCCAATTCTGGAAGATTTACCATCCTTAAAGTTTTCACACACACACACACAAACACAAACACAAACACAAACACAAACCTTCTGCAGTTAACCACTCCAGATATGCACTGAGCAGCCAATTATTAGTGGAGTCAGGCATGAAAAATTAGGGATGGAGTTAAAATCTACAGGATGGTTAATCTGCAGGAACAGAGTTTAATTTCACTGTGCTGCACAATGTGTCAAAACAATGACATCAGTGATCAGCAGTTATGGAACGAGTTCTGCCACGCTCACATCAGCGCAATGTCAGCTTCAAGTAGAGTGAAAAGTGTGAAGTGACAGAATACTCATGATCTCCACCAAATAAAATATGGTCACTGATGACAGGAATAATTTAAAACCATTCACTACTTGGGTCAAACTATTTTTGTTATGAGTGTGAAGCTTTCGATTTACAAAATGTGTTAATAAGAAACTTTCTGACTGAAGACAGAAAACGCAGTCTAAAAACAGGTTAAGCAGAAAGACGTCGTCATGTAATTCCCCACTTAAGAATAAATCAGCACAGTATGCATTAGGAAACGCATTGGCGCCCTCATGTGGACACATTCTTGTATTGCGGTGTACTGTATTTGGAGGATATGCCTTTCAGGGCTGCCGCAGAATACCAAAAATACTCGGAATTGTTTTGAAACTATGCTTCGAATAAGCATAGTTAGATTGCGTAAAATAAATAAATAAATAAAATAATAAAAAATGGCGTCAATTTACTGCATTCATGCAATAGCAGTCACTTCCAATTTTCCAAATCAGAGGACTGAAAACAGCTAAAAACCAGTTACATGATGGACTGCTGAGGGCACGGTGGGTTTTGCACAACATCCGCTAGTAATATAGCCGCAAGCGGCAATTCCAAGGTTCAAGCCAAAAAAGAACATTAGTAGTTGAAGGCTTTAACAGCTTAATTAACGAGTGTTGCCACTAAACGTGGCCATGTTCCTCACCAGGTGACAGAAATCAACTGGGAGCGGCATATCAGCAAATTACACATTGTAGCCAAATATGAATAAATTCGGTCATAGTGTTCTCGAGATTTCGCGTTTGCAACAAATGGGACGTGACAGATGGACAGCCGGACAGATGAACTGATGGAGCTGAATACTATGTCCCCCGGCCCTAATACACCATGACCCCAAAGATGAACGGAATTGGTCTCACCGTTCATGAGATATCACGTTCACAACAAACCAGACGGGACAGACAGACGGACGGCCGGATGGATGGAGCCGAATTTGTGAGTGTTCAAATGATGGTAATGACCTTGAGAATAATGCCAAGGTCATGAAAGTCTACTGGGGTCACCGTATCACACCAATATACCTTAACACCAAAGATGAATGGAATCGGTCAAACCGTTCTTGAGACTTGGCGTTCAGAACAAACGGGACATGACGGACGGCTGGACGAAGCTGAATACTATGTCCCCTGCTCCGCTCGCTATTGTGGCGGCAGGGGACAAAAACCAACTTTAATAGCATTTTGCAGGTATTTATGCGGACCTATTTTGCCAGTGTAATGATTGGACCAATAACATATGATGTACAGTCTGATTTGTGTTATG
Organism: Gymnothorax reevesii; assembly: GCA_029721435.1. NCBI lineage: Eukaryota > Metazoa > Chordata > Actinopteri > Anguilliformes > Muraenidae > Gymnothorax > Gymnothorax reevesii. Next base: position 41,156,242 of record CM056575.1, on the reverse strand, counting down.
TTAGGCTATTTTGTGCATTTATGGCACCCCGTACGATTTGATTGAAACTTTAAGGCTATGTTTCAAATTCTTATGTGGATATATGCTGTGAGTTTTGTATAATTTGAAAAACTATTATGATTTATAGTCTGATTTGTGTTATACCACGTTGCTTTGTTTAGCGTTTATAGCGCCCCCTATCAGGAAATTTGAATGAAATTTTCTAGGTATGTTTCAGGTCTGTATATGAATATATTCTGTGAGTTTTATGGCTATAGGACAAACAATTGCTGATTTAGTCTGATTTATGTTATGCCATGCCCATTTTTTGCATTTATAGCGCCCCCTATGGGCCATTTTGCATGAAACTGTCAAGGTAAGTTCCTGGTACTAATATGGTCATATTCTAGTTCTGTGATTGGCCCAATGGTTGTTGAATTTTGTCCATATATGTGCCAAGCCACGCCCCTGCTGAAGTTCATTGGTCAATATCTTGGAAACGAAACGAGATTTCAATAAGCTTAATACAATCTTTAATAAGCTTGGTCCACTGATGATCCACAGCAAATTTCTAAGGAATCAGACCTACAATCTAGAAGGAGATGTCAAAAATGTGTTTTTCAAAGAATTCTAAATTCTGGAAAATTAAATATGGCGGACCTTAGGAAGTGCTTATAGGAAATTTGTAGAGTTTGGACCAGTTGAATGTCTGTACCAGTTACCAATTGAATTATAGTGCCACTATCAGGCTGATTGAGTTAAAAAGGCCTTGGTCAGCATTTACACACAACTTCCAACAAATGTGCAAAATTTCAGGTCTCTACCATTTACCATCTCACCAGAATTTGCAAAAACATTTCTAAAAGAAACAATAATAATAATAATAATATAACAACAAACCAGCACAAAAACAAGAGGGTTTCAGCCCTACGGGCTTGAACCCCTAATAACTTAAAGATCGTTCTGAATAGTTAAGGCGCTAGTAAGCAGTAATCTCAAAACGCGAAAAAAAAAGGAGCACCCTCCAAACCAGTAAATTAGTACGGTGCAGGACAAAAAAAAATGTTACGCAAAAAGAAGAATGTCAGCACCCGAAAATGTCCTTTAAAAAAATTTTATTCGGCTCTCTGACAGACGCGTTTCGACTTGTGGTCTTCGCCAGCGATGACAAAGACCACAAGTCAAAACATGTTCGTCTGATAGCCGAATAAAATTATTTCAAAGGACATTTTCGGGTGCTGACATTCTTCTTTTTGCTAGTAAGCAGTACCCTAACAAAATGATGCCTTCAATTGACATTGTAGGCTGTTGACAGTTGATCCTACAGGAGAACAGACAATTGGCTTCTCTCCCAATTTAGGGAATATTTGTTTGTGGTGCCTCTCCAGCATTATTGAGCACCATCTAATCCAAGTCATTGATTTCCTCCAAATATACGTTTGGCGTTTTGTGCAAGATTACTTTTGTCAGTGTACTTTAGCCACAACCACTCTCCTTGCTTATGCCAATGTTTACACTCCATTTCATTGGTTGTTACCAGAGCGATTTAAAAAGACACCAAAAAATAATCTTAATTAATCCTGAACAGCCATAAGAACCGAGGGGCCTGGTTATGGCAGATGCATCTAATTTGGGCCTTGAACTTGTTTTTACTGGCTTAATGTCCCAATGATGAGTTCCCACTGTCGTGTGCTTCGTTAGGAACACCACGATTGGCCATTCGTAGCTGATCGTGGAGCTTCCATGAAGCAGCTTTCACACCGGACGCAAAACAAATTTTTCGCACGACAAATGGATTACATTCAAAGTCAATGCAAGGACTTTTACTTTCAAAGTCTTTGCATTGACTTTGAATGTAATCTGTCGGGCGAAAAATTCGTCTAGCGTCCAGTGTGAAAGCGGCTTAAAATTTCAGGTTTGGAAAGGAGGTGATGCAATGATCACGATTGATAATTAATCGCGTTGATCGTAGGAAATTTTTTGAACCGTCCAAAACTTTTCTACGATCAACACAATTGTCACAACTGACCTCAAGATCTGATCAGATCTGACAGGATCACCACGATTACTCCTAGATTAAGACCACGATTTCAATGATAGTGATTGTGGGAACCTAGCATAAGAAATTTGGCCAATTGACCCCTTTTGTTCCACAGATATTCTGCAAGGCAAAGTCCTTCCATTGGAACTGGTGGTATTAGGAATGTAGCTTCCCACATGGTTTTCAGCACTTTAGTTCCTTTAGATGCACTTGTACATGGCGATGGATAAGAGCATCTGCTAAAAGCGCATACAAACAGAAGAAGCTGACCACAGAACAATATTAAAGACAAACTGGGGCAGGCATGAGCATGTTCTTAATTTAAGACAAAAAAAAAAAAAAAACCCAGGGGGAACAAATGACTAAAGTTCGCAGGTACTGCTGTGCACATATGTACATCTGTAGTATCGATTTTAATGGGCCAATAGCGCAGCAAAAGGACAGATGAGCAACCCATCCCAGGACCAGCCAAGCCAGAGTCAGTGAAGGAGTTGTTCTACACAAGACATGAATATCAACGCCCTCCAAACTAAGATAGCAAATCAACATCCCCAGGAGATCATTCTACAAGGGCAAAGATAGAAGTAAGGACTCTGACAGTAAACCACTGGATTTACAGTATTTTGCATGATATTTATTTATGCTGCAGTACAATTTAAGTGACCAATTCTTTACTGCTGTCTTAACCCCTTAAACCCTGGTTTTCTCCTGACTGTCCCCTTAAGTAGGTTCAAAGTTAAAAAAAAAAAAAAAAATTCCCCACACTGAATGACAATGTAATATACCTATCCTTTATTTGCTGGTTGCAGTACTTCACTGAATCGACACCACACTCATATTGGGTGGACTATTTAAACCCGGGACCTCATGTTTTTACGGCCACAGCAATATATCAATTAGACAATATCTAGATTTTGTATGTCATTTATACATATTTCCCTTCATATTCAGCAGGACATATTTATGATGTTTGGAAACCAAGGGATCTCCACTAGAATTTAACATTGGCCTGAAGTTCGACAAGTTTGAATATAGCAACAGCATTTGACAAATCCCAATTTGGGATTGCAAAGTTGAAGAGGTGAATATTAGATCTCTTCATTCACAGTTCACAAGTTGAGAAATTCAGAAATCTAGAATCAATGACCTGAGTGTAATTAAGAACAAGCACTAGCACAGTTTCTGTGGATCAGGGCTGCCCAACCCTGTTCCTGAAGATCGGACATCCCCAGGGTTCTGCCTTCAACTCTTACAGAGCATAACCCATACAACAGCTATTGCTCATTCCAAATGTTTATTTTTCACCTCCTTTCTTTCCAAATTTCATTGACTGCATAAAAAGATGGACGAAGCAACCGTGACGTCACCCATTGTTTTCAGTATACCATTTGGGTAGCCTCAATTTTGGCAATTTGAACAGCGCCATTTTGTCAATTTGAAGCCAGATGTTATTCCTATTGGACAAGAGCGTCAATTGAAGATTGAAGAAACCACATCAGTTCCAAGCATGGCTATGTTCCCCATTCTGAAAACGTACTATAGCAAAGGACAGTTCACTACTTCCTTGCTCAATAAATCTTTGGAAGCACCAAAGTTTTGGCTTCCAGTTCCTCGAAGACACCCTTAACAGATTAGGATCTCCTCCATTGGGGCAAACATGAAACTGTCTTCATCAGGCAAGGAGAAGTCCAATGTCAGGAGGAAAGAGGTAAAAAAAAAAATGGTTGCAAAAAGCCCTCAGATCTCTGTGTCCTTTTAATCAGTGAAATCAGGTAATCAGAATCAGTTGAAAACATACAGAGTGGCAGATTAGCAGGAATAGACTAAGAAAGTCCCAGAGAAGAATATGAAGACTCTGGTAGGAATGGCACTGAAAAAGTGTCTGTGGCATTTGGGTTCTTACCAGGGAGGCGACCAGGGAGATGGTGAGTTCAGCGAAGTCTGCGCAGATCTTACTGGCACTGCCACTCTGCAGAACACACACAAGTTCAACCATTGATCAGTTCAAAAAAGCCAAATGTCTCCCATTAAATGAATCCCCAGTGACAAAGAGCATGCATGATAATGTCCTAAAAAATTACACCCTCAATGTAAAATCAATTCCGAATCCTACGACCTCCATTTTAAGAGATTGAGCAGAGCAATAAACAAACCCTTTGTCCTTTCCTGGAAAAAACTGGACCTCTTAATCAAAGTCAGTCTTTTTTTAAATATATCTATTACGGTGTTGCGTGAAGACCACAAATAGTTATATAGTTTAATCAAGTTTAGTTGTATTGGATTCAAAGAAAAATTTATGCATGAAAAAGACCGAGCACCACTGATTTTAATAAATATTTTGCCATTTCGTCAGTCAATAGCTTTGTGATCGAGAAGATTTGACACACGTCCCAGATTCCCAGCGGTCCAAGATCCAGAAAAGGAACATCTGACGCCATGCTACGCATTTACAAAAATAGGAAGTACAGCAACATCGAAGGCAGCAGCCAAACAAAAACTGAATGTGTGCAGACCGCACAATTAAGACACCGTATGCATTCGCCGGGGAGAGTGGTTGCAGAGGTTTTTCGTCCACGAAGGTTGTGCACGTCACCACCACCAGGAGGCGCCAGGAATCCATAATCTCAAATTGGACATCCAAAATCACATTAACTGGTGCACAACAATATTCTTCACACAGGAACAAAAGCATTAGAAGCAAAATGCTGGTCCCAGAAGTTCAGTTCCGATAGATTAAGTATCATTTAGCTTCTGCCAGAGATTATGTTTTATTACTTGAGCTTACCCATTACAGAATAACGAGACCTAATTCTTAATGGAACCCCTGTGGCACAACTTTTCAAACCATAGAAGAAAAAAGAGGAAGGGAGGCTGAATAATACCTGTTTAATGCTAAAAGCCTCACTACACAAGACACACAAATACTGCTTCTAGTGTTTATCAGGTCGTACATTTTCAAATGCTTGAGATGAATATGAGGCCAAACACAAACAATGAGACAGTAATTTGGAGTGGACACACCCTTTTCGACTATAGTGTACTGGGGTCAACCTCACACTCAGCATCAACAGAGCACAAGTGCTTAAACATCTCCACTGTTTACCATACAGAAGAATGCATGGCACACAAGTGACAATATAGAATCCTGCTTAATTACTGGCACCGCTACTTAAAAGGTAAGTGATTTATTACAGTAATTAGTACTCTGCACAAGACAGTCTACCAGTAATTACACTAGAGTCCCTAGAAGGCCTTAGGAAGAAATAGGGATATGCAGAAGCAGTCTGACAGAGCACAAAAACATCTCCTAAAGACACATTAGAGAGCAGTTTTCTCTTCAAGGCAATGAAACACATTAATAAAATAGTCCCTCTGTCATTCCTCCAAATAGGAATACAATTGCATAGTACACATTCAAGTGGGCAATGCTAATCTTCAGAACCAGGAGAAAAAGAGAAGTCCATATCCTTTTCCTATGTACAGTGCCATCCTTCACACTGTCTATCTTAGTGTCATAGATGCCATGGCAACCTGAAAAAAAAAATCCATGAGATCACCTAGGCCTGACTCACTAGAGGAACAGTAAGAGTTAAGTGATTTGCAGTGTGTGTGATTGAGAAAGTGCATTGTTATAGGGGTCACAGGCTTTCATAGGTGTTATCGCGGCATATGGTCATCTTTTGGCACTTAAAGTGTCACTACAGGGCAGGCAAACAAGCTTGCCTATTATTTTTCCTATGACAAAAATGGGTCATTCCATGTCAAATCAACCAAGAATTTCTCTTGACCGGTCAGATTTTTTTCAAATTTGGAGGAATGATTGAGACCCAAGAGTAATGGTCAGAACTGGAAAAATTTTTGCTCCAAGCCTCTTAAATAGGAAGATCACGCTAACGAACTTTGAGCTAATTAGTGATACCTTGCAAATTTATACACCCATATCTCCGAAAGTATAGCACCTAGTGTAAACAGGGGGGAAAAAAACCCACTAGATGGCAGTATTTACTTTTTTTGTTACGCCCATTCTGGAACTAGGATTTTGGGCATTTCCGGGGCATGCCTAAGAGGGGAAAGTCCCAGAGAACTGAAAAAAAGTCTGGAAGGTGGGAGGGGGCTAGAAAAGAGTAAAAAGTAAGAGTAAAGAGTAAAAGGTGAAAAATTGATAGAGTAAAGTAGTAGGAGAAATTGCAAGAAGAAATAGTGGAAGGATACATTTGACCAGACCTGTCACTCTTTCCAAGACCTGTGGAGCTTGTTTAGTGGATTTTTGCCTGTGTTGGAGAATTTTCCTGTCCCAGGACATCACAACATCACAGCCCATCTCAATTACTAATGGACAGTAAAGATCTCATTTATTTTTTAAATATATTTCAATCTTGGTCAGTGCTTTAATTAAATCTGTTCAAGTTTTACAATTTTGTCCGTCATCCCTTGCAGTCCGATATGTCATAACAATTTGGGGCCATAACAAATTGGGGGCTCGTCTGGGACAGACCATTGTGTGAGTCATTTATTGAAAATCTAAAATTTCAAATTGTGAAATTGTTTTTGGAATTTTCGTAGATATATATTGACAGATCAACAGCAATGGATGATTTCTTGGCAACACCAACCGTAGAGGTTTTGAAGCCTTTTAAAAAGACAGAACTGCTAGAAATATGCAGACATTTAGAGCTGAAAGATGTAAAACCAGCCATGCGAAAAGAAAGGCAGGCTAGAGAGATTGTTGAATATTACATTGATGAAAATGTTTTTGCACTAGGAGATCTGGAACGGTTTCCAATGGAAAATCCAAATGTAGAAATGGAACTTAAATTAAAACTGCTAGAGGTTCAAAGACAGGCAAGAGCATTCGAGAGAGCAGAAAGAGAGAAGGAAAGAGAATTTGAGAAAGAGAAAAAGGAAAGAGCAGAAAGTGAGAGACAGGGAGATTTCGATTTACAGAAGTTAGATAGAGAAGAAAGGCTCCAAATGGAGCTACTAAAAATCAAAATGGAAGCTGAAAACAAGCTTCATGCTAGCCAGGAGGTAAAGCTGGTGCCTCCATTTTCGGAAAAGGAGGTTATTTAGTATTTCCAGTGCTTCGACAAGGTAGCGAAGAGTCGTCAGTGGCTAAAGGAACACTGGCCCCTGATGTTGCAAACTGTCCCCAAGGGTGAAGCTCAACAAGCCTATTCAGCTTTGTCTGCAGATGATTCTTCTGATTATGAGGTTGTCAAAAAGGTTATTTTGACAGCTTATGAGTTGGTTCCAAAGGCTTACCGACAGAAATTCAGAGGTCTGAAGAAATCTGACAATCAGACTTACGTGGAATTTGCCAACGAGAAGAAGGTTTGCTTTGAGATCTGGTGTACTTCTATGGAGGTCAAGGATGATTTCACCGCACTAAAAGAGATGGTGTTAGTTGAAGAATTTAAGAACTGTGTTAAGGATGATATTAAGACCTACCTTAATGTGAAGCAAGCACTGAATTTGCAATCAGCTGCCAAATTTGCAGACGAATGTGTTCTCACACACAAGTCCAAATTTCAGTCCAGCAGTAACAATAGATGGTCCCAATTTCAGAGGAAAGTTAACGGTGATACCAAAGATTCCTCTCCCAAAGACAAAGACAAATCTGGTGATGGTGCTCAGAAATCCAGTCACAGGTCTGATCAAAGTGTGAAAGCTGACAGTGACAAAAGTGGTCTAGTTTGCAATTATTGCAAGAAATCTGGCCATGTTACAACTAACTGTTGGTTCATTTCAGCGAAGAAAAAAAAAAAAAAGGATACCAAACTCAATGCCTTTGTGAAGACAAGGTGAGAAACCCCTGTAGTAGATGACCGATCAGCTAAACTGCCTGCTCCTTGTGGGGCTGATACTGCTGACTTTGTGAGGGAGGAATTTCTTCCATTTGTGTCAGAGGGATTTGTGGTTCCGAATGAGTATTCTCCTCCTGTACCCATATATATCCTAAGGGATACCGAAGCTTCTCAGTCACTTTTGTTCATGGACTCCTTGGAGTTACGTGATGAGACCGCTTCTGGGGATTTCATACTTGTACAAAGGTATTGAAGGGAGGACTGTATCTGTACCCCAGCGCTCTGTATTCTTGAAGTCAGATTTAGTTACAGGACAGGTAAAGGTGGGACTTATGTCAAGTCTACCTATCAAGGCTGTTTCTCTGTTGCTAGGCAATGACCTGGCTGGGGGCAATGTAGTTCCCCCTATTCATCTTACTTCACAGCCGAGCACTGAAGATGGCGATGAAAACCCATCCCTGTATCCTTCCTGTGCAGTGATCCATGCTATGGCCAAGAAAGCTCAAGAAGAAGATGATGTGGTGCCGTCCAGCACATTGAATAGTCATGACTAAGGTGGTTCGCCTCATGACTGCTCGACTAACTATGGCTTCTCCGTTTGAGGACTTATCAGACACTTATCAGTTCTCTATTCAGCTAGCCAGATGGGTCTGGTGATTCTGATGTGTTTGGAGACTTGTCTCTGTCCAGAAAAAAGTTTATTCAGGAGCAAACCAATGATCCTGATATTTGTATACTAAAGAAAGGAGCCCTTCCTGATGAAGAAATAGACGCAGTTCCAGTTGGGTATTATCCGAAGGATGGAGTGTTGATGCGGAAGTGGCGCCCTCCTGATATCCTTGCCAATGCAGATTGGGCGGTGGTCAATTAAATTGTTGTTCCGAAAGGTCTACAGGAATGAGATCTTAACAATGGCTCATTTTTTTTGCCTTTAGGAGGTCATCTTGGTGTTAACAAGACTGTTGACAAGATCATGAAACACTTCTTCTGGCCTGGACTTCGGAAAGACGTTTCCAACTATTGCAAAACCTGTCACACTTGTCAGGTAGTTGGAAAACACCAGTTAGATCCACCTATAGCTCCATTGCAGCCTATATCCCAGCATTTGGGGAGCCCTTCTCCAAGGTCATTGTTGATTATGTTAGTCCATTACCCAAGACTAGACCTGGAAATCAGTATTTGTTGACAATTATGTGTGCATCTACCAGATTCCCTGAAGCCATACCTCTACGAAACATCAAGGAAACTGCAATCTCGAAGGCTTTGATAAAGTTCTTCACGTTGTTTGGTCTTCCCAGAGGTAGCAATTTCACTTCCGGATTGTTTCAGCAGGTTGTGCATGAACTAGGTGCAAATCAGATTCTTTCCGGTGCCTATCATCCAGAGAGTAAGGGTGCCTTAGAGCGGTTTCACTCCACTCTCAAGACAATGATGAGGACTTATTATTATGACCACGAGAAAGACTGGGATGAGGGTGTTCATTTGCTGTTGTTTGCAGCTAGAGAAGCAGTGCAGGAGTCTACTGGATTCAGTCCATTTGAGCTAGTGTTTGGCTATGAAGTGAGAGGACCTTTGCTATTGTTGAGTGAACAATGGAAAGATAAAGAGCCGCATATCAGTCTGTTAGACTATGTTAGCAAGTTCAAGGAAAGACTGCATGCAACTTGTGACCTAGCCAAAGAGAAATTGAAATCAAGTCAGGGAAAAATGAAAACTTGGTATGATCATAAGGCTAGAAGCAGTGAGTTTAAACCAGGAGACCAGGTCCTTGTGTTGTTTCCCTTGCAGTCCAATCCATTGCAGTCTAAATTTCATGGTCCTAATGAAATTCTAACAAAACTCAATGATCTAAATTACATGGTGAAGACTCTAGATAGGAGAAGACTAAAACAGTTGTGCCACATTAACATGCTGAAGCCTTATCAAGATAGGAATGCTAGGGCTGCAGCTGTCACTTCAGATCCTCCTATGGCCAAGACTTGTGAAAATGAGGGGGAGTTTCAAGATCATGAACCTAGAATTAAAGCTGAAGTTCTTTCATGTAAATTGTCAAATTCTGAAGTGTTGCAAAATCTTCATGTAAAACTCCAGCACTTAGAACCCTCACAGAAAGATCAGTTTGAGAAGTTGATCAAGAAATATGAAGATCTATTTCCTGATGTTCCAAAGAGAGTTTCTACAGCCTCTCATGATGTAGATGTTGGCAATGCCAAACCAATAAAACAGCATCCATACCGGATGAATCCTGAAAAGAGAAAGATTGCTGAGAAAGAGGTTGAGTACATGGTAGAACATGATATTATCAGATCCTCTAACTCAGATTGAAGTTCACCCTGTGTGCTAGTTCCAAAACCTAATGGAAGTACTAGATTCTGTACAGATTATCGCAAAGCCAATGCTGTAACTGATGTATTTCCGATACTAAGGATTGAGGATTGTATCGATAGAGTAGGGCAAGCAAAGTTTCTGACTAAGATTGATTTATTGAAGAGTTATTAGTGTGAGCCTGTAACTGAGAGGGCCAAGGGCATCTCTGCTTTTGCCACACCATCTGGGTTATTACCAGTATGAAGTCCTACCCTTTGGCATGAAATATGCCCCAGCCACGTTCCAAAGGATGATACAGTCTGCAATCGCCAGATTGCCACACACGGGTGCGTACATCGATTACCTGATCACATGGAGTGACTCCTGGGAAGAACATCTGAAGGATGTAGAGATGTTGTTCCAGCGCTTTACCCAGGACCTGACTGTTAACCTGAACAAGAGTGACTTTGGTTGTGCTACTGTCACGTATCTTAGCTGCATCATAGGCCAGGGTAAGTGGGCATCCACAAATGATAAAGTCCAAGCCATCATGGACTTTACAGTTCCTGATAACAAAATAAATTTTGTGCCACTTCCTTGGAATGATCGAGTACTACCGCAAGTTCTGCAAGAACTTTGCTGAGATTGCTCTCAGTCTCACCAACCAACTGAAGAATGGCGTGAAGTGCACTTAGGATGAAGCATGCCAAAGAGCCTTCGATAACCTTAGTTGACACACCTTTGCAACATTGCGTGGCAGTCGGGGACAGTGCCTCTGGACTGGCAGACCGGGGTGGTGGTCCCTCTTTTTAAGAAGGGGGACCGGAGGGTGTACTCCAACTATAGGGGGATCACACTCCTCAGCCTCCCGGGTAAAGTCTATCCCAGGGTGCTGGAGAGGAGAATTCGGCTGATAGTCGAACCTTGGATCCAGGAGGAACAATGCAGTTTTCGTCCTGGTCGTGGAACACTGGCCCAGCTCTATACCCTCCGCAGGGTGCTTGAGGGTTCATGGGAGTTTGCCCAACCAGTTTACATGTGTTTTGCGGACTCGGAGAAGGCATTCTACCGTGTCCCTCTTGGCATTCTGTGGGAGGTGCTTTGGGAGTATGGAGTTCGGGGCCTTCTTCTAAGGGCCGTGCGGTCTCTGTATGACCGGAGCAGGAGCTTCGTTCGCATTGCCGGCAGTAAGTCAGACCTGTTTCCGGTGCATGTTGGACTCCGATTCTGTTCATTATTTTCATGGACAGAATTTCTAGGTGCTGCCCGGGGCTCTGGGGCGGTTTGCAGCCGAGTGTGAAGCGGCTGGGATAAGAATCAGTACCTAAAATTCTGAGGCTATGGTTCTCGACCAGAAAAAGGTGGCTAGCCCCCTCGGAGTTGGAGGAGAGCTCCTGCCTCAAGTGGAGGAGTTTAAGTATCTTGGGGTCATGTTTATGAGTGAGGGAAGCATGGAGAGTGAGACTGAGAGACAGATCGGTGCAGCGGCAGCAGTAATGCGGTCATTGGACCGATCTGTTGTGGTGAAGAAGGAACTCTCAATTTACCAGTCAATCTACGTTCCTACCCTCAACTACAGTCAGGAACTTTAGGTCATGACTGAAAGAACGAGATCTCGGATACAAGCGGCTGAAATGGGTTTCCTCCGCAGGGTGGCAGGGCGCTCCCTTAGAGAAAGGGTGAGAAGCTCTGTCAAGCGGGAGGAGCTCAGAGTAGAGCCGCTGCTCCTCCACCTCGAGAGGAGCCAGTTGAGGTGGCTCGGGCATCGATATCGGATGCCCCTTGGACGCCTTCCTGGGAAGGTGTTCCAGGCATGCCCCACCAAGAGGAGGCCCCGAGGAAGACCCAGGACACGCTGAAGGGACTACGTCGCTCGGCTGGCCTGGGAACGCCTCAGGATACCCTCGGGAGAAGTGAAGGAAGTGTCCTGGGAGATGCAAGTCTGGGCATTTTTGCTTAGACTGCTGCCCCCGCGACCCGGCCCCGGATTAAGCGGAAGATGATGAGATGAGATGAGTCTGTCATCCCTTGCTGTCTGATAGGTCATAACAAATTGGGGCCATAACCATGGCCATTTTTGATTTTGAAGACTACAACTTCAACTCAGCGCATTGCAGGTATACATTAGCAAATTGGCAACAAGCTATCAACTAACTGCAACGCTGCTTTGTAAATACTCTTTTTCAAACAAGATTCTATGGTCCTCATTCCCCCAGCAACCTCCAATAAATCAGCCATTTGGCCCATGTGGCCCTATGATGATTATCAGAGGCTATGCATTTCATGGCAAAACAGAAAACAAAACACAGGGTGGTGCATTAAAATAGTCATCAGCAAAGCTGAGAGACTTCACATGGTACACCCTAACACACAAAAGTTTATTCTACTTCACTTGTCTCCAGCCCCCACACTTCAACAAAAGTTATTTAAGTTTAGGAATAGAGAATTCAAATAGCTGGATGCTTATGCTTTTTTAAGCACTGTTTAAGGTCATAGGAGGTAGAGGGCCCAGTGAAGGGTCATTATAAATGCATTCCAAAAAAAAAGGCATTCAATAATGTAAAATCTGTGTAATCTATAAAATTCTGCAACTGTCACAGATAATAAAAGAAAAAAAAAAACTCAAAATATTAGAATATGTCGAAAAATATCAATTTTCAGAACTGTAAAGCTCAACTAAATCTGGAAATGAAACCACCATTTTCAGGGTGCATAAATCCAAGTACAATTAAAGTACTTTTCCAACATTTTCCAAGTACATTTTCAAGATTTTCCTACCACCTGCGGTAAATTACATATTCACAATGCCGTGAAAAAGTTTTTGCCCCCTTCCTCACATTCTTCAATTTTTGCTGATTTGTCATGTATAAATGTTTCAAATTACTCCACGAATTTGAATAGAGGAAAAAACCATGCGAGTAAACATTAAATGCAGCTTTCAAATTATCATTTCAATTATTGAAGATGAAGAGCTATTCAAAAACCTACATCACCCATGTGAAAAAATACTTGCTCCCTCTGAAATATAATAACAGGTTATGCCACCCTGGAAGCAACAACGGCAATAAAATGTTTACAATAACTGGCAGTCTTACATCGTATTGGAGGAATTATGCCAACTCTTTGTTGCAGAATTATTCAGCCACACTTGAGCATTTTTGAGCATGTACTGTCCGTTTAAGGCCACAGCAACAGCATCTAAATCAGACTCAAGCCAGGCCACTAGGCCACTCCAAAACTTTATTTCTTTTCAGCCATTCAGAGGTTGCCTGTGTGCTTTGAATCATTATCCTGCAGCATAACCCAAATACGCTTGAGCTTTATGTCAATAACTGATGGACGGACATTCTTCTACAGTGTGTTCTGGTAGAGAGCAGAATTCATGGTTTCATCAATTTTGACAATTCACCCAAATCCTGAGACAGCAAAGAAGCCCCAGAGTATAACATAATCACTACCGTGCTTGACTGTTGGTATGATGTTCTTATTGCGGAAAGCCATGTTTTCCTTTACACCACATGTAATGGGACCCATGTCTTCCAAAAATTACACTTGATTCTTCGTCCCAAAAGTCTTGGGGGTCATCAAGTTGATTTTTGGTAGATGAGCATTTGTTTTTTTTTGGGTCAGCAGTGGTTTTTGCCTTACAGCTCTCCTATGGATGCCATTTTTGCCCAGTCTTTTCCTTCAGTGAGGCAAGTGTGGCCTGCAATTCTTACGTCTCGGTCCTTTTGAGACCTCTTGGATGAGTTGCTGGAACACTCTTGGAGGAATCTGGTTGGCTGGCTATTCCTGTGAAGGTTCACCACGCTTCAAAGGTTTCTTCATATTTAAATAATGGCTCTCACTCTGGTTTGCTGGTGTCCCAGAGCCTTAGAAATAGCTTTGTAACCCTTTCCACACTGATACATGTCACCAACTTTTCTCATTTTCTCATCCATTTCTGAATTTCTTCATATTGCACCATCACAAACAGCTTTTTGCCTGCATTACAGTGCCCTAAAGGTTCAATTCAAGTGATTTTTTACTTCACAGGGGCTAGCAGTAATCATGCCTGGGGGTGTCAATTGAAATGAAACCCAATGACCAATTAAATTGGTTTAAAGGGGACATATTTTGAAAAACTCACTTTTTCAGGTATTTTCACAAACATATTAGAACTGCAGTGCCTACCAAACCACAAACTCTGAAATAAAACCACCCAGTCAGTTTTTTTGTGGGCTGCCCATTTTTGTTAACTACGGCATATGACATGCAATTCAGATTGGGCTCCCCTTATAAAATCCCATTCAGGCTTGTGAAAATTATCCCACCCTCATCTGAATATCTCCACCCATGGTGTATTTCTTATGGCAACATCCATATTTCAATCAGCAAAACCAATGTGTATGCGCTATCCACTTATTGTCTGGATGCTTAATACTACTAACCTGGGTCAGTAAAAGACCAGGGGCCTTATTTATAAAAAATCTGTGTGGATTTCACACTTATTGTCTGGATGCTTAATACTACTAACCTGGGTCAGTAAAAGACCAGGGGCCTTATTTATAAAAAAATCTGTGTGGATTTCATAGCCAAATAATACATACGCACAAAAAGATAAATATAACATTTTGTGGAAAATAACCTCATTTTTAAAGACCTATGGGTAGAATAAACTGCGTTGAATTTTCTTTTATTTAATTGGAGCTGACTTGGAATTTATTGACAATGTGCATCATCTTAATTTCCCATTTTTTAATGTCAAGTTTGTTTTTTATAAATCAGAAATCTGCAAAGAAAGTGACCATACAAATCCTTTTTGTGCCTACGCGCTGTTTATAAATGATGCCCCAAGCTGACAACAAAATTTGTATCAAAGGGGACGCGCTTTTCTAATGATAAAAAGTAGTAGCTTTGATTTATTTTCAAGGAGAATCTGAGCCTTGCCAGCTAGGTAGGTAAGCGTTAGCAAGTTCTGCTAAAATTTAAACTGAATTCTAAGGGTAGCATTTGATATATATGTACAGATTGATCGCTAATGTAGCTAGCTGTCACTGCCACTCTTAAAATGGACTTACATGGGGAGCATTCACACATTACCTTTCCATTATCACCGAGCAGTTTGTTCCCAAGCTTGCTACCAGCCAAATTGACTGAATTTAGAATTTGTTGCTAAATTCAGCCAGAGGCTTTGAGCAAGACATGTTGATAGAAACAGATATAATGGCTGTTCTTAATGAAATTCAGTTCATTTTTAATTGAGTCGCATTTTTACTGGAGTAGTGCAGTCAGTGGAATGTTAGTTAACGGTAGGTACAACAGAGATGCCACCTATGGATCAATCTTAATGTCAGAAATGGAACTGCAAGTGCAGTGACAGTTTTATGGTGAATAGCATGCTGCACTTCTTTATGAATGTAAGGTCCATCCTTGCTTAACCTTCTGACATTACCATTCTGCACTGTCCAAAGCTCAATTGCCAGCCAGTAGCTTATTCAGTCGTGTTCATATACTTGCCAGCAACCCAGGAATTTTGATATTGGCCCTGTCTGTTGAAATGGTGGCTCCATTTGCTGGCCAATTAGAACAGAGCTCATTCCATTGAGAGAATGCTCCCTTAGAAAAGCCTGGGCTTCAGAGGGTTAGGAATGACATTAATCAAATTGCTTTGAACTCGTGGCATTTCAAACCAAATCATGGACAGGAAATCATAGAATGTTCTGACCAAAGAGTTTATAAAGCTCCCTTCTGGAAAGCCAAGAATATTACAACTTGGAGTTAAAAAAATGGCCTAATGAGTCCCCTTGAATTGATAAGTTAAGTTTTTTTTTCACAAAAGGTCATGTTGGGTTGGATAACTTTTATCCATCAATAAATGAAATCTTAGTTTAAATACTACTTTTTGCATTTACTCTGGGAATTGTTGAATAATAAATTTATTTGAAGATCTGAAACATCCAAGTGTGACAACTATGCAAAAATAATTCTAAATCAGGAAGAGGGCAAATTCTTTTTCATAGTACTGTAACTACTCAGTCAGATGGCAATTTATTGAGCAAGTCACGCGATTTTATATTTTCAACTAAGCACATTATTCAAAACCCAAGCACTTTTCAAACATTGAAAAGGCCACATTGAAATTTTAGTGTTTTCAAGGATCCAGCCAATCATTGGCAAGATGCAAGTCCCTTAGGTTTCCTTGAGCATCTGGCAAGAGTAACCAGCTAAAATTCACCCTATCGAGGCATCAGATACTGATCGATATTTGCATACAGCGGCAACCTACACTGGGTGAGAATCTGCAAATTGTTTAAAAAAAAAAAATCGGAGGGAGATTTTCCCACATAAAATTTTAAAGTGGGCTCAAAAATATATGATCATATAGTTTCCATTTTCAAACGTAAAGCGTTAAAATGTGTACAATGCGATGAAAATGCCTAGAACTAATTATACATTCCTGATCAAATCATTAATTCAGCATTTTGCCAAAGAACTGATTTAAAGGAGCTGTGTCACGATTACTGCACATTCGCATCCTTGAAAATCTATTTTTGGTTTGCATAATATTTGGGCATTTCCGCAGTGACTCAAGCAACATTCCAGTGCATTCCCGAATTTATATTTTGTCATGTACCATATAATGACAAATTTTGGCACCCTAACGTGTGTGGTGGAAGGTGTTGGTAAAAACTATGAAAAGTTAGAAACAAATATGCATTTGATTTCATAAGATGGCTTGAATTAACAGAAATGATAGCGTGACTCACGTTACATGAAAAAGACAACACAGAGAACATCAATTTGAGTTGCAATTTCTCCGACAAGTAAACAACATAGAAAATAATTAACACTCTCAATGTACATACTACAAACCCCAATTCCAATGAAGCTGGGACATTGTGTAAAACGTGTTTATAAACAGAACGCAATAATTTGCAAATCTCATAAACCCATATTTTATTCACAATAGGACATAGACAACATATCTGATGTTGAAAGTGAGACATTTTATTTGATGGCAGCAACACATCTCAAAAAGGTTGAACAGTGCAATGTTTACTACTGTGTAGCATCCCCTCTTTTAAAGACAGTCTGTAAATGTCTGGGAAGTGAGGAGACCACTTGCTGGAGTTTTGAAAGAGGAATGTTGTCCCACTCTTGTCTGATGTAGGATTCTAGCTACTCAACAGTCCTGGGTCTCCTAAGCCAGATTTTTCATTTTATGATACGCCAAATGTTTTCTACTGGTGAAATGTCTGGACTGCAGGTGGACCATTTCAGCACCTGGACTCTTCTACAGTGAAGCCATGCTGTAATGATGGATGCAGTATGTGGGTTAGCATTGCCTGGCTGAATTATGCAAGGCCTTCCCTGAAAGAGACGTTTTTGAAAAACCTCTAAATACTTATAACTAATAATTCACCATCGAAAATGCCCATCCAGTTGTGTAAGCAGCCCATGACATAGGCACTAATGCAACCCTGTATGATCAGAGGTGCAAGCTTTTGAACGGAGCGCTGATAAGCTGGATGGGCCCTCTCCTCTTTAGTCCGCACAACACAGCATCCATGGTTTCCAAGAAGAATTTCAAATTTTGATTATTTTCACCACAGAACAGTTTTCCATTTTGCCTCAGTCCATTTTAGATTAGCTTTGGCCCACAAAAGACAGCGGCATTTTAGGATCGTGTTCACATATGGTTTCTTCTTTGCATGATACAACTTTAACTTGCATTTGAGGATTAAAGTATTAAAATATTCATGCCTAATGTAGAATACTGGCTGGCAGTTATACTACTATCAAAAGAATAAGCACATTTAAGTATTTTTACTATACATATAGGCTTCTTTGAAGTATACTGCACTATATTTTTGCTTAGTTTTTACCATCTCAGAGACTTACATATTCCACATGTACGTTTCAGCAACAAGTCAGCTTTGGGGCAGCATAGCAGAGTAAATAGCACATGGGTGGAGCTGAACTTGATTTTTATGCCGAGTTATTAACCCGCACAGAAACAGATAACATTTGTCTGATTTTCTTTGAGAACAAATTTGACACTTATTCCAATATTGACAGACTTGATACATACTCTTACAAAGAAAAGTTTACTTAATGTTTAAGCAACATTAACTTAAAGTACCCATCTAGTTTACATCTAAGTTTTATTTTGTACTGCAAGTACACTACAAGTGAACTTTTAAGTATGCAGTGACTTAACTAGTTATATACCTCTAGCATACTTTTCAATATAAGAATGTATACATTGAAGTATACTGCAAGTAAACTTAAAGATATACTGCTGTACTAGTTGTATACTTCTAGTAAACTTTTCAGTTCATGAAAGTATACTGTGATGTACACTGCTAGTAAACGTAAAGATGAACTATTAGTTCACTAGTTATATACTACTAGCACAATGTCCAATTTATAAAAGTATACTTTGAAGTATACTGAAACTAAATTCAGATGTACTACAACTTCACTTTTTATATACTTCAACCCAACTTTTTAGTTCATGAAAGTACACTTTGAAGTATTTAAGTACACTGTAAGTAAACTTATAGGTAGACTACAAGTCCACTAGTTCTATATTTCAAACCCTCTATAATTTAAATTTAGTTTAAAACTTTCAGGGAGCTAAAAGTTTTTTTTTTGTTTGTTTTTTTAAACGGCAAGTATACTTCTAAGTCTTCTTTAAGCCAACTCAACATCATATTCACAGCTTATGATTATTGCAATCTAAAATATATCACTGTTGCTATTCAGATATTATTTAACATAAGTAAACGAGAGGTTACCTCATATACTTTACAAGTAGACAATGCTTAAGTGCATTCTGCTTTAATTTACAGGTGAGGGTGCTTATAAGAAATTATAATTTGAAGGAAATCCGTCAATTTCTTCTTGAGATATCTCGCTGACAAGGCTATCAGTGTGAAAATCCACAATCTGTCGGTGTGACCTTGAGAGTGGCGCGAAGGTCACCGAAATCCACTGGCGCCGGGCTATCACCCTAATACATGTTGACATGAAATTTGAAGGAAATCCGTCAATTTCTTCTTGAGATATCTTGCTGACAAGGCTATCAGTGTGAAAATCCACAATCTGTCGGTGTGACCTTTAGAGTGGCGCGAAGGTCACCGAAATCGACTGGCGCCGGGGTATCACCCTAATACATGTTAACATGAAATTTGAAGTAAATCCGTCGACTCGTTCTTGAGATATCTCGCTGACAAGGCTATCAGTGTGAAAATGTACAATCTCTCGGTGTGACCTTGAGAATGGCGCGAAGGTCACCGAAATCGACTGGCGCCGGGGTATCACATGAATACATGTTGACATCAAATTTGAAGAAAATCCATCAATTTGTTCTTGAGATATCTCGCTGACAAGGATTCGGGATGTACAGACGGACGGACGGACGGACCTACGAATGTACGGTCATGAATACTATGCCCCGTCGGCGGGGGACAATTAAAATTTTAAACACAATATTGTATTTGATGCCAAAGTCAAAGAACACAGCAATGGCAACTCTGATTGAAATCCCAAAACAAAACAAAAACAAGAAACCTCTTTCTTTCATATAGAACCAAAAATATGCATTAAATATTAATTAGCAATGCCTTCAGCCTGACCAGTAGGCTGAAGGACTCAAGCAAAGGCTGATGAAATTTTCCAAATGAGTACACACAGATGAGCTGTTTTTTGGTTAATGGAGCTGTATCACAGTAAAAAATATGACTGACTGAAGAAAAGATGCAGCAGTGCTGCAATACTTGAAAGATGGTACATTCTGTTCAATAAATGATTTAATCATTTTGAAACAAGATTGTGGACATCAAAGCCCTGCATATTGTACCTGTACCAGACATTGCTGTGTTTAAGTTGAGATATCAGTTCAATCTAGCTGGCCATTATGTGCAGATTCACAGATAAGTGTACATGGTATTTTCAAACATGAGATTAAGAAGACCGGAACTTCAGTGCTATCTGACATAGTTTTAAAACTAGTGAAGACATTTGATTGTCACTAACAACTCTACCACAGCTTGAGCTGCACTGGCTGTGTAGCTGAAGCTAAGTAGGTGTGGCCTTAGTTAGTGCTTTGATGGGAGATAACCTGCGAAAATAATTGCTGCTGGAGCAGGTGTTGGTGGGCCAGTAAGTTAGGATCTTCCCTCTGGTGGAATAATACACAATACCCTAATGCAGTGATGAGGATGTTGTCTGTCCGGTGAGATGTGAACCTGTTCAAATTCAACGACTCATTCATTGGACAATAGGCACGCACGTAGTTCATTAACCAATCACAATGTTTTGTATATGTATTTTGTGTATTTTGGTAAATGTCAGAGGAGGCTTTGTGTTCCTTTGGGGCAGCAGTGGTTTTCACCTTGGAGCTCGACCATGGATGCCATTTTTGCCCAGACTCTCTTATTGTTAAATTATGAACACTGACTTTAACTGAGGCAAGCGAGGTTTGCAGTTCTTTAGATGTTGTTCTGGGTTCTTTTGTGACCTCCTGGATGAGTCATCAATGCGCTCTTGGAGTAATTTTGGTAGGCTGGCCACTCCTGGGAAGGTTGACCGCTGTTTCAAGTTTTCTCCATTAGTGGATAATGGCTCTCACTATGGTTAGCTGGAGTCCCAAATCCTTAGAAATGGCTTTGCAACCTTTTCCAGACTGATTGATGTCAATTTCTTTGTTTCTCATCTGTTCTTGAATTTCTTAAGTTCATGACATGACGTATTGCTTTTTGAGATCTTGTAGCTTACTTCACTTTGTCAAACAGGTTCAATTGAAGTGATTTTTTGATTTAACTGGCCTGGCAGTAATCAAGCCTGGGTGTAGCTAGTAAAATTTAACTTAAAAATTCATGATTTAAGAAGGGGGGGGGGGGGGGGGAGGAATTGCTTTTTCACATAGGGCCAGGTAGGTTTGGATAGCTTTTTTCCCCTAATAAATGAGATCATCATTTAAAAACTACATTTTCTATTTACTTGGGTTATTTTTTTCTTATATTAAAATTTGTTTGATGATCTGAAGCATGAAACGTGAAAAATATTTTTAAAAAGTAAGAAATCAGGAAGGGGGGCATATACTTCTTCACAGCACTGAACATTTGTTGAACAAAAATAATATAATTCATGGGAAAAACATCAAATATGTGTGGCTATCATATTTCCAGGGTAATACACATCAAAAGTGATTTACCACTACTGTTTTAAGTTTTAAGTTTAATATTATATGCTGTCAACTTTTTCTGATTTGGGGTTGCATATACTTTAGTCACTCAGGCATTATGCTTTTAATATTAAGGAGCTTTCTATGGAAATTTGAATTCAAAGCACCATTTTAGCCAAAGTATATGAAGAATGTAAACTGGTTTGCCAGTTTACCAATGAATGGAATCTGACGAACTGCAACACGAGAAAACTGTTTTACTCATGTGTGATTTCTAACGTGCATGACATGGCTATATTACACCAACTTTTTGTAATTTGTGGGATAAAATATCATTCAATCACGCAAGAGACTACAGGTGGCAACGTGATTCTTTGAGTGGTGGCTACAATTAAGTCATGTTTTGGGAATGTGCTACAGCCATGATATGAAGAACTGCCAGTGGTTGCAGGACTTTATAGTTTAAGCCGCATTATACAAAATTGCCAAAGACATTTTTTTATTGTTATAGTTGCTAGCTACGTCCTGCTAAAGGTACACTGCACCCTGTGTAGATGTGATGTTGCCGATCCAACAGCAAGCCAACTTACGTCATTTGAAGGGATTCCTATTGACAATGTGAAAGCAAACCAACAAAAAGTTCTTAAAGGAGTAAAGTTCCCCAGGTTCTCCCCTATCCAGTTCCTCCGTGAGAGTTCCTAGAACCATTTTCTTAGGTACGATAACGCCTAATGTTGCTTTTCTCTCACAGACTAATCAAAGTCAAGAAGAGAAATGGACTTACGATATCAACAACAATTTTGGAGGAGAAATTAAGCCAACAGCAGTCAAACTTCAAATTAATGAGGTACCGTTTAGGTTTGCTAACTAGTTTCCATTTAGGGTCTCCAGGTTTGCTGACAAGTTAGTTAGTTTTTATTTATGTTTACTACAACTGTTGAGGCCAACAGCTGTCACCTAGTACTCTTTTATCGCTCAGGTTCCCTTTTATTTTAATCGGGGTAGCTAGCCATGTCTCCCAAAGCATAGTTACAAGCTACTTTAGCAGCTTGGTTACACTGCTCAAATCACTGATTGTACACTGTTCCAGTGATGCTTTTTGGAAGTGGGAAATGAAAATTCTGAAGCACAGTAACTAGGAGTATTCACCATTTATTTTCATCGAATTAGCAAACCTTTCTTAGGTAACATGTTAACATAAAGTTAAAAAACAAAGACTTGACAATCGCAAAGCTGGATTGCGGAAGTGCTAAGAAGATGGTTTTTGCAAGTTAGCAACAATAAACTCTGGAGAGAAGCACTCTGAAAATGAGGTCTTAGGAGCAAAAAAAAAGCTTCCTGTGGCCACAATTGTCAGCTGTTTTTCACCAAAACAAAAAAGGGGGACAAACTATGGAGCTGCTACTGAGGCATAATGACAGTTCAATCAAAATAAAAAAAAAAATAAAAAGAAAAAAATATTGCACAAGAAATAGGGTCTGAATACCATTTGTTTATTAAAACTTTGAACAGTGGTCTAAAAACATAAGGGTCCACCTATTTAACAGAGAGTTGGTCAGGTGAAAGGAAACAGGTTTTATTTATTTATTTATTTTTTTTGTTATGCCATAGCAATGTGCAGCAGGTTAGACTAATTTTAATCAAGCACAAAGGTAAGAGCTTTTTATGGTTAAAAAGTCTTAAAAGTTAGTGCAGTAACAGACAAGGCAGATAGGGTGATGTAGTTTCACCTTTAATATGCTGACCATTACAAAGGAGAACACTTCTCCTAAAGATAATTTCAACATTTCTTCACACAAGTTATCTTTTAGAAACCACGATTCCATTTCCCTAACTCATTCAAATGGACTGGAATCTCCTGAAAGGTGGCAGAACTCAATCAATGTCCACATCAGGCCCAAGGACGGAAAGAACTGTGGCCTTTTTCCTTTCCTCTTCACTTTTCCATGATCTCATTGTAATAATCACTTGAGTCTTGAGAAAGTTACAGGGATATTTGGATGGTACCTTCAGATATGCTTGAGAAAAATCTGATGCCATTTCCCTCGACACATCATTAGAAAGCAGCAAAGGAGCCTATTGCCACCTTTCCTTAATCTGAAAGCTCCCCGTCATGGTTGCAAGTCAGACCATTTGAGTCATGTCTATTCATTGCTCTTTACAGAATTCGGAAGCACTCCACAAACACATCTCCCAGCGGACCGTAGATATGCATCTCTCATGGACCATGGACGTTCATCTCCAACTGAACTATAGCTCCTTACCCCCTGTTGACATACAGATACTGATCTGCTGAAACAGACACTCATCTCCTGATGAAATGCATATACTCTGCTTGCTGAACCATGGATACCAATCTTTGACGAAACGAAAATAACTCAACTCCTCATGAACCAACAATTTGCTTCAAGCTGAAACACAGACACTCATTGCTGATGAACCATTGATGCTCATCTCGGTCAGGACCATAGATACTGGTCTCATCTGAATCACAGAAACTCACCCGTTCCAGACCCAGGCAATCATCTCAGGTTGAGGCACAGATGCTTGCGGGGCTACGCACTCTTTTCTTCTGCTGAGCCCCAATTGTTAATCACGTGTTGAAACATTGACACTGACCACCTGTTGAACCATGAATACTCATCTCTTAAAGCACTCCCAGGAGTTGGAGGGCTAATGAGCATGTGCATGCACACAGCCAAGCTGAAGGAGCCCAGTCTAGAAGGGACTAGGCTTCTAAACCAACATAAAAGCCAACCAACGAATCCCGCAGTTATTGCAGATATAATCCTCACACCAGGGGATATATGGTGAAGAGAGCTGTGCTAGCAGGGAATCCAGCTGTCCCTAGTGTGCGGCTCTGATTGCCAGCTCCATAAGAGCATGTTGAAGTTAAGCTAAAAGGTTACGAGGCTACTGGCTGGATGCGACAACATTAAGGACCACAGAACAGTTAGCTGTGCAACACAGGGTATTCATACAGTATTGTAAACTAAATAAAAGTCCATAAAATAATTGCAAAAACAAAGATGGTTTGCTCTTGATTCTAATAAAATTAGTTTCTTTTGACTAAATAGAATAAGATAGTCATCTCGCTCTTTTGCTAGGAAGCAAAAACTACATTTTATGTAATCCCACAATTCCTACAATAAGACTGGTGCTACCAGGCTCTAGGCAGCATTATCATCAATCGCAACAGATGAGTTGCTTTGAATCGTTCCGAATTAGTACACGCCCTAACATACATGGCATCAACATGCATTAATCAAAAGATATAAACAACCACTGGCTTATCGATAAAGTACAAGTTTGGACCCATCACCCAACTGCCAGAAAGTGCTTCAACTGGATACACCGCTTTGGTTATAATATTCAAATATGTAATGGATTGCTGAATTTCTAATCAGCTCACCAGAGCTCAGAACTGATGGCAGTGTGAAGATCAGACTGAAGCCTATGGGCTAGCTTCACTAATACAAATTAAGCTTGGCTCTCTATTAAAATCAGTTCTTTGGAGAATCTCCATTTAAAACTGAGCTTAGTGTAGGTCTTAATTTGTGTCTTTGAAACATGCCTCATCAACTCCTGCGTTAATCACATTGAAAATGTCAAGCATCAAAAATGCATTGCATTTATACGTTCTGTGAATGGTGTTCAAAATCATTTACCATGGGTCTCCATGCACTGTCTGCACAAAACTACAAAAACAATCACAGGAACAAATATGGCTGCTCCAGGAACACAAAAACAATCAGGCTAATGCAGAATGATTTGTCTACAGTCAGTACATCCCAATTCAGCTGACCATGCTGGCAGAAAGCAGAGCTTGGCTATTGATTTGACCTGACAAATGAACTTATGTAAAATGTGAACACGCCTAAACATTGACAGCAATCCTATGCACTTCAATCCGTGACAGAGCATCTGATAAGGGGCAGGGGAAAATTTTTGGGTGCGTTATGTGGGGGGGGGGGGGGGGGAATGCATCCATTAAATGCAAAACACACTGGATTATGTGGAAATCTAAAAAAGGATTTACAAAAGTGATAATTGGATCTTTCCAAAATATTTACATGTATACACACCTTATTCCAAAATGGTAGAAAATTTATTAGTCTTTTATATGCATGTTAATTGGCCTTTATGCTCTGTAGCAAATTCAAGTAGGCTAGGTTTTTCTCCAATTGGCCACACAAACAAGTGGCTTTCTTGTGGCCATGGTGCTGTTTGGTCCCAATTCAGCAAATTCTTGTGAATGTGGAAATGCTCTTACATTCACAATTAAACATTTTAATTATTTCTACTGTCCTTTTTAATGGTAAGACTTCAAAAACTTTTTAAGAGACCACCGATCACTATCGTTAGTGATTTTTTTTTTTGACCAATTTCATCCG
Source organism: Gymnothorax reevesii (assembly GCA_029721435.1). NCBI lineage: Eukaryota > Metazoa > Chordata > Actinopteri > Anguilliformes > Muraenidae > Gymnothorax > Gymnothorax reevesii. The sequence continues at coordinate 41,130,544 of CM056575.1, read as the reverse complement.
CTTGATGTTTCGCCGTTATCCTACCAGCTTTTAATAATGCATTTGACAGTTCTTCACCCAATTCCAATGATATCAGCAGTCTCTTTTGTTGCTTTCTTTGTTTCATGCAGGACCATTTGCCCCTCAGTTTTTCTAGGAGGAAAACTGCTTTAAAATAATCAATAGTCAATATCGCTGGCTCTTATTTTTGTATGGAAGGCAGGCAGTTGCTTTGTTGCTGATATTGGGCAATTTTTTCCATTATAAAGATAAAGACGCAGAGGATGCGGATGTTGTAGAATTATGCTGATCTGCTGCGCTGTGTCTTGTCAGATATGATTATGACCACAGTCATCCATTGGGATCATCAAGCTCCCTGCTACACACTTGTCCGGGCAATAAATGAAGACATAGAAATTAAATCAGTAAACCCCACGCTGGTATTGTCAAACCTGGAGGTAGCAAAATTCAGCAAATGGCACAATTTTCAATTAATACGCGACAGGCCATCCAAAGTTAGCCACTGGCCCACCCAGACTGGATTACAACACCAAGAATCTATGTTTTTCATCAGTCTAAATTGTTACTAGTGACTTTAAATGCAAATTACCTAAAACCACAATTTTAACTGATTTTCAACCTTGTGGCATTCATAAAATCATTAATATTCATCTGACTGACTTAAAATTGGGACTGAAGTTATATCTCTTGGAGATCTATGAAATGATGTAGGATTTTCTAGATAAGTGCATCCCTAGAGGGTTAATTTTGAAAATGAATCAAGATGATAACGATTTTCATTATGGTTACATAACAGAGCTCATTAAATATTCATAAATGTTCCAAACAAAAAAATCCTATGTCATTTCATAGATCTATCTTAAACTTTTCATATTCGATTAATTTGAGCAAAATCTGACCATGGCTTATAGAAATATCAGTGCCACAATCTATTTTCTGATTTTTTCATTAAAGTGTAATCATGTAAATGTTTATCAAAATAATACATCTTATGAGGTTAAAATCATGTTAAGTATGTTTACTTCTTAGTTTTTACATTATTATGGTTATTTCTACACTTTACCCTGAAGACCCCTCAATACAGAACATTCACAGCAATGTGTGAGTAACGCAGAGGAAAACGTATAAGCCCTTGAATACTTCAGTGTGCCAAAAGATACATAGGAGACAATGAGTCACCAATTCAGGTGTGACAGCTCTTGATTTTTGCAAAGGGGTCATTCCATATGAAATCACCCAAGCTCCCATCTTGATGGTCTCAGAAATGCTTCATTTGGTAATATTTTGTTGCCTGTGATGAGCAAATTAAATTGCAGGAGGTTTCAAGTTGTTATGTCGTTCCGTTCTCATTTTATGGGGCCCCGAAAAAGGGGGCGTGGCCCACGTTAACCCACTGGTCACAGTTTGTGACCATTTTCAAAGGGTTATAACGAATGAACTTATAAGGATACAAATATCATTCTTTCAGGATATATTTATTCTGTTTTATAGTCTGCAACAAACCTTTTAACATAGTGATTAACCCTTTGAGTGCTTTGCAATTAACCCCTAAACTTTGAAATTTGGTGCCAAACATGTCAATTTCAAATGAAATATTATTCAAGTATCCTTAGAATGTCCCCTTTGCCATTTACATTGTTGATAGTATACCTGACGGAGTTTCAAATGAAGGTAAAAACATGTTTTTATCTTCATCCAATTTGGAGAAACATTAACCCCTTTTCAGCTAATTACTGAAACGGTGCACTTTTTGAATCTCATTTTGACCATGTGGGCCTGTTTTGATTTTCAAAAAGTTGGCCTCTAATTAAAGCTCATCCAAAGAACTTCAAAATGCAACACAATCAAACTTGGAATAAATACTCCTACTTGGAAAAATAAGATCCAAAATTTCAGCTCATTTGGACCAAAAATGAATTTTTGGTAAATTCTTTTCTAAGGGTACTGTCCGTCAGTTGACATTTTTCTTGTATTTAACATGGCATAAATCTTTCTTTATTATTACGCCTACGCCTACACCTACACCCCCAACCCAACCCCAGCCCCCCCCCCCCCCCCGCCCCTCCCCCTCTCCAGGGGCACACCTTGGATTATATATTTTTTTTTCTTTACTGATTCTTCTATTACAGTAGAAAGACCACTCCAAAAATTGTTGATGTGTTTTGACCAATATAAACTTTGCAGGTGTCTGAACCGGGCGGGGGGTAATCTCAAAAAAATTGCTTGGCATTTCCAGCTTCTTACACAATGTTAATGATTATTGAATCACAATAATTGAAAGTCCTCAATTCATCCATGCATGACACATTCACAGAGAGGTCAGTATAGGTTGGTAGATCATGTTGGCAAGGAGGAACCTGAACCAGTTATTGATTAATAATTTCTGATTATTGCTATTGTTTTTTTGAAGCGAAACAAGAGGACACAACCATTAACATGGACTTTGAAAAATGCTGGGTGCCATTCAATAACATGCTCCAAACTGTTCCAACTCTGGAATTAGAGTACGGTGATTAGAGTCATAGCACCATTGTCGCCTCCCATCCACAAAACCCAAAACCAGTGAAGTTGGCACGTTGTGTAAATCATAAATAAAAACAGAATACAATGATTTGCAAATCCTTTTCAACCTATATTCAATTGAATACACTGCAAAGACAAGTTACTTAATGTTCGAACAGGTAAACTTTGTAATTTTTTGCAAATATTAGCTCATTTGGAATTTGATGCCTGCAACATGTTTCAAAAAGCTGGCACAAGTGGCCAAAAAGACTGAGCGAGTTGAGGAATGCTCATCAAACACTTATTTGGAACATCCCACAGGTGAACGGGCAAATTGGGAACAGGTGGTTGCCATGATCGGGTATAAGAGCAGCTTCCCTGAAATGCTCAGTCATTCACAAACAAGGATGGGGCGAGGGTGAACAAATGCGTGAGCTGATTGTCGAACAGTTCAAAAGCAACATTCCTCAACGAGCTATTGCAAGAAATTTAGGGATTTCCTCATCTACGGTCTGTAATATCGTCAAAAGGTTCCGAGAATCTGGAGAAATCACTACACGTAAGCGACAAGACCGAAAACCAACATTGAATGCCTGTGACCTTCGATCCCTCAGGCGGTACTGCATCAAAAACCAACATCAGTGTGTAAAAGCCGTCACCACATGGACTCAGGAACACTTCAGAAAACCACTTTCAGTAACTACAGTTTGTCGCTACATCTGCAAGTGCAAGTTAAAACTTGCCATTTATCAACAGCACCTGGAAACGCCGCCTTCGCTGGGCCCAAGCTCATCCAAGATGGACTGATGCAAAGTGGAAAAGTGTTCTGTGGTCTGACGAGTCCACATTTCAAATTGTTTTTGGAAACTGTGGACGTCGTGTCCTCCGGACCAAAGAGGAAAAGAACCATCCGGACTGTTATAGGTGCAAAGCAAAGCCAGCATCTGTGATGGTCTGGGGGTGTATAAGTGCCCAAGGCATGGGCAACTTACACATATGTGAAGGCACCATTAATGCTGAAAGGTACATACAGGTTTTGGAGCAACATATGTTGCCATCCAAGCAAAGTCTTTTTCATGGACGCCCCTGCTCATTTCAGCAAGACAATGCTAAGCCACGTTCTGCACGTGTTACAACAGCATGGCTCCGTAGTAAAAGAGTGCGGGTACTAGACTGGCCTGCCTGTAGTCCAGGCCTGTCTCCCATTGAAAATGTGTGGCGCATTATGAAGCGTAAAATACGACAACGGAGACCCCAGACTGTTGAACAACTTAAGCTGTACATCAAGCAAGAATGGGAAAGAGTTCCACCTAAAAAGCTTCAAAAATTGGTCTCTTCAGTTCCCAAACGTTTACGGAGTGTCGTTAAAAGGAGAGGTGATGTAACACAGTGGTAAAAAGGCCCCTGTGCCAACTGTTTTGTAGTGTGTTGCTGCCTTTTAATTCTAAGTTAATGATTATTTGCAAAAAAATAAATAAAGTGTCTCAGTTTGAACATTAAATATCTTGTCTTTGCATGAACATTAAGCATCTTGTCTTTGCAGTGTATTCAATTGAATATAAGTTGAAAAGGATTTGCAAATCATTGTATTCTGTTTTTATCTATGATTTACATAACGTGCCAACTTCACTGGTTTTGGGTTTTGTAATATGACTGTATGAAACATTACACAACAATAAATTATACCCTTAAAGATCTTTTCACAACAAGGACGAAAGAGAAAAGCAAACGGAAAATGAGAAATAGGACAACTCGTTGACTGCATTGTAGGCAAGTCTTAAATTTGGTGAAGATGGGCTCATAAAAATAAATAGGTTCAAATTTTTTAATAAACACAATTTTGTTCTATTTTTCTGTTTCATCTTTTGAGTGAAAAGGGCTTTAGAGGGAATACTGTAAAAATGTGATAGTTGCTGCCATTAAAGTTAAACAGTTTTAGCCTTCATTATGAAACTTTTCAACCATTTGCCATGCACACACCTGTATAAACTGAACTGTCAAAGGGCTGAAAGTTGCTAAGCTTTGCCATAGGTTTTCTGAAGCAACCTAGAGGGCTTTGAGCACCTGTTCCCTGTCAAACCAGCTCTTCAAACCAGTTCTAACAAGTCAACAATCAAACAGGCACATCCCAGTACTTCAAGAGAAACTTCTAACGCACAAGATTTCTAAACTATTTTAACAGATTAAAACAGTCATTCATTTAATTGTTTATTGAATGCTACATTATTATCATTTCTCTTATATTACATTTAAAAAACTGCTTGGAAGCAAGGCATCCAAACTCATTACATGAGCTTGCAGTACAACGGGAAAAAAATGTATTGCTACAGATTTACAACTTAATTCTCATCTAGTTAAATGCAAAACTTTAATATGGCATTTTGTTCCTGGTTAATGGACTAACATTCTTCTTATTTAGTTATCCTATAATTACATTTCCCCAATTAAGCCTGCTTGTGTCCTCACAACGCAAAGAGTAACGCAAAGTAATTAGGGAATATGTGTAACATTCGAACCAACGCCTAATAAGTAAACATGAAGTCAGAAGAGATGCCTAATCTGTCGACTCAACTAAAGAAGTAGATGTAGAATATAAACAAATAAATAGACATGGTGCTACTGTGCTCGCTGACAGTACAGTCACCAGGAACAGAAAGTGGTGCTAATATAGCAGCTTTCTTAAAACTACAGCCAAAAACACTTACAGGGATGTATTTCAGCCCTAAATAATCATCAATAGGAGGGGCAAGTCCACTGCCAACCCTGAGTGCACATCAACCTGTGAAATAATTAGTGATGAGCTAAACTGACCTGTAAACATACTCTGAAATTCCGTAAAGAAGGACTGAGGAGAAACTGCTTTGTTAAAATCTGTGATTTTAAGACTTTTCAACCAAAGAATTAACAGTTCACAAATAGTTGACCTGATAAGTAGTAAAGCTACATCATATGAAATACTTTCCTTCAGGGCCACCTCAACCCAGGATGACAGACAAGCTAGAAATTGATTCCCATTTTTACAAATATAATTCTTCAAGTGGATTAATATCTTTTTTATGGAAGGTCCATGAACTTGGTGAATGCTGGGTTTAGTTCCAACCATAGTGAGAGTCCCAAGAATTTAGCTAGCTGTGAATTTTTTCTGACACTCCCTAGTCTTAATTACACATATTTATTGGGATTGTTTAACCTTCCAAGCCACATTATGTCAGATATTACTGCGCATGCCGTGAAGGAAAAAATCTAAATCTAGGTTGTAATGTATTAAAAATTGACATGAAAAGAGGGGTTAAAATGTAACTGATCAGAGTGAAATCAGTGAATTTGTAGCGGCTGAAAGAATGGACACATGGCCGCAAAAACTGGAAAATGATAACAAGTGAAAGCTGTTTTGTGTAATGTTTATGTTATAAAGTTGAAGCAAAAAAATCATAGAAGAACCCCCTTGTGCCAGGCAACCCATTATAGACTTCACCAATTTTCTCAGAGCCAAATTTGATAGGTTTCAATCATTTTTAAATAAAATAACTCTCAAAATAGAAATAAAGAACACAATTAGCTCACAGGTCTTTTATCCTTCAAGGCATGTACGGAAATGTCAATCAAAATGTGACTTAAGAGGGTAAGTAAAGGCCCCAAAAATGAAATGGACCAAATTATGGATAACCAACAGCATGTTAAAATCCCATGACCGCAATTGGGGTTGAAACAGAACCCGGGATACTCGTGAGGGCCCCAGGACCAATGCTGAGAACTACAGCGGTAGGCATTAAAACTGAGAACTGACGGGGGGGATTCAACACTGGAATATTGGTGGTTCTAAAATCATGAGAACCACTTAAAAAGCTACACACGATTTCCTAAACGGTTACCAATATTAGGTGACAACGATGACCAATTCAACTGTTAAAGGATTAAATAACGTTTCCAATCGTATACAGTTTCGTGGAGAGAGCACCAGCTGCAAGAATAAATGTAGCCATTATATGCCAAGAGCTAGCCAACACGTAATGAGGAGAGTGCATGCAGGCTTTCCTCTCATTTTAATTAGCCTGTTGATTCATCAGTCTGTAGAATATCCAGGCACTAAAATGTGCAAATGACAAAGTGTAAAACTATTAACGTGCAAATTTATTACCATTCACACGGTCAGTTTTAAGGCTATAGTCCACAATCTAGAAGTTAAATCTGGGCAGAGGGTAACGTAGCCTGCAAGTTTAGCAGCGCATACTGCACTAACGTTACTAGGCCAATGCATTTCATTGTCCGCTGATAAATTAATACAAAAGACTCGATAAAATATGCACGTGTAGTTTTGTTTCGCTACAGGATACATTCGTCTGAGAGCTTTAGACAATAAATCTGACAGAGCTAAATGCTCTGCTTCGTAGCCAATCAATATCCAATATTTTGAAAATCTTGCGTTAAGACCTTAAATTGGCGATCGCGACCGCCGCTCTCTACGATTATTCAGATTTTTTAAAAAGCAACGGAGATCTACCCAATCTCATAAATCAATAGCTGAGTAGTTGCTATAGTGTTCTTTTTTTGGCCTACCGATTGCATTAAGACCCAACAGTGCTTCTAATGTAACCTGTGGTGAGTCCTTCTCCTCCTGACACAGTAAAGGAACAAAACCTCTAGATCTACTTCAAAAAAACATTCTCACAACACAAGCTTGACGCAAAAAAGCCACTTTAACGTTTAGATGGCATCTGCACTTACACAGTCTATCGAAAATCACGCACGGAAAATATTTGCCAGGATAAATTAGGTTTTCCCGCAGCGAGAGAGTGGCATATTCCACTGAATCTCAAGACTAAAAAAACTGGGAATATATTTGTAGATCACTGTTCGCACTAAACGCTTTTTACCCACACTCCTCGACTGTACACATTAGCGAAAATTTTGAAGCGGCACTAAACGAAACACCGTTAAAGAGTTGAACGCCACCGCTTCCTTTTCCTAACCCCTCCGCTAATTGGGGAAAAATCATATGCATTTTTAGATTGTAAAATGCATGCTTTCCACGCCACGGAAAAAAAATAACAAATAGGGATGAATTCAGCTACTCACCTCCGAAAAGATGTGCAATTTAAAGGGCCAGGTTCGCTCCCCCTTGTTCGCCCACTCCCTCGCTCTCTCTCTCTTCTCACCCAATAGCCCCCCTCCGTTCACCAGAGTCCACCCAATTTCCCCCCTCTCTCCACCACTTGAGACAGCGTTCCCGCACACAAACTTGCTTTTTCTCTCTGCCTTATATTTCCTTGGAGTAGTATAGCAAAGAACGGCCGCGTTCGAAGTAACAAGGCGGCTCTTTATCAACATTGCACACCAATCAGTACTCCAATAACAGCCCTCTCCACCCCCTCATTCTGATCGGGTTCGGTTGTACCTCAGGCACGTCCACCCATACGATGTTTATTTATTTTCGTGTAGGCCAATAATATTGACAGGTTTTCTCCAATTTTATAGGCTATTGATCAAAATGATTTGATGGCACATCCACTCGTATTGTAGATTGCAAGTATTATGTGTCAACTTTTTCGCAAGTGATACGTTGTAGCTTTAAGTGAGACGTTTATTCAGGTAGGGTACGTGCATAACAGGAAAACAGATGTTGCTCTGTGAATACTAGCCATCTTTAACTAATATCGAAAATATTTCTGCTGGTACCGTAGCTTTGTGGTATTAATAACGATCCACAACAAATATGCAGCGTCTCCAGTAATCGGGATTAATAATGCACGGTAGCCAACCATATGCTGGGAATAAGCAAGGGTATTATGGAGCCAGATCTCAGTGTTCTGAATAGCTTATTTTGGTGACCGCGAACGGAGATTTGAAGGCTACCCCTCCATAGGTGGCAGTAATGCATGTGACGTTTTTGGTCAAGGCGACAGTTTCGCATCGGCCTGAAATAAAAACACCCAGGAAGAGGCATGTCACAGTGACTCTCAAACTCTGTCCCGCGAGACTATTGTGTATGCTTTTTTGTCTCAGCTCTACTCGGTACCCCCGAATTTTATATGATTTAAATTTTTCTTGGTAAATTAGTAGATTAGAATACAACCCCAATTCCAAAATAGTTGGGACAAAGTGTAAAATGTGAATAAGATGAAAATGCAATGACTTTCAGATCACGTGAGCCAATACGTTATTTACAATAGAACATAGATAACACTTCAAATGTTGAAAATGAGACATTTTACGTTTTTATCCACAAAATGAGCTTATTTCAAATTTTCTGGCTGCAACTGGTCTCAAAAAAGTTGGGACACAGGCAAAAAAAAGGGCTGAAAAAGTAATTAATATATAAGAGCATCCGCTGAAAGAACATTTAGCAAGTAATTAAGTTAACTGGCATCAGGTGTGTAATATGATGGTCTATAAAAGGGATGTCTTTAGAGAGGCCGAGTCTCTCAGAAGTAAAGATGGCCAGAGGCTCTCCAACCTGTGAAGGCTTGTGTAAAAAAATTGTGGAATACTTTAAAAACAATGTTCCTCAAAGTCAGATTGCAAAGGCTTTGAAGGTCTCATCATCGACAGTGCATAACAGCGTCAAAAGATTCAGAGAAACTGGAAAAATCTGTGTTTGTAAGGGACCAGGCCAAAGACCTTTACTAGATGCCCATTATCTTGGGGCTCTCAGACCCCACTGCATCGCTCACCAGCATGATTCTGTCATTGACATTACTAAATGGGCCCAGGAATACTTTAAGAAACCACTCTCTGTACACACAGTCCGCCGTGCCATCCACAGATGCCACGTAAAACTCTATCATGTAAAATGGAAGCCATTGTTCAGCTTGATCCAGAAGCGCCGCCGTGTTCTGTGGGCCAAGGCTCATATAAAATGGACTGTAGCAAAGTGTCTTGTGGTCTGACGAGTCCAAATTTGAATTCTTGATGGAAATCATGGGCGTTGTGTCCTCCAGGCTAAAGAGGAGAAAGACCACCCCTCCTGTTATCAGCATCCAGATCAAAAGCCATCATCTCTGATGGTATGGGGATGCATTAGAGGAAGAAAAAAAAAAAGCACCATGAATGCTGAAAAGGTATATAAAGGTTTTAGAGCAACATATGCTTCCTTCCAGATGACATCTATTCCAGGGAAAGTCTTGGATATTTCAGCAGGACAATGCAAAACCACATTCTGCAGCTATTACAACAGCATGGCTTCATTGTAGAAGAGTCTGTGAATTGGCTTGCCTGCAGTGCTGATCTTTCACTGAGAACATTTGGTGCGTAATTAAACAAAAAGTCTGTCAAAGGAGACCCAAAACTCTCCAGCACCTGGAAGCCTGTATGAAATAAGAGTGGGATCAAATTCCAATGGCTTAACTCAAGAAACCTGTCTCCTCAATGCCCAGAAGCCTGCACTCTGTGTTCAAAAGATGAGGGGATGCTACATTATGGTAAACAAGTCCCTGTCCCAACTTTTTTGAGACATGTAGCAGCCATCAAATTTGAAACAAGCTCATTTTGTGGATAAAATTGTAAAATATGTCAGTGTTCAGCTTTTGCTTCGTTATTCAAATACAAAGAAGAAACTGGAGCACTCAAATCACCAGCAAAAATTTATTTAGGTTTCCTGGACCTATATAAATTTATGGTGCTGATTTGAGTGCTCCAGTTTCTTTGTATTTTGTATTTTGTAATTTACTGTCCTTTCTGTGAGCACCGACCTCCACTGACAGAGGGGCTGAAGCGCAAGGGGTTCCTTCATTTTATTTGCCATGTTATCTCTGTTCTATTGTGAATAAAATACTGGCTGGTGTGATTTGAAAGTCATTGCATTTTGATTTTATTCACAACTTAAACTTTGTCCCAACTATTTCGGAATTGGGGTTTTATATAGAAGGATTATTTTCCATCAAAAACCCAATTGTCACAGATGTTCCTGCATTCTGTGCAAAATAACAGTCCCACTATCTCGCAAGTAACCGCATTCCAGCTGGCAAAATGTTTAACTGATCAAATTCAAGGCTGGTGAATTAATAAGCTGCTAATCAGGTTTCTGAACTCGGGTGCATAAGTGCCTTCGGAGTTTCAGAATGTTTTTTTTTTTTGTCTTAACCAAACATATAAAAGGTTTGACTCAATAATGTCTTTGTCTCTGAATTCAACCTGATTCATGATTTTTTTTGTCCATTATTTCACCAGTTAGAAGCAAATTGAGTCTTAATTTAAACAGTTTTTCCAAATGTCATTATTTTTATGCAATGAGAAGTGTTATGGTCTAGAGCAGGAGACAAGTGCAGAGGCAGAGTACAATCAAATAGGTAGTTCATTGCCTGTTGAAACGATAATTTGGGGACAGAACCCTAGACAAAGAGGTGCAGATGGAACCCCCGGATAAGGATAGCACAAGTCAGTTCTGATGTTGTGAACCAAGTTGAGTGGTCATTTGCCACCCATTGGCTTCTGGCATAATAGCCAGGTGGAGTGCACACTTCGTCAGCACCAAACTGTCCCACAGGCAGATAAAGTAGCTTAAGGGGAATTTGGTTCCAATTCTGATGGTTGTAGAAGGATTGGGAGCTTGTTCCTAACAAACTGGACAGAGGAACATACTTGAAAGGGTTAACAAGAATGCAGTTCCAATCCTGGATCCTGAATGGGCTTAGGAGCTTGTCCCTATTAAACTGGACAGACAAACTGGCTTGAGCTTGGTTAACTTGAGTGCAGTGCCGATCCTTGACCCTGGGTTGGCTTGGAAGCTTGTTCGACTTGACTAAGTACGGAGAAAAGCTTCCAGAAATAGCTGTCTTTAAAGTACACGTTAGACTTAATAGAGATATAGAGTTTCTACTTGAAATACTGACTGGTTCAAAGCACAAAAGTCAAATTCTAACCCAGCAACTTACAACATAAAGCAAGGAGCTTCACTATCCATCACATGGTCATTAGGAAATTACCATGACAGAAGGTGCAGCTGAGGAGGAGCAGTCACACAAGACATAAACCTATCAAAGGAGACATACATATAATAGGCATGCAAGTTGCTGAATAGGAAGAGACACAAAAAGCATTCATACGAGGGTTGTCACAGTATCCCCACCGATGGCCGCCACCAGGGGGCCTAGTGATGGACCTTGGACACTGGCTCGGGAAATCACAAACCAGGAAAGAATCAAAGCTGTTCTGCTTTGGGACCCTGGGACACTCCTGGGGCTCAGACCTATCCCAGTCCACAAGGAACTGACAGCCATGTCTCCTACTTTCAGGATCAGATGCAAGGTGTAGTCTGGGCTGCCATTGATGAGCCAGGGGGTAGGCTGAGAGTGGAAGGGAAGACTGAGGGGAGATAAAGATGCAGGTTTAATTCTTGTGACATGAAACTCTGGGTGAATGTTGTGAAGAGAATGGGGAGGAGGAGCCTGACAGCAGATGATGACAGGATTTTTGTAACGATGAATGGGCAAATGAACTGGGGGGTAAGCTTCTTTGAAGTCTCCTGAAGTGGGATATCCTTTGCGGTGAGCCACGCCCTCTGCCTAACATGGTAGACAGATGCTGACCTGCACTGACGGTTCCCCTGGTTCTCAAAGGCGGACTAAGGCATGCCAAACCAGAACCTGAGCAGAGGGAACTGATACTTCTCTCTCCTTAGACTGGAATAAAGGCAGTTGGTAATCTAGAAAACACGAAAGGAGACATGCCCAGTCCATCTGCTGATAACAAATTGTGAGCTAACTTCACTCAAGCTAACAGACAAGACCACCTGCTGGGGTTACTTTCAGACAGACAATGAGGAGTTTTGCCCAGTGCCTGATTCAGCCTCTCCACCTGGCTGTTGGTTTCTGGGTGAAACCCAGAGGAGAGGCAAAGAGTAGCGCCTATCAAGGTGCAGAAGACCTTTCAAACATGGCGGGAAAATTGGGGACCTCGGTCTGAGCCACATTCTGAGGCACACCTTGAAGGCTGACAACATGTTGAAGGAGTATGTCCCCAGTCTCCCTGGCAGTGGGCAGCTTAGCCAATGGAACGAAGTGGCTGATTTTGAGAAATGGCAAAAGATGGTAAGAATGACAATGTTTCCGTCAGATGGAGGTTACGGCATCACAAAATCCATTGCAATGCATCCCTATGCTCGGTTAGGGACTTCCAAGGGCAGACCGCAAGGTAATTGATTGCTTCATTTGGAGCGGGCCTACAACATACAGGCTGCAACGAATGACAGGGTATTTGGGTTGATGGAAGGCCATTGGACGTGTCGGCGAGGGTGCCAGAGAGTCTGGGATGGCATGCCTGCTGAGAGGCATAGCCTCAGGTAAGGACCTTGCCTGTCTTTTCCTTTGGAATGAAAAGTCAGTTAGGGGGAGTGTCTACTATACAGGGACAAGACCGCAGCAAATCTTCTACCTCACCCTTGACCTGCAACTTCGTTACAGCTAAAACACATCTACCCAGAAGAATGGTGTCAGGAGGTTTTTTTAGACATGGAAGGAGTTAGTCATGACAAGGACTATGTCTTAATGTTTTTTGTACCTGGTTCGCGCATTAAAATGAATTTAAATCTTGCAAAGAAGAGGGACTAATGTGCTTGCCTGGGATTCAGCCTCTTACATGAAGACAAGAACTCCAGGTTACAGTGGTTTGTCCACATGGTGGAAGAAAAGGCTAAGACCCCTCTGGTAACGTCTTCCCTCCTTGAAGGTAAGCTTCACTGGCAATAAGTTCTGGTCACCGATGGAGTAGTTCCTTTCTGTTGGAGACAAGCAAATACAAGAATAGGCTCAAGGGTGTCATTTATCATTAATAGCTTGTTGCGAGAGGACAGCTCCAATTCCCATGTCAGAGACGTTGACTTCCATGAAATACTGGCGCTGGGGGTCTGGAAGCTTGAGGACGGGAGCGGTGGTAAACATCCTCTTGGGAAGGTTAAAGTAGGAGGCTGCCTGAGGGTCTCAGGTGTGGGGGACTTTAATGGACATCAGCTTGGTTAGGGTAGCAGCAACAGTGGAGTACCGTTGACTAAATTGCCAGTTTAAATTGATATGGGATCAGGTAGACACCAGAAGCGAGGTGAAGGGGAATGAGGATTTATTGAAAAACAAAACAAAACAGGCACGAGGGCCAACGAAAAACTTGGCCCAAAGGGTTGCAAAAGGACAAACTAAAGTATGCTACTCAGAGCTATAAACAAAAATGCAAAATGGCAAAAAACAAAAGGCACTGGAAACTCCAGGCAAGAAGAACAAGAAAAATAAATAACCAGACTATATATATATATACACACACACACACACACACACACACACACACACACAAGACAAGAGGCTAGGACAAGACTAGAAATGCTAGGGAACTTTTGACAACAAGGACTTGGCTAAACTTGCACATGCAACGAGACGCGACTAGAAACAAACTTGAGACACTGTCTGCCAGCCAACTTCCACCGCATCCAGATAAAGGCTTGGAAATCATGACATGAGGGGTAACACCTGGAGAGAGAGAAACAAGAGGCATGGCAAGATCAAGACATGGACAAGATTGGTTGACAAGACTTGCTCATTAAGAGAATGAGCGTGCTCAGCTTAAGTACCAATTAAGTATGCAGTTTGGAAGCAAGCATGAATGTTAAGAACAGAAAAGCACAGCAAGATCTTGAAATAGCAAAGCAGGAATCATGACAATAAACTCCCTGTCTAAATTAGTAATATTAGTAATGTGCCTATCTAAGAATTACACCACCCAGTGAGTGTTAGTAAATGTTAGTAACTTAAAAACAGTTAATTGCCAATTAAGCTTAGACAGCCCCGAATCAGCACAGCACAGAAGGAAGGGAGAAACCACAAAGCCAACCAGAGCTCAGAAATGTGCAGCAACGAAGGCACGGGGCGGAACGCAGACAAGCGGTGGAGTGGCATGGCAGACCTGGCATGAACAAAAACATGGACAAGGAACATGAATAATGAAATGCAAGAACCTGATACAAGAAACTGTTAAAACTGTGACTGTGAACCTGAACATGAACTATGATACATGAAACTATGAACTATGAAATCTAGAACATGAAACTGTTAAAACCATGACATGAACTATGAACATGAACTATGAAACCATGAAACTTGAACTATGGAACATGAAACTGTTAAAACCATAAACAATACTGCCAGAACCCTGGAACACAACATAAATGTTCAAACCCAAGCAACCTTTGTAGCTCTTTGCTATCTTTTGGGTCTGGCTAATCCAGTACGGTCTGTACCCTCTGGCGATCCATCTCCAGAGCTCTCTTTGACAACACAAACCCCAGGAAAGACTATTGAGTATATTATGGCACATGAAAACAGTAGATTAACTGTATATAAGGATAGATGGAAGGCTCTTAGAGTGGCGAAAGGATGGGAATGAGAATAAGACCAGACAATGTATATGAGTCAATTAATGTATGATGAATCTACAACTCCAGTTCCAAAAAGGTCAGGATGCTGTGCTAATTGTGAAAAAAAACCCAAGATGCAATGATGTTCAAACCTCATAAACCCACTTTTTATTCACAATAGAAAACAGATAACATATCAGATGTTGAAAGTGAGACATTTTACTATTTCCTGAAAAACATTAGCTCATTTTGAATTTGATGGCAGCAACACATCTCAAAGAAGTTGCGAGATGGGCAAAAAAAGGCTGGAAAAGTAAGTGGTACTACAAGTAATATAAAAACAGCTGGAGGAGCATATTGCATCTTATTAGGTTAATTGGTAACAGGTCAGTAACATGACTGGAGCAGAGTCTCAGAGGTAAAGATGGACATAAAAGCACCAATCTGCAAAAAAATGCATCTAAATACTGTGGAACAATTTCAGAAAAATGTTCCTTAATGTAAAATTGCAAAGACTTTGAATTTACAATACATCATATCATCAAAAGATTCAGAGAATCTGGAGAAATCTCTGTGCGCAAGGGACAAGTCTGAAGGTTAATATTGGATGCTCGTGATCTTTGGGCCCTCAAACGGCACTGGATTAAAAACAGGCATGATTCTGCACTGGAATTTATTGCAACGGCTCAGGAACACTTCCAGAAAACATTGGATCTCATTCATGAAATGTGAGCAGAACGAATTTTCGTGCAATCTGTTTGCAGACGGAAATTTACATGCATCTCCGCATTCATCAAGATTTTAGTAGCTCCTATCTTTTCATAGCTACTAACAAAATCTACACATGCTGCTGACTATGCGTAGTGCTTGTGTAAATTTAAGAATGCACATAAATAATGCTTGTCACTATTGGAAATTACAATTTTAATTCATATTGCACCATGTTATGTACACAATACGCAGATGCCTTTGAAACACGTGATAAATCCTAAACATGACAAACGATTAAAAATATACCTCATATAATTAAATCAGTTGGCAATTGGAAGATTTAAGATCCAGATTAGGTTCCTGATCGTGAATTATCTATGTGAATCGACTCAATAAATTACATGTTCTTTCTACAGGTTGAGTGATGATAATAAAAAAATAAAAGCGGAGGCGTGTCGCTGTCTCCGTCAGGGATAATTCCTGACAGAGAGGTCTCCTCAATTACGCCAGGGATACACTCGTCTGCAGTTGATAGTTGTGACTGTGAACCTCCTTATATGGTGGTTATTGGCAATTCATGGGCGGGGATTTATGCTAATGGATGATTACCGGGAGCGCACTGTGACTTTACGATGGATTGGCGTTCATGATCCCACACAAGTGTTTATGATTAAATCTGAGTTTCCCGCGGTGTTCATGAATCCGGAGCAGGTTTTTACTAGCGTGGGCTTTTATGTGCAAATCTATGCACAAATTTGCTAACGTTTCATGAATGAGACCCAATGTCTGTAAACACAGTTCGCTGTGCAATCTGAAAATGCAAGCTAAAAGTGTATTGTGCAAAGAAGAAGCCATATGTGCACACGATCCAGAAATGCTGCTAAATTTCTAATTGCTAATTTCTGGGCCAAAATTAATTTAAAATGGACTGAGGCAGAATGGAAAACTGTTCTGTGGTCAGATGAATCAAAACTTGAAATTCTTTATAGAAACCATGGATGCCGTGTCATGCAGTCTAAAGAGAAAAGGGACCATCCAGTTTGTTATCAGCGCACAGTTCAAAAGCCTACATCTCTGTTGGTATCCTGTTGCATTAGTGCCTATGGCGTGGGGAGCTCACACATGTGGAAAGGCATTATTGATGTTGAAAAGAATATGGAGGTTTTACAACAATATATGCTCCCGTCCAGACAACGTCTCTTTCAGGGAAGGCCTTGCATATTTCTGCAAAACAATGGCAAACCAAAAACTGCATCCATCACAACAGCATGGCTTCGCAGTAGAAGAGTCTGAATGCTGAACTGGCCTACCTGCAGTCCAGACCATTCACTAGTAGAAAACATTTGGCGCTTCATAAAAACGAAAAATCCGGCAAAGAAGACTCAGGAGTGTTCAGCAGCTAGAATCCTACATCTGACAAGAGTGGGACAACATTCCTCTTCCAAAACTTCAGCAATTGGTCTCCTCACTTCCCAGACATTTACAGACTGTTGTTAAAAGAATATGGAATACTAAGCAAAGGAAAACAGCCCTATCCCACCTTTTTTGAGATATGTTGCTGCCATCAAATTCAAAATGAGCTAATATTTTTCGTGAAAGGGTAAAATGTCCCACTTTTGACATCTGATATGTTGTTTATGTTCTATTGTGAAAAAAGTCAGTTTATGAGATTTGCAAATAATTGCATTGATTTTATCTACATTTCATAAAGCATCCCAGGTTTTTTGGAATTGGAGTTGTAAGTTTGTATGAATGTATATATGTTAAAGCATGAGTAAAAAGTATAATGATCTATGTGTGTAAAGGTGGATGTATGCTTATGCATACATATATAATTCTCATTTCAATTAATTTTTGTATATATTTATTTTCTTATTTATGTCACAATTTTAGCTCTATTTTGCTAGTTTTTTCTCTCATTATTAGCAAGCAGGGTCTCAAATAACTGGCTCAATTAAAATGAGAGATCAATGCTTTTTAAATACATTTTCAGAATGCTTTATTGAGTCATTGACCGAATAAGTTCATTACCGTCACACATTTTCAATTGATGATAACTTAAGGGGCTCTAATTTCGTAGACCAGGCGTAGGCGCGGCGCAGGCGCGGCGCATGGGGGGTGCGCCGCGCCAACGGGGTGTGTCCAGGCGTATGTGGCAATTTCGTGCCCGGCGTAGCCTGGCGCAAGTACTCCTCTGTCCCGCCTCTGCCCCTCCTTCCAGCGCAAGTTGGCAAAGAAGGCGACACAGCCGAGTCAAATCTTGCTCACTGGCAAGAGAAACGATGGATAGCGTGTTCCTATTATTACAAACTGTTGCTGCTTTAAATTTTGGGATTAACATGCATGGACAACAATGCAAGATACGTGACACATTTATTTTCAATATGCGATCTTAACTCAGTACGAGATCATAGCAATCAGGCTGTATTCCTTTTCCCCACTGAAGACGATAAAACCGAAGTGACAATAATAGTAGCCTTGTATTAAGCCGCTTGCACACTGGACGCGAAACGAATTTTTCGCTCGACAGATTGCGTCTTGTGCCCGAAAGTCTGACAGGGTTTTAATAAATCTCCGTGTCCGACAGTCTATTATTGCTTCTAATGTCTTCAAATCTGCTGACTCTTGTCGATATTAAACGTGAATGTTTTGATAAGAGGGCTCAGTTCTTTAAGATGAGTACCGAGAATTTCAATCAATGTTTCTGTTTAAGCTCTGCTCAGTAAAGCGAGTCGACACTGGCATGGGACAATGTACAATGCCTCCGTGTCTGACAGCTAAAAAAAAAAAAGAAAAAAAGAGGACGATTAGAACAGATTGATACCGAAATAAAGAATAAAAATATGTATGAAGGACTAGTTAGACTGCAAAAAATGGCAGAAGAACTCAGAATAATAAGAACATATAAAGATTTGGATAATAATAGTGTGAATGCTGACTCATCAGTCACACTAATAACAATCAGTAACCTCAATTCAAAAAAATGAGGGTAAACATCGGGGTAGCTTTTCCCAGGTGGAAAGAGCAAATGAAGGAGAAAGACTTTCAAAGGGACGCTGAAGTTTGCTGCTTTCTTTCCGACCGGTAAGTAAATGTTACAGTCAAAATTACCAGCTTTTTTCATTGCTTGGTTGTGTAACTCCTTATATAGGCAACATAACAGTAGAACATGTGTAGGTAAACATTGTTGTTGGTGAATAGCAGCATAGGTTATGTTTGATGGAATAAGGGTTGCATTTCATCATGCCCACTACCTCCATCAATAGGTTTTTAGGAAAATAGACAACGGTGGTAAATGATGGTCTCATGCCTGCCATCAAGTTTTAATATTATTGTTTGACAGGGGTCTCCAGGCAAATCCAAGATGACAGACTCACATTTGACAGTTGTAGGGAGCAATTTCGATGATTTAGCCACTGAAATTCAGTCAAGAAAATTTCAAGTTTAATTTCCTGTGCTGCTATATGTGGAAATCCATGTTACTGATGACACAGCGGGTTGTTAGGGCACGTGCAGCACGCATTCACGATGTCAATATTCTAAAGCCCCCTCTCAATAATAAAATCCCCCAAAACATATTGGCGCCTCCTTTTAAAATACTACTGGCAAATAAAAAGCCAGAAAAGAGAGGAGATTAGGTACAGAATTCTTTCTATGCAAGAGTTAACTACTCCTGCTTCCTGTACATCTCCCCATTTAAAACTACCAAGGTCGATACTACAATGCACTGTATTGAAGTTTGGCACGCTCAGTTATGGTACGATATTACAATCCCACAATCGCACTATGGCACGGTACCGAACAATCGTACCTTGTGCGAAAGCGGTCTGAGAGTTTGTATTACGTAAAAACAAACACTCAACCGTAGACCACAGGTCAGCGTGGTATTGTGAAGTGGTATTGGATGACGTGATGTCAGAGCTTCTTGGTACATTACGGCTACCGTAGTTGCAACACACCTTTGAAAAAGTGGGACATTAGAGAGCACTATTCATTTGAATGCAAAATACAATTTCACCGCTTGATGGGAGAAATTCCTACACAGTATACCTTTAAAAATCGCAGGAATGGGTTACAGACTTACTTTTTTTAACATGCTCAGAAATAGTGATTTTTCAACTTTTCGTTTCGGCAAAATGAACACTATTGTGGTGTTCAGCATAATTTTCTGAGCACGTCGAAAAAAAAGTAAGTCTGTAACCCCTTCCTGTAATTTTTTATGAATTTTTAAAGAAAAAAAGCGAAATTTGCTAAAAATAAATTAATAAATAGAATAAATAAATAAATAATGTTAAGAATGCTGCTACAGGGATACATATGGAATGAGGAATTATTCGAAATATACTTGCATCAAGACTGGCAGTATGATTTAAATCCATTCAACTTTGCTTACTCTAGTCAGGGGTTCCCAGACTTGGTCCTGGGGCCTCCCTGTGTATGCTGGTTTTTGTTCCACCCTTGATTGCAACTGTAGGATTTTAGCAGGCTGTTAATTTGTCTTATTTAGCTACATTTGAATTTTGGCAGCAATTTATCCTCTTTTGACATTTAGTATTTTGATAGATATGCATACATACAGTGAGGAATAAATTCTGCATATACGAGTAACAACTATACAAAAAGAGGAAAAAAATTTTACCCAATCAAAGGAAAAAATCAATGGGTTCCTAATTGGTGAAACTGTGGGCGCATGGTTGCAAAAACTTACAATTTACTGGACAAGCCAATGATAGTTTTATGTTATGTTTTTGTTATTGATTGCAAGCAAAATATTTTGAGAGAATTCTAATCACCTGTGTTGAGCAACCTGATTTGGTGGTTACGGATTTACTCCGTGCCTGACTTGATCGGTTTAAAAATGTTAAAGTATTACCTGAAATGGCTTGCAACATTGGGGGGAAAACAAAACTATATAGTCAAGGGTCTTTTATTGTTCATGGCACACATGGATATTTCTATTAAAATTTGGCTTAAGACAGCAAATAACTTCTTTAAACACAATATGCACCTAATTTGGACAAATTAAGTGCTTATTAAAATCCTATGATGGCCATTCTGATTGGAACGAAAACCAGCATACACACGGAGGCCCCAGGACCGGGTTTGGGGACCCCTGCTCCAGTCAATATAATTAATCTCCTTTTGTCTACTACTACTCCTAGTACCAACCACTATACGGTATAATGCCTAAAAAACCAACCACAAAATTTGGAACCCTGTTTATACATATATAACAAATTACCGTAACACCTCATTTCAGTACAGTAACAACCTTGTATTTGCTATGGTAATGAATTCAGAGCATCACGGTAATGAATGGCAGTCCCATGTTGCTAACAATAATTAGCATAGCTAACATGACTCGGCAGAAATAATTTTCAGTAACATTTTGGCTCTATAATTGTTACTTTTCCACAGAACATAAAATTATTATCTTCAAAGCTATTTTAAATATACCCTGTTATGGTAATGAACAGTAGTATTGTGCCAAGGGGTGTATATAATTTCAATATTTAACATATCTACCAGAAGAACTTGAAAGATGATCTTACCTGGTAGCCATTTTGCAACTTCTCTTCCACACAATGCATCAGGGGACAAAAAAACTTCATTTGTTGGAATACAGGGATTTTAATGGAGCCAAATATCTCTGTTACGGAAATGAATTGTTCATACTCCAGACACATGTATTTGTCCCAGAAAATAATTATTCACAAATGGTTGGCCCAAAATGGTAACACTGCTAGTTAAAGGGTATTAAACCGACCATTTTTTGTATTTATATGTATCTTAAATTATGGGGATGTATTGTGATAATTTTGGGTTTAAGGTAAAAAATTAAAAGTCCGGACACGTTACGGTTATGAACTTTTAGGTTGAAATGTTGAGTAATCCATCAAATGCAAAGACAACAGTAGTCCTACAATTAGTACATACCACAGATTGATATATAATGCAAAAGTATGATTGTTTTAGTAATTTAGTCTATCAAATCCTTACAGACATGAGAAAATGCAATTTCGAGAGAATCACCCATATATGGGTGTAGGGTTTGGTCATGGGAGTCAAAGGGTCAGTGTGCGGTCTATAGATAAATTATTGTAATTGAATTCATTCAGTTGACCCTCAAATGGGGGGTGGGGTGGTGGAGGGATAAGAAAAAAAACCCAGGAAGAAGACTGTAGTTCAATAAATTTCACAGTATTCTAGCTTCAGATACAGTTGGTTCTGTTATGATTCTGCCTTTTGTGTGTTGTCTCGTGCTTATTTGTGCTTGTGCTTTATTTTCGTATTATATTTCAGCTTTCATTTCTGCTGTCTGACGATCTACTCCCAATCTGCATTCTCCAGTGACTGCCTTCAGCATGCCTGTGTCTCGTTGTCCAATCATGTTTCCTCTTTCAGTTTCGGCTCTGGTATTTCATTCATCGCTTCCACGTGTTTAATTCTGGGTCTCGCGAAACTCTAAGTGAATGCGTTCTCTGATAGGATATAACTAACCCGTACTAACCAGCACGTATTTGAGGGTGATTGTAAATATTTCATCACGTAGTATTAACCTTAATTAATTCATTTGCGAGTGCGTGCGTTTCCTAGCTTTCATGCATTCTGCCTAAGCTGTCTCTGAATAACTGCGTTTAAAACTATGCTTTCCTTTGCTTCTCTTGTGGTGCTTTTTACTCGTCACGTTTAGATTACCTTGATCTAAACTTTCTAGCTTGATTGATGGTCTCAGCGTCTTGTCTCAAGTCATTATTGTTAACCCGGTTCTCGTGTAATTGTTTATTAATCCCATGTGTTTCTGTTTCAGTCGAGATTGCATTTCAAGTCCCCGCCTCCTCTTGTGGCTATTTATGTGGCAGTATTGGAAGCGGTCGTCAGACGGATCCTCATACCGACTCTGTTCTACTTGGTGAAATCTCAGCTCCTCGTGCCTCGAGTTTCTCCTTGTCTGATTCCCGAGTCTTGTTTGCTGCGCCCTTGTCTTGTCTACCCCGTGTTTAAGTCTCCCAGTGTTATCTGTCACTTAGTTAGGTTCAGTTTTTGTTTTCTTAGTTTATCCACACTTGGAGTGAATATTTCTGTTTCCCCCTGCCTTTGGCAGTGTACTTCAGTTCTCCCATTTGTTCAGTGCCTGTGCACGGTGTTTTGTTTCTGGCATGTCTGCCTATTTCCCCTTAGTGTTTTGTGTTTAATAAACACTTCTGGATCCTGTAACTGGTGTTCCTCTGACCTCTCCTTACAGGTTCTCCAGGAACCTTTGGATGACTAACTCCTAGGTTCCGCCCAGAGCGTCTCGGCCGCTGAACAGCTGTGGTGTCAAGCTAAACAGCGCAGATGATGCCAGGCAGGAAGTCACACACGGAAATGGCAGGTAAATCTTCAAAATGAAACACCCTGTGCCGACACAAGATCAAATTTTCAAAATAATACACCCTGTACTGACAGGTAGTGCTGGCAATTTCAACACTCAAGTTCGATCTGTTTCCAACACGTTCAACACTTAAAGTGTTGACACAGGTTTGCCACATTTCGGACTTAAGTCACACAACCAAGTTGCTTCATATACACCGCTGGAATGTTCGATTGCTTGCGGAGATTGTTATTGGCAATGAAATTTGAGAGATGTACTGTTAAACTAAAAAGCACAAAGATGGAAATGACAAACATAAACAGACCAAAATAGAAAGCATTTAACTGTGTACACTACTCACCCATTGTAGAAGTGGAAAAATTATGAAAAAAGCAAAATCTGACCAGGCCAACTGTATCAGCCGGCAGGACGCTTCGCTTCTGTGATGCTCCTGGTGGGATATGTATTTGTGTAGAAGATGGAGCAAAACAGCATTGCTTACATTGCTTTGTAGATGCGTGCCTGGGGGAATCTACGAGGTAATCAGACTTGACTGGTATGATCCTCCAGTGTTTGAGAAGACCAATATATTTTTTTAGATAGACATGGACAAGCTGGGAGTGCATGTCCCAGAGGACATCATTAATGAGGTTCTGAAGCACAGCAAAGGCATTAGCGAGCACAGGCGGGACAGACAACAGGACGCTTATTGCCACCAAATAAGTGGCATTTATAGAACTGTCCTATCGAAGTAAAATCACACTCGAGGTGATGTTGTTGCTGAATATCATCACGGCTGTGATATCTTCGGCACTTGGCCTGCAGCTTCATGCCAATGACTGCATCCAGTAAAGATCTTTAGCCTTGTCCCTAATGAACAGATTTTTCCAGTTTCTCTGAATCTTTTGATGATGTTATGCACTGTCAATAATGAGACTTTCAAAGCCTTTGCAATTTGACGGTGAGGAACATTGTTTTTAAAGTATTCCACAATTTTTTTTCATGCAAGCCCTCACAGGCTGGAGAGCCTCTGGCCGTCTTTACTTCTGAGAGACTCGGCCTATCTAAGACATCACTTTTATAGCCAATCATGTTACACACCTGATGCCAGTTAACTTAATTACTTGCTAAATGTTTTTTCAGCTGATTCGCTTATATATTAATAGCTTTTTCAGCACTTTCTTGCCTGTGTCCCAACTTTTTTGAGACCTGTGGCAGCCAGAAAATTTGAAATGGGCTCATTTTGTGGATAAAAAGGTAAAATGTCTCAGTTTCAACATTTGAAATGTTGTCTATGTTCTATTGTAAATAACATATTGGCTCACATGATCTGGAAATCATTGCATTTTGATTTTATTCACAATTTCGTCACAGCTATTGGGGTTGTAGTTATATCACAAAATAATGATGGTTCTGGGTACACTGCCATCTGTGTGATCAAAGATGACATTCCTGTTGATTGCATGAATCTTATAATGTTGAGAGTGGAATATCCAAATCCCTTCCCATTTTTCGTTGATTTTTTTCATTAATTTTTCAGCAAATTGCCAATCCCCTGACCATCTTTGGTCCTGAACAGATTGGCCTTTCTTGAATGTTGCTTTTGTACCAAATCATGATTACAATCACCGGCTGCCATCGTCTATTTGAAATAATGTCATTATTCAATGTTGTTTTTGGTTACTTCATTACTAGTTCTTAAAAGGGCACTATCATGACATGTGCATGTGAAAATCTTTGCTCCAATCTTTAAATCATTACCCTTTTTGAAGAGATGTGAATGATTTGGGGGATCTTTGAGTATCAAGTGTTATTGTTGCAATCCTAGCACTCTAGAATATTCCAGCTGTTTTGTCATTTTGATTATTATTTTTGAGCCGTTAATTTTCTTTTTGAGTCCTCACATGTTTGTAAACCCTGTTAATAATTTTACATTCTCATTAAGTTCATATGAACAACACTCAGCTAATTGTAGCACCGGATGGAGTGTCAGGGGTACTATAGATTTGCAGTCGTTGCGCGTCCGCGTCCGCATTTCACATGCACGTTGACAGTGGTCAGAGGATTAAGCCTATTGATTTTGGTTAACTTTCGTCGTGCGGTGTTCGGATATTTCCCCTAAGGGACAAAAATTTTCTTATTGGAATGAATGTCAAAAGCTAGAGTTCATGATGTGACTGCTAGAGTGGGAGCTGAGAGCTGACAGGATGAAAAAATACTTTTTAAATTGCTCTAACTTCCATAAATTTCAATCCCTCTTCAGGAAATTTCACAAAAACTTAAGAAAATTTGTTGTTGTCACAGTACTACCCTGCTGAAAAACGTCGGAGAAGCCATTAGGCAACCATTAGGCATTTTCTAATGGTTCCTGGTGGTTTTGTAATGGTTTCTAATGGCTCCTTATGTTTTCCTAATGGTTCGGTTTGTTTTTCTAATGGGATTCTATCATCTCCTACACAAATCTACAGGACTTTAACTGGTCCCTATTAATGGTTGTATCAGGAGTCTAATGGTTCTTACAGAAGTCTTAATGGTTCCTACAGGCATTTCTATACCAGTCACCATACAGTGGTCTAGTGGTCACTACAGGGGTGTAGTGGTCTCTAATGGTTCCTAATATGATGGAGGAACACAGATGTTATAGCCTTCTTTGACGATCACACCTGTTTGATTTCTAGTGGGTCCTTGTGTTGGCTGTACAGTATGTTTGTAGATTGCAGTGGTCAGCGATTTCATTTAATACATTCCAAGATCACCTTTGGCCTTTTGTGATTGAATTTGTGATTAAATCATATTTGGCCTTTAGTGATTAAATCATTGTTCATGACTAATCCATCCAAGAGGGGGGAAAAGAACACAACCTGATTGTTTGATGATTCATGTTCTGAAAAATTTAATGAAAATCACAATCTGGAATAAGTTTTCATGCCCCATATGTCCTGTTCCCAATTCAGATGGGAAATTATCCGAATACATACACAATTACCCATATGTATAGACATGTCTCTGGCGCCCAGTGTTAGGACTCTGCTGTAATTTCTGTTGCAGCAGTAGGTTTCTCAGTATGTTTTTCTAATAGTTTTAGGTCTTAATGGGACCAGTTTTCTCATGGTTTTAGCTCCTAATGGAACCAGTAGCTTTCTAATGATATTACATTCTAATGGAACCAGTAGCTTTCTAATGGTATTAAATTCTAATGGGACCAGTAGGTCTCAAATGGTTTTATATCCTAATGGGACCAGTAGGTTCCTAATGGTTTCTTCTAATGGTTCCTAATGGGGTTCCAATTCCCATTAGACCATTAGAAACCAAATGGTTCCTAATGGTTTTTTTTTCCAATGGTATTCTACTGGATTTTTCAGCAGGGTATAGTTTTTGTCACACAGAAGTACATAGTTTTGCCTCAGGGAACAATCAAAGTACATGAAGAATGTCAAATTTCTCTTTCTTTTCCATTCAAAAATCACGCAAAAATTTTTGAGAGAGATTGCTGTAATTCCAACATTATATCACTCAGAGAAATAAAAAAGACATCCACGCACTCAGCAAAGTCTCATGCCTTGAATGATGTGGTTACATTGGTGGCAGGATAAATGTTTCTTGCGTGAAAAGCAGGAGTTTGAGGTGTGTGCGAGCTTGGATTTGTTTGACTAGGGCTGCGTCCGAATAGTCTTTTTTGCCTAGGAAAGTTCTTAACACCTAAATAAATGATCCAGAAATAATTACGTGGCAGCCATGATAAGTGGATTCAAATTCTTCAAATGTTAAGGAAAGGTGTCTCAGTGCTTCCTAATTTATCACCTTTAGCACAGAGCCATCCTTTTTAAAGAAAGGAGATAACACTATCCCACAATTCTGCAGAGGTGAAATATTTAAAACGGTGACCATTCATCCGACCAATCGCGTAAAGAAACGTATATGATGGGCAGGGGACTCATGATCATGTTGCCGAGTGTAATTGCATTCGGATTCTCTAATTAGCACCAGCGCCATTGTATAAGGGGGAAAGGTGATGATAATTCTAAGGGCCCATAGTCCATTAGGGCCCACAAAACCCACAGTAGCCACTATGACAAAATTATTCCGCATAGATTTACCTAATATTCATGCTAATCCATCAGAGTTTAAACAAAGCCATTAAGACATGCAATAATGATGAAATACATTTCATTAACTCCTTAAAATATGGTTCGATCCATGCTTCGTGCTTGTATTGGAAAATTGTTTGTGCGTTTTTGCTCGCGAAGTCGCGAACTCAGGAAGCAAACAGTATGCACCACCCTTGCGAATATGATGTCAAAAAAAAACCAAAAAAAAACACGCACACAAATCTGGACGCCAGAAAAGAATAGAGAGAGGACAGCAGGAGCGAAGCAGGGGTCCAGAACATTACAAAATTCTTTTCAAAGAAAGGTGAGGGTATTTAACTAGCTTGCTGTGTTAGCTGTTCAGGCTGGCTATCAGGCTGCTAACGTTACATTAATGTAAATTGCGGTCAGCTGAGTAAATAATTGCCTGACAAAAATGCCATTACTCAGTTATTAACAGTATCGTCCACAGAAAAGATCAGTAAGGTTATCATTCGCTAGCCATTATAATATGCCGTCAAAATAAAATCCGGTAGTAGCAGCCAAGGACATGTTCCTCCGTTCTTATTATGAGTGGTTACTGCATACTTAGCTCTCTCTATCTGTAAGTGACTGTACAGGCTAGGTTTGGCTAACGAACTACATGCAGTCAGTGCGGTAACTTAGGTGTAACTTAAATAATCGCTTGACAAGGCTGAGATTATTTTTACCTTAAGTGTTAACTAAAACTAAACTGCTACTTTAATCTGTTGACCTAAGTCTTGTTCACGCAGGGGGTAATTTTCCATAGCTTGCCCCTCTCTTAACAACAGCGAAATGAAGCTGAATGCTTAGAGCTATGGTACTGAGATGCCCATTTAGATTTTTTTATTCCAAGACTCGGTCGGTTAGTACTTCATCAGTTGTTCCATGGAACATAACTTTAAAAGTTTACGAAAGTAATATGAAATGGAACAATTAAAGCTTTATGCGCTTCTACTCCAGAATCAGCTGTGGTCACTTCATCTGAACCGGACCCAGCAATAGACCCTCACCACCAGTAGATGTTTTTGATGGTGAGTGAGTGAGTGAATGTGAATAAGACAACTAATGATTAATTGTTTGCATAATGATACTCTATTTGTTGAGTGGTTAATCGTAAAAAAAGGGAAAATTGGGTGTATTGCATTAGGCACCGTCAAGAACACTGAGAAACTGAAAAATAAAGAATAACATACTGTACATAGTCGTAAAAAAATGGCAATGAAAAGTCTGGGGCGGGGGCCCACACCGACATTCTGTTAGGGGCCCAGAATTCCTAGCAACTGCCCTGATTAGCACGGTTGTCTTCCTAAGCCGTTTGGAATTCCCTTTTACACCTTTCCTTTCCCTTATGAAGTTTGCCATAGTTATAGAAAAGTAGTAAGGAATCAGTAAATAGGCCATAATTTTTAGCTCACCTGACGACGAAGTCAGATGAGCTTATGTCATGGCCTGTGTGTCCGTCGTTCGTCGTCGTTCGTCGTCGTCGTCGTCGTTCGTCGTCGTCGTCGTCGTTAGTCGGAAGCTGAAACTTGACAGGTACCTTCTTACCCATGAGGACACCAAAGTTTGTTCAAGGCGTTCCGATCCGATTTCAAACATGGCCACCATGGCGGCCATATTGAAAATCACATAATTACCCATCTGAAAGCTATTTATGCACATATTCAGCTGAAATTTGCTATGGAGTCAGTAAGAGGCAAGATACATCACATATCAAACGGCTTTTTCCGTATTTCGAATTTTGACCTTGCTTTCACCTTCAACTTTATTCAACCCCTGTGAGTTACATTGAAATCTTTCAAAATCATCTTCTCCGAAACTACTTGGCCAATGAAGGTGAAACTTGACAGGTACCTTCCTGCCTTTGAGGACACTATGTTTTGTTCAAGGCATTCCAATCCGATTTCAGCCATATTAAAAATCACATAATTGGCCATCTGAAAGCTATTATTGCACATATTCAGCTGAAATTTGCTATGTAGGTAGTGAGTAGCAAGATACATCACATATAATACGAGTTTTTCCGTATTTTGAATTTTGACCTTGCTTTGACCTTCAACTTTGTACGACCCCTCTAAGTTACACTGAAACCTTTAAAACTCTTCTTCTCTAGAACTACTTGACCAATGAAGCTGAAACTTGACAAGTATCTTCCCACCCATTAGGGCACTAAATTTGTCTAAGGCGTTTCCCTTGAGTGGTCAGGTGAGCTACAGGGCCCATGGCACTATTTTTTAACTATTTGGACGCAGCCTAAGTGACTCAGCATTTCTCTGTGCGTGGGGAACCAGTCCAGGCATGGCCCTCTGTGATTGGCTGATTTTATATCTAACAGTTCAGCTGAGTACCCATGGAGATGATTTGGTAACAATACGTCCGTGTTCCAAATGTACACTCACCCACTATGTAGGGTATTAAAGGGTTGATTATGTAGGGTTGATTAAAATTAAGCAAACGCTTCCAGATGAATGATTGTCATCCTACCTAATCGGGGAGAACAAGCAGCACCTGTTAAGTGTGGCGTGCTTTCGGAGTGAACCTTTTGTTAATCATGAAAATGACTGAGAACAGGTCAGGACTAATAATTGTTTAAAACGGATGTTTTGTCCACCCCAATTCTCAGTTCTACTGAATTTACTCCATGATTTCATCGCTGTTAGATAGCGTATGAAGAGAAACCTTCAGTTGCCAATTACGATAATTGGAAAATGCGTCAATAAAGAGAAATAATTGAGAACTAACCAGGACTATCCTACTTGTCATAAAGGGACGTGTCTGTGCCGCCCCAATTCCCATTTCTAGCTCCGCCATTGTGCCTAATGCAAGGTTCAATGGCAAACGTTATGCATCTGTTTGCCAGCGTTACATTAAGATATGCTAAACCTCCGAGAAATATTCGCGCACATAACGTTATGGCTCAGCCTGTCGTGCCGTACATAGGCTAATTTACGAACTATAATGAGTGCATGAATACATTAACTGAAGCAAATTTATTTGCATCAAGAAAATTTACTAAGAACTAATGTGGAATCAAATCTCGTACAATTGAAATAAGATTTGTGCTGTTTTGCAATATTTGTGGTCACTAGTTTCCACTGTGTTTTTTTATGTCTTCACTTCGTACGTGCGAGTGTTCACGTTCCGGTCCGACCCTTAACCCGTCTGCGCAGATGTTCATGCTAGCGGACATGGAGCTGCTCTATTTATGCACGCAGTTACACTATTCTCTCACTAGATGGCACACCCGGACCAGTTATTGAATATTCATCAGCGAGCTGACCTTGAACACAGTTCAGAATATTGGGGAGTTCAGTCTCAACCCTGTTTTTTGACATTTGCATGAATTAAACTCCTCAGCTAAGCCTTATGTGCAAACTGCTCATTATACAAACCCAAAACCAGGGAAGTTGGCACGTTGTGGAAATCGTGAATAAAAACAGAATACAATGATTTGCAAATCCTTTTCACCCTATATTCAGTTGAATACACTGCAAAGACAAGTTACTTAATGTTCGAACAGGTAAACTTTGTAATTTTGTGCAAATATTAGCTCATTTGGAAATTGATGCCTGCAACATGTTTCAAAAAAGCTGGCACAAGTGGCAAAAAAGACTGAGAGAGTTGAGGAATGCTCATCAAACACTTATTTGGAACATCCCACAGGTGAACGGGCTAATTGGGAACAGGTGGGTGCCATGATTGGGTATAAAAGCAGCTTCCCTGAAATGCTCAGTCATTCACAAACAAGGATGGGGCGAGGGTCACCACTTAGTGAACAAATGCATGAGCTGATTGTCGAACAGTTTAAAAACAACATTCCTCAATGAGCTATTGCAAGAAATTTAGGGATTTCATCATCTAAGGTCCGTAATGTCGTCAAAAGGTTCAGAGAATCTGGAAAAATCACTGCATGTAAGCGACAAGGCCGAAAACCCACATTAAATGGCCGTAACCTTCGATGCCTCAGGCGGTACTGCATCAAAAACCGACATCAGTGTGTAAAGGACATCACCACATGGGCTCAGGAACACTTCAGAAAACCACTGTCAGTAATTACAGTTCATCGCTACATCTGCAAGTTCAAGTTAAAGCTCTACAATGCAAAGCGAAAGCCATTTATCAACAGCACCCAGAAACGCCGCCAGCTTCGCTGGGCCCAAGCTCATCTAAGATGGACTGATGCAAAGTGGAAAAGTGTTCTGTGGTCTGACGAGTCCACATTTCAAGTTGTTTTTGGAAACTGTGGACGTCGTGTCCTCCGGACCAAAGAGGGAAAGAACCATCCGGACTGTTATAGGCGCAAAGTTCAAAAGCCAGCATCTGTGACGGTATGGGGATGTATTAGTGCCCAAGGCATGGGCATCTTACGCATATGTGAAGGCACCATTAATGCTGAAAGGTACATACAGGTTTTGGAGCAACATATGTTGCCATCCAAGCAACGTCTTTTTCATGGACGCCCCTGCTTATTTCAGCAAGACAATGCTAAGCCACGTTCTGCATGTGTTACAACAGCATGGCTCCGTAGTAAAAGAGTGCGGGTACTAGACTGGCCTGCCTGTAGTCCGGGCCTGTCTCCCATTGAAAATGTGTGGCGCATTATGAAGCGTAAAATACGACAATGGAGATCCCGGACTGTTGAACAACTTAAGCTGTACATCAAGCAAGAATGGGAAAGAATTCCACCTGAAAAGCTTCAAAAATGGGTCTCTTCAGTTCCTAAACGTTAACTGAGTGTCGTTAAAAGGAAAGGCGATGTAACACAGTGGTAAAAAGGCCCCTGTGCCAACTTTTTTGCAATGTGTTGCTGCCTTTAAATTCTAAGTCAATGATTATTTGCAAAAAAAAAAAAAAAGTTTCTCAGTTTGAACATTAAACATATTGTCTTTGCAGTGTATTCAATTTAATATAAGTTGAAATGGATTTGCAAATTATTTTATTCTGTTTTTATCTAGGATTTACATAATGTGCCAACTTCACTGGTTTTGGGTTTTGTACTTTCCCATGCTATCCATCCATCAATCCCAAAAATGCTTTCTTGTGACTGAAAAATCTGTTGTCCTCCGTAGCAACCACTTCATCTATACAGAGCCCATGGTATTCAAATTTGTAGTTCAGAAAGATTGGTTTTCTGAAGGAAAATTTTGGCATAATATTGATACTGATCGTCTTCTATCACTATCATCTATCTTCTATCGTTTCCCTCATGCACAGGTACTTCTGGGCCAGGATGCGGACCCGCGACGACTGCAAATCCATAGTACCCCAGACACTCCGTCTGGGGCTACAATAATGTCTTTTTGTGAGGAAAAAGTCACTATCTAGTTAGAATTTTTATAATTACACAGTTTTGACTTGATACCACAATGGCAAAGAGAGTAATGCTCAATATTTTTTTCTTTACATGGGCATCTCTGCTTTGTCCTGTTATATTTGTCAAGCAAGTGCTCTCACACATTCTAGAGATATGAGTTCCCTACGGTAATAATATATTTGTTAGTTTTAGTTTTGCAGGAACTTACGCTAAAACACTAAATTGTTGCGCCAATGAAAAGAACTTAACCTGAGTTACCTCTGCTGGTACAGTCTTCTCATTTGTCAATATTTGTTTGAAGTAAAACTGTATGATTGTCTTATTATAGAGCAAAATATGGAAAGCAAAACACTTTCAGAATTCTTTCAATCACAAAGTTCAAAATATCTATGAGATTTTCCGGGTATGTTTATGACCTCTCCAAATCTTCGCATATCATTTAAATGCACGCATGTGCGTTTTGTAGCAGAGCTCTTTAATGTGCCTTCATCCCAAATTTTTTTTGGAATATGGTACAGGCCTGAATGGCGGGAATGGATGGATACTTAGAAATAAAATTTAATGGGACAAAAAATTAAATGTATTGTCTTATACTGTCTGCAATGAATTTCAAGGCAAATAACACCATTGATGGTCGCAGAAAGTTAACAAGAGGAAGGTTAAATTGAAGTCAAGGGGTATACTGATGAAAAAGGCCCAGGGGCCCACACCAAAAAATATTAAAAACAATATTTTCATGGATAAGGAAGCCTAACAATATAACCAAGATAAGAAAAACAAATTGAAGGAAAAAAATGTTTTAAGTGTATTTTACAGCTGATTTAAAACACGAGTCAAAACTGACCCTAACACCATAGATGGTAGCAGAAACTAACACAAGACGAAGGTTAAAAGAATTGAGGCTATTCTTTAATGGCCTCCCCATTTACCAGGTCTGCAGTAAATCCATAGTACACATATAGGATATCGAAAGGGGAGATTTACAGCATTTTCATGCTGTAATGAAATCTGTCACGAATGACCAGAATCTTTTAAAAATGTCTCCAACATCTTGATGAAACCATGCCACAGAAAATGGAGACTGTTTCCAGAATAAAGTGAGGCCCAATCCAGTATTAGTATGAGGTTCCTAATAAAATGTTTGGAAATGGAATATTCCAGCATTTTTTGCATAATAATTATTGTAAAGCTACATGGAAATAAGCACTACGCTCAATTTAGAGTTTGAGATTGAAACACTCTATCTATGTGACTGACTTTAGACAATTGTAACTCACCCAGGAAAAAGCTAGCAGAACCAATAGTTACTCGTGCAGGATTCTTGCATAAGCTCAATATTTAGGACCTGTTTGAAAAAATAAAAAATAAAGTAAAAAAATAGAATCTACATATATATATATATTTTGTGATATATATACATATATATATATATATATATATATATATATATATAAATATATATTGTTCCTATGTCTAAATACCATCCATTTTCTATGCCCGCTTATTCCTCACTAGGGTCACGGGGCGAGCTGGAGCCTATCCCAGCTGACTACGGGCAAATGCAGGGACCCATCCTGAACAGCTTGCCAATCCATTGCAGGGCGCACACACCATTCACAGACCATTAACTCTCACACTCATACCTATGGGCAATTTAATGTCTCCAATTAGCCTAATGGGCTAGACTGTTGGAGGAAACTGGAGTACCCGGAGAAAACCCACGCGAACACGCAAACTCCACACAGAAAGCCCCCAGGCTGGATTCAAACCCGCGACCTTCTTGCTGTGAGGCAGCAATGCTAGCCACTGTGACACCGTGCCACCTGTCTAAATACCTTTGCATTTTATTTTAGGTGAAAAAAAGCCATGAAAAATTTGAGAAATATAAATAAGGTGGGGTCCATAAGTAATGCAATTGACTAAAATTGGTGTAAAATATGAATTATTCCTTACAGTATGTACTTCAGTTTTGGCGTGTAGGAAGTGAGCCTTAGGGCTTACAGCTGTTTTTACAGCATGTTGCAGTCTGAATATTGAAAGACCTCAATGTACTGTTTATTTGAAAACACAGCTGCTGAGGGCTTGAGAAAGGGCTCGAGAAATGTGATTCTGGAGAATTTCACAGGGTGGCCCTTGAGTCTTTTCTAGAAAAATAGATGAATCAATGTTAGTAAACGCAGGTGACACATAACTAAAGGCCAATGGACAGAGATGCAGTGCTGTATTCTTCAGCTTTTGCTGTGGAAAGCCCAGTCTCAATGGAATG
The DNA here is from genome assembly GCA_029721435.1 of Gymnothorax reevesii. Lineage (NCBI taxonomy): Eukaryota > Metazoa > Chordata > Actinopteri > Anguilliformes > Muraenidae > Gymnothorax > Gymnothorax reevesii. Next base: position 41,095,951 of record CM056575.1, on the reverse strand, counting down.
CTTAGCGATACAGTGCTAGGCCATTAATTTGTGCAGTCATTCAGCAGCTGTTCAAAAGGTCTCCCTCTTGGCCTCTTTACATGCTGTGACTCTGGACAATGTGTCTTCGACCTTAGAAAAATATTTCATAGAAATGCGCACTTCTGGAGTAGCCCGGAGTCAAACCGGCATATTTCCTTCTCTCAAGGGGCCACAATAACAAAATTTCCTTGAATAAGTTTGAATATGAGTCTTACAATGTGGTCTGCCGAGCGTGAAAGTAAGATATTTAAACAGATATTCTGTACATCGGGGGTTCTCGACACAGTCCTGTGGGGCTTTTGTGAATGCTGGTTTTCATTGCAACCACAATTTATCAAGCCCAGATGGTCAAGCTCAGTCAGAACAAAAACCAGAAACAGCACTTGGAGCTCCAGGAGCAGGTTTACCTACCCTGAGTTTAAAGGTGGGGGGCAGCTTGTACATCTTTCATTAGGTTTGACTTCATCAAGCTATCTTGAAATAGCAGTCTGTGTTTTAGATCTTATTTTGCAGGCTAGCAGTCCTACTGGGATTCTGATCGGGATTGAATTATTCAAAAATAGTTAATAACATTTCTGCATAAATGCATTCTTGTGGGTATCCGATAATTCATTTTTATCTATACAATTTTTGAAGTGGAAACTTGAAAATCAAAGAGTGTGTTCACATTATATCTTCTGGAATAAAGAATATTTTGTGTAATCTTGCGTAGTTGCAGAATAAGTTTATTGGTCGAACAAACTCCATGAGTCAACAGCATGCTGGCACCGTTTACACTGAGCAGCAGTCTCTCTATTATCAAGAGTGCCAGACCAGTGTTGAAATTCTGCTGGGTGCTTCTGTGACTTACCCGAGGTTACCCAAAGTCATTCCTGGGGTCCAGAGGGCAATGTCCTTCATCACCCTCTGTGACACCTCATCTTTTTTTTTCATCACCATTTTTCCCATTGACTAATTTTGTAAAATGTTATTAATAGGAAAAAAAATAATCCCCTGCCGCATTGTCCTAATTTCCTCTGAAGCATGAAATTAAGTTGTTGCTAATACATCCCCGTTTTACTTTTAAAGCGGCTTGTACTGACGGCTAAAGTCTCAGCAGGGCTGTCAGGCATTTGTACCGTGGCAAAGCCAATGGCAATGAGACCAAGCAAACTACCTACCGGGCTGGAGCATTCCGATTGCTAATTTTTCACCTTGCGCCTGACCAAGAAATTGCTTGAAATCCACCATCACTGGGCCTGTGCCAGTTTGGTGATAGTTATTATGTCTCCCTCTTCCTGGGGGGGGAGACATATTGCTTTTGCCTGGATTCCGGTTGACGTTGACGTCGGAGTCGGCGTTCCCATTTGTTTCCGGAGCATAACTCTGAAACTGCTCGACCAATTCTCACCAAATTTGCTATAGTGTCTCTCCATAACATGTAGATGTGCCTTTTGAGGATTTGAACTGCTTTTGAATTTTATTTTTTCTGTTTCCATGGCAACAATTTGGACTTAGGCATATTAAAGGGTGGGACTCGTTTCCGAACCATAACTCTAAAATGTGAAATGGAGGAAGGGGGAGACATCTGTTTTTACGTGTAAAAACCATTCTAGTTTCATCTCCCTTCCTCTCCTCCACGACCCGAAAATCAGACATGTTTCCCCCACCTGACTGCGGACTGGAATTGAGAAAGCCAATGCAAAATTCCTCCAAGATGTCTCCTCCAAATAAAATGATTTTTTTGTATCTTTGCATGACATTATTGTGTCTACCCCCACATGATTTTAAATCCCAACCCACCAAAGCCCATTATTTCAATGGTTTCCAAACTTGGGATACCCTGGGTCCTGGGATACCCCTGTGTTTTTGTTCCAGCCACAGTTGGAGGCTAGTAATTTTAACAAACACTACATTTTTCTTGATTAGTTGCTTTGATATTCAGAAGGATTGTCTTCTTAATCGACACTATGCAAGAAATTGCATAAAAAAGTGGTACACAAAAGATTGAAATGCATTGAAAAAAGTGATTATGGGTTGCTATTTATGGAAAAAGGGGAATTCTATTTAATCTTAATAAATGAAAGAGTTTCTGGGCATTCAGAAAACACAAACAAACTGGCGAAAAACTAAAAATTCTGCTGTGGAAACTTCAGATAATTAGATATTACAATTTGATGCTATATTTTCACTTTGATTCAAAGTGTACGTTTTTTCCAGGGTCATTTTTCTCTCTGAAACGTCAATAGGTTTACCTCCTTACCATTTACTTTATCTTTGAATTGATTGTTATTTACCAGATGAGTATAATGGGTGGCCTGGTATGCGGTCTTTCACCAATTAGCAACATATTGATTCAGCTTCAGTATTGCTCAGTTAGAAATGATTTGCATCTTTTACCTGCAACACTATCGTAAGAGTTTGCAGTGTAGCCAAATAAGCATTTTGCATTCGCAGACATATTTTAAATGTTACGTATGGGTATTTCTGCCAATGTGATCAAGTTTGAGTAATCCCACATGAAAAGCACCTTGCAAAGAAAAAGACTAGGTGCACCTATTAAATGGCTGGGCCGCCTCTTCTTGGCTCGCCGACCAATCACTCTACTTCTTCCCTGCGGGCCAGCCAAACTTTGAACTTGATCAGTCAGTCAGTCAGTCATGCAGTAACTCAGACAGTGACATTTGCGTTAATAAGGGTTGGGCCGCTGCTCGGCCCAGCCCAAAAATGAGTAAATTGTAATAATAATTGAATTGCTAGCGCGGCCGAATTAAAACCCGCATACACAGGGGTTCTCCAGGAGTGAGTTTGGGAACCACTTCATTAATTATTTGAAACTCTGGAGGCTAATCCCAGGGCTGAGGACAGCTTTCTAGGCCACAAATGTAAGTTCAAGCCTATACCTATTTTTTTACACCTCTTTATCCTTGTTTGTTCCAAGTAGCTAGCCCGCTTGTCAATGGAATACAACTATACTCAACACTGTCATTCGCCTCGGCCAATTTCAATGCACACATTTTGCAGTTTGCCATGACATGACATGGATGTGGTTGGCTGCCCGTGTTACTGATGCAGTGGAAGCTGTGATTGGGCCACTTCATCATTACAGGATGTTGAATATGGATGACAGCAAAGGAAACACAACTGTCCATTTCTCATTTCCCTTGTGTGCTCCCTCTTGCCTCCTCCTATCCTCCACCGCATGCTTCCTGTCAGATGAGAGGAGGTAACAATGAAAAAAGGAGAGGCATTGCGAATGCCACCATTTCGGAGATTCCAGCCTGTTTAATAAGTTTGGAAAGGGGAATTATATCTCCATTTTCTCGTTTTATTTTCTCACCTCATTCCTCATAAGCTCTGGGAGACATGCGCTCCAGATACAGTGGATTAGCCTATGGCTACTTTTTTCAGGCAAAATCTACCAAGCCAGGGTGTCCATTCTAGTAAGAAAACAATTGGTGTTTCTGTTTCAGCCCAGCACAAAGACACCTAATTTTATTTGCACAAGGTATTCCCACATGGAAAGAACCTATATAAACAAATATGTTTTAATATAGGGCCACATATAGTGTTGCGTATGAGTATTTTATATACAGCATTATGTTTCATTTGTAAATGGAGATTTGTTACATACTGTTTTTGCTGCCTTGCTGGTCAGCTATTTATTTTGTTCTTCAGCATCCTCTGGTGGTGTGTTTGTAGCAAAACATCTGATGTAATATCACTTCTATGCAATGGACTAGAGCTTTCTAGATTCGCTTCTGGCAGCTTCCTGCCTGGAGGGGACGGGATTACCCAGGAATCCTGTAGATCTTTCCAGAATGTTGCTAGTCTATATAAATGCTGTGATTTTGGTCACCAAGAGCGGAGCAGAGCAGAGTTTTTGTTTTGACAACAGAGTCACATAGTGGCACTAGAGTATTATAGGATAACAGTGGATTTTTTTGAAGAACTTTTTTTTTCAGTGAAGAATAAATTTGTTTATGTTGTCATTGCTGGTTTTCTTTGTTGTGATTTTTTTTAAGTCATAACAATAGGTTTCACATATATGCACATACATAAAATTGGCCATTTTCATATATTATAGGTACATATAATGCATGATAACGGGCAATTAAAATAGCCACGGTTTTTTGATTTCTTTGGCATTTCCAATCTCCCCCGAATATGGGGTATGCAATTAGAGAACTACATGCAAGTTTTACATTCATTTGCACATGTGGCTCCTGTTGAAAAGTCACTAGAGGGCACACGGCCGGTATACGTTAGCAAATACATTCAATATACACCAGGGAAATAATTTCCCCTCTTCTGAATGAGAGCTAAGAATAACTAAGTTCAATTGACCTCAGAATCATATCTATGGGTGCCCGTCTAGCCAAAAGGACGAGCCTAGAGGAACTCTAATCTACATAACCCTTCCTAGCAGGCCCTTCTAAATTTGCATCCCTGTGACCCATTGGCCGATTCCGCGCTACTTCTGAAAAGAGCTGCCGACCACTGCTGGTTTATACAAGGCGGGGATTAAAACCTTAATGTTTATATAGGTTCTTTCTGTGTGGGAATTTAAGAGTCCTGGTTATTTCATCCGTTTAGGAAAAAGTCTGGGACCTTTAGTTGCTATTCAAGCATCTCAGACAAGTGTTTGTTCATTAAAAGTGTGAACAGAAATGTGGACTTTTTCTTCAAATTCATTAACCACAGTGAAATGCTCATAGATGTGGGGATGAAAATGACTTTTGAAAGGCATTTTTACTTGAATGCATGTTCTTCTGTGTACTTTTATTTTATTTTTGTTTTATTTTGCTACATTTAGACTAAGGACCTCTGAGCCATAGTCATCTAGAAACTGCATTACAGACAAGATAGAAAACATTGCATTTGGTGGATGTAACAATGTAGTGTATAACCTTTCAGTGGATGTTTATGAGCTGTAATGATGTGAATCCAATTTTATCAAATGTAGTGAATCTGGCAGTGACTTAAACTTGAAAAAATGCTTACTGGATGAAATAAACAAAATCAAACCATTTTGTTTTTATACATGTCCTTCTCTTCCACAATACACAACTCAATCTTCATAGAATGGAAATAAGTATGGTCGAGAAAGAATTGATTACCTAGTTATTGTTAATGTTTCAGGAAAAAAATATAACAAATAGTATTAGATAGTTGTGTTGATAGCTTTTTGCCTCCTCTCACTTGTAATAGTCAATAATGACTGGTTTACACAACACATGCCGTTGTCACATGTCAACATGTATTTAGGATCAAATGTGATGCCAATTTCACGTGTTTACATGCAATTAATAAGTTATTGCATGAAATTCTTGTTATTTCTGTAAGGGACTCTGGACTATTATGCAGATATTACCTTGAGAATAAAAATATGAGCAAGGCATCATGTATGACAGTTAAAAAAGTGAGATATGAGCTATACAATAGGTATGACAAACAGAACCTGCCATTGGGTATACGAGCTATATACGAGACACATACCTTGTATGTACATATAGGGCCTATATGTGGATATAGAGAAGCGATATAGGAGACCTATATGCCTCTATAAGCACACATACCTACCTGAATTTGGCCTATATGTGGCATATAGGTTGCATATATGTGCATATATACTGAACAACAAAAGAAACGCAAATTTATTAAAGGCAGACTGGAAAATAAGTTTGCGCGTAATTGTTTTAGAAAAGCAAACTTATTACTAGCTTGTGCACATTTACACTGGTTTCATGAAACTTTTCTTTATTTTGCAGTCACTTTGACGGAGTAACCATAAGAGTACATTGACTAACTAGCTAACTTGCGTTTCTTATGTTGCTCAGTATATATTCATATAGATTCTGTTCATGTAGGTTGACCCCATAAACTCTAAATTTGCCCTGAAGTTTTCCTGTTAATGGGATACCAGTCAGGAAAAGCATTCTTTTTATATTGTAGGACAATTCGAAATATAAATCCTGTATCTGCTGGTTGCAGGGCTTCACTTAAAACACCATCACACTTATACTGAGATCTATTCAAACCCAGTATGTCGTGTTCTTTTGGTCACAGCATTACATCAAATGGAAGAAAAATCTACATCTTGAGGGCCATTTTATACATTTCCTTGTAATTCAGCAGGACTTATTTGGGATTATTGGAAACCTTGGGATCTCCATTACAATTTAAAATAGTCCTGAATTTTCACAGGTTTGAATACAGCAGCTGTATTTGACAGACCAATACCCGGGTGCATGGTTTTAATGAGGGGGTTAATTTAATGCCAAAACTAGAGGCACTTGTAGAGTGCAAACCTCCGTCAAGGCAGCACAATCCAAATGTGCATGAGTGGGAGCAAAGCTGAGTTATTGTGCGATAGGATTTCAAGATGGCTGCCATGGCAGCCATATTGTTTCACTGATCGCGGTCAAAATCAATGGGGTCCATCCTTGATGTAATAGCAATCCACCTACAAAATTTCAGACAAATCTGTGCATTAGTTTTTGAATTATATAGTTCACAAACAGACAAACAAACAAATGGGCGAAAACATAACCTCTGCCCTAACTTCGTTGGCTGAGGTAATAAGGCTGCACTCAAATACAACTGCATTATATGAGATTGAACATGCCTGCACTGGGTTGTCACCAAAGTTTCTCTCACGGAGTGCAGGAAGTGCTCATCCTGAATAAGAAGAGTTTTTTTCTATTCTTACCACCAAAATTTTCAAGATGCCCTTTATAATCTTCAATTTGTGAATTAAAAATCCTCAGCCAAACAAAAAATGTACTTGGTAGCACAACTGAGAATTAATGATGACAAGAGGAGGCTGGATAGATAAAGATCGTGGAGAGCTGTGAAAATTGGCTCAGCCATGCAACTTTGCTTTCAGTGCCGGTCAATTCTCACTAGGCAATCATCATCTGAGAAACAATATAACAAGACTGTCGCTTGCCAATCCGAGAAATCTGAGCGCGTGCATTTTTCCTGAGTAAGCACTCCAAAGGATAATCATTAGCTTCATATTTCAGTGAAGCCACCATAATAACTTGCAAAGGATAGACAAGATTCATTTTGACAACTTGTTAATTTTAATTATATTCTTTAGGAGGAATAAAAGAGCCTGCCCTGAATCTTCAAGGATGTAATTTGCCTTTGCAAGTGAATTACTTCCCAACACTTCGCTATATTACATTATAAAACAGTGTTAATTTAACTGTGAACATTTTGGAGTCATATATGGATGCAACATAGAGTTGCTTCAGTGATGAGCATTTCAGTGTGTACTGTAGTAGCATACTGCGCTCTTACTGTTGCGTTCGCCATGAAAAGCCCTGCAGATATGAAATACATTTGAGTAATTATGTGGCTGGAGATTTTCCTGGCTGCACCAGTGACCCTCCCTTGCGGTGTAAGGGCTGAGAGTGCCGTCATTTAGAGAGATGAGAGTGTGGCTGGCAGGAGGAGTGACTGGCATGCTGAATCTAATGGACTCTGCGTACTGCAGATCCATCAGGGGACGTCAATGACTCTCACTTCATTACAAAGCTGCAAAGAGGGACCATTGTATGTGTGTTTGTATAGAGAGAGAGAGAGAGAGAGAGAGAGAGTTATGGAGAAATGGAGAACAAGAGCAATGGGGACGTTTTTTTTTTAATAGGGTGGATAGGAAGATATGTTTTTGGAAGGTGGAGAGATAAAGAGGGAGAGCAAAAGAGAAGTATGTGTGCTTGTGTCGGGTGGCGAGAGGGAGAGGGTTGTGTAGGAGAGAGAGGGATAGAGACATAGAAACAGAGCAGGAGCAAAAGGGACGTGTGTGTTTTTTATAGTGGGGAAAAAATAGAGAATGACAGACATATGGACTGAAAAATAGACAGAAAAGCCTATAAAATGTGTTTATGTAGAGTGGGGAGAAAGAGAGAGAGAGCGAGAGGTTTGTGTGTTTGTGCGGGGTGGAGAGATAGATAGAGGGAGAGAGGCGTGTGTTTGGGTAGGGTAGAAAGAGAGAGAGAGAGACAGAGAGAGAGAGAGAGGTGTTTGTAAAGGGAGGAAAACAGAGGGAAAATGACATACAAAGAAAGAGACAGGGGGACCTGTGTGTTTGTGAAGAGGAGAGAGGGAGAGACATAATGACCGACAGAGATATAGAAAGAGAGACCATGGAAGACCCTGAGAGAGATTCAGGTAGGTATAGGGGAGCGTGAATCACTCACAGAATACTTTTAAACTCTTATCACCTTTTTGAAGTATATTACTTCCTGGCTTACCTCGATGAAGGTCGTTTAGAGCCTGCTGTGGTGCTATGCATGATATATTGCCTTTAGCTCATCACAATGTTAACAAAAGGTGATCCAAAAATAGAGGGGGATGGTGTGGACTCTTTTCTGGAAGTGATAAAATTTGGACAAATAAACTGCCAAAAATAGACTCACTTAGCAAGTGAGGACGCACAGGACAAAGACTTTTTTTTACAATGATGAAGGAGGAGGGATGCGAATTAGACATTTTTTACACTCAAACATACACAAAATATTTTATATAAATGAAATAGTTATACAATAAAGTTATTGAGCATGAAGCCCTAACACTTGGTAGAACACAAGTAAACAGACACAAAATTTTACATCTTTTTCACCTTACTCAACCTTGTCACAGACATTTGCAGTTTAAGTAAAACGGCCAGAAACCAGCATTTGGTTGTTACATGTTTCGGATTTTATTTAAAAAAAGTCATTCATTTTTTACAGACTTGTTGATTACCATATTTATTACTATATATTTTTGTTTGTCACGGGATGCTGGGAGCACAGTATATCTTTAAGAGGAAGACTATTGCTAGAAGCTAAATAAGTTTGTGGTTTAAAAAAAAAGTTTAGCCAAATAAAATTTAGAAAACATTTAAATACAAATACAAGCCCAGAAGATAATGGAAATTAACAAAAAATGACTAGCCTATAACATTGAGCAAAGGTGTTTCAGAACTAAAACAAACAATGAAAAGCCCCTGATGAAAATAATACAAATTATAAATATACATTACATCCACATATGCAATTTACAAAGATTAAAAAAGAGAGAAGATGCTTCACAGTTTTTGTCCTTGCCTTCATGCAGGCTCACAATGTGGTGGACACCAGTGATAACTCATCTGGATAAATGTCTAACAGGGCCATAGACATTTCCCATACCTCGGCAGACTCATTTTTACTTGTGTTAATGGTGAACTCAACCCAAAACATGATTTGGGCTCATTCCAGTGAATTTTTTGATGAAATAAACTCCAGTCAGTTTTGTAAACCGTCCTTTCTATCCATTGTAAGAGTCATTGTTAGTTGCTATGTGTCAGCCCGTTAACAGCTTTCACGCGACCAGATAGCCTCCAGTAGCCATGTCATCATTTTTGTCTTTAAAAACATTATTCTGGCATTCAAAGGGAATCACATAAAAAATGTTATTTGCGCATGCAAAGTCAGTTATTTGCCCATCAGGTGTTTACTATCCCCTTTATAATAATTTTCAAAAGTACTAAAAGCTGTCCAGGGACAGTAAGTTTCACCGCCCAGGGACGCAGCTTGAGCTTGATCCGGATTCACATTGGCGTGACTAAAGTTCCACCTCAAGCTCAGGCTGCGTACTTTTGAAACTTGTTTTGAAGGACCTGTTAAACACCAACCAGGCAAATGACTGACCTTGGAACAAATATGGCTTGTTATGTGATTCATTTGCTTTGACTGTCAAAGTGATGTTTTTAAAGACAAAAGGGAGGACATGGCTACTGGAGGCTGTCTGGTTGCTTGAAAGCTGCTAAAAAGGTGACACATAATAGCCTATGACAGGATCAATGGTGTTAAATCACTGCCATGGAGAGCCAAATGTATGCAGGTTTTCTATTTTACTTTGGACTATACAAGATGATTTCACTGATTAGCACACTTTGAACCACTGAAGAGGCTGGATTAATCAGTGAAATCAGCCAGTTTACTCTGTGGTTGGAAGGAAAACCGTGCTCACACTTAGACCTCCAAGGCACACGATTGAACTCTACCGCTCTAGATAGTTTTGCAAATAGTCCTGTCTGTCTGGAGGGGGTTAATTCTTTAAAAATATATCAGGAACAAGCCCAAATCATGTTTTGAGTGGAGTGCCATTATTCCTGTTTGGTGAGACCAATAGTCACCCCCCACCTCCATGTACAATTTGGTGACATGTTTAGTTCCGCAGTGCAGTTGGGCACGTGAGGTAATACACTGTGAATCAAGGCAATTGGATCATGCTCCTCACAGACCTCAGGCAAAATAGAATAGAATGCAGTAAAAAAAAAAAATTAAAAAAAAAACCTCTGCTTAGACATTTCCGTTCATGTTCAACTCACATTGCTTTAGCATCCAGCATTGCATTGCCACTGCTGTCCACCACAAATAATCTACGGATAGTACAGTTGCTTATATTTACAGTAGATAATATACATGAAAATTGGAGAATTGTAGGCCTACATCTGGCAAAGCAGAACGTCAAGAGCATCAAACAAAAATCAGTATTATGAAAAATAGAACGGCATGAAGAGTTTGAGGCCCACAACAAACAACAAGGACTTGCATTGCCTTGTCCGTTTGGGACTGTGCTGCATCCTACAATTTGCATTATCCAGGCAAGCAAATCTTTTCAACCTGAGTGAAAAACTATATGTCTACCTTTGAATTCATTATCTGCATCTCCCTCTTGCCACATCAATCAATGCAATTTCTTTCCTTTCTCCATTCACATATTTTTCTGCAAATTTATCTTCTGTGGCTTCAGTCATGAATGAGTAAGAAAAAAAAAAAACAACAAAGTGAAGCAGGAGTAAAGACAGCTTGAAAGAGCTTATTTGCTTGCATTTGATTGAATAGCGGAGTGAAGGGGATTAGCATATGAGCAAATGAAGGCAAATGTGGCGTGAATGACGTAAGTTAGGCTTTATGCCTCATATTTAGCCAGCCCCGCTGCTTCAGTCTTTGTCAGAAGCAAAGCGGCTTTTTCAGTGGGATGCATGACATGACTCATATGTAAGTGGGGAAGTGCAGTGAGATTCAGCTCTTGAATCATGCCAATTTCACACTTTTTTCTGTGAAAAAGCCAATATTGTTCACTTTAGATAACTCTCTGTGGGAAGATATATTATCTATGGGAAATAAATGTTTAATATTGACTTATACTGTATGTCATAACTGTATGACTTTCAGTATTGTTTTATTTCATAGGAACAATGTGAATTGATGAAATTTCTCTAAATTAGCCAGTTATCCTGGAAGGCTAATTTACATATGTAGTTTCTGAACTACACTAGCATAAACACTGCTATATCCTTACACTCATTATTTGTAAATTGTAACAGTATGATTGGAGAATAAATCAATTGTCTCACTGGATGTTTTTTTTTGTACCGTATCAATCTTGCCTTGTCCCAAAATGGTGCATTACTTTTCCTGATCACTGTATTTATCATGTATCAATAACTAGGTCAGATAATTTTCCAGTACTTTCCAGCCTTCAAGCCAGCTGAGTTTAAAGATTTTTAAGCTCTGTCAGACAAATTTGGTTCTTCTTCAGTTAACAATGGACTTCTATATAAATATAATGGAAAAAAATCCTCTCAGACAACTTTGAGAGCTCCCAGTGTTTCCTTGTCTGGCAAAGGGATGGCTTGGAAAATAAATAAACAAGATATAGACAGCATTGACTACAAGTCTTAAGCTTTCTGTTCCAGGCATATTTACATGATTTATTACATTGCATTGAGAGTGGATCTGCCATTTATCTGAGGTATAAATGGGCATTATTTACAAAAAAAAAAAAAAAACTGCCCTCTCATTAACTTTTGTGAACATCAGTTTTTATATCATTCAACTACCACATCTGGCCATTCCATTGCGCATTGACTGAAATATATGAGAGGTTCTCAGAATTAATCATCACCTAAAACCTTTATGAACTAATTTCAAATGCAGGAGGCAAAGTGACTTTGATTTGGTGGCCATGTTTGAGGATACTAAGGGAAAAATTGTCCATCAAATTCATAAAATGGCATTCCTTTGGCTTTGTCAAATTAAATTTGCTCTTGAATCTAAATCGTAAAAAAATTAATTGAGGGGAAACAAGAAACATTAATCCTTAATTGTTCTGCTTGCTGCATGTGTGGACCATCCACATTATTCTGAGTCTGTGGTTTCCATTTCCTTTCTGAGTGTTTGAAAACCCTAACTGGAACACATTAATGTAACGGCAAGAGAATAAGAACTGACAGCGTCATTTCTTTGAGCCTGATGGTGACATCAGCAGGCCCAACTACATTAGCCAGCAGCCCTGCCAGCTTATTTTCCAGGATGCATTTCTGCCTTTCCCTACAGTCAAGCCTTTTGTAGTTCAACTGAAGGGTCAGAGGAAAGGCTTCTCTCTCCACTATCTCTTTCATTTCACTTACAGCTTCAAGCTCGTAATCAGCTACCTGGTTTTCGCTACTAAATTCACACATGTGCTTTCGCATCCAAGCAACCAAAACAATTTCTTCTGTTTCCTGAGCTTGCATTAAGTACAGTGCAACAGAACTACTCATCATTAAAACAGAAAGCAGCTTTCAAAAATCACAATAGTACATTTTAATTGTGCCCTGACAAAGACCGCATAGGTCGAAACATGTTGGCTTTTTTAAGTGTTTAGCCATGAAGTAAAAAAGGCTTTTTATCCCTTTTTTTATTCTTTTTGATCCAATTATTCTCTGAGTGCCTGGAATTCTCACATATTCGGTTTACTCTCCCATCCCACGCTTCCAAGAGCACCAGCTTTACATTCTTTCGGTAACTTTTTTATCCCATGAGCACTGAATATTTTCTTTTATATGCAGTACATTTTTATCTTTTTACCTTTACCTTTTCCCTTTTTCTGACAATAAATAAATACTTTTGCAACAAGATTCTTTGAGTGTCAACTTCTTAAATTTGAACAGAGCAATGGATCAAAACAATTATACGCTAAGCCTTAATTGCTTTTTGTCTCAATTCTGCATGCCTTTAGTTGATTATGTGTCCTTGCACTGGCTGTGACAGAATCATTGCATAGCCTGCAAGTTTCACTGCTAGCACCTAAAAACCGAGAAAGTGCACCTTTTTCAGAGAAATTCCGACAATAACTTAGAATACACTGATGTTTGTTGAAGATTTGAGGCCAACTCTGTTAGCTTCGGAAAAATTTTACCGAGATATCCCAAAGTCTGTCCGGTTTACTTAAGTTTGTACAACACCTCAGTAAACCTCGGTTAAATTTTCCCAAGACACACCAAGGATTGTCTGGCCCACTGAAGCTCAGAGATGACATTGGTATGCCTCAGGAAAATTTCACTGAAGTAGAACAAAGTTTGTCTGCTAGGCCTATGCTCACACCAGAACAAAAGGGAGGTGTGAAGACAGTCAAAACACATGCCTCATTAAAGACCTCCCACCAATAGGCCTTTTGCAGTAAGCGGGTCACGTGACCATTCTCCCATAGCAACAAGTCTCTGGTGGGCAAACAAACCAGACATTCCTTGACAACGCTAAGTGCTTGACTGACCAAGAGTGGAATACCTACAATATAGGGGCTGTTTATGTAATTATTCCTTAAGTTCGCGACTTCTCCTTCCAGATATAGCTAGAAGAAGCATTGATTATTAGTTGTAGCTAATTTTTGAGACGAAAGAACGAGTGAAGGCGAGTTATCGAGGCCAATTGCCTTGCATTCGGTGGACGCACCACTTCAAGATGGCGGCGTTCTCAGGTATGTTTACTACCATTTAAACACTTGTGTTTATACCGCTAATCGTCCCGCATTTTGTAGAGCTTCAGGATTTTATTTGTAGTGTCACTAGACTCTCTAGTTTCAGCCATAAAAGCGAATATTTTTGCGATCAGATCATTTCGCGACCAAAGATACTGTGTTAGTTTACATGTGCGAAGTGCGCCATAAAGATATCATTAGTCTTATTGTCACTATTACAGAGCAAGAGATTAAAGATAAAACAAAATAATAAATAACTAGGTTCTAGTACTTTGTTTTGTCAAGTTTATCACTGTTATGGCGCACTTCGCACATGTAAACTAACACAGTATCTTTGGTCGTGAAACGATCGGATCACAAAAATATTCGCTTTTATGGCTGAAACTAGAGAGTCTAGTGACTCTACAAATAAAATCCTGAAGCTCTACAAAATGCGGGACGATTAGCGGTATATACACGAGTGTTTAAATGGAAGTAAACATACCTGAGAACGCCATTATGGCGTGTCGCGTCCACCGAATGCAGAGCAATCGGCCTCGATAACTCGCCTTCGCTCGTTCTTTCGTCTAAAAAATTAGCTACAACTAATAATCATTGCTTCTTCTAGCTATATCTGGAAGGAGAAGTCGCGAACTTAAAGAATAATTACATAAACAGCCTCTATATTGTAGGTATTCCACTCTTGGTCAGTCAAGCACAGTGTTGTCAAGGAATGTCTGGTTTGCTTGCCCACCAGAGACTTGTTGCTATGGGAGAATGGTCACGTGACCCACTTACTGCAACAGGCCTGTTCTGCAGTCCAAACACCAATTAACTATGCAAATTACCAGTACTGCCTGTTCAAAGAGGTGCAGTGTAATTAGGCCAGGCCCTAGAAGCAGTCTGGATGAAGTATGGGCTTATAGTACTGGCCATTCCAAAGTTCCCCAATCTGAAATTTGCCTTTTTTTCTGTGATAATTCGCTCTGAGAATTTTCTAGATTTTTTTTAGGCTATCAAATTTTTAATGGAAAACTATCTGAAAATTTTTTCGGCTACCGAAAAATTTCCAGATGTATGAAAAAACACGAATATTCGCCAAAATTTGTGAGAACTTTGAAATGGTCAGTACTGTAGTTCAGCCTGCTGTCTGTGCTGCATACAGGAACTGGCAAAGGGCAGACCACCACCATTATTTTAAGAACAACAAAAACACGTTCAGTATTTGGTGTTGTTGGACTGTGAGATGGTGGACTTTGACTGTGAATTAATGTGCATTCATGTTGTGGATATATTGAATCAGTGGAAAAATTATGAATGGACTCCTTTCGTGATTTCTCACTGTATGTGTTGATTATGTGCTTAATTTTCCCCACTTTGCCCACCCACACTTTTCTTACTCTTGATATTCACTTTTTCTCAAGGTGCCGTCTTTTAAAAATTACATTTCATATCTGATTTGTTTGTAAATTGGTGCTTTTGCAGATTGAACATATTCTGAATACTGAACATGTGTAGTTGTTCCTCTTACTATAATGACGTGGTGGTGGTTTGCCCTTTGCCAACTCCTGTATGCAGCACAGGCAGAACAGGCCGAAATAGCCCTGAAATAGCCCATCTGGACTGCATCTAGGGGCTGGCATAATTATACTGTAACCTCGTTGAACAGGCAGCACTGGTAATTTGCATAATTAATTGGTGTTTGAACTGCAGTAGTGGTGGGAGGTCTTTAATGAGGCATGTGTTTTGACTGTCTTCACACCTCCTTTGTTCTGATGTGAGCATAGGCCAAGCAGACAAACATTGGTCTACCTTGGTGAAGTTTTCTCTAGAAATACTTGTGGTCTCTGAACTTCAGAGGGGCAGACAAACTCCGTGTGTCTCGGGAAAATTTAACAGAGGTTTACTGAGGTGTTGTCCAAACTGAAGTAAACTGGACAGACTTCGGGATACCTTGGTAAAATTTTTCAGAGGTTTACCGAGTTTGTAGGAATTTTCCGGAAAAAGGTTCACTTTCTCGGTTTTTAGGTGCAAGTTAGTGTTTAGTGCCCATTATCATTGATTCATCTCACATTCATTGAAAAATTGGACAAAATCTCAGTTTGTGTGTAAGAATGCGCACGCATGTGTGTGTTGGGGTCAGAGCAGATGCCTTGGCTTCGAAAAGGTTGATTCTGAATTTTTGTTGGGGAGCATAAAATCATCAATTCCCAACTGATTCAGACTCTGATTTTTTTCTCATTTTAAATTTAGCGTAAGATCGGAAATTACAAGCTGATTTAACACAAGTAAGAGGTTTATTTGACAGTTTTGATCATCACTGATAATCATCAGCATGTACAATGTGTCCTGAAATAAGAAATCACCTCCTTATTTGTTCATGTTTCCTCAGATTACTAATTAGAATGGGTATTTAAAAGCAGGATCTGTTAACAAAGCTTGTTTAGAGTCATTGAAATTAGAAAAAAAGTAAATAAATAAATAAAAATTATGACTTTCTCTTCAAGAATTGACTTTTTTCGTATTCCTTCTTTGCATTTAGGCCAAGATACCAATGACTCTTCAAATTATTCAAAAAATGTATATAAAGTAAGTGCCCTTTGCTCTAGCTCTTGTTATATATTCAGCTTGATCTCTGATTGTCATATTCTGTTATGAAACCCATAACTCAAACTAATGATAGTGAACTTTCCTCTCAAATATTTGACAGATGTACTGCCGGGATGTGTGCTGTTCAATCGTATTGCTTTACATCTTCCAGGGATGGTTTTTTTATGCAATTTAACCATGCAGTATTCCCTGGCTGTTCTGTCAGTGCAGCCTTTTGCAGAATTGAGCAGAGGAAATGTACTCAGGCTGAGGCAGGGTACAAAGCAGGGTCCCACTGGTAATGGGAATTTCCCTTAGCCTCGCTTTATCCACCACCAATTCATCATTCCCTGTCATTGCTAAACTATGACCGCAGCCTTCCGAGAGCAAAGAAGCAGAATTTAAATGAGACTGAAAAGAAAGAATATATGGAGTGCGGAAGGGAGCTGGTGTAGACAATGCTTATTTAATTGTTTTAGAATTACACTCCGTCTTCCTCCTGCCCTGCATTCTCCTCTCGGTGCAGGCTGGTTAATGCTGTATCAACACAATGCCTGCATTCTGATCCGTTTCCCCTATAGCTGCTTCAGTTGCACTCTTTGTGTCAGCTCTTTCTTATAGATGCGGAAATGCATGATTATGAGCTATGCGTTATATGTGCCTTAAGCGAGTCTCGGTTTAGTATCGGAGCAGAGTTAGGAGGGTTTGGGAATGCTGGGGAGGACAGGGACTGGAGGACGGCCGCTGCCGGGATGTGGAATTCTGCCCAGATGGCCCCCCTCCCTCCCCTCCCCACCCCTTTTTGGGTTTCTTTCCCCCAGTTCCCAGTGCACTTCAACGTTAGCCTCCAGCGCTAACCCCCAACCTCCCTCTAACTCTCCCCTACTTTCCGTCCCCCTCCCCGACCTACATGACGCTGCACTTGCCCTTGAGCTTGTCGGCACGCTTCTGCTTGCTGGACCGCTTGCCGTCGATGTTGAGGCTCATGTTCCTTTTCTTCTCCAGGTTCAGCAGCTCCTGGAAGAGCTCCTTGACGTTGTAGTTCATCTTGGCCGAGGTCTCCATGAAGGAGCACTTCCAGGCCGCTGCCTGCGTCTCGCCCTCCTTGGTCTCCACCTCGCGCTGAGACTCGTCGCTCTTGTTCCCCACCAGCATGACGGGAATGTTCTCAATGCTGCCCTTGATGGACAGCACCTGCTGATAGATGGGCTTCAGCTCCTCCAGCGACTGACGGCTGGTGATGGAGTAGACCAGGATGAAGGCATGGCCCTTGGAGATGGACAGGCGCTGCATGGCCGGGAACTGGTGGCTCCCCGTGGTGTCGGTGATCTGGAGAGTGCACACGCTCTTGTCACAGCTGATCACCTGACGGTATGTGTCTTCCACCGTGGGGATGTAGGTGTCCCGGAAGGTGCCCTTCACAAACCGCAGGACCAGTGAGCTCTTGCCAACCCCGCCCGCGCCAAACACCACCACACGGTAGTCGTTGCTCTGCTCTGGCATGGCGGATATGTGGGTCTACTACAGCTCTCTCCTTTCTTCCGTCTATAATCACCTAGGAGAGGAAAGATTACATTCATTAGCGAGGGATTTTAATCAGGACTTGGCACATGAGCAAGCCATGGTCTTACCGCTAATTTAATTCCAGTCCTCAAGGGCGATGCTGTACACTTCTTCCAATACACTGTATTGCAGCCTCCTACTGACTCTATGCGCTTTCACACATGATATAATATCTTGCAGCATGTGATTTCATTAGGTCAAAATGAACTACCGGTACTTTTAAAGCAATGCCCTTTTCCCAAGGCCAGCTGTGACATCTGATGAAGGGATTTCACTGTCAGAAAAAGAGCACTGAGATGAAATCCAGAAACTGATCTCCAAACACTGAGAATACCCTCACGTACCATCATTAATTTGTGCACATAGGCATGGAAAACATCACCTTAAGCTTAAGCTGTTCACCATAAGCTTCCATGCAAAAATACTGATCGAGGATCAGTTCAGTCTTTCCTGGTGATATTGGTTATGGTGAGGCAGATCGCTGGGGAAACTGGCCTGAGATCAGTGTTTCTGTTTTCAGCTGCTTTTTAAATATGTTAACACAGGCAGCTGCCATTTATTCTCAAGCACCACGTAGCCATTTGCACTCAAGCACTGGTGTGCAACTCATCATTCAGTTACTATCAAGTTCTTGCTTTACCCTCTTACCTAACATGCACTCCAAGTATGTGGCTGCGATGACCTTGCTATACACGTCTAACGCCCATCTTTAATAACCTAATCTTCCTTCTCGCTCGTCCAATCAAGGAATTATGGGTCATTCCAGAATGATATCTGAGAGTGCTTTTTCCACGTCCATCAATTTAGCGTGAGTTGATTGACTGTCTGGAGTGGTGTCATATTCCTCCAGTTGAATTCCCCTCGCTGGCCCTGTGACCAGCTACTTTCAGACCATAAGTAGGCCATCACTACTGAGTAATTGTGAATAGATTTTGAAATAATTTTCTTATCTTTGGCTACAGCTTATACACACTATTTATGGTGATGGTGATGAATACTAGAATTCCAGTAAAATGGTAACTTGACTCGATTAAAACGACATGGACATTTTACTACCAGAGAATCTTTTGTCCCACTAAATATTCTGAAATACCATTGCCTTTAACTCATAGATATTATATCTGGTGATGGTGCAGATTTTTTTAGTTTCCAAATAAAATGATAATTCAGTTCAGAATAAATGAGTCCAGTCAGGATTCAATACATTCTGCAAACATAGATTTAACACCACATATTTCAATTCCTTTGAATCCTCGGGACCATGAGTAACAACACGGAAATAAACAAACAAGGATTAGCATTCACCTTGGATGGTGCCTTTAAATGGAGGCTTGTCATGATAGATTCCCTTTAATCGGTACAAGGCACAGGAGAGTCTGCGGATCAATAGGCGTTCAGAGCGTTTACTATGGCTTCTGCCCTCATATCGGAATACATTGTGGTCAAGGTGTGCGTTGAGCTGAGGATAAACCTTCCCCGAAGGAACAACATGCCAGAGGATAAAATATGTCTTGATAAATACAATATGTGCTGACAGTAATAAAAATAACTGGTTGTAAATGAGTTGTAGGACTGGTAAAAATACAGAAGTGTCAGCATCTAATCCATTCAAAAGACTGGATTTCAGCTAATGTAAAATGTGATTGCACAATGAAAATCTCAAATGATTCGAGCAGTTTTGTGGTGCTTCAGATGTCACTGCGTGTGTGCATGTGGAAGTCGGCACTTGTGTGCGTTTGCGTGTGTGTGTGTGCGCTGTAAAAGTGCACGACTAAATGACTGTATGCTTGAGACGAAGTATTGTTGTCAACGTCAGTATACGTGCGTGCATATGCACATGTATATACGTGCATTTGCGAGTGTGTGGGGGCGTGTGTAGGGTTGCATACGCAAGCCAGGGAACGGAGATGAATCACACAACTCTGTGCCAAGAACGCAGTGAAAAGGACAAGCACTCACCTGCATCTAAATCCGTTTCATTCTAGGGGCCTCTGGTTGTTAATGGATGATAGGATATCTAGAGGATTGCACGATAGTGTTTCTCCAGCGCTACATATCGTCTCATCATGCATAGTCTTAATGGAAATGAACACACAATCTCTAAAAAAAGGTATGAAAAAGTGTTTGAAAGTGTAAAGTGCTTCTCACTGGGGTGATACCCTTTAAGTACATAAAATTATCGGCCTTGCCCTGGGTTAATGATTCACTGGTAAAATTCTTCCAATAAAAGATACTAATTAGTACCCAAAGCACATTAGTGTACTTAGTGGGTACTCTAGGGATCCATTTTCCTTAAAGAATAAAAATGTCTGAGGTAGGTACTTATAATTCCTATGAGTGTAACACAGACACATTGTAAGCATTATTGTGAGATACTGAGACACAGAAAGGAGAGAGGGCCATTCATTTTTAATAACTCTAAATTCCCTTTTGGATGTAAAACATGCATGTCTAGTCCACTTCAACTGGACAGAGGAAGACAATGAAAGAGGACATTTTATTGAAATGTCTGTATCCCCCTATGCCAAAGGGGTTGAGCAGCTTGAGATGAACTGGTATAATCTGTGCCAGTTGTCTGTGCCAGCTACCCTGTCACTCAAGGAAGATGAACAGCAAGGACATGCTTTTTGACTGTAAATAGTTTGTACACAATAGGAAAGCAACAAAAGAATATGACAGGCGAGACCAATAAAGAAAAGAAGTCATTGCAACATGTCTGCAACAAATTATTTGAGGAGGCAGGATTTCTTGAAAGAACGGAGAGAAAATTGACTTGGTTCAGTAATATGTGGCAAAAAAAGTCCTTGAGGTGGTTTACCTACAAAAGCCTCAGAGAGTTAGTGAAGAGCCCTGTCTCTCAACATATGTTTCAAACACGACCACTCCATTCACAAGAGAGGCCTAGGGCTTGTACTGCGCCGGACTGAGCATCAGAAGTGATGTTGTCCCGAAGGATGGCGTTTGTTTTATCCCTCTATTGCCAGTAGACAATTCAAGCTACGTCTCAAGGTCAAGATTTTGGCTGATGTAATTATTAAAAATAGCCCCGCAAAGTGGGCGTTACCCCTCAGCCACTGGATTGCTTGGAATGAATATAAATTGATAAAGGCATTTTCAAGTTGTACAGAATACAAAATTCAAGATGGCAGCTGTGGCGGCCATACTGAACACCCAAGCGGAGTCAAAATCAATAGGCTTCTGTAGATACACAAGATGAAGCAAGATAGCAAAAATGGCGTTGATTGACGATGCTGTTTGCAAGTTATCGTGCAGAACACATAAGTTTACGGGACAGACGGACGGATGGACATCACACGTGACGACAATATGCCTCTGCCCCGTAGTCAGGGCTGAGGAGTAAAAACCAGGAGGCCTGGCAAAGGATGATGGACCATAGGCACCAATATTAGCCTCATTGCCATAAAGCCAGCTCTTTCACATTGGACAAAGAATATAAACTTGGCAATAAACCTGAATCTAGTCTTTAACAAGCCACCAAGCATAGCATCTTCCTGTGATAAAAGATTTGAGAACATGAAAGTAGATAAAGCCCCAGTCAGACTGTGGCGACTATTGTAGCGAATGCCCGTGAACTAGGGGGATTATTCTTGTCGTCGTCATTCGCCTGTCTGGGGCCCTGTCTGGACATATAAACGAATGCCCTATGATTGTGGTGCGCATGCTGTAGGTATTTTGTAAGATTGCCGTAGGTATGTCGGTGACGGGAGTAAGATTGCAGTGAGAATGAATAAGAATCATTACGCATGTAGTACGAATCACGTACAAACTTTGTATGAAGCTAGAAGACTGGAGTAGGAATCATGAATAATCACCACGAATGTATACGATCACCGTACGAACTCACTACGTCTGAGTACGAACGCAGTACGATTGACTGAGAATGCAGTACGAAAGCAACATATGTGCCTATTCTTCCCTCTTCGTAGATATACCTACTTCATGTGCCAAATTCAAAATCCAACCGTCAAATTGTTGTGATTGGTGGTGGTCATTCTTGCTCTCACTCCTCACTACGACCCCCTACGAATGTTCAAGAATATATGCGAATCGCCACAACTGGCTCCAAGAATGCAGTAGGAATGCAGTACGATGAAAAATAAATCGCGCTTGGACCGCAAATGTTTTGAACATTTCAAAACAGTTGTAGCCCCTCTGAGACTGGCCAAGAATGCCCGCTAATGAAGGCGAATCCGCCACAATCTGCCCAATACGAAGATTTTTCTCTAGTTCGCTGGGATTCGCCCTCCTAAGTCGCCACAGTGTGACAGGGGCTTAAGACAATTACTTCACATCTTATTCTAAAAAGTTAGCCATGACTTTAATTAAACATTTCATCATTTCTTTCCAATATATAAACTCACTTGATTAAAATGAACTAACAGTTTTGGCAGGCTGCACCACACCATTTTTTGTTTATTAATTTTGGTCCATTAACTGTTTCTCCACTATGAGAGGAAAATCTTGATCAACCACTGGGGTAGATATCAGTCACGGGTAGATTAAAAGTTTATGGCCAACGCCACCGCGTTGAATCACATGGTAACACCAAGATTAAACCAGCAAATTAGGATCTACTAACTGAAGGATAGATATGAATGATGTCAATAAATACATGAATTTTATCTCTCCTCAGCACACAATCATCGATAAAAAGTAATTAGTTTTCTTTTTTGAGATGTAATTTCTAAAATTGCTTATTAATTTCCTAAAGAATGAATTCTCTTGTAATTTTTATGTGTGGATAAACATAACAATATGATATACAGTAAAATGTAGACACAATGTAGACCATAATTCAACGTACAAAGACACTTTTTTCAGTTATTTTGGTTCTTTTGTCTGAGACAATCAACGGACCTGAATCCAACTGAACATACATTTCACAAGCTGAGGAGGAGATGAAGGCTAAAAGTTCCCACAACAAGCAGGAACTGAAGATGGCTGCAGTACAGGCCTGGCAGAGCATCACCAGGGAAGATACCCTGCATCAGGTGATGCAGTCAATACAACGCAGACCTAAAGCAGTCATTGCATACAAAGGATATGCTACCAAAAAGTTAAATAAATTTTATTGTAGCCCCTGGATGAAGTCAGGCGGTTACTATGGATTCATGCTTGTCATCTCTGTTGCTGCATCGGTGTCCGTAGACACTTCCTTATGGACGCTGTACAGGCTGTAAGTTTTGATGGATTACTTTTATATTTGGTATGTATGTGTTATACTTCATTTATGACACCTATCGATTTTGGTTGTCATGGAAACAGTATTGGCTGAATAATGCACAAATTTGTGATAGAACATAGACATTTCCTTTTGGACGCTGTACAGGCTGTAATTTTTCACCGATTACTTTCATATTTAATATGGATATGTGTTGTACTTCACTTTTGACACCTATCAATTTTGGTTACCATGGGGACAGTATTGCCCGAATAATGGGAAAATTTGTGCTGAAACATAGAGATTTCCTTGTGGACGCAGTACAGGCTGGAGAAGCGGGCTTTCGGGGGCTACACCCATGTGGTCGCAGGCTAGACTGTCTAGTTCCAACATTAGGTTAAGCTGTCCAATATTTTTGATGAACCTGGAAATGTGGATGGGTGGGCATGGTGCACAAAACGTACTGTTATAACAGTACAGCTGACATGAGGGTCAGCACACCCTGAACCTAGAACAATTGATAAAGCGCATACCTCCATCATGCTATACAATAAGTCAGTATTATTGGTTCCTCTGGATCTAGAATCCAGAATGTGTTCCGGATTACTTCCAAAATGGAAATAATTCATCCTTGGACAACCACCTACCATCCTACCAAATTTCGTGCCAATCCATTCATAACCTTTTGAGTTATCCTTTTAACAGAAAGATAAACAAACAAATGAACAAACAGGTGAAACCGTAGCCTCTTTGGCGGAGATAATTAAAGCTGACAGCCTGCCCTTCAACCTCACTGTCACTGTATCCTATCAATTCAAAGTCCAAGAGAACAAACCCAAAATAGATCATGTCAGTGTCCAGTGAATTATGGTGCTCACTGTATGTCTGTATACTCAGTGAAACTCTCTTGGCTACTTCAAATAATGGCCTGCACCTGGGTCTTCACAGTCGGGTACTTATGTCCCAGGAAAGACACCCGAGCCAATTCAGCTTATTAGTTGTTTCAGCTCAGGAGTAAATTACAGATAGACCCTGCCTCAATGGCTTCTCCATTCTCCTAATTTATATACAAGCAAGATTCAATGAGATTTGCTGATACCACAATATAAATGGGAACAAGACTTGCTGATGTGCATCCATAGTTACACAAGAAAATTAGCTGCAAGATAATTATATGAATGTGCAGAATTACCATATTATACTGCTCATGACAAGTAGCTGTCAGGTTTATGAAGTCATGCGGCCCCAGGCAACAGCAAATCTGGAAGGCCATTTTCTCTGAAAGCTTGATTGACTGGTGGAGGTTGGGCACTTATGAAAGGAGGTAGTTGGGCAGTTAATCTCGAGTCCAGGGGTTACAAATAAACATAATGCTTCAAAAAGCCAGAAAGCCAGCCATGGAGAGATTTTCCTCTCTTATACTTGCTGAGTGGACACTATAAATTATTCAGTACATTGTATTGCAAATGGGAAGGAAACATCATTCAGTGAGCAGCCCAAGGAATTAATCTTTATTTTTAAAAGTCAAAACACTCTGTAAATATGCAGGGTGATCAGCTGCTCTCTAATAAATACAGATCCCGGCCGGGGAATGAGTCTGAATATAGATATGAATTTTTATCAGATATGGCTCTCTGTCTGTTTGTGTGTGGGTGTGTATCTGCGGAAGGTCTGGCAGTGTGTGGGTGTGTAGAGTATCTCTGTAACTGGGAGTATATAGCTCAATATTTCAGTGTGATTGCATGCTTTTGCATATGTGTGGGTACATTTTTATCTGAGTGATTATGTGACTGCATGTACATAGCCATAAATCAACATATCTATTTCTGATTGCAAGCTTGTGGGTGTACGATCAAATCTGACTGCCTGAATCTCAGACTACTTGTGAGAACGTATATCGTGATGTATCTGTCTTGTTTTATGAGCATAACTGTATTTGGCATGGTTGAATGCCACTGACCATGTGGGAGATACTGCTGTGTTTCAGACTGTTGTTTCAGACTAGATAGCCGAATGTGAGTATCACTGTTTGTGTGTTTAGCGAAAAAGTGAATGTATGTGGGTGTGTCCTTTGCTTTGGTCCCTTGGCTTATATTGCTGGGATTTCTCAGCTGAGAGGTTTTTTTTTAAACTCTGGGAGTTCTCTGGTTACTGTGGAAACAAGACCTTGAAGGCAGGTCCATTTTCAACACGAGAAAGGAAAGAGTGAGAGAGAAAGAAAGAAAGATTAGGAGAGAGAGAGGGAGAGGGAGTGAGAGAGGCAACCAGAGGCTGGGTAGATTGGGGAGGGGGCAAACCTGTCACCTTTCAGTTACTGTGACAACGCGCCTACACTTCCTTACGTCATACTAACGAGAAATTACATTTGTTAAAACGAGGCAAAAACACTTCTTTCCTGATATTTCCTCACCATTCAGTATTTGTCTCCATGCACCCACACTGTTAAATGGATGAGCCCTGGACACGCCCTGGCGACAGAAAATGCATTCCCTTCGCTTTAACTCAATTGAAGTGGAATTGTGCTTTTGTAGTCAGAAACATTGGTTTGCATCAATTGCAAATGATGCCGTCTGTGCTGTGAAATGAGATGAGGAGCATGCTGATCCTACAATTCAGAAATGGAGGATGGCACTGAATATCCACACTAGCAATGGAGCATGGAGCTGACTATGTGTGCTCTCAGATAAAGAATAAACAGAGGAAATAGAAGTCCGTGTGAGCAAATAATAGAGATTAACAGTGAGCGCTGCGAGAATTAACCAGTCATATTTATACATGATAATGCTTGATTATGAAAACATTTGTGTATACTTGGGTCCTGCTGATAAGGCGCCAGACAGTTATCAACAATATCACCTTATGCACTAAGGGTTGCCAGATGTCTAATTTGTGTCCACCATATACTAAATAAATAAAAGGTTCATATAGACTAGCGGTCTTCAGCGTTGTTCCTGGGGACCCGCTGTGTATGCTGGTTTTTGTTCCAACCACAATTGTAATCACAGGATTTTAAAAAGCTGTTAATGTCTTAATTAGTTCATATTTTGCGTTGTTACTTACTGTCTTTAGCCAAATGTTAGATAGAAATATCCATACATGCTATTAAGAATAAAATATCCTTGAAAATTGTGGTTTTATTTCTATACTGCAAAAAATTTCAAGCATTGTAACTTTTGAAACAGATCAAATTACACACTGAGGAACTCAGTAAACCCCAAATTACGCTGAGTGACGCAACAGTTTCAAGTCCTTTCAAAAAATTTCAGGTGAACTTAAATAGATTAACAGAAAGCTGGTTTGACTATTTACCATTTGCTTGTCGAATAAATTTGTCATAATGTGCCAATTAATTGCCAAGTACGTTTCTCTCATTTTATGCTGTTATTTTCAATGCATAGCAACATGGGTATGGCATTTTTTTATTCTTGATGGCAAACATAGATATTTTGTTATGTTCTGCCTTATGTGTGTTGTCTTTGTGCTTATTTGTGCTTGTGCTTTACTTTCATTTTATTTTTCAGCTTTCATTCTGCTGTCTGATGATTGATTCCCTCTCTACCAATCCCCAGTGATGTTGTGTGACAGCCTTCAGTTGCCTTCAGTAGAGTGTGGTATTTCATTCATTGCTTCCATCTGTGTTTAATTCTGGGTCTCGCTAAACTCTGAGTGAATGCGTACTCTGATAGGATAATTACTAACCCGTACTAACCAGCACTTATTTGAGGGTGAGTGTAAATGTTTTGTCACGTAGCATTAACCTTAATTAACTCATTAGCGAGTGCGAGCGCTTCTAGCTCTTATATTCCTGCCTAAGCTTTACCTTATTAACTGCGTTTAAAGCTGTGCTTTCCTTTGCTTTTCTCATAGTGCTTTTTACTCGTCACGTTTAGATTACCTTAATCTACACTGTCTAGTTTGATTGATGGTCTCAGCGTCTATGGTTTACCAGGTCCTTGTTAATTTGTTTATTAAGTTAGGTCCAGTTTTTGTTTTTCTAGTTTATCCACTCTTGGAGTGAGTATTTCTGTTTCCCCCTGCTTTGGGCAGTGTATCATGTGCGCAGTGTTTTGTTTCCCGCCTGTGTGCCTATTTTGTCCTTTAGTGTTTGGTGTTCAATAAACACTTCTGGATCCTGCATCTGGTGTTCCCCTGACCTCTCTACATATTTCTGTTATCTTGTGAATTGAGAGGGCAAATAACTGCTCTAAACATTAAATACACTTAAGACAAATGAACAGCTCGTTAAAATCCTGCAATTACAACTGTGGTTGGAACAAAAGCCAGCATACACAGTGGGTTCCCAGGAACAACGTTGAAGACCACTAACATAGACTGTTTGCTCAAATGCAGGTTTTTCTGTCCCTTCCCCTTTGCACTCCCTTAGCCAATCAGTGGTTGTTGAATACAAGAAGATATAGAAAAACACTTCTGTACACACAGTCTTAGCGCTGACTAATCCATCGGGCCAGGCTGACAACTGATTTCCATCCCATCCCACCAAAGTCTCTGCTTTTGAATACTGGAGATCCTCAAGTTTTCCATCAACCCACACTGCATGAAAAGATGCTAAAAACAATCAGTGTGGGCTATTTTCCTGGCCAAATTATATTGAGTCATATTACAATGAGCCCCACTCAAATCATCAACAAACTTCTATGACTATGGGGACACAGAAACACCGCACACACACACCCACACACTCAAATGCAGTGCGCACAAAAATGCAGAGACACTGACAGCAAACTTTTTATTAGCTGACAGCAGTTTCCTTTATCTGGTCCACCTGCAATTGTGCACATGTTGTCAGTGCATTGTCTAATTCTATTCCCTGCGTTTGCGATCGAGAAAACATAGTGAGAATCATGACAAATGACATGTCTTGGGTCACACGTGCCAGAGAGGAACGTCATTATGGTCCCTTCTTCATTCTTGCTCGGCAGAATCAACAACTCAATGATCATCTAAGCAACTCGTGATTGAAGAGGCCTGCAATCGGAATTCCATTTCAAGCGAGTCGCTTCATTGATCGGCCATCAATGCATTTAAATAGAATTTTTCATTTTGGTGTCTGGAACACATCGAGTCTGAGATGCCTTAGTCTGTGCAGCGACAACCTCAAATTTCTGGCGGACTGTGAAGTTTGAGCACTGTAGCCCTCTTTGAACGCATACTAGCCCTGGCTACCTTGGCAACATGTGGGCTACTTACCTCTGTTTGCAACACAAAAAGCACCCCCATAACTCACCTGAGCACAGAAGTACCAGCATAGAGGAGGATTTGGCTGGAACTCAGGCAAATAGCAAAGATCTCTACATTTCCTCAGCTCATGGATGCTATAGACAGACGTCATTGTTATCCTGGATTTCAGGGTGTAGATAACCGCATGGAAGCAAGATACAACTGCGTGCAGCACTATACAACTGGCATAATTTACAGGCATGGAGCATAAAGCCAAATAAGTGTCATACCAAAAAGTATAGAAATGTAGCTTAATCTACAAATTTAGCCCATACATTAGATAGGCTTTCCTTTATGATGGAGCACTTGCTGCCTCTGCTTCAGTGAGCACAGCCCAGCCAGCAACACAGGCTCAATCTGCCTGGTTGTGTGAGTAGTGAAACCAATGGCTTTCTAAACATGGCTAACCATCTCTGTCCTCCCAAGTGTTAGCAGCAAAGTCCACGCGGGAATCAGGGCATAATTCTAACTCACTCTGTATATTCCTGATAGCCTATTTTAAACCCAGGCATCAAATAGCTGTTAATTTAAACAACATTCCTCCTAGGCATAGCAATTACCTGGCATATGAGTGCGCTATCTGCTAGTCCCCCATGCGTAAGGTGGGGGCCTGCATTGAGCCTTGGTTCACTGTGGCCTAATCTTACCACCAAACTTCATGAATCAGCCTATCGTGTTGGCTGCTTTACCAGGGGACTAGCAGGACTGCCAACTGAAGCTCTGGCTTGTCCAAGTACTAAGATGTCACATTAAAAATAACTGACCAGCACCTCACCCTTTCTCATCAAAGGCTGACACACTGCGTTTGATGCCACCTCACGTGCCGAGTCCACAGAGCGACTGATCGCTGGAAAACATTTAGAGGTTTACTGTCATAGTTTTGTGCTGCAACCGTATTCTGGTCACATGGCCATTTCTCCCCTTTCAACAGAGTGACTGTAGCTCCCCTGCCAGCAGTGGTTATTCTAGTGTTCATTGAAGGTGAATTTCTTATGACTACATGGAATATGTCTTCCACAAGAGTTATAGCAGCACAGCCAGGAGGTCTGGTACATTAGGAAACATAATGCAAGTCACTTAGTGAAGGACTGTCAGGCTCTCAGGTCACTTGCAATGAGCAAGAATGACTTTGCAGAACAAGATGAGGTCCTTACAGACATATGTAGCTGACAACACAACATATGGCACAAGGTGACTTCTTTGCTATGTAATACAAGATAAATTTACAAACGCAGTTGAGTCCAGTAATGCTAAGTAACCGCTGCTTGCCAGTCTCCCACGTACTCATCGAATCACAGCTACTAGCATTCTGATCTGTGACTAAAATTATTCTGGTGTCCTATTCATGAAGGAATGATATTGCTGTTGATGGGCCACTAAAGTCCATTGTCTGTTAATGCCCAGAATGGGCTATTAACAAACGGACATTTGGTCTTATTGCCGAAGGCTGCCTTAATATGTTTAAATATGAACTGTGCTGCTACACAACATGCTGTTGACCTGTGCAATATGTATGATAACATCCCAGCAGGTCTGCATGCCTTAACTGGGCCTTAATGTGTTCATAAGAAGGTCTTACGGGCCATTCTCGGAAATATGAGCCTGGAAGGGCAAATTTTCAAATAAGCTCCATCAAATAACTAGTGCATGTGTTTCTAACTACTATTATTCTAGTTTAGGATGGCAAATGTCAATTTCAGAAAAATTATGTAAATTATGTCTCCCCCTTCCTGGGGGGGGGGGACATATTGTTTTTGCCTGAATTCCCGTTGGCGTCGGCTGTGGAGTTCCCATTTGTTTCCGGAGCATAACTCTGAAACTGTTCAACCAATTCTCACCAAATTTGATATTTTGTCTCTCCATAACAGGTAGATGTGCCTTTTGAGGGTCTGAACTGCTTTTGAATTTTATTTTCTCTGTTTCCATGGCAACAATTTGGACTTAGGCATATTGAAGGGTGGGACTCGTTTCCGGACCATAACTCTAAAATGTGAAACGGGGGAAGGGGGAGACTTCTGTTTTTACGTGTAAAAAACATTTCTAGTTGCACTTTGAGGCAAAATCTCCCAACTTTAAAGGCCTTTAGTTTTTCACTATTTTTTGGGATATGGATCATTCTTGAATTTAAGATAATCTTTCTGTGATTTAGATTAGTTTCAAACTCAGCAGCAGAAATTATTTAATGTTGAGGTTGCTATTTTTCAAATTTTGCAGCAAAAGTCCCTGCGGACGTAAAAGTTGCCCTCTGTAAGGTGGTCAAAATATATGGTGGTGAATGACATCACACACTTAACACATAGCAACAAAAGTTTTTATAAAATTAACAAATCCAAGGGAAAATTTGAAAAACCTGAGATTATAAATTAATACCATACCTTCCATGCTTGGAGGGCATAATTTCCTCAGTCCCACAAATAGAATTTGTTTTATAGCCAAAAATGTACCTGTCACACAGGTAATGCGGCGTTACATGTGTGGCCAAAGTGCAAAGCCTATGCTAGGACAGGACATTAATGACCTGTTTCCTTTATCTTTAGACTAATAAAGGTATAGTTCACACTTCTGTCACGACGACTAAAGCCTTCAACATCAGCCACCCCACCATTTGACCTAAATATTTTGCCAGATTTTTGCAACAATGATGTGTATACCCATGTTCAAAGCAGGAAAGAATTTAGATGTGATATTGTGGAATATGTAATGTTCAGAAAGTAAAGTGAAAATGCTGTTAGTTGGATTAAATTAACCCCTTTGCATAGAAGCCAAATATGGCTATTTAATTATGTGTTACGGTATTTAATGCTTTATAATTCCAGATTTAAACTTCAAAGAGAGGGGGAATATGACTCAACAAAGATAACACACTTGCAGCATTCAGCATTCCATTGTATTCCAGTTTATTTTAATGATTTTGGCAGAGCGGTGTTTCCCAAGCCTCTCCTGGCCTTGTCCTGCATGCCTTAGATCTTTTCCCGCTCCAGCTCAGGTGATTCAAATTATTCACTTATTATCAAGCAGCTTCTTGGGTTAATTAGGACCTGATCATTTGAATCTCCCGTGCTGGAGCAGGGAGAGATCTAAAGCAGGCAGGACGAGGGGTCCGCCAGGAGAGGTTTGGGAAACACTGTGGTAGAGAAACGGGGCTGCAAACTTGAAAAACCTTCATGAAAATTCTGCATTGAAATGATTAAAAAGAAACAGAGATTAAAAAATGGCTGGGGAATAAAACAATACATTTTTGGGATCTTTAACTCTGAGACCACAAGTATGATTCATCTGAGCATAAAATCTTATATGGCTTCGAAAGAGGAAGCCAAATGAGACGGCTCTCCAGGTGGCACACACAGCCCTCAAAATGGCACACTGTCAAATCATAAAATAATCATAGTTTTAACACAAATCAACTTTTGATGCATGAAATTCAACACGAATGAATGATTTTCTGGTTTAATTTAACAAGAGTTTAATATAAGCCCAGCTGGACATCAATGGTCACCAGTACCCTCTCCAAACAAACACATGCCTTTTCTCCATGATAAAGTTCAGAGTTTCCTCCATTTTTCTGTATAGCCACATCAGCAAGCACACTTACTCATTAAAGGACCTGCTTATTTTACGGTGAGAACGTTCAATCTGATGGAAAGCTTGCTGTTTACAATTCCAGCTTGAAGGTGACTAAAACTAAGCAGTGAAATGTTTATGTTGTTCACTTCTGTCGACCATATTAATACTGCCAAACCCAATATTCTGGTCAGGAACATTGGCTAATACAAAGGATGTGAAACACCTCCATGCTTACTTACAAGGGCCTACAATAGCCAGAGATATGATTTTATTTAAATAAAAAGGACTTAATCATTGCAGGATTTGCACGCGGTCACACACGTAACAAAGGCGTCACACATGTAAGGCATGCAAATGAGGTTGTAGTATGCAATGGAACTCGGTATTTTTATTAAAGTTTTAATTGATGCAAACAGGAATAACTATTGCTAAAGTTGATGATGCCAAAGTGTTTTACTCTTCGTTCAAATCACAGAACTTTTGGAATGTAAATTAAATGTAGCGATTGACCCATTTTCTGGGTCACACACATAACGCAGCCTCTTTCTCCTCCTGTACTTCCACTGCTTTAGGCAAATGCCAAGTTGATGTATCACAGTGATGGTTAAGCCCAGGAATCTTGTGGTTGTCCTATATTGATCCCCATCTGCAATTCAATTAAAGTATAGTGCATTGAAAAATGTCAAGAATACCTTCCAAATGTCACACACGTAACACGAGAATGACCCTTACACATTAAACCCGGGTGGAATGAATAAGTGGCTAATCATCATGCTGCAGCTAGGGAAGCCTTTAAACTCTGGTGTGATGCAGGTAGACCTAGACAGGGGGAAGTGTATGAGCATAGGAAACAAACTAAGATATAAATATGCCCTTCGTCATATTAAAAAAAACGAGAAAACAATTAAAGTAGATTTGCTTGTTAGGAAGCTACAAAACAACAACCATTTTCACTTCTGGAAAGCAATCAAAGTGTTAAATAATTATAAAAGTCCTCTACCATATGACATTGAGGGTGTCTGCGGCTCAGATAACATCGCACAACTATGGCGTTAACATTATATCAAGCTTTTCAACTGTGTCAAGAGTAATGCTTTAGCTGTTGATAATGTTGATCTAGTCGAAAATGTGGTTGTAAAGGCAGGTGAGGTGTCAGATGCTATTGAGATGCTCGATAAGAACAAAGCATGTGGTACAGATGGTATCACTGCTGAGTATCTTAAGTATGCCAACTAAAGGCTTTCTCCACTGCTGACCATGTGCTTCACTGATAGTATGGTGCATGGCGCGCTCCCTGATTCTATCCTGTCTGTCTTGCTTGTTCCCGCCCTTAGAAGGCAGGCAAATTGAATAGCAAGGGCAATTATAGGCCTATTGCCTTGACCAGTACCCTGTCAAAGGTGCTGGAAAGAATCCACCTAGCTAGGATGGAAATTTACATTTTAACAACTGACAATCAGTTTGGATTTAAAAGAAAACATAGTACTGATCAATGCATTTATGCTTTAAAGGAGACAGTTGCTAAATATCAGAGTCAAAACTCCTTGGTATTTCTTTGTTTTATTGATGCTTCTATATGCTTTGATAGAATAAGCCATGAAAAACTACTTATTTGTAGTCGCTTGCAAGGGGTGTCCCTGAATGTATTGTTAGAATTCTTATCTAGTGGTAAGCTCAGCAAACATTCCGGGTCAAATGGAATGATACTATCTCCGCTCCTTTTCATGTGGGCAATGGGGTCCGTCAAGGAGGAATTCTATCTCACTCTCTTTTTAATGTATATATGGATGACCTCTCAAAACTGCTAAATGAATGTAAAACGGGTTGTATTCTAGGAGATTATGTTGTCAACCATCTTATGTATGCAGACAACCTGGTTGTACTCTCTCCATATACTGCTGGGCTACAACAATTGTTGAGGATATCCACACAATATGGCAAAGAATATGACATTAACTACAATGCCAAAAGAAGCAAGATTATGATTGTGAGATCGTGGGAGGATAGGAAATCAATTTTTCCTGTCTTTTACCTCTCAGAGGGCTTCATAGACATGTTGAGGGAATTAAAATATCTCGGGCATGTTATGGACGACAGTGACATCAGTCGTCAGTGCTGTATAATATATGCTCAGGCCAACATGCTGCTGAGAAGATTTTCTATGTGCTCTGCAGATGTTATATGTGCTCTGTTCAAAGCCTATGTCACCCCTCAGTATACAGCTCACCTCCGGTCCTCCTACGGAGTGAAAAGTAGGCAGAGGCTACGAGTGGCACATAATGATGCCATGAGGCTGCTGCTTGGCGTTCCTAGGTTGCACAATGCCAGCCAGCTGTTTGTGTCCTCTAATGTACCAACATGTCGGGCACTGTTACGAAAACTTATGTTTAATTTTATTTGTCGACTGGATGTGTTTGAAAAAGCACCATTATTATGGCCCTGATCAGCCCCGTAATGGGCTATCGGTTCACATCCAGGCTTTGAATGCACTGGCATGTTAGCTTGTCCCTTTCTTAAGTAAATACCGCCTCATATCTATATGTAGTTTGTATTTATATGTATGAAATATATATTTTTAATGGTTATTTAATGGTTAAGCACTGTACAATGTACTTTTGTACTTTCATCCACTTTTGTCTGTTTTTTTTTTTTTTAAATTGTCATATGGACGACGAGTCCGAAAAAGAATTTATTATTATTCGCTCTCCCTTCTGTCCGATAAGATAAAGGCAGGAAAGAGAGCCCATAACTCATATAAAGATTGAAAACACCGGTGTCGCTGATTCATCGAATGTCACGGATGGAACTCGAAAAGAAACTGTATTTTCTCCATTCCTCCCAGCGTTTGGCTCTGTTTCTTTGCTCCAAATGACAAACTTTAACTCCTGTGAGATTTAACAGGAGTTAACTTTAACTCCTATGAGATTATTCCGTGAGATTTTTGTTTTCTCTGGTGGCTAATATCTGATTTGAGCATGCGCAGTAGATCATATTCGTTAAAATAAATGGGGCATTTACAAGTTACAGCTAAACTGAAAAATCTGTGGTCAGGTGTCTTGAGGTAAGTTATACAATAATAAATCATTTCAAATCAATAAATCAAATAAAAATAAGATTCTGAAAACAAAAATAAATAGCAAATTTTAAGAAACCTATATTTAACACTTCTATAACTATCAGTGTGCATAAGAAAAAAAAATCTGATGCACATATATGTCCATAAGACCCCCATGTAATGTTACCCCCATCTTATAAAAATGCTCGATTTCCATTATAATTTCTAATGCAAACAAGAAAAATACCTCGGTTTGACCTGACCAAAGACCAGGAACATCACATTATAAACAAGAAATGCCATTCTGAGTTTTACTGAACGATACAGAATTTCAGGAGAGAATATGCATGCAAAACTCACCAAAATAATATCTGTTTAACTATACAAAGACAAAATATCCTCTCACAGAATATCAAAGAAACTGACATGAAATGTTATTGTAAAAATAAAGTCAAAGACTTCTGTATTTTGAATTACATAAGAGGTATTTGACTTTATTTTGGAAATAACATATAATAGGTTCTTTGTCATACAAAATACAATGCTGTATTTTGTATGACAAAGAACCTATTAAATATTATTTAATAGGCAAAGGCAAAGACCTCTGATGTAATACAAAATATAGACCCACCTCAATTTTTTTGAACAAGCGTCCAAGCCACTTCATCAATATCCTCCTATGTGAAGACATTACTATTAATATTTATTTATGGGCATTGTGTAGTCTATTATCAAATATATAATAAAAACACATTTTTTATTATTTTCCCCAATTGTCATTTTCAGCCAAGAAAATTTGTTATGGCAATAAAAGCAGAAGAGATCAGTCGTTCGAGAAAGAATATAAAAGAAGCCAGATATTACACAAACACATAACCATAAACTGCAAAACTGATGAGTTCTCTCATTTTTTTCTTTCAGAGTTATATGTAGGCTGCACTGTTTAAATCCCACAGACGGCACAAATGGCTCCTGGCTTTCAAACAGGTTATTAATGTTTGTCCTCTTGCCAGGAACATCTACCACTCCCTTGTTGATTGTTTTTTCAGAAGTCTCCACTAGGGGCAGGGTTCTATGTCTCACCATTGTATGAAACCACCTCTGTGCTGTATAACCCCCCAGACACCAACACAATCTGATACTAAGTACTCCCAGCAGGTTACTAAGAAGCAACACAAACACCCCTGTGTGAGAAACCACTAGACTGACTGACTCCCAATTAAAAACAGCAAGACACATTTTGATGGCTTGAGCTTTGCTCCAGTTAAGCTCTCCAAAAATGTAAATAGCACAACTCTCTCAATATTATCATCCCCTGCTGGTTCTACAAGATACGGAACAATCTCCAACTGCGACAGAGAGATGGCTGTTTATTGGTTCCTGCACACCACGTCCTCATTGATTTTTTTTTTTCAAATGAAGAAATCAGGCTACGGAGAGTCACAGTGAGTGAGGAGCATCTGCATATTGATTTTATCTTTCTGAATGCATCTAATTTTCTCATCAACATTATTGTGCGTTTGATTGACTTCCTGTGTTGCATACAATTTAGTTTACAAGGACATCCTCAACTCTCTAATACTCCACCACCTTCATTTGCTGAAATGGTGTTAAATTTAACAAATAAATCACCATGCATAATCATGTCCTACCACCAAATTAGATGTCCAGTACCTATTTGGACTTTCAAACTTGCTGCAATTGAACATTGAAATAATCAAACTAAGCACAGACCCAGTTTCACCATAAAAAAATGACAAAAAACCCCCAAAACAAACATAAAACTATTTAAATTATTTTACTCCTTTTAATGTGTTTTCAAGTCTCTTTATATCTCTGAAATACAATAAAAAAAACTATCCTTTTGTCTTCTTTAGCATGAAGATCACAAAGATAAGTGTAGATATAGGACTGAAATACTAAGACTGACCGGACTAATTTTTCTTGTTTTCTATTGCAGTGCAGTTACAACAAAACAAGTTGAAAATAAGCTATTCTTAAAGACTAATATGTGGCTACGGTAAGCTACTGAGTAAGGTGAGAAATGTATAATTTACAGTTCAAGTCAGGGACTGAACTTAATGCAGTAAATGGTGGAGTCTAAAGCTATTCACTCTCACGAAGATTCGAAGAGGCAACGAGCAAGCATAGCCCAATGAGCTTTCATTGACTTGACTCCCGCACACAGCAGCAGCCTAGCCGACATGTGCGGTAATGTTGAGTTTATTGAAATGTATTAGATGGTGGAAAGCTGTTAATGATTCTCAAGACACTGGTGTTAGCCCACAATAATTGCCTTCGTAAAGCTGGGTTCTTTCTAGTCCAGAGCTGATGCAAGCCTCTTGTTGAATCTTTAAATGAAACTGACCAACAAGTCTTGCCCCATTCTTATAAATCTTCATCCCCTGCAATAAATATATATATTTTTAATTTAAGTTAGCAAAAAAATAGCTCACGTATATCAGAAATCTAGATGGGTAATGTGACAACGCAATCCATTCCAGGAGTAAAATGATATAATTTCGCGTGCTGGCAGAAGCCTCTGTAGAATTTTGTAGCATTGGCTCCCTCATGAAATGATGCACACGTTGACCAGAAAAAATAAGGTATTTTAATCAATTGCTGTACAATAAGTGGAGCCAAACCACGGCAGATTTTGAAACCATCCATTTCGATTTTTTTCCCCAAAGGTAAACTAAAAGTTGACTTTCATTTAGTGACTTCTGACTGTTGAAAGAGAAGGGGGCTTAACAAGCAGAATGAAGCACATGTGCATTTTTTAATGGAAGAAAACATACTCTAATCCATTAATACTAATGGATTAGGATAAATTTCCACACCAGTCTGGTCCTGTTTGCAGACCAATTATGCTCCAACATGAAGTGCCAGTTTTTGCATATACGTTGTACTATATTGATGTACCAAGCGCATAGGGACAAATCTACTGCTGGACAGCACAAAATGAAAACGTCTATCTGGCAACCCAGCTGCATCATGCTACTAAAAAATACTTCTTTGCCAGACCAAAGAGCTCTGACAGAGTTGGGGGAGATATAAGAATGACAAATTAAGAGCAGATATCTATGTATTGTAAAGCAGTTTGTCTGACTGCTTTCCATTTCCAAGGTAGTAAGTTACTTAGTACATGTAACACTGCAAGTTTTTGAGCACATGATCGTAAGTTATTACTCAGTATCTCCCAACACTGCCCTAAAAATCAGCTTCGGTTTCAGATGCTACAGTTTCAGACTGTAGATCTATGACAGAAAATGTGTTTGATCTGGCACCTGAAATGGCAAGCTCTACATGGTTTATATACCTTTTACCTATTGGGTGCAAACATGAATTTCAGTCTCCGTGTGACCCTAAGCAGAAATAAGCACGCAAGATAATGGAAGTATAGATGGAATACATAGATCTATCACAGTTTACATTTACACTGTGAGTATGCAGAAGAGACCTTTTATAATTGCATTACTTACGCATGTTTAATGCTTAAGTTCAAGAATCCACCATCTGAAAATATATGCGAACGTGTCAAGTAAAAATTGACATATCATGACTCTTTGTGATCTTGAGATAAAGACTGTTAAAGTTGGACACTGCACTAGTGGTTTACTTCTTACATAATTCCATTGAAATTAATAGGTGAATCATTCTAATTTTTTTTTTTGACATCAAATACTTTACAGGTACAGACAACAAACTATAGCAAAAAGTCAAAAATGTCCAAGTGCCATGAAATCTCCATTTTTACTTGATGCGTCCACATATTGTGATAACCATGTATATTATGTGTCTGCAAGTGCACACTGAGAGAAACTCATGCATATTTTTACTTTAGGCATTGTGCTTTTTGCAGAATCCACTGGGATTATAGTGGGGGTTTTATGTTTTCATATTGAAATATCCACATAATTCATATGAAAAACAGTCCCAGTTAGTCCTTTCAAATTTGGAAATTAATTTTCCTTTAAAGAAGCAATATTTAAGAAATGTATGTTGATTAATCGTGAAATGGCCCTGATATATCACCAGACATTAAGGAATGATGTTAATTTCAAACACTTACATCACTGACATCAGAAGTCCAGCCAGAATATTCTCATTACAAAAGTGAAGTTGCAGCCCACAACTAATGTTTATGTTGACATTTTGTGTTTTGGCCTGTTGCGTCGCCCTTCACCTATCTCCCAATCACAAAGTCAGTAGCATTTCGGCATCCAGGTTGCCAGTTACCACTGAGCTGCAGCAACCAGCGTTTCGGAGCAAAAATTTCTGATGTTACTAAACCTAAAAGGCCTCGTTATGATTCCGAAATATGTTGCGACAAAGTCAGAAACAAAACAAAGATCTGTATAGGGCATGCCGTTGAAAGATGGAGACGGCTAAAAGCAAAGAAGAATTTGAAGACTGACGCCGAAGTTGCTAATTTTCTCCTGGGCTGGTAAGATTCAGCTAAGTTTGGCTAAATTAATTCTATTTAATATAGGCACGGACATTTCAAATATTCTCTACAGTCAAATAACATTATCTATGTTTGCTCATGGTACATTAGTGCATATGCAGGTGGGTCATCGAATTGACAAGGAAACAAATTGTTTGAGAAATAAAAACCATGGCTCTTCATTGCTAACATTAGCAATGCATTATTAGTTCATTTCTCTGGCTTTATGCTGAGATGCTGTGCAAACCGTTCCAACATTAGCACAGCCATTATGGCAATATGAATTGTAATTGACACAGTACATCGGCCAAATGAGTCCTCATTAACTCTTTATGCATTTTACAGTGTGGACTTTAGTAGGCTATCCACACAGAAGAGTGACAAGCAAGTTGACCAATATGACCGTTGCTAAAGTTACTTAGTCATTAGTCTCGATCGTTTCTGAACTGAACTGAACACGACCCTGTGAGAGCAAATCATTGGTGACATTGAAACGTAGCCATGGTAGCTCCGTGTAGTAGATGTTCTTGCTGGATCCAGCAACCTAGCTGGCAACCTCTCTTCTAGCGGAGAGGAGGAGGGGATACTGCGTTCTGCACTACTCTGAATGTGATTGCATTACCAGCTTTGGCCACAAACTTACATATAGCTCCTTTAAGTTGAGTAAGTACTCTCTCCATTTTCACTAGTATAGGTGTTTAATACAACTCGTTAATCTCCACCTCTTCTCCTCAGCTCTTACTCTCACTCTGTATAGGGGAGACCAGGTCTAGTTGTTACACGTCCATGTTGTTGCATTCTAAATAGTTCCGATAATAAAACACAGATGGCACTCTAATTTTTCCTGCTGATCCGTGAAGGTGACCCGTGTCTTTACGTGACAGAAGGACGTATGTTGAAAGTCAAAGGTTAGTGTTTTAGAAAAATGCTTTAAAAAGTAACTTGCTTGGTATTTGGGAGATTTCGATTCACATCAAATGTAATTGATACATATCCAAGATTTTCTGGATTATGAGCGAGGAAGACATTAGCCACTGTGTCATGACACACCCAGGTAAAGATTGCACTGGAACATTTCAAAATGTCGGGACAATGGCGATGGGTTGCTGATGGACTAGTTGATACACCCAAGTTGTTACAGTAAGAACTTGCCCCAAAGCTTGTCACAACTTGGGCAAGATCAAATTACCTCAGTATATGACTTTTTTTGTATTTCAGAAAGATGCCTTGAAATTACAAATGAATAACGAAACGTGGCAATGCCTGCAATGGTTGGTTTTTCAAGATGCCAAATGCTGTGGCCGGAACGAAAGGAAGAACAGCAAAATAAGAGACAAACACAGACAAAATAAGAGAGGGAGACTCGCGCTTCCAAAGGACCTAGATCCAGTCCGAGTAACAATAAGGAAGCAACGCGAGCTCGACTGAACGACATGAAAGGGAAAAATCTCGGAAACTGAGATGAACAGATTTAGCTCCAGATGTTGCCCAGAAAGAGGAAAAAAGAGAGAAAGATGCCCTTGCTAACTAGCAATTTTCTCTTTTGCAGCTAATTCCTCAACAACTCTCTAACTAGAGACCTTAACGGCTATAGTGCAAACAAAGCTGAAATAGAGTCTGGGTGCCACCCCCCATTGATGCCAGCTGGTCCTAGAATCTGACTTTGGGCAAAACGATATCATTCCGGACGAGATCAACAAAGAAAGCTCCCAAAGCCACCGCCAGCCTCCAAAACCATGACAATGCCATTAGAGAATGACTCGAGCGGTTCCTTATTGTGGCTTCGTGGGATTATAGTAGTAAAGCATTCCCCTTAACTTGCCAACTTAAGGGGGAAACAGGTCTCACTTAAGCAAATTCTTAGTGTAACAAAATGCCCCACAACCTGCAACAAACTACCCCTCCTGTAACAAACAACCCCATGTATGGGTTAGTTTATTACAGGTTATTTCCTCACCAGCATTATGCATGTGCAAAATATAGAGGTTGCTGCAGATCAGTCATGAAGTCGAATAAACTTTCTATCTTTACAGTGCATTTTGATAACAAAAACCTGATAATGTCAATTCTGCTGCCACTAAAAGAAAAAGTGTAACAACTAGACCCGGTCTCCCCTACTTCAAACACAATCTATGGGCTGCATTTAATTACCACGTTCATGAACGGGATGCAGTTGTACTCTAAATTTGAGATTGTTTGAATGTGCTTATTAATGTCTTCAGCAATTACAGCCCAAGAACAGCTGTGGTACCCATGTAAACAGACTACTGCTGAAAACTACTGTGGTCCATGTGAGGGCTTCATGCAGAACGTGGCTTTTGTACAAACTTCAACAAAAGACATTTTCTAAAGCAATTCTAAAACTTTCTGTTGATAAATGCACTTAATTCCATGAAAACACAGCATGCTGCCTTATTTGTAGGGATTTTCCGGGTAAGAATAAACCTATAAGAAAACTCATTTATAGAACGCAAAACACACGTTTCTGTGAAAAAGGTCTATCCCTTGGTTGCAAAAAAAAAAAATTATATATATATATATATATATATATATATATATATATATATATATATATATATATATATATATATATATATAAAATTTAGGGAAACAATGAGAAGAAGGAAGTACAGGGAGGGGTTGAAGAATAAAACACATTTTTTCCCCCGAAAGTCAGGACGCTGCATGCCTACTTAAACGATTAAAATTATAATCACAGATGGACTAGCAGAATAAATCAGTGCTTTCCGCCATTTCTACAATAAATTAGCACGTAGCACTTAATTTTTCACGGTATGCGACCTTCCATGCGATTTTGGCACACATTTGAAATAGAGTTGTTGAAAGTTTGGTGAGAAAATGCTTGATCAAAATGAGCACTAGCGCTTCAGATGCTTTATGCAGAGAGTATTCTAGTTCTGGAGAGTGAGTTTGAAGAGCTCACAAGAGTATAGGGGTGATCTTCAGCAGCAGAGCACTGAAGTACTTTTTTCACATGGAAGGTCACGTATATTGATGAAGTACCCTATTTGTTCATATTCTGTTGGGCACATCATGAAAACACTGTCACACTAGCAAAACGTGGGCAACACAGGACGGTGCTCTCGCATGGTTCGTGACTTTTACGCCCACATAAACAAAGCAAAGACCATCCTCTACTGTAATCGCAATATAATGACGCGCTCTTTGAGATAAATTCCGGCTAGTCAACATAATTTCCACCGTTCGTCATTGCCTTCACTGCCAATGTATTAAACCAAGCCTGTGTTCAGTCATTCCCGGCCATATAATGCTAAGCATTGCACCCGCATTGCAAATAATGACCTAATAAATAGATGTCCCCTCTTCATTTGCGTTTGGGTTCAAGTGCACCGGTGGATAGCTATAATCTTGACCCGAACAGAGGCAGGGTCCATACCATTTGCGACTTCAACTTATCGTGTCACGATCGAAATACCACTCAAAGGAATGGCACAAATAAGAGATAATGAAACCCACTGAGGACGTTGATGACTAGAAAGAATGCAATAACGCAAGGAGAGTAAAGAGCCAAGTTGCTCAGTGCCAAATGAACTTCCATCAGTTGATGAATTAATGACTATTCCATGAGTCATATTTACTACGACATTGTCACCGCTGGTTATCAATCTATCCTTTCTCAGAAACATTTTGCTAAATTTCATTCATGAAGCGCGGACGAGGGATGGCTACCGTCATCTGTCTTGCTACGATGTTCTTTCATGCATGCCGTTATCCTTTCAGCACTGTGAGACAACAATTTGGTTCATCTCCAAAACTGCGTGCTGCGAATAGTAGGTTACGAAGCAATTCCAGAATGCGTATACATAACAGAATAAAATATTATTCAAACGAATGACGGAACTGATTAATTAGTTGGTATAAGTCGAAATGTCTTGCCTACCTGAGCTTTAACAATAGTTTCCCTTGTCTCGTATTAAGGATTTATGTAGGCAAGGAGATCAATTTAGAGAGCTGGATTCCACCTAACACATAGTACAGTATCGGTCTTGTGCTGATGTAGTCGTCTCCTCACTGCAGTTTCTCTTTCTTTCCCTCTCCCCTCTCTCACTCACTCTTTTTTTTCTGATTTAAACCCC
The DNA here is from genome assembly GCA_029721435.1 of Gymnothorax reevesii. Taxonomy (NCBI): domain Eukaryota; kingdom Metazoa; phylum Chordata; class Actinopteri; order Anguilliformes; family Muraenidae; genus Gymnothorax; species Gymnothorax reevesii. The sequence goes on along the minus strand of CM056575.1, from coordinate 41,052,431 downwards.
TTGATACCAAAGATAGGAGGTGCTTTTCCTTTTTATTTTTTTTTCTGTCTCTCAGCAAGCGTCCCCCACATCGAGTTCTGACGCAAGCAACCGGGCTCTTCCAGCAACCAAACGTTAATCACCCCTCCTTTTTGAAACTAAAAATATTCATACATATTCCCATCATGTAGCCTCTGTAACCAAGCCTTTACGATCCGCCTCCGTTCCCCACCCCTTCTTTTGCAGACTGTCTTTCTTCAGTGTATGTCATCGAACGTAAGCGGAATCTCCTCTGCCCATATCAATGTGCGCTCGCAGTTGGAATCGCAGTCATAACCTATTTTTTCATAAATATGGTCACGTCCTGGATGGGGATATAATATATTACAGAATATTATTAAAACTAAACGAGGTCATAGGCCCCTCATCTGTTTCATCCTGACATTTCAGCCTTTTATTTGTAATTTAAAAACTTTAGGGGTAGGGGCCTTAACTCGGCTTGTTATTTATAGCCTAACAATTACGCGCCATATTAATTTAATTTTTTTTTGTTTGAAAAATGCAGTTGGGCAAGGGATTTTTGGAAAGAGTACTGATGAAGAATCTTCCTCGTATGTGGCTAGATCCGTAAATTTAAGTGGATTAAAATGCCGGTATATCAACAATATTTTGATGTGTGACACGCATAGCGACTCCGGTAGCCAACTAATAGGCCTACTATAGTAGACCTAGGTATATATAGGCTGATGCACCATAACGTGTGGAATACGTATTTACGCCGAAGACAGAAGATTTGGAGAAAAGCGGGAAAACATGCTTATACTCATGCACATGACGGCGTATCATTTTAATAACTTCCCAATATTTTCGATTATTGATAAAATGAGTTTATACTGTGCAGCGTAATAGAAAAAAGTTATCATTCTGTCGCAACCAATATCGCGCCCTCTGTTATAATTACCGCATCTGAAGACAAATGGTTTATGCTCTCAGAGTTACCCGATCCCGTTGCCTAAAGACTTCAGGAATCTTAAAATAAAATGGCTGCTTGCTACAGTGACTGAGGAAGGATGCCTCAAAAAGACAACTTTATTTGAAAAAAAATAAAAGGTCAAAGGCAAGTAACATAGCGCCACATAATTAATGTCAGCTCATGAAGATAATGAATACTTGAATAAAACGCCAAGATTAACTGAGATGCTGCTTTGTATTCAGCCATGGCTATCTTTTGATATTTCAGACTGGACCGCAGAAGAGTAGACTACCAAAACCATTAAACTGGTACGTTTTACGTGAATTTGTCTCCACCTAGTGACGAAATTTGGAAACGGTCAACAAAGGCAACACCCTCCTTTGCACTAGTGTGCAAGCTTGGCTTGGAAGTACGTACGTACCGGTTCCCTAAACCAGTGGTTCTCAAACTCAGTCCTGGGGGACCCCTGTGTATGCTGGTTTTCATTCCAACCACAAATGCAATTCCAGGATTTTAACAAGCTGTTAGTTTTTCTTAATTAGGTGCTTTTGATCTTCAGAGAGGTAATTTACCATCTTAATCTACAGAATGTTAAACATAGCTTTGCAATGCCTCAAAGATGACCAATTTTACATTGTGCTCATTGCACAATAGGCAAAAAATTAAAGCAGTAACAGAGCAATAAGATTAATCAGCCAACTTAATGACATAACAGATAACTTGGTTAATTGCTGTGTATGCAATAATTAGCTATTTTTCCTGATACTTCACCATAAAACTGGTGAGTCTCATTATCACTGGCATTGTTATTGAATTCTTCATTATCTTCTTGACGGATAGGAATGAAGGCCAGTTGTAAATACCAATTAAGAGCCTGTTGATTGACCTCAGTCTTTAAATGCATTAGTTATAGTTACCAGTGGTGAACTGTGAGCCGTACAGCTGGGCCTTCACCTCAGCCATCGCCGCCAGCGGCGGCTCGTCGGCCATAACAAAGGGAAGCCAGAACCTCGCCCTTCAAAGCTTAATGACTTCAACATTTCGTAGTTCACTTTTCTTTATCAGCAGTTGCTCATACGAATTGGTTGAAGGACAATCAAATTTATTTTCGATAGCAAATGACGACGCAAATTATCAACACGTCTTTATAAATTAGTTTGCGAGGCTTCTTTCACAAGAAGCCACGACAGTCCATTTTCTACAATCTTAATATAGAAGAAAAGAATGCGATGTTGCACAGCTTATTGCTTAATGAGCCTCACTAATCAATTTGCGCATCTATGCCGTTTCGTGAGCTTCTTGAGCGCGGAATTTATGAGGTAGGCCTATGGTAAGTTATGTCGTAATTTATGTGTGAAAGAAAACCCCTCAATTTTGTGGTGCAATGTATAACAATGCTATCGAAAATGAATTTGACTCAACTGACTGTTCTTCTAACAATTCGTATGAGCAACTTCTGATCAAGAAAAGTAAACTGCGAAAGGTTTAAGTCATTAAGCTTTGAAGGGCGAGGTTTTGGCTTAACTTTGTTACGGCCGACGACCCTCCACTGTTTAAATGAATGATTGAAAACAGATGATGAACAATCATTAACATTAAGGGATTGTTGGGGCTTCCCCTGTTGCCAATTCGCGAGCCGCCACTGGTCATCACGGAAAAAAAGCAACATTACGATGAATTGAAATGGTTTAGTTATTTTGAGGACTTGTACTTTACTTGAGTTTTTTTTTTTAACCAGGACTTTTACTCTACTACAATTAAAACATAAAAAGTATACTTCATTACTTTGACACTGACCACTTCGTTACAAATTAAAATATGAATGTAATTCATCATTTAAGGATTATCTGGATTTGGCGTGTTCGAGAGGAACAATGGTGCTCGGCAGGGTATCTTTGTGCTGATGTGTCCGCCAGCGGACATGGAGCTGCAAATTTGTACGCACAGTTACAATATTCTATCACTAGATGGCACACCCGGATCAGTTATTGAATGTTCACGAGCAAGCCCGAGCTGGAACACGATTTCGGTTGTAGACGAGTTCACTCCAATCCCTGTATTTCAGGAATTGCCTGAATTTAACTCCTCATCTACGACTGATGTGCAAACTGCTCAATATATTTGCCTATAGTATCTATCCAGCAGCTTAAAAAAGCTTATCTCTTGCTGGAGAAACAATCGTTGTCCTCTGTTGCAACCACTTCAGCTACAGTGAGTCCATGGTATCCAAAAAAAAAAGAAAAATCAGTTTTCTGAAGCAAAAATTCGGCATGATATTGATCCTATATCATTCTACTATTAATTATAGTCAATTATAGTGGCCTTTCAAACCGCCAGTAAACTCAAAGAAGAAAAAGAGGAAGAAATCTATAAACCAGAGATTGCCTGTGTTTTTTTGAATATTTTCGTTCACCTGAAAGTTGATTAAAGAGGACAAGAAGAGGACAATGTTTGGTTGGTTTGATTATTTCTGTGCGTACAATGAAAAATACTTTGTATTTGCACTTTTGATACTTTAGTATATTTCTTCACAACATACTTTTAGTACTGAAGTACATTTAATGTGAGCTACTTTAAGACTTTAACTCATGGAATTTTCTTATGGGTGACTTCAACTTTTACCACATTAACTTTCAGTTATGGTACTTCTACTTTTACTTTTTTTTTGAGTACTTTATACACCTCTGGTTTTTTTCTTACAGCCCGTTGTCTACAGATAGCGCTGATAACTTTCCATCTTGAAATGCCTTTCCACTTTCTCAACCTTTTCTTTTAATTCCAGTTCTGGAGTTGGTCTTCCGTTTTTTTTTTATTTGAAGTTTTTCTGTGAAAGGCCGCCTTGAAAAAGGCGATGATGTCAAGCCAGCCACAACACCGCTCTCGTCTTCCGCTATTAACTTTGTCTCTCACCCGCCCTCACCACACTGCCGAAATTACTCTGTTCGGACTTCACGAAGGCCTAAAATCTTTTGTTTTTGTCCCGCCCACTTAAAATCAAACCGTGGTTGGTCAATTTGCCCCTCACTCTTCAAACCAAGACAAGCGTTCGACAACCAAGCGTGCGTTCGAGCCCATCTGCAACTCACAATGGGTTTAAAGTCCTTGAAAGTCTGAAAAAAAGATACTGAAACAAGACCTGTGTCATTTTGTAGGTCTTAGTGAGCAGATAAAGAAAATGCAAAATAAAAAAAATCTGTTGGGAATTTTTGGAGAAAATTCATTTTTTTATGTGGCAGTCATCTTGAATCGCAGAATCGTAAGAAAGGGGTTAATAATTGCAAGCCATCATGTTTTTTTCAATAGTTTGACTTATTAGATAATCATACCACAGGGTCAGATTGGTGAAAATACAAAATGGTTACCATGGTAACCAAATTTATTGTCAAAAATATGAAAATATTTAATCCCTGAATATAACCCATCATGTTGCTCAAAATGTTGGTCAGCTTTAGTCCAATAGTCCAAAACTCTCCTTTTTTGTGGTAGGAACAATTGGCAGCTGATTACATCATGTATAATAGGCCTTTTCATTCATTACCTCAGCCGGAGTGGAAGTAATTCCCATGTCATTTTGATCATTATTCCTACTTGGGAGTTAATGCAGCTTAAAGGTTGCATAACCTTTCAAGATTCAAATCTTGAATAAGATCTTCAGATGTTTTTAGATCTGACTTGTATTTGTTGCAAATATCACATGGCTACACATGCTCTTGGAAATGTAACAACCCCACTTTGACATGTTAGTTCAATGAGATTGACGCTTGATATTACTTAATTAAACGTATTAAAGAATTGACTAAAGTACGCATGAGTAAACATACAGGTCCTTGTTTTTATGCTTTGTTTCATCAGTTGAGTGCATTATTATTCAATTCATATTTACCCCTGGCTAATATTCCCATATGTTACATACTGCTTTGCTCTACATTACTTTGTACAGCTTCCAAGTTTATTCTAGAATAACCTCAATGGTGATGTATAATAAAGACTGCCATCATCAGACGGAATGCTTCTCCTGTCAATGCTTGTTTATGTAGACAATTTCCTTGTCTATGAAAGTCAATGACATTATGGTGATGCATCAACTGGAATGAAACTCAAGAAGCTGGACAGCATGTCATTTTCAGCGTTGTCTCACAAAGTTGTCGATGTATGATTTCCTACTCGCATCCTGTCTTCATATTTTCAGTTGTCAAATAATTCTCTGCCTTCCTTAACTACCCAGTGCAACTGTCAAGTCTTTTAAAGATGTAAAACACTTTTTGTGGTTGATAAATCCATGCTGACATTACATTGCTTGGCTGAAACAATGAGGCATCAGTGTGCATCTTATTCAAATTCCATTTTTGTTTTTCTTTTGCCTGCTCACTGCACTTGCTATGTTTCGTCCTTTATTCTTTAAACCTTGATTTTAGGGAGAGGCAGATCCTGATGTGAAGTCATTGACTTTTGTGATATTCATCTACTCTTATAAATGTCTCCATTCAACTGGGCCCATTTAGGGGCCGTTGTGCAGAGTAGAGAGGGCACGAGTGTTTATTGGAGGGATATTGAGTAAGCGGATAACTAAAAATCTTGGCAGTATCATTGAGATGAACAAATAATTGGCACGGGCAGGCGAGTGTCACATCATTCTTGAATTTTTCATACAACCTCACAATATTCTGCATCCTAGAAAAACACATGTAAGAGGATTAAAAGGTGGTCATTGGTTATTTCTGCTAGTTGAAATACACAAGGCGTGCAGTCATGTTCCCCTCCCATCTGCAATATGTATTAGTTCTACATCATTGTCTCCATAGGAGGGACATTTAAGTTCTGTAATTTGGATGCAAAATGCACAATATCTTTCTTGAGTAAATGATCATCTTCAGATTGCCCCATGCCAAACAGTTACATATCTTGGAGGTTTTTGTTGCTCACAACTTCATAGTTAAAGTAGTAAGGTCAGGAGGTCACAGGAGGCCCTGGAAATGAAAAACTCCCTTGTAGACCACGGAAAACGGCTTGAGTGACACAAAACTGCAGTTCAGTTTGGTTTAATTTACTAGGGTCCCCATAAGCCATTACCAAGGGCAACAACTACTGAGCCTGGGGTCCACACTTAAGATACATACACCCCAACAAATAAAGATAAAATCAAAACAATTTTCACAGCACAAAAAAAAACCTACAAAAAACCCAAACAACAAGAAAAACAAAGCTTTGTAAAAATCTTAAAGACATGAAATACAAAGTGCCATCTCTAATTAGATCACCGAGAGGCTACCTTTTAAATCATACCACAGACACCTTCGTTCTGGTGATTGACAACATTTTGCATATAATATTCCACACCATAACATTTGCAACACTAACATTTGTTCACCAGAACCAGATTCCAGATTCTATGTCCAGGGATTGCTTATAACCCCCCACCTTAGCCGTCATGTGTTGAAGTTTTCCCCGGTGAACGAGAGGGTTGCTGCCCTGCACCATCGGGTCAGGGACAGGAACCTCACTGTCATCTCGGCTTATGGGCCGAATGGCAGAGCAGAGTACCCGACCTTCTTGGAGTCCGTAGGAAAGGTACTGGAAAGTGCTCCGACTGGGGACTCCATCGTTCTGCTGGGGAACTTCAATGCCCACGTGGGCAGCAACATTGTTACCTGGAGAGGCGTGATTGGGAGGAACGGCCTCCCCGATCTGAACCCAAGTGATGTTCTGTTATTGGACTTCTGTGCTAGTCACGGTTTGTCCATAACAAACACCATGTTCAAGGATAAGGGCATTTATCACTGCACGTGGCACGAGGACGCCCGAGGTCGGAGGTCAATGATCGACTTTGTGGTCGTGTCATCTGACCCTCAACTGTATGACTTGGACACTTGGGTGAAGAGAGGGGCTGAGCTGTCCACTGATCACCACCTGATGGTGAGTTTGATCCGCTGGGGGAGGAGGAAGCTAGACAGACTTGGCAGGCCCAAACGTGTTGTGAGGGTTTGTTGGCAACGTCTGGCAGAACTCTCTGTCAGAGGCTTTTCAAATCTCACCTCCGGGAGAGCTTTGACCAGATCCCAAGGGAGGCTGGAGACATTGAGTCTGAATGGACCATGTTCTCCACCGCCATTGTTCACGTGGCTGTTCGGAGCTGTGGCTGTAAGGTTTCCGGCGCCTGTCGCGGCGGCAATCCCCAAACCCGGTGGTGGACACCAGAAGTGAGGGATGCCGTCAAGCTGAAGAAGGAATCCTACCGAGCTTAGTAAGCTCGTGGAACTCCTGAGGCAGCTGACCAGTACCGGCAGGCCAAGTGTGCTGCGGCCTGAGCGGTGGCGGAACCAAAAACTTGGGTATGGGAAAAGTTCGGGAAGGCCATGGAGTAGGACTATCGGTTGGCCCTGAACAGATTCTGGCAAAGTGTTCGGCACCTCAGGAGAGGAAAGCAGTACCCTGCCAACACTGTTTACAGTGGAGGTGGGGAGCTGTTGACTTCGACTGGGGATATTGTCGGCCGGTGGAAGGAATACTTTGCGGATCTCCTCAATCCCACTGATACGCCATCCGTAGAGGAGGCAGAGGCTGGGGACCAAGAAGCTGATTCATCCTTCACTCGAGCTGAAGTCACTGAGGTAGTTCGGAAGCTCCTCGGTGGCAAGGCACCAGGGGTGGATGAGATCCGCCCTAAGTGCCTCAGGTCCCTGGATGTTGTCGGGCTGTCTTGGTTGACATACCTCTGTAGCATCGCGTGGCAGTCGGGGACAGTGGCCCTGGACTGGCAGACCGGGGTGGTGGTTCCTCTATTTAAGAGGGAGGACCGGAGGGTGTGCTCTAACTATGGGGGATCACACTCCTCAGCTTCCAGGGTGTCTGCCACTAACATGGCAATATCCCCCACCGCCTCAATTTTATGTGTCCGTACGGAGGAGCCCAATACTATATCCGTCGCTTCGTGCTAATCGCGCGGTGGGGGATAATAATAGTAATATAATTTACGTGTTTACCAAACAATACACGACACAACCGTACGTTCAGGATTCAACCTGTAGGTGGCGCCAATGCATAAGCATCAAACGGACAGTGCATGGAATTTAACTGATATATACAAAAACCCCGAGACTGGCAAACCGCCGGCAGCTTCCATTCTTCCATTTATTGCCTTCATTTGACAAATGCGATACACGCTCTCTACTTTAGTTGATTTTATTTGTCAGATTTGAAGGTTTAGTCAGGTTACAGAAAACGTGTGGCTGATGGTGACGTTTGATTGGGATTCATGTCACAGATCATGAACTGAATATAGTCTATTGTATATTAACACTGCACTGTTTTAATTATTGATGTATTTAGCAGCGCAAATATTTCTGATAAGTGGGATGTGAGGATTTTTAGGGGGGGGAGGACACCCCGGGTGAAGAGGATGCTCGTATTTCTGTGACCTCAGTACATTCGCTCAACACTGCCGGAAACAGTACGACTTGACTGCGGCTTATTGTCACCGCCCCCGCTACGGCCGCCTGCTCTCGTCTACTTCCCAGGCGAGAAGCAGTTTATATCGAACGAGCTCCTTGCCAATTCAAAGACTTTGAATGAAATCTGCTGTGCGAAAAATTCGTTTCGCGTCCGAAGTGAAAGCGGCTTTAGAGCCAGCTACTCTGCAACTCGGTCAGTCAGGTAGTAGTCGACAGGCGGCAGCAAGGGTTTCTCAATTCAGATAACATAATGGTTATGGAAAGGTACCCTGGCGAGCTATTCAAGTAACGTTAGTCATGCGAGTCGCACTTCGCTAAGTTTCTATCAGCACCCGGGAGCGAAAGCTAGCACTGCTCTTCTGTCAGGACAACCGTGGACTCGATGTCCTAAAATGCAGGAGTTTGTGCACTTGTAGCACACATAATGACTCGGCATGGTCACCAGGATTGAACTGCACTGTAAAACAAGCTAAAAAAAATACACACACCAAAAGACAATCGCTCATACTCAACACCACCTAACACTGCACACTGGTTAGAGGCAGACTCGGGGACTGTGGTAACGTTCGAGCGCATCTGCAAGTAAGCCGGTGTTCTGTCAAAGTTAGCTCCCATGTCAAAAAATGCTACCGTAATGCAAAGCGATTGTAGAGTCTTTTTTCGCCTTGATATTGCAATATGAATCAGGCTACAATAGTAACTTTGTTATTTGTTAGCTTATTATAACAAAAGCAGATGTTATAATGAGTTGGATAAGTATGTTTGAAGATAAATGCCCATATACGCCATTATCATCTTATTTCTGCATTTTCGGGAAAACCCGGTGTGTACATGCAAATGTACGCTTACAGGTCGAAATGCGCACTGAAAATTAATCTATGTTTATGATTTTTGAAGATACTTCAGATATGAGCGAGGAAACAGCCCGAGATCTCAGGTTTGCGCAAGCGCAGAACTGCGAGGTAGTATATTTTGATAGGCATAGATATATATAAACACTAGATGGCTCAAGGCAGAGTCGGCTGCGTCGTCACTGGTCGGCCATCTTAGGACAGGGGACTGCTCTGGTGCGCTGTGCTGTAGTCGGAGGTAAGGTGGGTTGATTTATTTATTTTATAATTTTATATTTATTTTATCATTTTATTCATTTTTCTCCATTCATTTTTTGTTTAATGTACCTCTGAGCCAATGGTTTCTAAACATTGGTTTCTCAAAGTTCTTTGTTATTCATTTTATCATTCTTTTATTATTTATTTTGTCCATTATTTGAATATTGTAAATATTAAATATTGACAATATAATCTGTGTGTGTGTATAGCTATTGCTTTACCTATCTACTTAATGTACTTTTTATATCGAATTCAATGGTTTTAATTATTCTTAAGTATGCAGTTAAATAACTATATCGCTGTTGTTTACCCGACAAACCAAGCCGTTTGTTTGAAAATCGGTTGAGAATTTGGGAGAGTTGAGCAATCTGCAGTTATTTCAAAGTCCGTGCTCCTTTGGCTGTAAGGTTATGAGTGATCGAGCAGCTCTGTCCCAAGATGGGCGCCCTGTGACGACGTTACTTCACATTGGCTAGCAGCGTGCTTGAGCCATCTAGTGTTTATATATATATATCTATGTTGATATGTAGCAAAATTTGTCAGAACACCAGCTGCGCGAGATTCCCGAAAAAGTATGCGAGAATCTTGCCGAAGTTGTGTGATCAGCCCTCCAAACCCCGCGATAGCTGCGGCCATCGTGGGGTTTGGAGGGCTGATCCATAGATATATATGTATATCTATGGGCTAATCACACCAGCCTGGTGCCCGTGCCTCGTTGCGCTTGCGCTCCAAGTGAGGCCCTGGTATTGACTCAATGGCTGCCTCCATGAAGGAAATCCAAGATGGCGGGCCAGGTAGGTTTATCATTGAAATGTCCTCGTTTTGATATTTCTTGGAGGTGTCATGAAACGTCCTTGTGGTCATAAATACATTTCGATATACCATGTTGATTACCGATCTCTATAAATTTTTAGAACAAAGGGATAATTTTATTTTGGCATGTGTACTTGCTGACAGTGGCGTAGCCAGCGGGGCGTGCTGAGACACGTCCCTTTTTGACTGAAATTAATAGTTCTCAATCATTTTCATTTAGTTCTCAATCATTTTCACACGAACAGAGAATTGTGTTGCACAAAACGTCCGTTTAAAACAATTATTAGTCCTGACCTGTTCCTAATCAGGGGGGAACAAGCCGCACTTGTTAACTGTGGAGTGCTCTGGGAGTGAACCTTCAGTTAATTAAGAAAATGACTAAGAACAGGTCAGGACTAATAATTGTTTAAAACGGAAGTTTTGCGCAACCCAATTCTCTGTTCGTGTTCCGCAACTGGACTGAATTTAGCCCACGATTTAATCGCTGTTAGATCGCACACGGAGAAGAAACCGTGCCTTCGGTTGCCAATTACGATAATTGGAAAATGCGTCAATAAATGAAAATGATTGAGAGCTACTAATTCCAGTCAGAAAGGGACGTGTCTCAGCAACCCCGCTGGCCATGCCACTGTCGCCAAGTACACATGCCAAAATAAAATTATCCCTTTGTTCTAAAAATTTATTGAGATCGGTAATCAATATGGTATATAGAAATGTACTTATGACCACAATGACGTTTCATGACACCTCGTAGAAATATCAAAACAAAGACATTTCAATGATAAACCTGCCTGGTCCGCCATCTTATATTTCCTTCACTGGAGGCAGCCATGGAGTCATTGATACCAGGGCCTCACTTTGAGCACAAGTGCAACGAGGCACGGGCGCCAGGCTGTAATCACACAACTTTGGCAAGATTCTCGTGTAATTTTTCGGGAATATCGTGCAGCCGGATTACTTGCAGACGCGCTTGAACGCACCAAGTGTGTTCCTCTTCTTACGTCATATGACGCGACACTTGGAAAAAATGGGTTTTCAAGGGTCTCGCTGAAATAGACCACCTTTTACTCAGTTTCTTTTGTCCTTACGTCCAAAAAATCCTAAATGATGTTTTTTAAAATCGTCATTTTACACAAGATTACATATAAATCTCATTAGGCCATTTAACCTGCAAGTTACACTTTAAGCAAGAGAACAGTGTATATTTCTTAAAGGTAACCAATTTGTTCCTTATCCTCAATGTTTTTTTTCCCCCACATAATTTGCCAGGCTGTTCCTATAAAAAGGTTTGCGTGTAAGTTTTAATGTCATCCTTGACCCCTAACAAGAATAAATTCTGAAGGAAAGCAATCACTCGACCATTACGACCAGCCATTGTGGCGGCTGGACCGCAGCCATTTCGACGTGCCTACTACTGAATATGCATGACAATTGGCATGAAAAGTCATGTCAGATCAGTCATTAGATTCAACTTCTAGTAAATAAATTACATTTATGCCTTAGAAATTCACAACTATAAATATGTCCACTTTGTCCAGTTACAAATATGGGATGAGTTCAAGTACATTAACTCTCTGAAAGTGCTAGGAAACAGGGAAATCGGGAGTTTTGCACCAGGCATCAAGTTTACTTACATATCCAGCAAAAGTTTGGCCACATCTTCATCGGAAATATCTCCAAACTTGGCTTAAAAAGTTTGCCAGTGATCACTTTGGCCTTTTATATTCATCCTGCTCATCAATCAAACTTCTCCCTGGCCTTTTCTAGAACTTTTACAGGCCGAATCAGTCGGATATTTCTTTGGCCGCGGCATTTTGTTGTTGGCCAACTTCTCTTTATTTCTGAGTCCATCGTGCACATCCGCTTTCGCGTGACATAATTTTTAAAAGTTACATAGAGCTTAGTTTTCCATAATTGAAAGAAAGGCAAATTCCTAATGTGTCATATCGGCGACACCCTTATGCAACCTGCAATGTCGCAAGGGTTTTGAAAAGTTTGCGGCTCTTTGAAATTGGACATTAACTTATTTCTACTGTTTGGTTTTATTTGAGAACATCAGTATACAAAAACCCCATACAATAAAATCAGAGTTTTATGTTTCACTAGATTTTAGTATTCAGAGCAATCTGTTCTGCCGGTCTGGTGACAAAGATGTTTAAAGATTTTTCCTTTGACCCAAAATGGCATAAAAAGGAGGTCATGGAACATATCAGTTATCACACCGTTCACGAGCATTCAACTATTCCTCTCAACACGCAAAAGCTGTTAAATCCATTTGTCACGGTTTGGACGCAATTCAGGATGAAAGTATGGCTATATATTACAATTTTGTGTTTATGTCATATTGGAGATCCCACAACTTTGGTGTTTATTTGTCCAGAGCCACCATTTTGATTTATTGGTTAGATCCATTCAAGGTCTGTAAGTATGCATCGTTGTTTTACTGACAATGACTTTCTGTCACGTGACTGCCAAAGTGGGTCAGTTTTTCCATTTTAAACAGAAATAAGACCAAAACGGTTTGTTGTACAAAAAAAAACAAAAAAAAATATCTATATATAATAATAATAATAATAATAATAATAACTGCAGATTCAGTCTTATGATGTCAATCCACACCTAGAACAGTATTTTGCGTCACTCCGTTTGAGAATTTTAAAATTGATGACGTCACCAGATATAATTAGGTCACAGTGAAATTCTTCAGTTTTTACAGAAACTTCACCGTTTTTCAAACTATAAGTAAAAAACAGGAAAATAATAATCCAAGCAAGAACTTAAGGCTTCCAGCCACGCTTGGAAGCCTAATCATGCTATCAAAAATAAATAGGAGATTCAGTCTACCAATTAGTTTTAAACAACTGTTGCTAATCAGACAGACAACATTGACAAGTTTAGGCAATAAAGCGCTGAAAGGCAAGGTTACTGTACACCTTTTACAATGCCAATGCAGGGCTACAATATGGTGCCTACCAAGTAGTTGGTCATTCTTTACATATACTACTTTGTGTCATTAAAACACGCACATGAGGTATGTACTATATTTGCTGCAAATTGAAGAATCAAAAATATTTTTTTTGTTTTATTTTTTTTTCCAGTGAGATATCGGTGATATAAAGAAAAGTGCAGGGCACTGTAATCCCGACACAAGCCAAGAGGACATGCCGATCATTTCTGTAATAAAGAACATTGAGTTGTTTGTGATGTGTTCACTGACGCTTGACTTATTCTTTAGGGTATGGTCAGTAGCCATTATAAGATGACATGGTCATTATTATCCCACACCACGATCAAGTGCCTTAACTTAGTTAATAAATATGCTTCAATATCGATTTTCAAACTCAACGTAGATCAAGACCAGCTTTTTAAGTATTAAAAATCTTACCCGTGTAACCATCAGTTTTTGTGGCATTTTGTCTCTATCGAAAGGGTTTCGGACGAAAGGACGGTGGGACAAACAGAAAAAAACCCAATCCTATATCCCCCGCGCAGCTTCATGGCAGGGGATGAAACTGCCACTGCATTGAAAAAAAAAAAATGTAAAAATCGGCACGGCTTACAAGTTGCTCTGTCACTTGTCAACGATCATTTTTCTGTGTGACCGAGAACGGAAAACAGCACTGACTCATGGCAGCCATGAGAAATATACCTCACATGTGCGTTTTTAATGGTGCTCAGTATATTTACAGCTCTGCCTCGCGAAATACCAATGGTTGAATCTTCATAATGGATTGTTATTTCTGTTATTTATTTACGTCAATCAATTTTCTTGTGCGTTATTACGTGTAAGCCTGTAATAAGTCTGCTTATCATTTTCTGCAAATCATCTGAATAATGATATTTTTGTTTGAAATTTAAGTAAAATATATAATTAGGTCATGATGCCATGAAGTCAAAGGTCGAAATTCTACATAAACACCTACTAGTGAACTGTGGCACTATTGATATGTGTTACATTACTGTAGGGGTTGCACTGTTGCTTCACGGCAAGGATTGATTTGGCCTGGGGCCTTTTTGTGAGTAGTTTCATGCTGTCCTCATATGGGTTTCCTCCAAGTAATTCAATTTTCAACCATAATCCAAAAGACACTGTTATTAAAATGGTAAACTCAACTGGGAATATAGACTTTAAACTGCCTATAAGCTTGACTTTATATGATGGCGTGTGATGAGTCCTACATAGAATGGTGACCTGTTGAGGGTCCCTGTTATGGGTTTGGTCAGCGTCGTTATTGTACTCTTGGATAGATTCAGATGTTTTTGCACTAATAATCCACACAGATGAGTGACAAATTGATGTAAAAATCAATATCAACAGTCTTACTGAGGTGTAGGGCCTCCACAACTTTTCCAAATCAACTTAGACACACCTTGGCTTATACAAGTGTTAAACTTTACTGAAGATATGGGATACCTTTCTTCCAAAAGATATTTCTTATTTGATGTTCTTATGATGGGGATGTTGTTGCGAAATCTCACAAGTTCAGATAGTTTGAGATTTGCTGACAGTGAATGTGGTCTCTTATGCTTGGGATCAATTCTATATTCAAAAAAACCATACAGTGACTACTTGAGCCTAATAGGGCTTGGACGGTTCTCATCTTGGAAGACATTGCGTCCATCATGGTAGGAATGTTTCATCATTAGTTATTCAGGTGATCTCACAGAATAATGGGATGAGTGGAACCAAACCATGCCAAGAACTGAATTACACTGAAAATGTGTGATGTTGTCCCTAGCTTAAATGCTTGTAGCAAACAGCTACTGGTAACTACATCACTTATAGTTGGTAACTGAGGATTATTTTTAGCTGCTAATGGTAACTTATTTGTGAGGCTTATTGCTATCTACTATTGTCAAGTTGCTTCTGAGACATTTTTTCTAAAGGGTCGATTCATTATATTGGCTAATGCAAAACTGTACATTATAGGCCTACTTCTTGCTCACTTGACAAATGCACGACGCACTCTACTGCCAACATCAATACAAGATGAGAAATCATTCGTCATTCACTCAGAGCGAGAGAGAGAGAGAGAGAGAGATGGCTTTCTACGCCATCAAGAAACAAATTAAACGACAAATACCAATCAGGATCTGGCTCAAAATATTCAAATCCATAATTGAACCTATTGCACTGTATGGCAGTGAAGTGTGGGGTTCGCTTACAAAGCAAGATTTTGCTCATTGGGACAAACATCCAACTGAAACCCTGCATGCAGAGTTCTGCAGAAACATCCTCCGTGTGCAGAGGAAAACACCGAACAATGCATGCAGGGCAAAATTAGGCCAATATCCTCTACTCATCAATATACAAAAAAGAGCCATCAAATTCTGGAAACACCTAAAAAAACAGCGACCCCCACTCCTATCATTATGAAGCCCTAAGATGCCAAGAGCTGAGCCCAGAAAAGAGTCCCCTCACACAGCTGGTCCTGAGGCTCAGTTCACCAACACTAACCCCCACTAACCCCATCCAGCCTCATGACCGCATCAACACCAACTCAATTTGACCCAACCAAATTATAACACAACATAAACAAAATTATATCACCTATTGGGAAAATCAAACAAAACTTCAAAGCAAATTAACGTGTTATTTGGCTCTAAAAAGAGACTATACTGTGGCAGACTACCTGACCACAGTGAAAAATTACAAACACAGGAAAATACTGATGATGTACAGACTCAGTGACCACAGCCTGGCGATAGAGACGGGTCGACACAGGCAGGCTTGGCTGCCCAGGGAGGAGAGGCTGTGCTCTCACTGCGACAGAGCTGCACTTCCTCCTCAAATGCGATAAATACGTATAAATTAGAAAACATTAGAACATTAGAAAACAAAATTCACGGGCCTGATACCAAATTTCCCCAACCTACCTGACTCCCACAAAATGAAAATCCTTCTGGCAGAAGAACGATGCTGCCAAACCCTGGCAGCACAATATGTAGCCACCTGCCACAGCCGGAGGGACAGCACCAGCCCTTTATGACCAAAAATTTTACACTCCTGAAAGTTGTTAAATTCTCTCCATTTTTATCTTTATTTAGATCATTCCATCCCCGCCTTTGCCCGTAGTCAGCTGGGATAGGCTCCAGCTCGCCCCGTGACCCTAGTGAGGAATAAGCAGGTATAGAAAATGGATGGATAGATCATTCCAAATACTGTAATTAGTGTATGTATATAGTTATTAGTTGCTATAGTACTATTGTAACTGCTGTTTTTAAAGTTACCACGTTTTATGTATATTTGTACTGTTTCTTTAATGCTGTGGCAATACATGCCTATATGTCATGCCAAAAAAGCATCTGAAATTGAATTGAAATTGAGAGAGAGAGAGAGAGAGAGAGAGAGGGGGGGGGGGGGGGGGGGGCGCTATTCGCACACTGGCTGCTGCATCACACAGCACTAGCACCACAGAGCTGCTGAACTGCTAGCCGCATCCCTTTTGCTTGGGCCTCCGAAAATACTGCGCCCTTGAACATTCTTCGCCAAAAATGAGGTAATGTGGTAAGGTTCGGAACACATTAACTGCATGCAAATGTTTGCAAAGCAAAAATAAATGAGTGCTCGTTCACTTCTTAGATGCGCTGGGTGTCTAGCAGTCTGTCGGTATACGATGTGAGAATCACAATGGGCATTCGGTGAGCTTTTACAGAGTGTGCCGAGGTTGGTCCTGATGCGAATATTAAACAGGATGTGTGAGTGTGACGGTGGCTTTATGACGTGGTTTCTAGTGCTTTAAATCTTGCCTCTGCAAAATAGGCCTGAAGCATTGTGATTTTTTTTTGTTATGTTTTTTTTTTAAAATGGTTTCGAATAATCGCTCTTCAGCAACATAAGTACTGGTATGGCATTGCCCTGCAAGGTCGATGGCTTGAGCACTGAGCAGACTGCATTGAATTGATGCAGTAAGTCTATTATTTTGGTGAAAACAAGGAACGCATTTCTTGCACATTTGCCTTGTTTAAAGATGCCCAATTTACAATGCACTATTTGATGGTTGATAATTTATTTATTTACTATTGACATTAAATGTCTTGATAAAATAGACGAGACTCCGTCCGCTGTGCTTTTGCGTTAGTTGTAGTTGTATTTTAGCCTATTCTGTCCATGAAGAACGATAAAAGGTATAGCTTACTGTTCATCTGAAGTAACCTAGCTTCAGGAAGCTTTGATGTTGGAATGTATGTCTGGGCTCAGCAGTGGCGGTCGATGGACAGAAAGCAGGGAAGGCGTGATACTTGTATTTAAACTGATGATTTGTCTTGATCTATTTCAATCATTTTCCTTGATTAAAGATACTTAAACCCTCCTCTCTCACGTGAAGCTAATTATCTTCGTTAAGACGTGAAGTAAACTGCGTCATTTCACTTTTATTCACCTCCGCCAAAGATGAGCATGTTTTTGCCGGCGTTAGTTGGGTTGTTTGTTTAGTTGTCTTTCTATCGGTCTGTTAGCAACTTTACGCGAAAAGTTATGAACAGATTTTGATGTTATTTTCAGACGATCAGAAAGGATACAAGGAACAATTGATTAGATTTTGGGAGTGATCCGGGTTAAGGTTAGGGTTAGGGTTAGGGCTTTGGGCGGAGGTGCTGCGCGCTCTGTTTTCTTTGTTTTCATTGAAACAACCATGAAGCGTAGGTTTGATTGCCTGCTTTGTCGGATGTGAAAAAGATGATGCGGAAGGAGTATTTAAAGGCATGTGAATAAGACTTTTTTTTTTAATTGAATTTATTATTTACTTGCCTAAACATTTAATTAAAAATGAAGTAGGTCTACTATGTTCTGAACTGCAATGAATTTCTTATATTTTTGGAAGACGGGTCCATCATGAATAATTATTAAAATCGGGCCAGTAATCATTCGTTTCACGGGATGTTTTCCGTCTCCCCGGTTGTATATTCCACTCTGCATCTGGGCTCGGCATAACTTTTCTGTGACTTAGCAAAACGGTTTACGTTGGCCCACTAGGAGCGGGAACCAGGCATGAAATTATGGGTGGTGAAATTAAATCAGGAAAATAGCAATGCCAGATGCAATTGCACTGTATTAATTCAGTGTAATCAATTGCATTAATCTTTGTCTTGTGACTGCTCATGAACACTAAACAGTTTAGAAAACAGTCTTTGACAGTCATGAAATCATGCTGTTTTGTTATGGGTTCAGGTTTCACAGGGACACAACTCAAGGTGATCCCTGTGGGATTAGATCCCACATGGACACATGGTCAAGTCTGCCTATAAGGAAGCTATTAAGAAACTTCTGTTGAGTTTCTGACGTGGATGATAATTTGAGTGGCTGATATCACTAGAGGAAGATTTGACTATGGCAGTGGAACTCTTAGGGTTTCAAGTCTGTTACTCTGAGAACAACAGTTGTACCATGATTATAGTCTTTTCCCCTGTATGCATTTTCATTGCCCTGAAGGCCTATCTATATTGTAAATTTAATTTATATTTTCTCTCAAATATTTTATCTCAGGGATATCATTCAATCTTTATGGTGTATGATCATAAATGTATGACCAAAATGGTCTTAACATTTTAATGCTTCCACATCAGTTGGAAGCTACATATTTATTGGAGACTTAATAAGAATTTTTGGATAAATCATTGGAAATAACATATTCCCTCAAGGGTTTAATGTCATAGTCACATTGGCATCTGTGAGTGAAAGTGAATGCTTAAGAGGGCGGTAGCCCAAGATGCTGAGGTCTTGTTTTGAGCCCGATACGCTTTGTGCCGACAAGACTGAGCTCTGGGCAGCACTGAGAAAAGGGAGATAAATTATTGTGACTTGTTGCTTGAGAGCCACTTGGCTTGTGGAGACTCATGTTTAGCACTAAGCAGAGCGTGTTTTAGCAGCAGAGACAACAAGTTACAAGGCTGGACACTGCCTCAGATTCAAAAGCATTCCTTGCATTTCATTGCATCTCATGGATAAATTCCCATGTGAGTAATGGGCACTGTTTTGCAAGTCAAGGAGAATGACCCTGACAAAGGTTGATTTGGTGTTTTCTAGCACATAACTGACAAATTCTCAAGAAATTCATGCCATAGTTGCAGATTTTAAACATTATCATCTAGAAAAAGTGCAGCAAGGGCCAAAGTGGCCTTTGTGTGACAAACTTTTGCTAAAGAGACAGGTGGGATAACTGTCTGACTGCTGGTTAGACTGAAACATACTCCACAGAAAAAAGAGCCTTTTGACCTGCTAGAATACCACAACTCCTCAGCATTTCCTTCATAATTTCAAAAGAGTTGGCAATCAGTGGAGGGAATTGTTCTGCTGCCAATATCAGAAGAGTTGAGCAGCTAAAGCAATGTGGATCAACAGTGGCTAGTGTTTTTTTTATCGGCTTTTGAGTGTACCTTGAGGTGGTGTCAAGTATAATTCACTGTGCTTAGTGCTCTCACTCAGGTTCTGCTTGTTAGATCCCTGCTCCTGTCTTTTTAGACACATCATTCCGCCATCTTGAGAAGAACTTTGATGTACACTTGCCACGTTGTATGTCTTTTATTTTTCTTACACTTTCAGAAATGAAGATTCGGTTGGGACCTTATTTAATTTAAAATTAAATTTACCCTAGTGTTCTTTACGCATGGCTAAGCCCCCTTTGCCTAACAAAAGGTGCAAATGAATGCTTGAAACCATAGTTAGGGGCTCAGTTTATGTAGCAAAAGGAAAAAACTCAGGCAGAGTCGGAAAATCCCGGCGTTAGTTAGTGGAAGTCCTGCCATGTTTTTCTTCCACCGCTTAATTTAGCCAGGTGACTACATTTTTCCTGCCAGCTTAAGAAATGAGCTGATTTGCCAATCCAGGTGACTGGAACAAAGTGCAGGAGAGAACTTCTGAGCTCCACTGAAATGTATCATCCCTTTCAGGCACCTTATACTTTCTTTTCTGAACGTGTCCTTGGTTTGCTTCTGCAATGTGATTCATTGTTAAGGGCCTGGAAGAGGCTGAAAGGCCTCATGTAAGGCACAGACAAAGGGAAGATGTATTCCACATTTGCAGTTCAGTAGAATGAAGATTTACTGCCTTGAAGCACCTCTGAGTACACAGCCTTGTCTGTTCCCTCCCTATCTCTGCTTTCGCACCAGCAAGCTTTCAGGCACAGTGTCATAGCACCTTGCCAAAGTCACAGATAGAAATAGATCGAGCGAACGTGCTGCTAGGCATGTGCCACCCTGAGAATACAATACAATTCAAAGAGGCATTGTGTTTCTATAGAAAAAACTCCATTCTTACAGCAAATGAGTGTGGTATTGTGATATACAGTAGGCTACTGTGTCAGAGATAGAACGTGTTCTGATGTTGGCAAGCAGGCTGTATTCTGGTTTGTGTTTGTGGGAGGTATTTAGCATTGTCAATACCTGGGGTTTGGCCATCCTTTTGAGATCAGAAAGTTGGATGGATGAAGGACAGAATGTAGTTTAAGACTTTAACCACGCACTGCTGAGCTCCAATAAGCTCTTATGTTTTCACAGAAAAAAAAAAATGCATTTCTTTTTTTGGCAGCTAATTGGGAAATACTGGGAAAGTATTAAACTTTTTTTCGGGGTTGTAATGACTACTGCAAATTCTATATAAGACATTCTGGATATAAATTTCAGTTACATGCCTGATGTGAAGGGACTAATTGTCACAACGTTGATGTTAAAGGAACATGCTCTACTGGAACATGTTCTTCTCTTCAGTTCTATTGGCTGGACAACTGTCGCTCTGTAAGCAGACAAGTTTGTATGGAGAAACAGGCCGTGCGTCTAATTTTCACTCTGATTAAGGAAACAGTATGTTGTGGTCACCTTTGACTGATCAGTCCCTAGAGAGAAAAAACAGTTTTTGTCAGGGTTATTTGAGAACTGTGGCTGAGAGTTGAGGCTTGTCACTGATAGGGTGTCCCAATGAATTCCAGGCAACTCCAATAATAATACAGTATTGATTTCCACTTGATGAGGGTACATGGAAATGCAAGTCACAGCTGTCCTGGGCTGATAAATGCACTCCAGCTCTTCTACCCTCAGGGGTTTTCAGTCATTTTAGGGATCAGTTTGGCCACAGAGAGAAGTGATGAGCTGTATCAAAATGCAATGCACATTGTTGATTGGGAAATGCATTATATAAGCATGCTCTACAAAGATGATTACATACACGTAAATGATGCCTATCTTCAACATCTGTCATTGTTTCATAATGCAGAAGCAAGCAGTTTAAACGTTATACAGCCTTCAGCAGAAAGTCTGAACTCAGGTTTAAGATTTTACTGCCATGCTAATATATCTGGAAAAAAAAGTGGTTATTGTGTCAGTGCTCTAGTTTGGATCTGTGCCATTTTTTTCACAGCAGTGCTGTTCTTCATAAGATTGGCACAATTTCCATGAATCCTATGTTCTGAGATTCTGTTTCAAGCAAATAAATCTGTGGTGATGGATCACAGAGATGGTCAATCTGTAAATAGTTTACAAAAATATTCCCGCAGAGAAATTGCAGTGACTTACGCACATGGCCTGAGAAAGTTTGATATTGTGTTAACTGCTATGTATTCATGATAAATACAAGCTTCCTTGCTACAGATTAGTTTTTTTCTGCGAGAGATAATAAAGATTGCAGAAATGAAGCATATTTCGTTGGCTAAACATCTTTATTTCTGTATTTCAGTGTCACGCTGCTCTCCTGTGATTTCGAAAAACCTAGTGAGTTTGTCAGTAGCAAGGGACTCACAACTAAAGAAAAACCTCTGGATTCTGGACTTTTCATGGCCAATAAATGAATAAATAAATAATAAGATAGTAGAAACTTGATTTTGACAGTTTAAATAACACTATTGGCCAGTGTTTTAAGATTTTCACCGCTTTTAATGACTATAAATGAGGGTCAAACTCGTTCTCCTCCAAAAGTGACATATGTACTCGGTTCTTGCAGATCGCAGCAAAGCTACGGTTGGTAAAGTTTCGATGGCGTGAAAAGCTTTAATTTGAGTAGATTTTTCCTGTGAGGCAGATTGAAGCTAGCTAAGCTTTTTTTGGCAACAGCTCAGCCAAAAAATAAAGAATTTATATTAGTGTATGAAGGTTTGAAATAGAAAATAAGAATTACTGTGAAAATTTATGCATGATAAATAACGTACATATGACTGTGTTCTGGTTAATGTGTTTTTATTGGTGTTTACCTGTGCATTGATGTTTAATAATTGCTTTGCGTGTGAAAGAGTGTAATTTTCGCTATTTGGGCGATATCCACATTCTCTGATCTTCCATCTTTCGAGTGGCAGGTGCTGTTACCATAGTAACCAGACAGTCGTTTGGGATTGAATTGGTGGAAGGAGAAATTCAGAAGGAGAAGGGGAGAGAAATCCAACCCTGCTCTGGTTTCTTTGTTCTGAATCTAGACTCAGCATATCCATTCAGTGGCTGTATTTATGTTACGGAGTCAGAGGGGGATATGGCGCCAGCCGGACATTCCCATTTTTACTAGTGCAGTCCTTCATCAAAAGGACACTATGTGTGATTCAATTACTTTTGGCTCATGCAGTTTTTGTTGACACTGCACATTTTCTTGTTAATGGCAACGACTTGAAACAGTGCCTATTTCCCAGACAAACGCCTTTAATTAAATCAACTGGACTAGAGCTAATGTGGGAAGAAAACGCCTCAGGCACCGTACACAGCTCTGGAACCCATTTTGATTTTTATTATCAGTGTGTCCGTTCGTCCGTCCGTCCGTAATAAAATCGTTTCCGGACCAGAACTCGAAAGCTATACCACTTACAAACACCAAATTTGGTATGGAGCTTCTCCTTATGGTCTAGTTGTGCCATTTGGGGGTTTCAGTCCGTCCGTCTGTCCACACAACCTGCAGGTTACGCAACCTACAGCCGAGGGGATCCGCCATTGCCAGATGGCTCTTGATATGGAGTAGCTCCAAGACAATTGCAGCATAGAAACCTGTCATTTTCCCCTGTGCAGCAGACCTAGGAAACATCCATCAACGATGATGATCTCTTTTTAGCTTCTTTGTGATGTCGCGCTGCGGTCATGTCCCAGGCCTTTGTGTGCAACTGACCAGAGAGCAGCAGTGCAGAGCTCAGTATTTTTGTGTCATCATCTGTGACAGTAATGCAGCGGCAGAGCTAGAGGCTGCAGACCTCGGAGTCATCGAAAACCGAAACCAGCCACCTCCTGTGATATGCTTATGTGCTGATTTCTGCATTCATTCAAACGAGTGCATTAGAATGTTTCATTATGGAACGAATGATGGAAAAAAATGGCCTGATTTGCTGCACTGCCTAGTATTCCGTCATAGTGCAATAAGTAAGGGATGGCTAATATACTGAGCCATCTAAGGAATACTGTTATACTCAAGGTCATTGAAGTGATACCTGAAAGGTGAAGCATGTATACTGTCTCCAGACTTCCTTTCTTACAAATAGGTAAAAGGTATCTTTTAAACTGTTATTGTCCATTAAAAAGCATTGGCTTTGATATCCAAAACTGCATGTTGAGGTGTGAAGTGGTGGACATCGGACCAAAGACGATTATGTCATAACCTGTATATGGCATTTAAGGGGCTGAAGAGATTGACAGTTGTCATTCTGTTCGTGGCAGCTAGACGTAGACCTAACTGTCAGAGGAGATGACAGACCGAGTTGCAATTGATTGGCAATCCCAAGGGTATGATAATCCTATCCTAATGGATTATACTTTTTTGTCCGCAAAATTGGGAATTTACCAGATATTAGAATTTAACATTCATCAGCTCTGCCACAGTGCCACCATCAAGACTGAGATAAAGCAGGCTTACGTCTCTGCTTG
This sequence comes from Gymnothorax reevesii, assembly GCA_029721435.1. Classification (NCBI taxonomy): domain Eukaryota; kingdom Metazoa; phylum Chordata; class Actinopteri; order Anguilliformes; family Muraenidae; genus Gymnothorax; species Gymnothorax reevesii. The sequence continues at coordinate 41,028,291 of CM056575.1, read as the reverse complement.
TATTTTGATGTGATATAAATAAGAAAGTGTGGCTGCACCAGCTGCGGAGGTATATTGCTTTTCTCTGCCTTGCTCCTTGCTCATCGAGCTGATTGAATGACATTGGAAAAATGACACATTAAAGGTTCTGGAGATTCAGTATCACTTTTCATCCTTTTATGCATAGTATTATGCCATAATTTTTTTAATACATTTTGGTTTCACCAGGTTGTAATTACAGCTCTTTTTATCGGCTATACTTCTTTTGTAAATTTGCTTTAAGACTGTGGTACAGATGCCACAATTTTTATGGTGCATATGAGGGATTGGCCATTGCCATGGTAACGGTCTTGATCTGTCCTGGTGGGCCACTGACACGCTTTCTGTTCAATTTGAATTATTTCCCTTCAGGGAAGGATATAGAAAAATATTACCCGGCAAACACTGCTGCCCCCCCCCCCCAAAAGCACCTAGAGCTGAACCAGTAGAACGAAAAAAGCATTACAAATACTCTATCGCATCGACGAACTGAGGGAAATTGCAGATGCCAACGCTGCACCTAACATAAATATGTCAGTGTGATTAATGTATAACTACCGGCCAATTAAGACGTGGGGGATGGGGAATGCTATTGACCGCTCATGTATGTATTCCCTTTGATCAGAATGAAAACACAAATGAGCCAGAAAAAAAAACCCCAGCTGTGTTTGAATCCTTTGGGATGGGCCCGCGTGTTTCCTCCCAGTAAAGCGTCACAGCGTCTTTTTTGTTCGCGTCTCTCTCACCGAGCCCCGTCCCCCAGCACCTCAAGTTCACTCGGCATTAAAAACCCCATCCCAGCTCCCCTTTTGACATGGCAAAGAAGTCTACTTAAGCAGAATTTGGAACAATGTGATTCAACTCTTCCACATGTATTGAAGAAAAATGCTTTACTGTGTCACTGCTTCGCTAATTTCGATCCAACATCTGAAGCATTTCACGTTTTAGGATCTTGTACGTTTTCGCGGCTGATAAGAATAAACGGGCCGGCTGAGCATTAAATGTCCGAAAGCACTCGCGATATTCGCTGTCAGATTAATCTCATCAGGTGAAAGATGATGTCTGATGATGCTTGCCCTGATCTGTGCTTCATATTACTGGGCTAAATTGTCCATTTGTGGAAAGCTGTACTGAAGAGTGCATTTTAGGATGGCTGAATTTAAGAAGATACTGTATAGGTCTATGAATTTTAATTAGCCACTCGAGAGGTATTACATTGAGAATACCAATGTGCACACTGTATATTTAATTTTTTTTTTAAATCTGAAAAAATTATTATATCAAAGGTTTAATTGAAGAAAGTACAAGCAGATTAGTGAAGATATAAAATTCTAAATGTGCAATTCTATGCAATGGCATTCTGCATTCTTTCAGCAATAATCAACACTGGTATTCAGTTCAATGTCGTGTGAGATTCTTTGTTTAAAAACAGTTTGAAAACAGGCATTGCTAAAAAAGAAAATGTAGCTTGTCATTCAATTACATTAACCAGCTACCTGATATACCATCCCCCCAAGTTCTGCCTGCCCATTTCGAATGCAATGTAGCTTCTTATGCTAAAGTGGAACATATGCTTCCCAGTAAGGAGATGCAGAGTTCTGAGTCTCCTGGCTCTGCCGCACTGTCATTGGGTGGCTGATATAGGCTGTAAGCTCTGTAGTTTGACCTTCTGAGGGTTACTGTTCCACGTAGGCAGTCACAGCACTGCATAGTGCAAGCAGGGGTGTGTCTTTGATGTCTGGACTCCACCTCCCCCACAGTCAGCTTACATGATATCTGGCAATGCTGGAGTGAACCATTTCAAAACATCCCACGGTAGAATATGATTTTTTATTTCTTTTTGATTTTGGTGTGTGTGTGTGTGTGTGTGTCTGTGTGTGTGTGAGACAGAGAGAGGGGGGGGACGGTAATTTTCTCAATATCCCATGTGACTGGCAGACATGCACCATCTATTGTCTGAGGAAATCCAGTGGGCCGACCCACTGTTTATCATTAGTGTTGCAAGCAATATGTCCTTTATATGAATAATCAACAAATATTTGTCCTTGGTATGAGAATATTGACAATGGTACAACTTAATAGCTATTCTGGGATCTATAAATCATGTCTGTCTTTGTGACAATGGAGGCATACAATTATATTAACTAAATTTTATTAACATTAAAGTGGACTGAGGGGACCATGCTAATGTAATAGGTATGCTCAGTCTTTAATATAGATCAAACTAAGTGGGCATTCCACAGATTTCGTGAGTAGAATCCTCTACATGTAACTGAGTAGATATGTCATCCGCAGCTGTAAATTTTAAGTGTAATGAAAGACTCACATAATTGAATTTAAATAAAGGGGCATTCAGCTATAAAGTTGCCCATTGAACAATTTAGTGTTGGAATTTATCTGCTAGATGGATTAATGACAAACAAATTCCCCATCAGTGATTAAGCCCCTCTCCCACTCTAAAAAATCACACCTACGTCTCTGGCATGATCCTGTGTATTTAGTTCAGTTACAGTCCTGCCAATTTTCTTGAGTAATCGCAGAACTGTCATTCCCCGAGCATAACTTTGTGGCTGTTTACTGTTCCTAACTGTCTAGTTATGGTGGGTTAGAACCAACAAACGACCTAACAGGATTTAATGACGTTCATCTTATCTTACTGTTCCCAGAACAGTTTACATTTACTTTCAGGTGTTCTGAGGATTTATGCAGTGTCTCACTGACCCACAATTCTTAATCGGCCACTACTAGAGATTGCATTTCATCTGGTCTGGACACTAAAAACTCAACCTGACTGCCACAATGGGAGAGCCTCAGGCCTGAAGGGCAAATCCTATATGGTATGCTGGTGCCTTTTTGCCTCAGAAAAGAACACTGATGGCCCTTTTACTGCTGTACTAATGCTCTTTCTAATGCTCTGCTGTCACTGAACTGCCCCCACATGACGCCATTTCAAGCTCATCCAATGGAAGACATTGATTGGAACTGAGAGTAATGTGATCTGACAGAAGATCAAGTTCTCCACAGTCCATCTGCTGTAAATTCGACAAGGCGGAGGCTGATTTAGTCCACACGACAGGCGTATGCAGTATGAGCCAAAGGCAAACTGATCTGAGAACAGTGCGAGAGCATTGTGTGGGGGAGACAGGGGTGTCACTGTCACCAGTCCTACATTAGGAAATGCAGATGAGCTGCGGTACTTATTACATGCAAGAGAAGTGGATTATTACGCGAGACTAGGATTTTCTTCATTATCACTTATAGGACTTTGTGTCTTTATTTTTTTCCGTTGGTCAAGCTGCTCTTACCAGGCTTTGCACTCTGCATGGCTTCAATTTCCCTTCTCTCCAATTCTAGTTTCAATTTCAAGTAGGGATTTATTAACCACTTAGCGCTTGGAGCCGTGTTTACTCGCGAACAATCGCCGGGCTTGAGTCCCGAATCCGTATATGAACGATTGCTCAGGCGGGTTGTGTTTAACAGGGCAGCAGTGAATGCTGCAGTGCGCGCTGGCCCGGATTATTTTCACTGATGGTCGTTGGCATTAATGTGAGATAAGAACCGTGCTGTTTAGTATCTAAACCAACTGACTTGAGTTCATAAGATATACGATAAGGATGCAATCAGTTGCGCTATATAGATCTTTTACTTACAAAGAAACAGATTGCGAGATGACAGAATGACGGCGACATGAAAAAAAAACTTAAAGAAACAATTTTTGACAGTATGGTAAGTTTGGAAGCACGGTTTGACGCATAATGGAATCTCATAACTCACGCATATGTAGCGTGACTCTTTCCTTACACCGTTCTTGGCGCAAACTACGCAAGATTCGCACAGTCTCAACTCTTTCGCAGTCGGCGGGTGCGGACTAGCCGGTAGATCACTGCGATCAACACCGCTCATACCGCAGTTGTTATCAACAATACTACATGGTTTCACTATTCGCTCACGCTGACGATTCCTCTTCACTGTTTCGCACGTGGCCCGCGGGCTGACAGCACTTCACAAGCTTTTTGTCCTGCCACAGCAGGACCAGCATCAGTTCGTTTGGCTGCACAATGCGATCATGGTGTAAATGAACGAAACAAAATTGAATTTTGCACTTTACTTCTTATTGTCACCCAAGACCAATCATAATGTCACATGAGCTCAAACCATTGTTTGTGTTTGGACGCAAAGCAAAAAAGCATTTATGATGACAGTTCTGCGAGTTTAGATGCAATGCGAGCAACGTGATGAGCTGCGGCTCCGAGACTCGAGCCGGTGGGCAGTAATACGAGTACTCACGTTTCCGGGCAAGTTCGATAAGCCAACTGATAAGAGATCTTGCAGCCGTGAGTTGCAGTAATGTAAACATGTGGGAAACAAGTGGTTATAACATTAAAATTGTTCTGAGGAAGCACAGTATGCAAGAACACAAATGAGTAGGGGAAAAAATGCTGTATGCTCACAGCCTGATACATACAGTTGCTATCTTAATTATTTCTCATTTGATGGCACTCAGTCTACAGTTCCAATTAAGTTTAATTCAGTATGTGAGATATTTACAGTAAATATAGCCAAAACATTGCATGAAAATATATTTTTAATTACCAAAAAAAACCACATACATCCCAGCCATTCCTTATTACACTGTCCAACCAGTTACTGTTTTTTCTATCACTGTTTTGGAACCCATGCCTCCTCTTTATATTGCTCTGTTCATCGCTCTGCTTCCCCGTCTCTCGCAGGGTTTGAGCAGTGACCATGTTGAGCTCTGTTTCTCTGTCTGTCGCAGGGTTTGAGCAGTGACCATGTTGAGCTCTGTTTCTCTGTCTCTCGCAGGGTTTGAGCAGCGACCATGTTGAGCTCTGTTTCTGTCTGTCGCCGGGTTTGAGCCGTGACCATGTTGAGCTCTGTTTCTGTCTGTCGCCGGGTTTGAGCCGTGACCATGTTGAGCTCTGTTTCTCTGTCTGTCGCCGGGTTTGAGCCGTGACCATGTTGAGCTCTGTTTCTCTGTCTCTCGCAGGGTTTGAGCAGTGACCATGTTGAGCTCTGTTTCTGTCTGTCGCCGGGTTTGAGCCGTGACCATGTTGAGCTCTGTTTCTCTGTCTCTCGCAGGGTTTGAGCAGCGACCATGTTGAACTCGGTCTCCTCCTATGAGCAGCTGGTGCGGCAGGTGGAGGCTCTCCAAATGGAGAACACCCATCTGCGCAGAGAGCTGGAGGACAACTCGCACCACCTGTCCAAGCTGGAGAACGAGACCTCTGACATGAAGGTGAGGCGGGGAGGAGGGTTCACAATTACTACTACTTCTATCGATACTACTACTACTATAATTTTTTTTATTATTCTCAGTGTGTCGAGGGCTGTGTGAGGTAGAGGTGTTTGGGTCAGAAAGTGAAGGGCGCAGTTTTTCGTTTTGCCTTAGTTTAAAGCTGTAACCACTTGTTTTATGGAAGAACATATCATCATCAGCACCATCATCATCTTCTTCCTCTTCTTCTCCTCAATAGACTTCTTCAACTTGAAAACACAACTTTATTTGTTGTTATGAGAAATTTGTTTAGTGGTACCATGCTACAGAAGCCTGAAACAATAATATTTTGTCAGACGCTTCAACATGACATGACATGACAGGAGGTTTTTACGTATGTCATACAGTATAGCTAAGGTAAGATATTAGATTAGAAATTGTTAGAAATTTTGGAAGGCTAATAAAATAGACAAGATCTTAGGAAGCTTCTGTTTGTACTGACATTTCTATATTTCTTTTTTTGTTGTTGTTGTTATTTTGGAGGATCACGGGTTTTGAGCTTTGGTGTGCTTTTGCAGCTATGCTCCTAAAGGCGGTTGGATCCTACCTACTGAACATTCGCCTTGTGCTGTGAACCGTCTCTTTTAATATAGCTTGCAACAATCCTGCTCAGTGGTAGTTATCATTGCCTTGCTTGACTTGGCGCAGGGCTGTTCAAACGCAGTGGGCGGTCTTAACGGACCTCCAGATCGCAGCGTTTATTTGTATAACAAAGCCAGCAGGCAGGGCGAGGTGCAATGAGGAGGAAACGAGTTAATGAAGCCCAGGAACTCCCGGATATGGGCTCAGTATTGATCATCTCTTCAAGAGTCCCGTAACTCTAAGTGGATGTGTAGAATTGACATGGATTCATTTTCATGTGGTTAGACCCTTTATTCCTGTAAGGTACTGGCTTCAGGTTTCAGGCAGTGCATTTCTCATAGTCACATCATGTTTCTTATTTACATTAATGAGGTGTGAAAGGAGCAAAATGACAAAGTACAGTGGTGACTATCATAAATTATTAGATCAATTAAATTATTTTCATTAATCTTTTGCTCATAGATACTCAGTTGTTGCGCGTAGAATATGCATGAATATGGTTGGTTGCATTCACACTTTACAACCCATAATACATAACATACCTTGGAAGAGCCAAGTTAAGCACAAAGTGGAAAAGACTGTGGAAAAGTTGTGTGGAAATGTGCCATATGTCAGGATTTAAAATCATTTACATTTACAAGCAGATTATCTACTGGGCCTGTCATGGTGAAATATTCTGATCTGGATTATTTCAGTCAGGACACTTGCGTCAGATTTAACCATTTATTGCGAGACGACCTGCATTTGAGTTTGGCTGTGACTCTGTTCGAGTGATGCTCTGGAACAATCTGAGCAAGCATGACACAGACAGTCCCTGAGATCATAACTCCCCGGGCAGAGCCTGAGATCATCTTAAATCTCGAAAAAGTTTAAGTTTTGAACATGATACGAACAAGCACTGCTTTAGACAAACTATGAAATTATAAAAGAGGAGGCTGGGGAGGTGGAGATAGATGAGAGACATATTTCTTAGTTACTCAAGTACGAGCGGTGTAGAGGGCACAGCACCAGAGAAATGAAAGAATACTGCCGTGGTTATAAAAGCTCACCAATTAGGGGGGAGGAGCGAAAGTTAAAAATGATGGGACAGAAACAGTCTTGTGACCAGCCTGACTACCGTGCCTGACTGAACTAACGCCTAAAGCTTCATTTTTCAAATTATCATTCACATGTATTGTAGGACCGATCTTTTACATTCTCTCATACTGCAGTGAATGTGTTCCTCAGTGAAATTTCATATATCCATGGTGTAATAAGGTTTGACTTAGGTCTCTTCAGTAATTTATGCCTTGTACGACAGACAAAAAAGTACGATGAATTTTTCCAAATGTGATGAGTCAATATTTTGATGATAACATGACCTTTTTTGACAAAAAAATTGTATAATTATGTTTTTGGCATTTATCAGAACATGCCGATAATATCAAGGCACTTAATACATACACAGTATTTGTCTGTACTATGATATACAGCGCCCTCCAGTATTATTGGCATCCCTTCTTAAGATGTGTTAAAAGCCTTAAAATAAATGCGATTTTTATTGCAGAAGCATACTCTCACACTGAAAATTGTAGAAAAATGTAACCTTCAACTCAAGTGAATTTTAAGGGAAAAAATAAATCCCTGAGTAAGAAATAATTATTTTTCATGAAATCACCAGTTCAACAATTATTGGCACCCCTAACCATTCCTAGGAAAAAAATGTAATTGAAGTATTTCTGTCATTTCTACAGTAGTTTTCAAAGTTGATCAGAGTATCTAGGAACATTTAATTAGTAATTCATCACTTCCTGTTTCCCTGAGGTATAAATATGACGTGAGACTGAGGCCATTTCTCTTATCCACTCTTCAACATGGGAAAGACAAAGGAACACACCATACAAGTAAGCCAGATGTGTGTCGACCTTCACAAGTCAGGCAATGGCTACAAGAAAATAGCCACTCACCTGCACCTGCCCATATCTACTGTCAGAGGAATCATTAAGAAGTTTAAAACAACTGGAACAGTGGTAAACAAGCCTGGATAAGGATGCAAGGTTATTTTGCCACCACGCACAGTGAGGAGGATTGTAAGAGAAATAAAAAGTTCTCCAAAGCTCACTGTTAAAGAATTGCAACAAATGGTAGCATCTTGGGGTCACAAAGTCTCTGAAACAACCATCAGGCGCTATCTATATGCAACAAGCTGTTTGGGAGGCATGCACGGAAAAAACCTTTTCTCACTCACAATCATAAACGCAAACATCTGGAGTTCGCTAAGCGGTACTGGGACTTCAACTGGGACTGTGTGCTTTGGTCAGATGAGACCAAGATAGAGCTTTTTGGCAACAAACACTCTAAGTGGATCTGGCAGAACACAAAAGATGAGTATGCAGAAAAGCACCTCATGCCCACTGTGAAGTATGGGGGAGGATCGGTGATGCTGTGGACCTGTTTCTCTTCCAGAGGCCCTGGGAACCTTGTTAAGGTGCATGGCATCATGAACGCTTTGAAATACCAGGACATTTTAAATCAAAATCTGGTGGCCTCTGCCCGAAAGCTGAAGATGGGTCGTCACTGGGTCTTTCAGCAAGATAATGACCCTAAACATGTGGCCAAATCTACACAGAAATGGTTCACCAGACAGAGAATCAAGCTCCTCCCATGGCCATCTCAGTCCCCAGACCTCAACCCCATTGAAAACCTGTGGAGTGAGCTGAAGAGGAGAGTACAGAGGAGAGGACCCAGGTCGCTGGATGATTTAGAGAGATTGTGCAAAGAGAAATGGTCGAAGATCCCTCTTTCTGTATTCTCCCATCTTGTGAAACATTATGGGTGAAGATTAGGTGCTGATTTGTTGGCAAAGGGGATTGAAAAAAATATTAACATCAGGGGTGCTAATAATTGTGGCACACATGGTTTGATGTAAAGGAATTATTTCTTAATGTGGGATTTTTTTCCCACTGAATAAATGCACTTGAATTAAAGGTTGGATTTTCCTCTTTTTTTCATTATGGTCCTATATTATTTAGAAAAAAACTGAATTTATTAGAAGCTAGAGAACACATCTTAACCAGGGGTGCCAATAATTATGGAGGATGCTGTATATTTGCAGCTCTTGGAGCTATCGTGCATTCATATCAAGCCATGAATTATCATAAATATTTCAACAACAATATACAATGTGTTTATGAATACTTCAATGTATCCTCTTCTTGCGATGAGAATGAAGAAGGATGCATTTTCTGTCCTGACATGCAAAGAATTTGTTGCATTTGCCCCAAAACATACCTACAGATCCAACCCGTGCCTCTGAACTGGGCTAACACGTGCCACCCTGTCTAATGCTGTTTGTCCCAACATTCATTCCTCACTCACGTGGCACAGATGTTGTCGCAGCTGGATAATCCAGGAGATAACAGTATTTTATCCTGAGGCTGGTCCTCTCCAGCATCAGAAAACGGGTTTGTGCTCTGGAGGATTTGCGCTTGTCTTGAGGGATGGTTCCAGCTGAAAACCAAATATTTTTTCGTATGGGGCTTCACCAACTTGATGATGCTCTATAATTTTGAACAGAAGGTCGCCTAGACTAGCAAATTTATTGAGAAACTATATATCATTCACATTAGACCTATGTCTTTAATCCTTGTGTTCACCATGGCGCATAGACAGCTTTGATGGGGTCCTTTATTCTACCAAAAGCAGCCCATCAGGATTTTGCCATGGGGATAGGGACTGATGTGTTTCTCCTCTCCTAGGAGGTACTGAAGCAGCTGCAGAACAAACTGGAGCAGGAGGCTTGCACTCTGGCCTCCTCGGGGAGAAGTGACGTTCTAGACCAGCTCAAAGGTACGTATGCAATGCAAGGTATACCCTGGGCACTTCTAGGATGATATTATCTTTTACTCATTTTTATTGATTTCAGTTGATTAGTTCTTGTAAATATTCGTTCACTGCCTGGCTAAGAGAAAAAAATATATATGGTGAGCTCTGGAATTATTTGGAAATTGACGTAATTGTAAAGGGCAGCTGGGTTGATTCAATATGGATATAAATACCTGCACACTAAATCTGACATTATCCACACTGTAATTGTACAAATACTTGCAGAGCATACAGTGCTGCGCAAAAGTCTGTGAAGGCACATTTACAGCAGTTTGTGGGGCAAATATGCTTGCAAAAATAATGTAATTGAAAGTTTCTAATACTGAGAAATGTACTATACAGAGGTGTACACCAATATTTGGTGTTGCTAACCTTTGCCTAGAGATATGGGACATTTTCCTGCTGTGCTATAGTTTTATAAGATGATTGACGTTTTGCTTCTTGCAAGCAGAGTGGAACTTACCACCATTCTCCTGCTGACTGACTGACTCACTTGTGTTTATCCCTTTAAGTAATTGCAAAAAGCCAAGCTGATGTTGACGTCAGGGGTTCTAATTTCTTGGCGCAGCGCAGGTGGCGTAGCGTGGCGCAGCCCACGCAGTGGTAATTTCGTGAGGTGCAACACTGTGCGCAGACGAACGTGCGCCGATATGGGTGTGGCGGCATAGTAGGAGGAGGTGTCACTTATTCATCAAGACGCAGTGACAATTTCGTTGAAAAAGTCTTCGCTGCAGTTGCGCAGAAAGCTCGCCAGCTCCAATCTGGTTCACTTTCTGTGCAGTGGTAATTTGGCTGACCAGCACGCAGTGCGCACACGTCACCGAAATCTCACAGGCAGGTTTCCAGAATGTCAGGCACATTTCAATACAGTAAATAATTACAGCAACCACTGTTTAATGTAACTATTTGAATCAGCACATAAATTATAGTATCTATATCGATTGTCCTGATGTCAGATCAAAGGCGGTTGGCACGCGTAATGGAAACTCGATCTGACTTAATCAACGCAACTAAATCAATGATGCAAATTAACGACTTCACATCTTTTTCAGCCAACCACAAACTGCCTCAGCATCAGGCAGTGCGTATATAATGCTTCCATTCTATGCTCGGTAAAGCCGCTTGCACACTGGACGCGAAACGAATTTTTCGCACGACTGATTACAGTCAAAGTCAATGCAAAGAGCTATCGACTTTTCTTGGTCTTTTTATTCGTTTGTTATCTTCCTTTGAAGGTAGACAACAGTCTTTATTCGGTCTTTCTTTTGAAAATTAGTCAGATGGATCGAACAGATTCACACTTTATTTCCACACCAGAGATAAAATAGTGCTTGCAATCAGAGAGCAAATCAATTCCATGACCATTGACAGTGTGAATAAATTATCGCATGCACGATCAAGACTGTCCGACGCGAAATGCAAAATACTCCATGTCCGGCACCCAGCAAAAAATAAAAGTATTGATATGAGGAGAGATTTATAACGGAATAAAGAATTAAAATGCATATACATCACCAACCAACAGAACAACCAAAAAAGATGACCCGCAAATAAATTGATCGCAGTGTCCGTTGGATGTTCTGTTGTTAAAATGTTTCTTTTTATTCTTTATTTCGTTATCAATCTGTTCTAATCGTCCTCTTCATTTTTTTTTGGCTCAGACACGGAGGCATTGCACATTGTCTCGCGCCAATGTCGACTCACTTTATCGAGCAGAGCTTAAACAGAAACATTGATTGAAATTCTCGGTACTCATCTAGAAGAACTGAGCCCTCTGATCAAAACATTCATGTTTAATATCTAAAAGAGTCAGTAGATTTGAAGAAATTAAAAACAATAATTGACTGTCGGACACGGAGATATATTAAAACCCTGTCAGACTTTCGGACACAAGACACTGCTTTCAACGCAATGTGTCGAGCGAAAAATTCGTTTCGCGTCCAGTGTGCAAGCGGCTTAATACTAGGCTACTATTATTGTCACTTAGGTTTTATCGTTTTTAGTGGGGGAAAGGATTACAGCCTGATTGCAATGATCTCGTACTGAGTTAAGATCACATATTGAAAATGAATGTGTAACGTATCTTGCATTGTTGTCCATGCATGTTAATCCCAAAATTTTAAGCAGCAACAGGCTGTAATAATAAGAACACACTATCCATTGTTTCTCTTGCCAATGAGCAATATATGACTCGCCTGTGTTATACCCAAACTCGCCTTCTTTGCCAACTTGCGCTGGAAGGAGGGACAGAGGCAGGACAGAGGAGTACTTGCGCCAGGCTACATCGGGCACGAAATTGCAATCGCCTGGACACACCCCGTTGGCGCGGCGCACCCCCCATTCGCCCCGCCTGCGCCTGGTCTACGAAATTAGAGCCCTTGGGCTCTATCAAGGCTATATTATCTGTCTCAACTGTTTTTAATGAAATACAAACATTAATTTATAAAACTATTTTTCAAATTAGCATTTGGAATTTCAAATATTCCTTTTATCTTCAGCAACACTAATACGGAAAACAAAAAGTAAACATCGAGATCCAGATCAAAATTCTTTAAAAAGTAGCGTGCCTGAAGCATTTGCACAATACTGCACAATAAAAGTCTATACATTTATCATCTAAATGCATATTTTGTCTGACATATGGTCCATATTGCTAGAATAATTAGGCTGATACATACCATCAGGTTCGGCCGTAAATTCTTTTCATGCTTGATGACTCTTGTGTTCTCTTGTGCTTTGAATGATTGACACTCAAACCATTTATTTATTAATTATCAAGACCTACTAGCTATGTACGAGCTATATGCATGGGCATTGTTTTTCAATGCAATGTAGGCTTTTTCAAAGCAAAAAGCTTCAAAATGCAGTTTTCACTTCATAAAGTTTGAAACCTGGCGCATTGTCTTTCTCTCACAGTAAAACCAGTGTATGCGGAAAACAGACTCATTATTCATGGTGGTTTCGAAGGAGATGTGTGATATTACGCAAATCACCAACTCAGTAATAATATATAGATTTGCAGCCTGTAATGATTTGGAAGTGCTAATGACAAAGGGATAGTTAGGCTACATTGTGAGAATGTTGATGGTAATATGAAATTTGAAAAAATTATTTTTTTCTCTACGTTCCATCTCCAGCTCTAGCATTTATTACCTTGCAAGATTGTGAAAAATTAACTAAAATGAACAGATTTATTTTGAGATCACACATAATTTAGATGTAAACGTATATAAGAGTATAAATTCAAAGTTGAAAATGTCTTCCAAAGTGTATCAAACCAAAGTTGAACGCAACATAATTTTCAATTTTTTATAAAAAAAATGTGTGTGATTTCATGAGCATTCAAAGCTCAGAGTTGTTGAAGGGCATTTATGTTTTAAGTCAAAATGCATCACTCCTTTGAGTTGCAATGAACAATAATGGTCAATAATGATATCTAGATATACAGTACACTGCCTGGCCAAAAAAAGTCACCTCCTGGATTTAACTAAGCAAATGGGTAAGAGCCCTCGACTGAATACTTACTGCAGTGATTCATAAGTTTCAGCTGGCAACAAGTCATTTTACCCTAACTGATGCAGTGAGTAGCTTCTCATTTCTTAGATGACCATATAGAACAGGGATACTCATTCTTTTCCAGAATGAGCCACAGTGGGTGCTGGCTTTCGCTCTATCCAACCTGTCCCACACCTGATTCTACTGATGAACCCTTAAAGCTTTTGCCATAGACCCTTGATAAGTAGAATCAGGGGTGTAACTGCATGGTTAGAATGAAAGCCAGCACCCACTGCGGCTCATTCTGGAAAAGAGTGAGTATCCCTGATATAGAACAACATCCTGTGGTTGTGGAAAAGACTGTACTCTCTTTCAGAAGGGTCAAAATTATTGGCCTGCTTCAAGCAAAGAGAACAACCAAGGAGATTACGGAAACTACTACATTGGGTTAAGAACTGTCCAACGCATTATTAAAACATGGAAGGATAGTGGTGACCCAGATAGCAAAAAGCATAAATTCAATGCTGGATTTTGTTTAGATTGGTTATTTTTGGTTGAGGTTGAAAAATCTATGTTGACTCAATGTTTCATTACAGTTACCATTTCAACGTTTGAAAAACTGTTGTTGAATCACTGTAGTATAGATGATGATCTTTCAATGTTGAAATGTTGAAATGCCCTACAATGATTTGACATCGTATCAATGGGGCTGATGGGTGCTGATGGGGTTGGGTGGTGCGTGCTTTTCTAAGGTGCTTCCTCCGCCAAGGCCAGGCAGGAAACCTTTAAGGAGGACGATCATAGCTGGCAAAAGTGGATAATATTATTTCAATATATCATGAAAAAAGCTCCTACGACTTTTTTTTTCTTTATTTTACGATTTCTTTAATTTTTATGATAGATTTTATAAAACTAGTGCTATTTTCACCACAGCAGACGAAAATTCACCCTCGATCCACTTGTGGCGCCCCGAATTGTGACATCAGTGCGGCTGCCAGCGCTATGAATGTCCGTTGTCCTGCAGTCCTCCAGTGTGATTGTTGAATGACTGAGATATTCCTACTTCCTCTATGAGGCAGACAGAAGAGCTTATTTATTTGCTACCTTTCTCAACCGAACACAACTTTAATTTAGAGGTGAACTTACGTCAGAGACCATTTGAAATACTTCCGGAGAGAAAAGTGCGATTTGAAGTCTGCTAATTACCAGTGAGGCTGGACAGCTGCCATCACCTTGGCATAATTATCTCACCTTAAATCAATTCCTGTGTACTTTGCCTAACTTGTAATCAAGCCATTTATTCAGCCAATTGACCAATCAAAACCTAAATCTAGCCAATAATGATTTCGAAGAGATAATGTGAAGCAGACTAACCAACCTAGATTGAACCAGACTAGATTGAAAAAATGTTAGTAATCTTAATCAATTGCAGACCTCTGAATTCCACCTCTCATCTGGAAACTTTAACGTATTATTAAAAAAGATTTCTTAAAAATAAAATCATGTTAAGATGGCTCTGGTTTTTAAGCGTCTAAAAATAAACAAAGTAGAAAACAAACGTGAATGTGAGACATAATTTTTGCATTGCAAGCAATGGACAAATGCACCGAAGACTGGGTAGGCACTTTCAGGCAAATCTGTACCGCAAATTTTAAACATTTTTTATTAATAATTGAACAAGATTTGCACACAACGGCCAAATGTAATAATCAAGCAAACACATTCAGGCAAACTAAGCTAAGGTCTTCAAAATCATCCTCCTCTACTCGACAATTGCTTTCACCCCACTCCCATTTACTTTGCTCAATTTGCAATCAAACAATTTATTCGCTCAGTAAGCAATTTTAAATTGGTTGGTGGTCTAATTTATTTGGATATCCATGTATTTGGACATTTTGACATGAATGCATGTGGCAGCCGCAGTGACGATATGATCTTGCAACTTCTCATGCCAGGCGTGGCATTAAATGCGGCCTCCTGGAAACAGCAATTCCGGCTAATTAATGGTAATTTAGAAGAACAGGGGGTATGTATGGACAAATAATCGACCGTGGATATTATGTTGGAGTTAATTATTAAAAGATTAAAAGATCAAAAGAAATGGTGTGTACTAGAATGTACAAAAGAAGTACAAAGGTGTAATTTCTTTTCCATATTAATAAATAACTAAATGAACAATGGTCAGTTTTATTGTTTTTTTTGTTAATAGAGCATGCAGTAAAGCAGTTGTTCTCAACCTTCGTTTCTTAAAAAAATGGAAATAGCCAATCGGTAAGGGTTTTTGCCTTGCAGCTCCTCCCCTGTGGCTTTCTCTCACCTCCACCTTAACGAGCTGCACCTTTTGGGAGGTGATTATCTGAGGTATATAGGGCTGGCAGTGGCCAGTTCTAATCGCACTGCATTTTGATTTTAACATTGATGTGTGTGATTCTTAACCCTGATGATATGGTGATTCTGCTCCCTGTTTTTAAATCTCTGTGTGGGTTTTTTTTTTAAACTATTTATTAAATCTCCAGTTTGTACCAGCCTGGCATTTGGGTCCTGCATTCTTTTAGGTCCATGGTCCTAGCTCCTGCTGGACAGCAGTTTATATCAGGGGGGGAGGGACCATGACACAATCTACAAGCTCACAATACATTTTTCAATATTCACCCATGGAATGATTATAATGAAGTTTAGGATTCTGCAAAACATGTCCCTGTAAAGTGGGGTCTTTGTATAAAAAGGTTGAGAATCACCGCAGTATAGCATACTTAATGAACCAGTTCAGCAATTTAAACTTCGTCTATATGTTTTTATATGCCGCATTTAAATAATTATTCATTTTACTCTATTTGGTGTTTTAAAGTTCTGCGAGGGTTGCTCCAAACTTGTCTATTAGTGACATCACTGCCATTCAGGCATATGGCAGTGATATCACTGACTAGTAGATTACTTTGGCAAGCTCCTTGTTGAACTATACCATAAACAGAGTAATAAAGTAATTATTTTTAGATGAGGCATATTAAAAACATACAGAGGAGGGTTGAAAAGTGTTGAAATGGCCCTTTAATAATAACATTGTTTCAATGTATAATGCAATGCATGCATAAAGTTGAATCAATGTTAATACAATTCTACATTCTTTCAATGTTAATCATATCATAGTGGAATCAGAAATTGTGTCATTGCATAAGCTTACCAAAATGATCCTATGTTTAATTTGTGCTGTAATCAAAGATAAAGGCGGTCCAAAAAAAATATTAGAGTGAATAACTTTTTTTTTTTTTGGCCAGGCAGTGTATATTTGCCAGTCATTTTATTGATTAATCTTGGTTATAAAGCAGATAAATTGTTACATTTCCAGGTAAGCAAAGTAAACTGGAGCATGCTGAGGGTGAATATGTGTTTGAAGGCGTGGATTCTGCCTTCCCCATCTTAGCTTAAATGTTTGAGCTGCTGGTTCAGCTCACTTGGTAAAGGCTCTACAAATGGTGCAAGAGTGACCACCACAGTGTCTGATCAAATCCAGCTGTACCTGTGACAACTGGTTTCGCACTGCACAAGGATATGGGAGTTTGGTGAAAAGTAGTTGGCACTCAAGCATCACCTACTGGCTATGTGGGCACTTGTTGGTTGCTCTCTGAGTGAACACGGGTTCGGGTTTCCTCCGCCCTTGTTTTGTGCATGCAATGATAGTGGCCAGAAATGAAGCACTGGCTGACAGGTGTGTCTTTCAGAGGAAACCTGTATATTTTCTGCTCTTTCCCAACATGGTAGCATGGGTTGTACTCGTTCATGCCTATAGATAGTTTGTTTGGGCAGCACTGGAGATAACAAAGTAGAGAATAAAAACGATTTTTAAAAATATTCATTCACGTAAATCAAAATTGCCTGCTCTCTTTTAGAGTTGCACATGGACTTGACCAACTACTATGAGCTGAAGTACCAGCCGCACAATCTGCGGATTCCTCCAGTCAGTCTGGCCAAGCAGACCAGCGAAGGGGGAAACAGGCTGCCTCTTCCCTCCGCTAGCATTGGGAGAGCCAGGAGTCCCGTGCGTGTAGCGCCCCCTCAGACACTTCAGGGATCTGGGGAGGGAACAGCTGTGGACCCAGGACCCCCACACATCCTGGACCGGGCTGTGTGGAAAGATGAAGAGAGGCAGGTCACAGCCCAGCATCTGGATGACCTCTGCAAGGAGAGGTGAGGAGTTTCTCCAGTACCGCTGACCTTCATGTTTACCTAATGTTTGGATGGTGATGTTTCCTTTTTAATGGCTGTTCGTTAGCGTGTTTTGGCAGGTTTAATGCAGCTACTTATAATAGAAGTATTTAAGTGACTTTAAGCTGCCTCTCTCCTGAATGGTTGAATCATGCAGGATGTGGATTTCAATTACTGTGTCCTCTTAAGTGTGCTACATTGCTAGATCATTCTGAGGAATATTATCCAAAAGTTACAGGAGGCAAGATTGACTATGTCAGTAAATAAATGGGCTTTTTTTCAAGCGGCAGTGCATCGATGTGATAAATTGAGGAGCTGAATAAAGAATGACGAATTGCAGGATTTTGCTCTGGTAGTCGCTAAATGTAAAAAAGGGGGGATGAGGGTGCCATGGGTTTACCAGAGCAAATTTTCTACCTTGTTCTACCTGCTGTATTGATAGTGTGGCTTTGATTTCACAGGGAATTACACTGAAACCAGCTGTATAAATATTTTCAGAATTCTGAAATATTTGTTTCACGGTACATACTGATTTAATTTCATAATACTTACAATGTCCATCTAAAAAGCTGTGCACATGTATGACATAGGACAGTTGGGTAAAAGAGGCATTGAGATGATCAAAAAATATAACCCTCCACACTCTGGTTTTGCCTCATGAAGGTAGACCAAAACGTTGTGCCATTAAATAGCTACTAATATTTTTTGCAAGTGAGACGGTGTGTGGGAGTTTATATTTTTTATCATACTTGCATCTGAAATAAAAATAGTTACCAAACAATTGGACAGGTACATGGTATGTGCCCACTAAACACCAGGTAATTGATAGCCTGTGGTCTGAAATCAGTAGAGCACAATGCCAACAAGTAAAGATGGGATATGTGCAATCAAGAACTTCATCTTAAATTTCAAAGTGAATTACTGAAAAATCAAATAAAAGGTTTTTTCTTTAAAATACCTTTAATGCAAAACCATATCCAGGAGGGTATCTTAGATTTAATGGGCGTTTTGGGTGCATTTATTGCGCATACTAACTAGACCCTTTGATTGTCTTTGGAGTGCTTTTTTGTGGTGTTCTGGATATGTTCATTGAGTCGGCGTCCATGTTGTAGGACTATACTGCTGAAAGAGACAGAGAAAGAAGAACAAGAGCGTTGCTGGTATTACTCACAGCTTCAGGGGTTGTCTAAGAGATTGGCTGAACTTCCACGCATTGACACTGTAAGTATAGTTCTGACATAACCACTGGACAAGGTACCATTACTACCTGCACTCTGTATGCATGTATGAGTCAGTGAGAGCAATTATATATGACAGCTATATAATGACTGTTAGGTACAGCTTTTCAAGGATAGATGTTCTTATCCAACGCCGGAATGCAATTATTTCTGCAATGCACACTATTCAGTGTATTTAATTCTGTGTCATTGAAGGTACAGGTAATGCTATTTAGGAGTTCAAGGTGATTACTGTGGTAGTAGCATGTGTGTGTGTGTGTGTGTGTGTGTGTGTGTGTGTGTGTGCAGTCAGGGTGGCAAGGCAGCCTAGTTGTCAGTTGCTTGACTGGTACCTGTATAGTTGCTGGTTTTCGCCCCCAGGGGTTTGGGATTTTGACTTGATCTGGAGAGATGAAGTCGGATAGAATTCCCTTAACCTCAAAATCAGTCTGAAGGTTTTATCCCTGTTTCTGTCAATCCTTCACTTTCAACTGCTCTATCTGTCTTCTCTTCCAGGGTGTCCTTGAAAAAGAAGAAACATGTTAAACATGTTCTCAAAGGAATTTCCCCTTGTTAGATTAAGGTTAAAAATATCTGTGCTGTTTCTTTCCCTCAACCTTCAGTTCTCCATACAGATGGACCTGATCAGACAACAGCTGGAGTTTGAGGCCCAGCAGCTACGCTCTGTCATGGAGGAGCGGTTTGGGACCAGCGAAGAAATGCTGCAGAGGACACAGGTGCGGGGAGGGCCCATCTGTCTAATCTCTCTCTTTCTCTGTATTGCTGGAATCGGGACAAAATGTCTTCCTCCATCGCGTAAATCGTTTCCGAGTGGACGGACGCAAGCTGGCGCTCTGCTTAGCAGTTGAGCGATGCAGTAAATGCATTCCAATCACTGGGTGCGCCTGAGAATAGAGCATTGCTCTTCCGGATCTTTCCGAGGAAAATTATCCTTGAGTACCAGATGGCAATATTGATTATGTCAGTAAATAACATGGGCTGCGTTTTGTAAGTGGCAGTACATGGTGGAGGTAAATTGATGAGCCCTATAATCAGGGCCGGTTCAACTCCTCTCAGGGAAAGAGAGCAAGATTGCGCACCAGATCCACCCACCCTACCCCAACAACGCACTCGCCCACGGGGCCTGAAATGGACAGCCAATCGTCAAACTAGGCTGACAACGACCAGCATCACAAAGATGCAACCACCAATTCATACAACTCCGAAATAGTTGGGACAAAGTGTAAATTGTCAATAAAATCAAAACGTAATGACTTTCAAATCACACCAGCCAGTATTTTATTCACAATAGAACAGAGATAACATAGCAAATGTTGAAACTGAGAAATTTTACAATTTTACCCACAAATTGAGTGCATTTCAAATTTGATGGCTGCTACAGGTCTCAAAAAAGTTGGGACAGGGGCCTGTTTACCATGGTATAGCATCCCCTCTTCTTTTTAACACAGTGGTAGCGTCTGTGCATTGAGGAGACAAGTTTCTTGAGTTTAGCCATTAGAATTTGATCCCACTCTTGTTTAATACAGACTTCCAGCTGCTGGAGAGTTTTGGGTTTCCCTTGATGGACTTTTCGATTAATTACGCGCCAAATGTTCTCAATCAGTGAAAGTTCAGGACTGCAGGCAGGCCAGTTCAGCACATGGACTCTTCTGCTATGAAGCCATTCTGCTGTAATAGCTGCAGTATGTGGTTTTGCATTGTCCTGCTGAAATACACAAGGCCTCTCCTGGAATAGATGTTGTCTGGAGGAGAACATATGTTGCTCTAAAACCTTTATATACCTTTCAGCTTTCATGGTCCTTTTTAAAACATGCAAGTGTCCCACACCACATGCACTAATGCATCCCCATACCATCAGAGATGCTGGCTTTTGAACTGAACGCTGATAACAGGAGGCACCCCTCCTGTTATCAGCGTTCAGTTCAAAAGCTCCTCTTTAGCCCGTAGGACACGACACCCATGATTTCCAAAAAGAATGCCAAATTTGGACTCGTCTGACCACAGGACACTTTGCCACTTTGCTACAGTCCATTTTAAATGAGCCTTGGCCCACAGAACAAGGTGGCGCTTCTGGAACATGCTCAACAATGGCTTCCTTTTTACATGATGGAGTTTTAGGTGGTATCTGTGGATGGTACGGCGGATTGTGTTCACTGACAGTGGTTTCTTGAAGTATTGCTGGGCCCATTTAGCAATGTCAATGACAGAATCATGCTGGTGAGTGATGCAGCGGCGTCTGAGGGCCCGAAGATCATGGGCATCCAGTAAAGGTCTTCGGCCTTGTCCCTTACGCACAGAAATTTTTCCAGTTTCTCTGAATCTTTTGATAATGTATGGACATTCGATGATGAGACCTTCAAAGCCTTTGCAATTTGACGTTGAGGAACATTGTTTTTAAAGTATTCCACAATTTTTTTACGCAAGCCTTCCAGGTTGGATAGCCTCTGGCCATCTTTACTTCAGAGAGACTCAGCCTCTCCAAGACATCCCTTTTATAGCCAATCATATTACACACCTGATGCCAGTTAACGTAATTGCTTACGACGTGTTCTTTCAGCTGATTCTCTTATATATTGATTGCTTTTTCAGCCATTTTTTGCCTGTGTCCCAACTTTTTTGAGAAATGTTGCAGCCGGAAAATTTGAAAAGCTAATTTTGTGGATAAAAATGTAAAATATCTCAGTTTCAACATTTGAAATGTAATCTATGTTCTATCATAAATAACATATTGGCTCATGTGATCTGAAAATCATTGCATTTAGATTTTATTCACAATTTACACTTCTTCCCAACTATTTTGAAATTGGGGTTGTACAATTTCGATCGCAATTGCAATTATTTTACCTTAGAACTTACAGCGCGCTGTGACTTGGCCGCAGCAAATCTTGCAATCATCTTACTGTAATCCACTTCTCTGGCCACACGGTTCTCGGTGGACAACACAGCCAACACTGAAAGTTGCTCCTGAGACTTTGTTCATCTCAAATATGTCTTTATCCTCTTCAGTTTACTGAAAGAGCGCTCGGCACTTGCTACAGAGAATGGGATATTGAAAAAACCTGGCAGGCGACGGTGGTGTTGGGAAATACTGTTTTCATGTCTCTCTCCACTAAATAATCCAACACTTCAGATGGCTTCTTCACATCGTCTGGGAGCAGTCTTGTCAAAAATCCAAATTCATTGGCCAGTTCTCTGCCGTGAATTCTGCAAACAAACTCCGCAAGTGCATCACAGGCCTCTCTGTGTTTCTCAATCTGGCTGATGAACCTTGATGTTCTCTAGAACACGGAAAAGTCGATTACTGTCATTCAAATATAAAAAGTGACCCTCTGTCTCTGTAATCACGGTGTTAATCGGAGCATTGAAAAAGGACACTCGAAACTAATGGCGGTGGACGTGCTGGCATCCGCTGCAGTGTCTTCCAACTCGGCTGTGGTTCTTTTATTAAGCCAAGTGCTGTATACCTTCTTTGCATTCTCTGTTTCTTTTTTGGTATTTTCCAATCTTCGTTTAGACTCTTTTCTTTTCATGCAACCTGACTTACTTAATGACATTTACTACTGCACAGAATCTCTCAGTCTCATATGTAGATACTGGGCTAGCCAACTGCACATTCCGAGGGGGAGGGACGGGGTATTTCGATACATTTTGATTCTTGTTTTTTTTTTTTTTGCAACTAGGGGTCCGGCATCTTGGCGCTCTCCTGCACCATCAGAAAATGAATGCACTTTGCCTAATGGTGAATCCGCACAGCAAGCAAAAAAATAATTTTAGTTTTAATTTTAGTTGAGTATTTTGGGCTCCCCTCCAGACCAGTCCCGGGTGCAATTGCTCTCCTTGCTACCCCTCTAGAACCAGCCCCGGATATAATATATGTACAGTACTTGTAAGCTGCATATAAAATGAGTGCTTTGAAGGATATTGCTCTTGTAGTTGCGGGGCATTTACATCATGAGTGCCAGCATGTGCGGAGCATTCAGTGCTTTCACCAGTGAAATGAATGGGGCTGCACTGAAGATGGTCCCTGGTCTTCCTGATGTGTAGTCTGTGACCATTGGCCTTTGCTGCAGATTCGTGTGGCTCGCCTGGAACAGCTGGACAAGGAACTTCACAAGGCCCAAGAGGCCAGAGGAGGGATGGAGAAGAGCCTTGCGACAGACAGCCAGGTGAGATATGAGGGACCCAAGGCCTTTTCTGGTTCTGACAGGAGAAGTTAAGATAGTTTTTGAATCCTGTGGGGGTCATTTTTGCCCTGTATTTGACCCATTCTAGCTACTTAAGAGCAATGGGCAGCCACAGTGCAGTGCCCAGGGACCAACTAAAGCCTGAGCCTTGGTCTGGAGCAATGGCAGGTTTGTTCCTGTTGTGTACAGTGCATGTAGCTGCAGTGCTATCAAAGAAAGAAGTCAATTCTATTAGTAACAAGCACATGACAAATGAGGGAAATGAGAGCAGCCTTTAGCTAAGTAGCCTCGGTGTTTGAGTGGGATTCAGAAGGTTAGTGGTTCAAACCCTTGAGCAGCTACAATAAAATCATTGCAGCTGTTGGATACATGAGCAAGTCCCTCCCCCTCCCCCTCCCCCTCCCCCCCTCCCCCTTCACAATCCTCCTCTTGGGATTGGCCCCTGATTAGTATAGTCAACTTAATGTCACTTTGGATAACACTGTCATCTAAAAAAGTGTAATGTAATGAACTTTATAGGAAAGAATATCTGTTTTTCTGCTATTCTGAAGTTACTGGGCAAAGTTGTCCTAATGGCTGGGGGATTTATGAACATGAAAACAGAGATTTACTCCAAATTTCACAGATGTAGTTTAGGACTGTTTTACTCAGGTGAAGTATCGAATGTTTCGTTGCTACATTTAAATATTTCAGCCCCACTTCGAAGTGAGTGTTTCACTGGAAGCCCTCTATGATGCTTAACTGGAAAGGGAACCAAGTGTATTTGTTTTTAAATATATGAAGCTAATTTGATGGCCGTTAGAAAAAAAGAAGAACAAAACTGTAAGTCATATTGCTGCAATATTTTCTGGAGACATTTATGGTGTTGGTTGGCAATCTATAAAATATAACTGCTCATCAATATTTATAAACCCGCTCACAAATTGGCCACTTGAATGGCAAAAAGTAATTTTGTTTACTGCTTAAAATTGCTTAACAACATTGGTTGAACATTAAATACAGCCAGGAAGAAAACTTTTTTAGGAATATATTAATAAAAATAATTAACACACTCCCTGACAAATTCAGCCAGCCTATCTCAAGCCATTTGCAGTGGTGCAATGCGTTTTAAAAAATAAATATTTCAGTTAGCTTAAATAAATTATGATACTCAGTTTCAATAAATCATTGAACACATTTCACCGTAAGCACTCTAGAATCTGTGCAGCATGAGGATAGCCCAATCCCAAGTTCAAAAATGCAAAAATTTCTATATTAATTGTGATACATCATTGTTAAAGACCTACAATATGCACTATATTGTGTAACATAAGCATTAACTGTACAATTTTAGATTTGCCTTTATTAGGAAAGCATATTAAATTGTAAATGCATTCAGATATGTAAAACTGTACATTTTTTCCTTGATTCAAAGCCGGGCCTTCTGCCAAAATTTGTGCACCAACCTGAGATTGCTGATAAAGCCTGCAGTTGCTGATAAAGCCTGCAGTTGATGTCAACCTTGAAATGACTGAGCAACGCTGTAGTAGTGCAGCCAGCCAGCTCTCCTTATCAAGTGCTGCTGTTTGACTGCGGCTGGTTGCTGCATGTTACTATGCAGAATTATTCAGCAGCTTGGTTCTGATTGGCTGTTCTTAGAGCTGAGAAAGATGGTGGACTGCAGCACCACTGACCCGGCACAAAATGTGATGCTTCTGGCAAACGGACTGCTTATTTGACAACCTGCCCAGATGTATGATTCCTGGTCAAGTCAACCTTTTAAGCCAACTATATTTCTATAGCAGTTTTATACAAACACAAGTTGATCCAAAGAGCTGAAAAATACAACACATTTGCAATAAATACAAGTAATGAGAAATAAGACAAGTAAGATGGCTAAATAAGCAAATACACCGTAGCTTAGAAAACTTAAAATCAAGCAACTTGAAATGCTTGGGCATTAAAATGAGATTTTAAATGAGTCCGAGAAGTAAAAGCAGAAATTGTGATGGAAGACGGAAAGTGGGGCCGGGCTTAGAGATGGCAATATAAAAGGCCCGATCTCCATTGAGCTCCAGCTGTAATCGTGGGACTGAAAATAATAGCTGGTTAGATGACCTGAGGGGCCTTGGGGCAAAATATGGTCTGAGGAGGTTAAAAATATACTGCGTTGCAGGACCGTGAAGTGCCGTAACAGCAAAAAGTAAAACTTTAAAATCAATGCGGAATTTAAACAGCAGCCAGTGGAACGAAGCCAAAACAGGAGTTATGTGATCCTTTCTCTTCATGCTAGTTAAAAACCGAGCTGCCACATTCCACACAGCCTGAAGCCGAGACGGGGAGGTTGCTGCCACGCCCATGTAAAGGGCATTGCAGTACTCCAAGCAAGATGTGATAAGGGCATGGATTACTGTCTCCAAATCCATGGGTGATGAGAGCGGTTTTAGCTTGACAATCATACAGAGTTGAAAGAAGCTTCCTTTCCCAACAGCACAATTTTTTTTTGCCAAATTTCACAGAGGACTGAAAAATTATGTCACAATTTCTTTACATGGTCACACAGGTTAGGTGATTGAGAGGCTGACTGATTACCAACCATGAAGAGGGAGGAGGTCCAAAAATGGTAACATCAGTTTCGTCTTCGCTCAGTTCAAGGACCTTATTTGCTAACCAGCACTTAATGCCAGCACTGCAATCGAAAAGTGACATTAATGAATCACTACTGTTAGATTTAATTGGAAGATAAAGCTATGTGTCATCAACTAAACAATGGAAAGAAATGTTGCGCTTTTGAAAAATAAGATCGAGAGGTAGCATTTACAGAAAAAATAACAGGGGAACTATTACAGAACCTTGGGGAACACCACATGAGATGGGAGCCCCCAAAGAGGAGATTCTACCTAATTTGATAGAAATGTTTTTGTCCTCAAAGCAAGATGTAAACCACAGTAAAGCATCTCCCTGAATACCTACTTCACTGCTTAAGGCAGTTTAACTGCATCATATGTTAAATTGCATCACATACAGCACTGAGATCAAGCAAAAACAGGACTGCATAAGACCCAGGGTCGATGTCTAACAGGAGGTCATTAATAACTTTACAGTGAACAGATTTTGTACAGTGTAATGTCCTGAAACCTCACTTGAATTTCTCTTTGATATTGTAAAGTTTCAAATAAGGTAAAGTTGAGAATCAACAACTTTTTCTAGGATCTGGGACAAAAATGTTAGTTTAGAAACGGACATCTAATTTTTACACACAATAGGGCCAAGAGCTGACTTTTTCAACAATGATTGCACCACAGTATGTTTAAATTCTTAAGCCCGAACACCTTTGGTACGGGGGGCAGTCAATAAACATCATAAATACAGCATGTTTCCTAATAGCGACATTGTCACGCCACATATCCATTTAACAGGAACGAACTTTGCGAAAAGCTCATGATGACCATTTTTACCTCAGCTGAATTTAAGCATCAAGCGAGTAAATAAGCATGTAACTAAGCATAAGGTAAAATGATATCAATGCTCGATCGCTAGCCACAGTGTGCTTTAACAAAATGCAGGGTTAAAAAAATTTAGCGGACATTTCCTTGGTACCAAATTTTGACAAGGCCTCCACCATCATAATAACCTGAAAATTAAAATATTCTGTCGGGAAAATATTGTGTTATGTACAGTTTTTTGTTATCAGTCAGGCTTCTGCATACATGTGAAAAATGGATAGTCTCGTGGATATCCTTTAAAATGTAGTCTGGGGAATAGATTATCAAGACAAACAAAATAATGTAGTTATTAATAATAGCCTTTATCTCTCCACAAAATCATTATAGACGTCAAGTGCATATTCCATAAATGTTCAGTACACTGCCCTATAATCAAGTGTCCTTTTATACAATACTTATGGCTTCATATCTACAGATATGGTAAGAATTGAAATGCATTACAGCTCTGTAAAATTTATCTAAATAACTTGCACATGGGATATGCCTTTGATCTGGAAGCTATTGAATAACTTCTCAAATTTTGAGTGACAAGTTTCAACTAACTGCTCAAAGAATTGACCCAAAGGCCTGTTGTGGTGCTCAGTGAACTCTGGAACATGGCGAATCATGATGTGGACCTTGCTGGTAACTGAAATGTTCAAATCCTTGTATGTCCTGTCAAATGGCAACCTTTTCCTTGTAGTGCTAGTGCATAGCGCTATGAATGCATGTCTCATCTTGGACCCATTGTACAAGGAAAGGGTGGCCAGATTTGAAAATTTGGTACCAATGAAATGTCTGCTCAATTTTCTTAACCCTGCATTTTGTTAAAGCACACTGTGTAGCGTTTCTACTGAATTCATGCTATGC
Source organism: Gymnothorax reevesii (assembly GCA_029721435.1). NCBI lineage: Eukaryota > Metazoa > Chordata > Actinopteri > Anguilliformes > Muraenidae > Gymnothorax > Gymnothorax reevesii. Next base: position 41,001,077 of record CM056575.1, on the reverse strand, counting down.
ATACAATCGATAGATCAAATGAAAGAGGAAAGTCCACAAAATCCAATGATACTGTACCAGCCTTGTCATTTTAACCTGACACCACACTCAAAGAACAGCAGGCATAAATTTGCATTCTACAGTGATGAGCAAAAATTTTTTTCTTACCTTTGCCATTTTCTGGTAAAAAACTGTGTTTGAGCATTTGAGCATGCACCGTTGCAACACAGTTTTTGTATATGTAGTCACTGGTGTATTTTTTATGATTGCTGTTTTTACTTTATCTGCGTTCTGGCTGTCAGACGACATTACGCATCAAGATTCAAAGAGGGCAGCAATAAGTGTTGCAATACAGTTGCTAAACCGCTTTCTTTTTGATATTTTTGCTATAATTGTGAAACTAAATATTCAACAGTCATTTTCAAAGTTGTATTTTGAAAGAATCCATGCTCCATTTTGGGAAAGTAGCGCTGAAAAGGCGCAGTAGTGTAGAATGCGGCTACTAGGATGCATGACGTGCTTTGCTTAATCATTCATCAAATCTGCAATAAATCCCAACAGTTACTGTTCAGCTAAATAGCTCAGTGGACTGAGTGCTGTGCAAGGAGGTGGGAGATAGGGGTTCAATACTCTCAAGTGCGTGAGAATTTTGTGAGGAGAGCAAGCATAGTTCTTATATACTGTAAATATTTGCTGGTGTCTTTGTTGTTTTTACTTTTTACCATTTTATACCTTATCATTGTATTCAAAATTAACCTCTGCCAAGGAGGTATATGTTTTTGGTGCCGTTTGTTTGTTGGTTTGTTGGTGTACAAAATAACTCAAAAACTTATTGCTGGATTTTTATGAAATTTTCAGGGTTGGTGGGTATTAAGTCAAGGAAGAGGTGATTAAATTTTGGCATGTCTACGCCAAAGTATTGCTGAGATATACACCAAAGTTCAAGATTTCAAGTCTTTCCAATGGGCCGCAGTACCAATCGCCGTGCTTTTGGCTTTGCTGCCCCCTGGCGGAGGTTCTGCGCTCTCTGAGTGCTTTTCTAGTTTTGTTTATTTTCTTGTTTTATTGAAAATAAATCTACTCCAGTGGAGTCAAACTTCATTTCTTTTGTATGCATTTCCTTGAATGGAAAATGTATACAGGGCTGGTTGCAATAAAAATAAATAAATAATAGTTGTAATTACATGAAAGGTATGCCTTTAGTGACATAAAGTGAAATTGAATGAGTTTTACAGTTTTGTACCTGAGAAATCTCGAACGGCAGGCAATGCCCAAAAAGTTGCCCAGTTTGCCACTTTGGAGAACCACCTAGACATTCCTGAACTAAAAACTCCCTAATTTTGCTTACTTAATCAACTTACTTGATTAGAATGAACTTTGGAACAGTTTGCTGAGATTTGGTGCTGTAATTTTTTTAGAGGTTTCAGACTGCAACTACATAATTTCAAAAGGGATATTCTGCCTATTGTGTATGGTGGAAATTCTTTCATTTATGGTGTGTTCCATTCTCATTCACTCTCAGTGACATATATACTGATTTTTATACCATGACAAAATCCCTGTGGTTTTCCCTTAATTATGATACCAAGATTATTCAAATAGGCTAAGGAGTTGCAGAGATATACAGTACTGTGCAAAAGTCTTAGGCACCCTGCACTTTTTAAAAATTTAAATCTGTATTATTCGTTTACTTTTTGATTCCATATTAGAGTTTCTGAAGATTAAAGATAAATTTGAAATTCCAAATGCTAATTTAATGAAAAGTTTCATAAATACATGTTTGTATTCCATTAAAAATAGTCGATTTAGATGTTACAATCTTGCAAGAGCCTTGATGTCACCCTCATCGAGGCTGTTTCTAATTTCTTGGAGGGACAGACACAAGTGAGACAGTCAGTCTGAAGAAGAATGGTGGCAAGTTTTCCACTCTACTTAAAACAAGCAAACACCCATCATCTTATAAAAACTATAGCGCAACAGGACAATGTCCCTAATTTTTTGGCTAAGGGTAGTTCTACCAAATATTGATTTGATTTAGGTTTTAAAAGGTTACAGCTCTTTGTAGTACATTTCTATAGTACATTATAGAACCTTTTTATTACATCATTTTTGCAAGCATATTTGCCCAATGAAATTGCATTAAATGTGCCCAAGACTTTAGCACAGTACTGAACTCATTTCATTTTCAGCACGTCATTTTTAAGCATTTTCTGAGCCAGAGGCTTAGGGTGGAGGTGTTTACACCTTAAAAAGGTACACAACCATTGTTAAGACATCAATTAAGCTCAAGACCATGGGGTTGAGAGTGGAAAAAAAATTCCTCAAAAATATTTGAAGGTAGAATTGTCCAAAGGACTTGCAGTTGGCTTCATATGAGAGATGATCTCAGATAGCTGGGGAGGAGAAACAGGCTAAACAGTTAAAGCAGCTGGGAGGCAATCTTGGCAATGAGGGGTCATCCACAGGATGCAGGATTTGAGACATTATGTCACGCTAGTGATTGTTTCCTCGAGCTGGTTAACTCGGTGTCCAACAGTGGGAGGAATTAGCTTGTGTGCTTATTTAGGTTTGAAGTGCCATATTTAAATGCCTCTTTGGAACTAACTTAATGTTCATTGGTTCCCTGTTAAGGACTATTGCCCAGCTTTAAGTAGATACCGGAACTTAAACAGTCACTTTAAGCCATGAAGTTTCACTTGAGACTATTGTCTAACTTGCAATACTAAATAGTAGATGATAGTATTGGCTCTTGAAGTACATAGTTTTACAGTTTGTGGTGAAACTATATTGCATCTGATGTGTATCTGCGATCTATTTTTTGGGGAAAAGCTGAGAAACAGTTGTGAGTTAGTCAGAACATTTATATATTTTTATCTGTAAAATGGACTAATTTACACCGTGTCTTTGCCCCAGGCAGTTCAGAGCCTCCTGAGTATACGACTTGAGACGGGCATCCATTTATGCTTCCCCCTCCTTTGTCTGTGAGGAAGTATCTGGGATATCACAATCATACAGAAGGCTTTGGTTACCATAGCGATAGATCAGAGAGAGGAAAGGGTATATAAATTAATGTGGCTCCCATAGGATCTGCAGTGGTTGGTATTGGCTTGTCAAAAAAGTGTGTGGGCGGCAGGAGGGAAGGGTTGGTGGGGGTTTTCATATGACTTAGAAGGGTTGAAATGAGATATCGTGCCTGCAGGGTACAAATGTGGCTATTTGTAACAGTCCTATTTCCTAAATCAATTGAAGGGTTTAGAACCAGAGAATTCTGACCCACAGTATATTGTTTTTCAGATAATCGTTGTAGAAGTTTTTAAAATGTCAAAAAAAAGTGAATATTGTAAATATAAAATATTACTGTCAATGTGAGTTACGTGTGATTGACTCGGGTTAAACCTGTGACGGTGCGTTCAGGAACCACTCGCGAGAACTGAAATTCCAAAAATCGTAAGCCTTAATTGCAAAAATAGGACGAGACCAGAAGACACAGGAATTGCCAAGCCAAAATCAGTATCCAAAAAGCAAAGTCAACATAACAGGCAGGGGTCAGAACCAGAGAAGCAGATGTGTAACAGTACATAAAACAGTAATCCAACATCGTAGTCAGAATCCAGAAGGGTGGGTCATACACAGGGCATCAAAAACAGGAATTATTTGTTGAACAGAAAATGGGTCAAAATCCAAACAGGTACAAACAAGAACAGCAAAGGCAAGGCAATCTCAAGGTCATACAAAAAATGTCATAGAAGAAGCAATAATCAAAAGGCATACAAGGAGCTCGGCACAACTGAAAATTGATTAACGTTCTGACGGGGAACAAGCTGCAGTGAAGACTCTAAATAGACAAGAGGGAAGTCGCATGCTATGCAGGGACAGGTGAATTGGATAAAAAGCAAGCACGCATGGGGAGGTCGTAAACTACAAAGGATTGGCAATAGCCAAGACACAGATAGGATCCACGCAGACAACCTGTGACAGATAAACAGCTCCGGTCAAGGAGTTCGAAGTGCACAGACAAGGAGTACATAATAGCAATTTAAGCACGTGCGAGAGATCTTGCGGAAACGCAGGAAGATGCGGAGAAAGTAAAGCAAGAGGCGGAGACTAGAACAGGGCGAGAGCTGATATTGCATTCGTGGTAATTAGTAGCAGTGCAACTTTACAAATTAACCTGAGTGCTTGTTAGTTAGGTAGTAATATGTACATGGATTTGTTAGGTTAGTAAACTATGATACACAATATAAATGTTAGTAGTATCTGTAAGCAAGGAAGTAAACGAGAATTGGAGTAATAATATGAAACAACAGAAACCACTGAAATCACCCGAGGCATGTAGGCACACAGACTGGGAGAGCGGACTGAACCAAACAGATCACAAGACAGGGGTGACAAGTGCAATGAATACAGAAATGGCAGGAACAGAAAAACTGGGATGTATAATAAGCAAAATAAATGATGTCAAATAGTGTATTCAAAGAAAATAGAAAACAAACATGAGATGTCGTGGACACAAAATCACAAAGCAAATCTATTTTGCATTTTTGAGAATCTCCTGTTCATTTAGCTTGAAAACCAAATGAAGAGTTTGTTTCCAAAATGCAATATATCCAGTTCATTCATTTTGAGTAAATCAGCTTTTTCTATCTTGGCACCTATTGCATTTTATAGAAAAACACGAACTTTGATCATGAATAAATACACTTTACAGTATGAATGACTAAAAATGTTTGTTTTTTTTCCATGAATAAGAAGCACAGGGCTATTGCTCTAGGTATTATCTCAATTTTTGTCATTTTGGCACTTATTGCATTTTGGAAACAAACTTCTCAAATGTTGTTCAAAATTCTTTGTGCCAGAGGTGGAGGAACTTCAAACTAATACCTTACTGTGAATTGTCTCTGATTCCTTTCAGAATAATGGGTGTGAAAAGACTGTGGTCCTCCAACTGGAAAACACATCAAGCAGTTCTGCTCCACAAGTGGGTCAGAATACAGTTAACAAGGTGAGGCAACATGCTATATCCCGTACTTCAGAAATCCTGTTTCTGAGCATCTCACACAGACTTTCATAAAAGGGATTTTGTTATAAACTGGTCAAGTGTTGCTAACTGTGTGCTGTGCTGTCTGGTAGTGGTTGGACAGCGACACATTTTTTTTTATTTATTAATTTATTTATTCGCTCTGTACTCCCATACAGTGAGACAGTGAAAACAAGGTTAAGCTGACAGACAGACAGACAGACAGACAGACAGACTTATTCAGTAAAAGGCCAAAGGCCCAAAATACACACATGAAAAAACTTTTTTTTTTTTTTTTTTAGCATGACGCACATTTCTTATCAATTAATTTTTGAGCATGGTACGAAAAGTTACACACTGGAAAAATAGTGTCTTCATTATAGTTCACGAGAATGTTAACCAAAGTAGAGTGCTGCGCAGTTTGAACAGTCTGCAGATATTTAGACAGGTGAGTTTGTCTCAAGTCAGAGTATAAACTGCAGTTAAAGAATACATGACATTCATCTTCAATCACATTCACACCCTTATTGCTGCACTATGTACAAAATCTGAGGTCACGATCAATTTTCATGTATCTACCAGTTTCTAAGGCAATTTGAAATTAGAACATCTAAATCTAGCAAGGATGATTCTTAATCGAATAGGCAGTGAGTAGCATAAATATCTTTCAACATTTAACAAAGATTTAAAATGCTTGCAAAGGTCACAGTTAGAGATAGTGCTAACAGAAGAGCGCCATAGTTGCCGTAAATTATCTCCAAGTCGCAGCTTAAATTGATTAATAAACGCTTTGGAATCACCAGCATCCTAGGAAAGCCACACATAACCAAATCCATACTCAAATAACATATTTTTCACCTTCGTGGCCCAAGTAATTCGCCCCATGTCTTCTAAAGACTTAAGCATGTTATAGCATCGAGAAGGTAATCTATGGGACTGAATTGTAAGAGTTTACTCCAATACTTAACTACTCTTGTGGAATATACATACTGCAAAGGGTATCTCCTACACTCCCCCAGAGCCATTCTTCAGCATGTAAAATATGTTATTTGAGTATGGATTTGGTTAAGTGTGGCTTTCCCAGTATGTTGGTGATTCCAAAGCGTTTATTAATCAATTTAAGCTGAGACTTGGAGATAATTTACAGCAACTATGGTGCTCCTCTGTTAGCTCTTCCTCTAAATGTGACTGTTTACAAGGTTAAACTGAAACCTTGTAAAAAGATTTTTTCACCCATATTGGGTGATCTGTTATGGAATTACTGCCATGTTTTATAAAAATGGTTATCATTTCAATAATATAATAATTAATAGCATACACCTACCAATATTAAAATATTTCCTTCTCCATATCGTACTGCACTGAATGTACGTACCTCTGCGTCCCCAAGGTTGAAACGGTGTTCTGGCTGCTATCCATGCTGGCCACGAGGGACAGGGAGGACATGTCGCGGACACTCCTGGCCATGTCCAGCTCGCAGGACGGCTGCATCGCCATGCGCAAATCTGGCTGCGTACCCCTGCTGGTACAGATCCTGCACGACGGCACCGGGGCTGGGGCTGAGAGTGGGGGGTGCAGCCGTGAGGCACGATCCCGCGCCGCCGCTGCCCTACACAATATTGTGTACGCCCAGGTGGACGAGGGCCAGGCAAGGCGGGAAATGAGAGTCCTCCATGTGTTGGAGCAGATCCGCTCTCACTGCGAGACTGGCTGGGACTGGATAGAGACTCATAGGGGGCCTATTTCCCCAGGAGTGACCAAAACCACTGGTAAGGGTGTTGTGAGTTATTATTATGGTGTTTAATGATTTGCTAATTATGTTTTGAATGCACTTTCAACCCTTCTTTAAGGTTATTTCGCACCAGTCTTTGTACTCCTATCAAAACAATGTAGGGATAACTCAACACCCACACTCATACTCTCATACCTATGGGCAACTTACACTCTCCAATTAGTTTTGCATGCATGTCTTTGGATTGTGGGAGGAAACAGGAGTACCCAGACCAAACCCACGCAAACACATGTAAACTCCACACTCAATGGTCTCGGGCCAGAACTGAACTCAGGACCTTCCTTGTAGTGAGGCGACAGAGCTACCTGCCCACTGCACCACCATTTTGCGCTATGATGGCGTTTATCCCTCATGTTCTGTTGGCAACGACCATAATTGGGTCAACAAATTAAAGTTGTGCATAAGTAGTCGTGTAACTCTTCTGAAATATGCTGTCCACTTGAAAACCATATTTATAAGTTCTTACTCTCATTATGTTAGAACAACTCTGAAATATTAAGCTGTGGTAAGTTTTTTTTCAACTGTTAAAGAGGCTCAGGGCTCATCAGCACCCAAACCAGAACCTAAGGGTTAATGCTAGAATGGGTTGTATGCCAGTGGGCACCAACCTCACTCTTGGAGTTAGATTTAATGTTCTTATTTTCCAACAGAAAAGGTTTTTTTCCTACCTTAACATGTTTCAACGGATAACTTCCGTCTTCTTCAGAAGAGTCACTGAGGTTGTGAGTGACGTGTCTTATCGGCTGATGTTAACGACTCACTCTTGGAGATTTTCACTCCAACCCTCAATAAACCAAAGGCTCTTCACAATCAAGCTCAACCGACACAAGCACACAGCTAGAGATCTTACTGAGCTGCTGAGTTAAATTTGACCTGCCAGAGTAAGCCTGAAATGGAAACCCATGAGAGAGCAGATATATAGGAATCAGGGATGTAAATCAGGGATGCACACCTGATGTAAACTTGAATGAACCTTTTTTGTTTCAGGGTTTTCAAACATCCCTGAACCAGTGGAGCCTCAGATATGCCAGGCGATGTGTGCTTTCATGAAGCTCTCATTTGAAGATGAATACAGACGGGCCATGAATGAACTTGGTGAGGACACGCGTCAGAGTATGGGCCGCCTCTACGGTGTCCATTTTATCAGAGCTGCGCATCCGTAAATATCACAAAACAAAGGCAAACCATGAGTCATATGTCTTTTCTTCTTGTTTACTCAGTACACGTCCAAAGATTATGGCTGAATTTTTCAGGAATGCGCTCAGAATGTCCCAGATACTGCCACATTCAGAATTATTGGCACCCCTCATAAAAATGAAGACCACATGGGTTTATACCTCTGTTGTCCATTCCTTATTCCTTCACTTTTAGCAAGAGTGCATATCACTCTGCACAGAATTGAGCTTCAGTGAATAAAAAGTCAGTTGGTCAAGTATGCGGAAGGAAATCCAATTTAAAACTGTGGCAGGTAAACTGAGCTGAGAGGAATGATTGAATGCTTTGTGTTAGATCTTCCCTCGTAAGATTATGTCCCTGATAGAGTGTGTCTTTCTTATATCCATTAGGGGGCCTGCAAGCAGTGGCGGAGCTACTGCATCTGGACCAGGAGCTGTATGGCATGAAGAATGACCCTCTCAACATGGCGATGCGGAGATATGCTGGCATGGCACTCACAAACCTCACCTTCGGTGATGTCATCAACAAGGTGGGGACCACGACCAACTGGAGTACAGACGGGGAGGCATATAGCGCGCGCGCACACACACACACACACACACACACATACACACACACACACCAACACCATACAGTCAATGCCTTAGAAACAATTCGTGTGAAGTTCAATTCCTGCACAAATGCAAAGGTCAAAATCATGCTACCATATCGATGTTCGAGTGCAGTTTATGAATGAGTTTTTACCATATCCATATATCATGGTGGTTCCAAGTCTGAAGCGCATGCTCCTTTGGGGGCAGGTTAGTTTATATTAGAGCCAAATGTCTTAACTTATCCAAGATAAAAATTACTCACAATGACGTTCACAGGTATATTAAACATGATGGCACCAATTTTGTGTGATGAATCTTATCAACATCTGTCACAATACGATCCAAACTCTAATTTTCATTTTTTGGGATTAGACCACTCTGGTTCTCAGCCCTTCAAACAGTACTGTAAGAAGTTATAACAACAAGGGGATGTAGAATTAACTTTAGCTTCTTTTCAGGCCACACTGTGCTCGAAGAAAAGCTGCCTGAGAGCAATTGTTGATCAGCTTGAATCTGACAATGAGGAGATGCATCAGGTATGGAAAAATGTTTTATTTTCCTCAAAAAATACTGTCATATTCTTTCTTTGCCATTATCTAAATTTTCTATCCGGCCAATTTAAAACGATTGAAATTCTGAATTCCATATAACGAAGGAGAAGGATCTGGCTGCAAACCGCTAGCGACAGGCCCCTGCCTTGCCCCTCTATTGGAAGAAAAGTATCAAATGCATGTAGCTCTTTATTAGTGAATTACGATTCAAGTTAAAACACAATGATGTTTTATTTATGTAGGTTTACATCTTTATATAGCGTATCTGAGAAGAATGCTGATGGTTTTTCTTCCACCTGCATGCAGGTAGTGTCCAGCATCCTGAGAAATTTGTCCTGGCGTGCTGATATCAACAGCAAAAGAGCACTAAGGGAAGTAGGAAGTGTGTCAGCTCTTACAAGCTGTGCTCTTCAGGCCACCAAGGTGAGAGCTCACTTTTCGTCAATGGTAATTCTCTGTCGCAACATTTTGTATGTGAGAAAGTAAGTAATAAGCAAATAGGGAAATAAATAAAAAATAAATACATTAGAATGGTCCCAGATGAAATTCATATCTCTTTGAGTTAAGAATTTTTGGCAATGTTGATGGCAGAATTTAGTTTTTTTTTTTTTAAATCAATTTCTGAATAGATAGCATGGCAGGCTGTTTATTTAAGAGTAATTTTTGTCATATTGTAGGAGTCAACTTTGAAAAGCCTCCTGAGTGCACTTTGGAACCTGTCAGCACACAGCACTGAGAACAAAGTGGCAATCTGCTCTGTGGAGGGAGCGCTTGGTTTTCTCGTCAGCACTCTCACATACAAGTGCCAGACTAACTCCCTGGCTATCATTGAGAGTGGAGGTGGCATTCTACGCAATGTGTCAAGCTTGGTGGCCACTCGAGAGGATTACAGGTACTAACAACCCTTCATGTGCAGTCTTGACTAAGTGCTTATTGGAACTTCACTTGCATAATGAGTGGTTCTTGCATTTCACTGGCTTATTTGTGATTCTTTTTCCCCTAATAGACAAATCCTTAGAGACCATAACTGCCTACAAACCCTGCTGCAGCACCTGCGGTCTCACAGCCTGACCATTGTGAGCAATGCCTGTGGTACCCTCTGGAACCTGTCGGCTCGCAACCCCAAGGACCAGGAGCTACTATGGGACCTGGGGGCAGTTAGCATGCTGCGCAACCTCATTCACTCCAAGCACAAAATGATAGCAATGGGTAGTGCGGCTGCTCTCAGGAACCTCCTCACCAATCGGCCCCTAAAATATAAGGATGCTGCTGTTATATCTCCTGGATCCTGTCTGCCTGCATTGTACATGAGAAAGCAGAAAGCCTTGGAGGCTGAGCTGGATGCAAAGAACTTGGCAGAGACTTTCCACTCAATTGAAAAACAAAGCTCCAAGCATCCGAGCATCAACAAGCCACTACGGCACATTGAGAGTCTGGCGAAGGACTATGCATCGGACTCTGGCTGTTTTGATGACGATGAGGCCCCAAACATGTCTAGTAGCCTGGATACGGGGAGCATCTCGATGCTTTCAATGTTTCTCAACAACTCCAACTTCCTTCAGGGCCAGTCTCATAAAAAGGGCACTGAACTTACGCAAGACATGGACCAAGAAGCAGAGGAAGGAAAAAAGTCCACAGCCACAGATGATGAAGTTTCTGTTGCTGCAGAAAAACTTGCCACAAAGATCACAAACACAGTGGCTAAAATTGACAAGCTTGTAGAGGATATTACAATGCACACCTCCTCTGAAGACAGCTTCAGTCTCAGCGCCGAAGATCATTTTATAGACTGGCAGTATGGCTCAGATGTGTCACACGAAAACAGAGCAAAGTCGTGCTCTCCGTGCCGGCTTTCAGATACCAGCAGCTTTGCACGTAGAGAACGTCTCAGCAGAGCCCATGCCCTTCTGCGCCTCAAAACAACGCACGCATGCTTGTCTGTGGACAGCCTGAACAGTAGCAGTACAAGTGATGGTGGAACCAAAAACCAGGTCCAGCACTCTGCAAGATCAGTAATGGCACAAAGACGACCTAATAAACTGGATCTGAAGGTGTATCAGCAAGGGTATCGAAATAATGAATGCAACCTCGTTCTCGATGAGCCCAGACAGATAGAACTGCCAGAGAGGGATTTATCGGACAGCAGAGAGGGAATATTGGATCAAAAAAGCTCAGAAATAGAGAAGGGGCAGGATCAACTTCCACCAACACCAGCGACATCCACCAAAGTCTTATCTGAAGATGGACTACCCATCCTCAAGCGGTCCCCTTCCAACCAACATGTCCCACTAATACAAAGTGTCGCTAAATTTGGTGTTGTCAATTCCCCTTTTAATGTGCAGGCTGCACAAGCAATGAGAAGACAAGCCTGGCTCCCAGTCACAAAATTTTCTCCAGTGAGTGCAGTACTGAGCCCAACTGTTGGACAAACAGAGACTCTACAGAAATATTCTGTAGAGAATACACCAATCTGCTTCTCACGGTGTAGTTCTTTGTCTTCATTGTCTTCTGGTGATGTTGCTCTAGATGGACAGAGTCAGAGTGAAAATGAGCTTGATAGCGAATCATCGCTTGATATTATTGAAATGGAGGAGTGTGAACTCTTAAGAAGAGAGGAGCAGGATGAAACCTTGGCAGATCTTAGTGATAGTCACTTGATGGTCACAGACCCAAAAGTGTTTGAAGGCAGCTGTGTTCCTCCATCTGAGCCATTTGAAATTTCCGACTGTGCTAAACAAGAGAAGGCATTCCTCAGAGCAGTCTCTTCGAGTAGACTTGAGGATCGGACCCCGTCAAGTTCCTCTGAGAACTACACCCTAGAGACCCCACTTGTAATGAGCCGCTGTAGCTCCGTAAGCTCACTGGGAAGCTTTGGGTCACCCTCCATAGCTAGCTCTATACAGAGTGACCCCTGCAGTGAGATGATCAGCGGTACCATCAGTCCAAGTGATCTCCCTGACAGCCCAGGGCAGACAATGCCACCCAGTCGCAGTAAGACCCCCTGCTGTGTTGACTCAAATGGGCAGGAGACACAATCCTCAGGAGGGGCAGAACAGTGGGAGGGTAGCTTGCGGAAATTCTGGGAGCTTTCCGATTTCAAGGAGCGGTCCAACTGGCCTCCAGATATGGACACAATGATCTACTTCACGGTGGAGAAACCCACAGAGAACTTCTCATGTGCCTCTAGTCTGAGTGCCCTGCCACTTCATGAGCACTACATCCAGAAAGATGTGGAGCTCAAGCTCAGGCCTCTTTTTCACCATCAGGACAGTACCCCTGCATTTTCTGTGGCCCATGAAGAGGAAGAAGAAACTGTAGATGGGCATTCTTCCATCTCTGATCTTCAGGGAAGATACAGTGAAGGTAACTCCGACGATGACCTTGAAATTCTCAAAGAATGCATAAATTCAGCAATGCCCTCAAAATTCAGAACAGTCCAAACCTCCCTGATGCCAACACTGTCCTCTGAGGCTCAGAAGTCAATGCAGTCGCCAGTATACATGATTATTCCTAATAGCTCCAATCAGATTTGTTCTCTAGGGAACCCTGGGATACAACAGGACTTCTGTCATGATGATTCTTCTTTTACGGAGTCAGCTGATGGTACCCCTGTTAACTACTCAGGTGCTACATCTTTAAGTGATGAGGCACTTCAGTACCCAGTGAAAGACATGGGGTCAAAACACTGGCACACAAAAAATTTGGACAGACAGGAAATGGTATATATAGACAACAGGAGAATTGAAGATCTCCGTGCTTTCTCACAATGTAAAAAACCTGATAAGATTAGACAAACTGACAAAGTAGCCATCCAAATGACTGGACCAATCAAGTGTGCCATGGCTACACAAAGAATACTTATGCAAAACAAACAAAATGCCATAAAAACCACTCAACCAACTAGCAAAGACCAATCATCAAACCATCTAATCAAAAAACAGGCTCAGCATCAGTTAAAGTCAATGCCACAGTTGGAACTGCCGATCATAGAGGAAAGCGCAGACATGCTGCTGAATCAAAATGCACTTTACAACAAACAGGGTAACTTTGTATTTCAGTCCTTGCGCCACCCAACACCTACTGAGGAAGCTATATATTGCTTCTATGATGATCATATGGACAAAGAGGATGACGAAATGTCAAGGACAGATAGACATAAAATTAATGACAGTAGTGCACTGACCTGCTGTGGAACTGGCACAAATTTGGTTATAAATTCCCAAACAAGATACAAAGCTATTAAAAAGGTCACCAACAATCTGATCATGGATGAAACACCTCCATGCTACTCTCTTAGTTCATCCCTCAGCTCACTGAGTGAAGCTGATCTTGAAAAACATCAAAGTAAAGTTCAGAAAGTGTTGGTGAAAAATAGACATTATGTGATCTCCAGTCAGACTCGTAGCGCAACGAAGCTTCTCAAGAACTATAGTCAATATAATGAAAACTCTTCATCAAGCTCAGTCAGTGTGGACTCCGAGGATGACCTTTTACAGAAATGCATAACTTCTGCTATGCCTAAGCAAAGGAGGAAACATTCATCAAGAAAATGGAAAGCAGAGAAAAAACTGAAACTGAAGAACAACACCCACCAAGGGACGAAGGACTTGAATTCAGAAAAAGATGTGGAAAGTGATGAAATGGCATCCGATAAAGATTCTGATCTCAATAGTGTTGAGTGGAGAGCAATACAAGAAGGGGCTAATTCAGTTGTTAGCAGACTTCAGGCAGCATCAAGGTCGCAAGAACATTCATCTGAGACTGAGTCAGCCCGTTCACTTACTTCTGGTGTATCAACAGGTGAGAACCTTTTCCAGAAACAAGAAACTGAAGATGAAAAGCCAACAATGAGTGAAAATAACAAAGGGAACAAGAACAAGATGTCGCAGGGTAGGAACTCAGCACAGCTCGATTTTTCGCAACGTAAACCGGTACCAAATTTGCCCGTGGTCTTCAGAGGTAGAACTGTGATCTACATGCCCAAGAAAGAGACAAATGCGTTTCAAAGGTCAACAATAAAAAAGGTATTACCCAAGGGTGAAACGCCAGTGAAGAATCCAAACCTAGCTCAGCAGAGGTCAAGAAGTTTGCACAGATTAGGAAGACCGAATGATTCCACTGAACTTTCTTTGCCCAAAAGAAGCGCAACACCACCTGCCAGCATAGCAAAGAGTACATCATCAGGGTCATCTCAAAACTCTACACCATCAAAACTGCACCAGAGGAAGTTCACACCTGCCTCACAAGTTAGCAAGGTTAGCCCGAAGAAAGATGCTAAACCAAAACCCGATATCAGAAAATGTGACAAACAAGGGAAGCTATCTACTCCAATAAATCATAAGCCTGCGAATACAAAATCTCTAAGTCACGTAAAGGTACAGAAATCTCCCGTCTGTATACCCTTTATGCAAGCTTCAAACAGACATTGCAAGCCCTTAAAGCCAATAGCACCTTTGGTTACAAACAAACCTTCTGGTATCAGCAAATCAAACACCCAGTTGGGGAAAGAATCCATACCCGCTAACCGTCATGAGTTATTTTGCATGACGTCTACCCAGTCAAGCATTAAAGAATCTGACCGCAGTGGTTTTCTGAGGCAACTTACATTCATTAAAGAATCATCAGGCATTGCATCACATGAGGCTGATTCCTCAAGCTCAGTACCTACCTCTCAGAGTGTATCTCCCCAGCAAACAAGAACAGGTGCCCCTACAGTCATTCAACACTCCCCGCGCTGCCAAGAGCTCAAAGCTACTGCACAAGGGCAAAAACAAGTCCAGGAACTGCGTCCGGGAAATAGACAAGGGCAGGCGCATTCGCTTCTTCGACAGAGTCTTTCACGGGCCAGCTGTCGTGACCAAGACCTGTCAGGGAAACGTCTCTCCAGAAGAACCAGCTCTGAGAGTCCTTGTAGGGTACCTCAGAAGACTCTAGTCTCAGAAACATTCAAGCGACATGCCTCATCACCCACCATAAACATTGTGAATCGAGTCACCAGCCGATCCTCTGTCCGTTCTTCATCTTCAGACTCAAGAAGACAAAGAAAGATCATTGGAGTCAATGGCAAAACAACTTGGAGGAGAATTCAGGATGAGGATATACCTAATATACTGAAGAGCACTTTGCCATCAAATGCTTTGCCTCTGATGCAAAATTCTGATGAGCTGGATCAAATTTCCCCAAAACCTCTTGGTAAATTACCAAATATTTCTGTTACATCACGAAAAACAAGTGACGCTACCGTTCAAACAGAAGATTTTTCTAACAAAACCGATTCAAGCACCTCCCCAACGGTTGACACTGTGCCCACTGTATCAGAAGAGGCCGCTAAGGTTGCCCTTCTGAGAAAGATAAGCATGGCCTCCGGAAATAATCTCCCCGCACAAGATGGAGATTCTGATGGATCCTTCAAAAGCAATTGCACAACCTCCACTTCCATCTGTCACTCTGCAGATGGTCACAGTGGGGGCATTGGGCACTTTCGCCACAGCTCTCCTAGTAAGGCCGCAAGGGTTACACCTTTTAATTACACCCCCAGCCCTATGACCTGCTGCCTACAAGATGCACAGCTCAGATCCTCAACTCTCAATCAGTCCAGGGAAAAACTTGAAGCATAGTGCCCTGTTATTGAGTCCAAAAATTTTTTCATTGGTACCAGAAAATTCCAGCTGTGCTCCAGAATAATAAACACTCAGGTGGAACGGTCTTTGAGTAAATTATAATGATACTAATACCTCTGGGATTGAAACTTTTTCTCTGCATCAAGAATTCCATTGTCCTCAAGGGTGCACGCTGTTTAAATATTTGAACAAGACCTGACTGATGAATGACTTTTGTTACCATTTGGATGTATGCATGAAATAATTTATAAGGGGAACAAAGGGGAACTTTGAGATACTACTGAAAACCAGAAGTCATAACATAGCAATTCGATGCGCATTTTGTTACTTTTTATATGTGTACATAAACCGTAGCCTGTTACAAGTGTAATGTACAGAATGGACACAAAGGACATTGTGATTTTAAATTTCAGGATTGTTATTCAAGTTATCGCCATCATTTTGGTGGGAGAAGTTGAGCAATTAGTAATTGACTCACAATATGCAATTCTTGGGGTCAAATCCCAGGTAAGAGACTTGACAACTCCTTATATACCATGCTGTCTGAAACCGACAATGTAGCCATCTGAACTCTGCATTTTTTTAAGCAACAGCTAATGCGGGCAGCATTTTTTTATGATATACAGTATATCTCATTGCTTTGCTTTTCACTCCACTTCTGCTGATGAAAGTAGTCCGCCTTCACAATGATACGAGATGCAGGAATCAACTTTGCAAAAGGGCCAACCACAAATTGCGCTACTGGAGAAACGTATAACTCCTTTTCTTTAACAGTATTCCCTTTTGAGCTAAACAACAAACTTCCCTAGGAGCAAAAATGATTTTATGTGCCAGCCCTGACCGCATGCCTTTTAAATAACCGATACCATGCATATATACCTCCTGAACTAAGGTGTTTTCTCTGGATGGAATTCCTAAAAGGACAGAACACAACATTTTAAGCCACTGATGCTGGGCAGAAGTACTGGACTATATAATCCAACTGTATGGCTGTAAATAACTCTGCTTATTGTATGCCATTTAACATAGATGTGTGTGCCGATAGAATCTGGTCAGCTCAACATAATATACTTTTGTCAGTGCTGGAAGTAGTATCGAGTGCTCCCTTTAATTTCGTATCACACACAGTACTAGCATTTAATTTTACCCATAGACTGTGTAAAAAGATAGACGCAGCGCCTGCGTCTGAAAACTGAGGCCAATGTGGAAATTTCTAAAATTTGCATTCTATTTAATGGCCAGCAGATGACGATGTTGGTGGTTGCAGAAAGAAGTTCAATCCTATAGAAGTCTATGAGAAAATGTCCCTACTTTCCCACCTGATTTATCATTTCAATAATGATTTTACACGTTATTTTATGGTATCTATCGCAAGTTTCAAGTCTCCTTCAATATATTATGATGTTCATTTTTGTGAATTATGGTCCCAAATAGACTAGAACAGTGGTCTTCAATGTTGTTCCTGGGGACCCACTGTGTATGCTGGCTTTTGTTCCAACCATAGTTGCAATCGCAGGATTTAGCTATCAGCTATCAATTTGTCTTATAGTGCATTTAATGATTAGAGCAGTTATTTGCCCCCTTAACTCACATGATTACAGAGAGAGCTATGTTTGCAATCAAGAATAAAAAAATGCCATACCCACATTGCGATGCATTGGAAATAACAGCATAAAATGAGAGAAAAAAATGTAACCAATTAAATTAAAGATGTAGTTGGCTCCTAATTGGTGAAAACTAATTGGCACATCATGACAAATATGCAATATGCAAATTGTACAATCAAACCAGTTTTGTGTTATGTTGGTCTAATTAAGTTCACCTGAAGTTATTTGAAATAACTAGAAACACTTGAGTCCAGCAGCCTAATTTGGGGTTCCTCAGTGTCCAATTTGATCTGTTTGAAATGTTATGCTTGAAATTTCTTGCAGTATAGAAATAAAACCACTATCTTCAAGGGTTTTTTTATTCTTCACAGCGTGTATGGATGCTTCTATGTAACATTTGGCCAAAGACGGTAAGTAACAAGGCTAAACATGAAAAACAACAAATTAAGACATTATCAGCTTGATAAAATGCGATTAGAATTGTGGTTGGAACAAAAACCAGCATACACCGTGGGTCCCCAGGAACGACAATGAAGACCACTGGAATAGAATAAACGATAAAACCAGAATATGCTTTAGGGGTGTGGCTATCCTCTGGTCCTCGTCTGATACTGTCAGATCCACTCGTAGATCCACCCCTTTCTCCTCCCTGGATATTCAGTTCATGCTCTTGTCCAATAGGAATCGCATCCGGTTTCAAAATGACAAAATGGCGCTATTCAAATTGCCAAAATTGAAGCTTCCTAAATGGTATGCTGAAACCAATGGGTGACATCATGGTTGCGTCATCCATCTCTTTACACAGTCTATGATTTTACCCTACAATATGCAACAACTCCCTTTATAATCCCAGGCTTTACCCTCCCTGTTATATGCATATTCTCCTTGAGCACATATGGTTACAATAGTCTTGTGTCTGTCTTTATCAAGAACCTACTGTATTCAATTGTAATTGTTGACACGGACTGTGCTAGAAGAATGTACTTTGGAAAGAACCTTTCCTTAAGCACGGTTTTACCAGTGAATGTGTGCCAAACTGCAGCTGTATTTATTTACCAGGTGTGATACTGCGATATTTGTGTTTTATCACTCACATTAGATTGAGAGCTAAGTGTTCTAAAAATGGTGCTGTATGCATAGCACAATTTTAGAAATGTTAAATCTTCCCCGTAAGTATAGAAAGAACATTGTCATGCAGTAAATTTACTATGTCACACAAAAATGTACAACTTAAAACATGACCAAGCCAGAAAATACTGAGTTACTGCACTATTTTGATCAAGTACCAAATGAGCAACAGAGCTCTAACATTGTTGGTCTGTTCTCAGCAAACAAATAGAAGGTTAAGAACTAAGTCCATTAAGAAATATTACATTTTGTTTCTTTTGCTGCATCTTTTATACCTGTATTCTGCAATCTTCCATGTTTTCCCTGTAATAAACTGAATTTCTGTTCTTTGTTCTAATGTATGTTCAAATGCTCTGAAAAATAATCCACTTGGCAGTATTAAAGACATACATCTGACTTTAATTAATTTCTTAAGCCCATGAAACCTATGGACCCCTAAATGACTATGTAAAATTCAGCTGCTGTATTCAGACTGTTGGATTTTTTGTTCTATTTTTTAATTCCAGTGGAGATCTCAAGATTTCCAGCAATTCCAAACATGTCCTGCTGAATTATACATAAGTTTATAAAATGATGCACAAGATCTTGGTATTTCAATTAGATGTAATGTTGTAGCCATAAAAAGCATGGAATCCTGGGTTTGAATATTTCTTTCAATAGAAGTGTGCTGTAACTTCAGTGAAGTGCTGCAACCAGCAGATACAGGATAAGTATATGTGAAGCAGTCCTACAATATGAACAAAATGCTCTTTCAGACTTTGAAAATACTTCAAGTAAAACTGAAGTGAAAAATTAGCGGTTAACATATTTGCAAAGAGAGCACAGGAAAAAAAATCTGTTCTGTAATAATCTTTGCATTAAAATTGGTATTACAGGGAACAAAGGCTTTAGAGCACATGTATTTGAGGCCCAAAACCATGAGCAAGAATCCAGGCAATAAATATTTTCATTAAAGGATGTTCCTACTCCAAACCAGCATTCCATTTACAATGCATGATTTTTTTTTCCGTCAGCCCAGTTCCTAACTCTGAACACCATATTTTATAAAACTTCTTCATTTTAATGGCCAGTAATGTTTGATACTTTTGATTTTGAGGTTGAAATGTACATTAATTCACTGAAGAACAAGAGACTGAAGATTTTTACCTTGCCCGCGACAGATTCAGCGGGGGGAGGTATTGTAATCAGCAAAAGTGCGGTTTGTTTGTTTGTGTGTCCGCGTGTTAACAAGCAGAGGTGTGTAATCCAGGGGTCAGAAAGTAAAAATCCTACCATGTTCTCATTCCACCCGTAAACTCCTGTCAGCAGATTTCACTTGTTAGTTTTACCTCCCAGCTGAAGAATAGTGCCAACTGACAGGTCTTCTGTGGCTGTAACAATATCATGGGGTGGACTTTTACTTTCTGAACCTGGATTATACACCTCTGCAATCTAGCATCTACATGGGTGCTCTGATTGACTTCAAACTTTCACAGTAGATGGGCAGTGGTCTGTAGATTACCGGATTAAATTTTGGGGGTGATCCTGTCAAGGTCAAGAAAATGTCAAAATCGTTTTTTTTTGTGATAATGTCCTTCAAATGCATCACATTGACTTCAAACAAAAACCAAAATGTTTATCTTTCCATTCTACTTCCAAATATGCAGCATGATGGGGTGGGTTTCATAGTCCCTGTAGCAGTTGGAGGTGAAATGTCAGGGGGGGTCAAAATTGGTGAAAATAATGTATTTTCCATTATAACTCAAAAACGGTTGCAGATATTCAGATATTTGCTGTTATGATCATATAGGAGCTCCTACATGGGCTTTTATTTGACACCATGACCTTTGTGAGTGACCCTGAAAGGTCAAAGTGAAGGTCAAGGACGACAAGGCCCAATTCCAATCCGCCCCCTGAAGACTATAGCCCTGAACCCTCACTGACTTAATTGACCAGCTGTAACCGACTGAGTCTGAGAGGGCTCCACATCCTATAAATTGGAATGGAACAGCGCTTAACCCCTTTCTAGATTAGATTTGACCAAATCTTCAGACTGCAATAATCACAAACTACACGCAGTTGTGACAATCAACATTAATACTTACACCGCCCTTTGGTTTATTTACCGTTTTTTTTTTTTGTTTCCATTTCTGGTATTCCGACAGCATCCCCTGTACTTGACTTCACAACGCTCTGAACTGTGGGTAATTTCCTTACCCAAAGTCAGCATCAGTGCCGACTTGCGGTAAGGGGTCAGTAAGGGCTCATTCACGGACTCACTGACTGATCTGACGATGGAACAGCCCTCACACACTCAAGGACTTCCTGTGAACGCGCCTTTAAGTCCGTGAGGGGTCGGATTGGAATTGGGCCCAAGTTAAAAATTAAAAGCACTAAAATAAGTGCTGGCAGGTGAGGTTTTTTTTGCCTGGCAACCGTGTTTAAAATTTGCACTGCCATCTTGAAGGAATGCAAACTCTCTCTAAAGAGGACAGAAGTTGCAGTAAGTGAATGGAAGCTCATCAACACAAAAATCAGAACTACCCTTTTTTAGGCTGGATGTACCAATATGACCATGATTTGGATTTCATGCCAAAAACATAGAGTCAGTTTTATTTGTATTATGGGTAGCCAACAAAAGAAAGGTAGAGGTTTGGCAGGTCAGGCCTCTAAATTTAAAAATAGGACCAACAGTCCTGTAGCTTACCGGCAAGCGGTCTTACAGCGATGATACAAGTAATGAAAATTTCATGTGAAGTTTGACATTTGAATGAATGAAAATCAATGTCAAGGTCACTAAATAAAAGTTCATATATATTGATAAGACCTTTTGTAATACAATCCGAAGCTCTGAAGCAGTTTTGGTGATACAAGTCATTGAAATTTGTCAATACATATTCAGTATGTCAATTGTGAACTTTAAAGGTCACGGAATGTCAAGTTGTGGTCACCAAATGGACTTCATATATGACCTTCTACAACGTGAACGTCTCTATCTAAACCTTGGCTCAATCTGTGACCATTTTGGTGATACAAATCATTGTAATTTCACTGTCGAGTTTGACCCTCAAAGGTCACTGACCGTCAATTTGAATGTCATCAAATGAAAGTTCATATGTGACTTCCTAGAAGTCAGTAACGCAAACCTAGGCTCCATTTGTGACCATTTTAGTGATATAAGTCATTGAATTTTCACTTGGTCACACTTGACCTTTGAAGGGCAGTACGAAGGTCACCAAATGAAAGTTCATACATGACTTCCGATATGTGTCTAATACACACCTAGACTCCATCTGTGACCGTTTTGGCAATACAAGTCATTGTAATTCAAATATCACCAACAGTCATGTTGAATGTCACCAAATGAAAGTTCATATGTGACATCCTATGTCAGTAACACAAACCTAGGCTCCATCAATGACCTTTTCAGTGACAGTCATTGAATTTTCTCTTGGTCAAGTTTGACCTTCGAAGGTCAATACGAAGGTCACCAGATGAAAGTTCATACATGAATTCCTATACGTCTCCAATACTAGCCAACACTCAATCTGTAACAATTTTGCTGATGTAGGTCATTGAAATTCCACTGTATAGTTAGGCCATTGAAGGTCGCAGAATGTCAAGTTCAAGGCAACCCAAGAAGACCTGGCCAAGAAGGCAGCAGCACACGTCATGAAGAAGCATTAATAAAATACAATAAGATAAAATAAGATACAAATACATTAAAATAAATAGAGCACATTTATATATAGTAAAAGCAAAGTGCAAAGGGTCGTGGTGGCAGAAATAATTAAAAGCAGAGGCACTGTCCAATCGATTTTTTCCTGTTAAAAAGATTAAAAGATAAAAGTTCAGGCATTTTTAGGTCGGCCTGAAGATTGTTCCAAGAGGACAAGGCAGCAAAACTGAACGCTTTTCAACCCAGTTCAGTCCGAACTTGTGGAATATTCAAATAATAAGAGTCACTGCACTGGGGCTTTCTGCTCTTTGGAGGAGCAAACATAAATAAGAAGGGACCAAACCGAGGAGTGCCTTATAGATCATAAGCATCCAGCGTGTTTCTCTCCGAGCGATCAGAGATGGCCAGCCAGACTGGACATAAGAGTTGACAATGATGTGTAAGGCGACCACAGCCAGTGGAAAAACCTCAATGCACAGTGGTATACAGTGTCCAAAGCTGATAGGCTTTTAGACGGGGCACACATATACAGCACATCTCCATAGTCAATTAAAGGTAAAAATAGTTGACAACACAAGCAGTTTACGCGCTCACAGAGAGAAACGAGCGATTTCTATAATAGAAACCAAGCTATAGCCTGAGTTTTTTAACAAGGTTTTCGATATGTGATTTGAAGGAAAGCTCCCGATCCAAGAGGAAACCCATGTAAACTTCATACATGACTTCCTATATGGCCACAATTCAAACCTAACCTCTATATCTAATAGTTTTGGTGATAGAAGTCATTGAAATTTCACTATGTGAAGTTTAACCTTCAAAGGGCACCAAAAGTCAAGTTCAAGGTCACCAAATGAAAGTTCATGTATGACTTCCTATAAATCTCCAATCCAAACTGAAACTATCTGTAACCATTTTGCTGATACAAGTCATTAAAATATTGTGAAGTTTGGGCATTCAAGGTCACTGAAGGTCAAGTTCAATGTCACCACCTGAAACTTCATACATAACTTCCTACATGCCCACAGTACAAACGTAAGATCTATCTGTGATAGTTTTGGTGATAGAAGCCATTGAAATTTCACAATGTGAATTATGACCTTCGAAGGTCGCTGAACGTCAAGTTCAAGACCACCAAATGAAATTTCATACATGACTTCATATGTGTTTCATGCACATATGTTCGCAGTCTTCAATATTTTCAAGTCTAGAAGCCTTTGAAAATTGTAATATTTTGCTTGACCTCAAGTTTGACCTTTCCAGGTTATCTGAGGTCAACTTTAACACAGCCAAAATATAGGTCATACAAAAGTTCCTATGTCTGTAATACAAACTTAATCTCTAACTGCAACCATTTAGCTTCCATAGGCAATTTAGCCCATTCTCCAGAAGACCCAATGTTAAAGTACAGCGCCCCCGCTAGACCCACTTCCATCAATTCAATCAAAATGGCACACACACTGTACATGAAGTGCATCAGGGTGAGTTGATTGCCAGATATAGAAAAAAAGTTATGTTCTTGAGAAATTTTTTAAATTTCAAGTCACATCTTTCAACATTGTTAATATACTGAGAACAAATGAAAACGCACCACTTGAAAAAAGTCAATATTTAAGTTCAAATGAACTTCAATATAATATTTATACAACAACAACACTACAGTGACGTCACCCGACATGCCAGGTGCAAGAAATGCGAGAATTTCAAGTTAACTGTAACGCTAGGCAATTTTTTGCAAAAACGCAACATCTTGCATTCACACCACGGGAAAAATGAATTTCACTCTGAATTTGAGCACACATTGCCTTTAAAAGCATTCAGACAGAATTCATTCAGACAGAATCAGCTGACCGTTTTGATTCGATAGGCGGAGCTTTGAAACATTGGTGCAATTCAGATGTATTTTAGATGGATGAAACAGCGCTCTGTTAGACATTTTTTATTCAAAAAATAATAATGCCAAAGCCGCTCAAGCACACCCAGTATACACCAAGCACAATTAAAAAACATAATGCAATATATTTTTTGGAAAGAGTAAATATTTACCAGATTCAATGAGGCTGTGGATGAAATTAATGTTATAATATGAGTTATTAAGGTAAGGAAGAAAAACAAGACACATGTAAGAAGTTAGATTTCGGCTTTATTTAAGTATTTTTCACAATACAACATACTCAAAGTGCACACGCAAGGTGCGTCAGCGTCACCTTTGCAAGGCTGTACAACAATCTCTGTGCCAGCAGATGTCACCCACGTGCTCAATGAATGAAGTTTCGAGTAATGAATCCATTTTCAACAAAGGTCCAAAAGGGTCCGAAGCTTCACAACGCCTCGTTTGGCCATCACTATCTGCAATCATTTGGCCTCCACAGGCCATCTTGAATATTCATAAAGTACTGCGCCCCCAATAGACCCTTTTTTGTCAATTCAATCAAAATGGCGCTCGCACTATACATTCATGTTGCCAAGGTAAATTGATTGCCTGATTTAAAAGAGAAATTTGAGCAGTTTTTGAGAAATAATTTTAAAAAATTTCTTAGTCCCATCTTTTACATTGGGGCCAAAATTTCAAGGGCCCATAAAACGGACAAAAATGATTCAATCAAAAATCTGAGAAAAAAAAAATCTGGAGATATGGTCTAGTCAGATGTTGTTGCAAATTTACAGGAAAATTCACTTGCCCAAAAAAAAAAAAAAGATTAAAAAATGTTCTGGATGGTGGATGCCAGACACCATACACCACACAATGACAATAGCTTATCGGCCCATAGAGCCGGTAAGCTGATAAAGGAACTACACACAAAAAATACACAGAAAAGACAATAAAATACACATATTACCTAATGATATCGAACCACTGGTCAATTTCCATTTCACCATGAGAAAGGTCAATAAAACAGTGTAAACACCGTGCAACTAGGCCAAGGAGGGTCCTAGCTGAGGCGGAAGGTCTCAGCGTGTTTGTCTTAACAGCCAGCTAAAAGATGGTCCTCACAGTCCCCATTTTAATAATGGGGTCTGGCTACAGCGTCAGCACTGGACCTCAGCCCCAGGCCTCACCTGATGACGTCTTTCACGTTCCGCTTTTAAATGGCCTGAGACGTGCCGAGCGGATGCTGCAGCCTTAATGTCTTAGTGGTTACAATATATCTGACTCCATATCAAATTTAGGATACAAAATTGTAGTTGCAATCTTTTGGGGTTATCATGCGTTTGCATAAATATGATCGGATTTTAATTAGTCAATTTATTACCCAATTTGGAGCTCTGTTGTGCATCGGACCCATAACAGGTTTATACCCTACTCCGCCGGACCAAAACCATCTGAACTATCCAATCCAGCGAAAGAACTCAGAGGCTGGCAGCCTATTAAGCCAGTAATTTGACATAGCCTCGCTATGACTAGGGATTACCGGGGCCCACAGCGAGCAACTACAAAGGCATAACGAAAACACATCGTTCAGAGGCCTTGCGTCTTTTAAGATTTCCGCCTAAAAATATAAACGGAATCTTGCTCGAAGCCAATATTAATAGCGTCATACACAGCATGGAAAATCCACCTTATAACGCAGATGCCAAGCGTGTTGATCAGGCACGCGATTACGGTCTACGTTACGCAACTGGGATCCAGGAGTCCGAACCGGTAGGTATATGTTTGTCCAAAGTCAGAAACACACCACAGATGCGAATATCAATTTATTTCGCCAGGCAGGCACAAGCTTATATCACAAGACCTAATTACATCGTTACAGAAAAGAGAAAAGAAGTCAATTCATACCTGGCGCGGCCCAAAACTACACATATACACACGTATATGCGGGAAGGATGAATACAAGCTTCCTCGACTTCTCTGTTTCCCCCTCTTTTATGCCCAAACTCCAGACTGCGTCCTATGGCGGGGTCATAGGTCGTTTTGGGTCATTTGAGCCAAGAATTCCGGAGGGGCTTTGGGAGGAGACATGACCACAAGGAAAACCGAAGCAGATCTTTCCCTTAAAGTTATTGAAGGAGGGTATGGTACAAGTCCAATTCCTTCGAAATATTCCCTATGAGATTTCAGAAATTACGAGGATTAAAATGATACCAAACACAACCTACTTGCGTAAGAGTTGGTCATGAAACGTCCGACACAATACCGAATTACAAGAATAATCTGCATTAAGGCCATTATTCCACTCTTAACCCTCAGTATAGCAAAATACACATTATTCTGTGACATTGTGAGTGAGATTAGTGTTTTACTCAGGAAATTAAAAGTCTTTTAGAAATATTTACCTAAACTGTAATGTATTGAAATTGTACGGGTGCAGTTATGTCAGAGTCCATTGGATGGCACTGTGGAGTTGTCCGGCATGAGTCTTGCTGGCCAAAGGTTTGCGGACAGAAGTTTTTTGGTAGATTCCCAGGCATCTGCATTAACCATTAACCCTGTGGCAAGATGGGATTGGCGCCCGAGAGTCTGGTTGAGTCCATTCCCATGACCCTGGGGTCATCTGCTAAATGTTGGAGCACGTATCCCAACAACGGTCAAACTGTTGGCGTAATGATGGGGCACGTATCTCAACAAGGGTTAAACTGTTGGCGTAATGATTATGGCGCTGGATAATCCAGCCAGATAATCCTGTCTGTCTTTCCCGCTTACAACAGTTATGAGATATTGCACAAGATTTTATTCAGTCATCTTAGATAGCCTAAACCACATTGATTGTTAAATCCTTTCAATATATTACACTATCTTAATTATCTAAACAATAAAAAAACAGGGATGACCGACAGTAATTCATAACTGATTAATCCATTTTCGATTAGAGCACATTTGAAAGAAGACACAGCCCAAGCTATAAGGAAATCCTTCCATGAACTTTAATCACTTCAGTATAAAACTGGCAAATAACATGTATGCAACACATGTAAATGCAGTCAACATTACCTGTGCGTATGGACTAGTGCACAAATCAAAAACCGCTCATGTGACGAATCCTTAACCTTTTAATACACCATCTCTGAATTGCATTATCCATTATTTATGGATCAGAAACAGACTCTTACCCACAATTTTAAAATTGCATTGGTACAGGTACAAATATGTTCATATTTCCAAAGACAACATTCCACTCTAGTACAAACTGTATAGTGTTCCTGAACAAAAAGATGAATAATGTTGGGCACAGAAAATCCATATCACTTTGAGTTCCAGTCCCCATGCTACATGAATGGAAACTTCACAAAGCTCTCCCCTTGACCTCTTCGACACTGCGCTGCAAATTCTCTCCTACAGTACGAAGCTCCTCCCTCTGGCGAATCAGCTGGCTTCGCGCTTCCTGTAGTTTGTCATTTAACTCCAAGTATCTTCGACTCTGCAGGTACCGGGTTTCTACCTCGCTGTCAGATGATGCTGGCCCCACATCTAGAGGGGCAAATGAAGTATTAAACAAATAATAATAATAATAACTAGTGTTACTTTTGCCCTCGGGCAAAAGTGTGGTCTCCTCATAGTAGCTGGACCTATGAGGATGACCGGTTTGACACCAGAGACAACATAGTGGAAATTTTCCAAATGTTAGAATTTAAAAATTTGTTTTTGCTTCAAAGTTGAAAGATCTTTTATACATACTGAAATTCAAAAGCATCTAGTTTAAAAAGTAAAATTCATTTTCAAATTCTCCTCAAGATCGTTTGCTTACGAGAGTCTCTAGGTTCATATGTGTCATTTTCAGAATTTTTCAACGAGCAGTTTTTACAGAGAAGATTTTTGAAAATGGAAGTCATCAGGAGGGGAAAATGCAAAAACTCCCAAGATGGCAGCAAAACCACATGACCTACGACTTCATCGCCATTGACTTTTTTGTTCAGAATGTCATTACGCATCTTTTTTAAAAAATTGCATCGCTCTAGGATCATTTTGAAAATTTAACATGGGAAAAATTTTCGGACTTTTTCGGGCCCCCTGCTCGAAAAGGCCCGGGCCGATCTGGCCCATAAGCTTATTGGAACACCTTCCCATTAGTATGCACCAGCTCACAAAGTTTCACGACAATCGGCCAAAATGTGAAACCTGTAGAAGAGACACAAAATCGTGCAAAATAATAATAATTGTCTGAATAAAAACAATACGTCTCTCTCTCATCTTCGTTGAGGAGACCTAATTAGCAATTTTGGTGAAAGGTTTTTTCCCCCTTAGTTGCTTTCATGCTCGTGGCATTTGCACACAATGTCATCATTCTAAAATCAAGCTTATTCAAAATAAATCCAATTCTTGTATGCATACCAAAACAATCTAATTTTGAGGAATAAAAATCCAGAGGTAACTTTTTTTTATGCAATGAACATTTTCTTCACTGGTCAGAGGTAGTGCCATTCAAATATGAGAGTTCAGGCTAAAGCGCACAGGTATATGGCTATTCCGTCTCAAGTCACCCAAAACTGGCAATCACTACTCAGATTTTACTCCAATTTTGGGAAATAATTGGGATCTAGAAGAAACTACACAAAGCAAAACATTTTTACTCCGTTTCAGAATTATCAAAATATAGACTCATGAACTTAAAGCCAAATAGCAAAAGCTTGCGACCATTAGTGGGAATATCTTTGGAAGTATGGCACCTACATAGCTGGATCTGGGGCCATTTTAAAGCTAGCTTGTTCATTGGACCACCTTCCAAAAAAAAAAAAATAGTTATCACAAATTATTTAAAAAAAATAAATAAATAAATTTACCCCTAAAAGCTAAATCCTTCAAATTTCATCATATTCATACTAGTGGAGGTTTAAAATCTGCACAAGATTTCCCGTAATTTTTGTAATGAGCACTCAAATAGTTTGAGAAATCAGGAATTCTATGCCACTGTCATGACCGCACTCCTAGTAAATTGTCATAACAGCTCTACTGAACATTAGTAAGAGGGTATTTTTCCCCCCATTAATATTCTCATGGAAAAGTAACATATTAGCAATAACAATCATCCTCAGCATGAATTTATTATATATATATATATATATATATATATATATATATATATATATATATATATATATATATATATATTTTTTAGGTACAAGTATTCATAATTTAGGACTTTTTTTTCTGACTGCTGGGGATACAAGAGAGGTCCATCAAATGAGCAAGAGCTTGAAAATAGCTATAAAGAAGAAAAAAAAACTAAGTCATACTTCTAAACGGTATTGCCACTAATAGTTGCAAAGGTTCAGTAATTAGCACAAATTCATTGGTCCATATCTCATCAATTAGTTGGTTGGGAGTGAATATACACCTTTCCCACAGTTTCCACCAGGTCCCAATCATTCCAAAAGATTTCATGAAAATGAGAGGTGATGACAGATTATCTGGTGATGTAATTACTTTATATTGTAAATATATGACGCCAAAATATATTGATCACACTCTCAATAACGCTGAGTCTGATGTGCAAGAGTACCTTCGATGCCGTTCAACAAAACACTGAAGACGGGATCATTGGGGAACGCTCTGTTGATATCCTCCATGATCTGCTCCATTGACGGTGGGTCTGGTCTGGACGGAAGAACCACTCTTTTCTTGTTTTTTGACCCCATGTTAGTCCTCAGCTGCGCCTGGTCCCTAACCAAATTAATAATAATAATAAACATTCAGAGGAACTACACCCAACAGGGAAAATGATCATTATAATTCAGACGTTTGCGAGCTCGATTACTAACACTACAGAAGGTACCATTCCACGCATATAATAATGAGCTATGCTGGAGCCAGTATGCCAGGCCATTATGTTGCATTTCATGGCAGAACAACTGTTTGCTTAGCTACCGAAAATGACATCGCATTTGTCAGCATGCAAGCTGGCACAATGATATCAAACCGCCTCGGCACATGAACGTTAGCAGGCAACCAGTCAGTCTTAACGATAACGATTAACCCAGAAATAATGCTACTTACGCTACGATTCCATTTTACGCAGCAGAGTATTTAGAACAAATGTGGAGAAGAAACAAAACAACACATGAAGACACAAAATGTTGTAGCGATTTAGCCATGTTCTTACCATCAAATAGGCCAAATTTAGATTTCACTCAACTGCAGCGCCTGCTAGCAAGAGTTACAAGTCACCGCACACTGGGCTAGATACATGTCCTGGACTACTCTTTCAGACACATAATTTTCAGGTTGTTTTTTTGTTTTTTTTTTGATATGCTCTAAAATACAAACGTTTGTATTTTCATCCTGTTAAAGCCAGACCCTCGCCACAAACTGAGCCAACTTCAAAGTCAAAACACTCCTTTCCACAGCCCACAGCTGCTAACTTCTTCTGGGTTCAAATTGATTTAGATTATTTATGGTCATACCGCCACCTACCGTAGCGGAGTACGTAGATTTGAATAACAATTTTAATGGAAGTTGTCAGAAAACTTGACAAAACATACAAATACTGTATGTACAATCGAGAGAGTTCATACAAATATAGAAAAGATACAAAAATTTAATTCTATGATGTAATTTCAAATTCTTCAGGAATTTATGTTCTATGACAGAGGTGGGCAATCACGGTCCTGTAGGGCCGATGTGAATGCAGGTTTTTATTCCTATCAATTACCCTGACTAATTGAGTTAATTGATTGCATGCACAAATATAGATTTTCGCAATGATTCGATCAAAGGAAAATGTTTTATAAAGGGAAACAAGACTAGTCTTTGTAGTTTCATGATAATTTAAAGAAATGCGCATGAAACGTCAGATTTCATAAATGGTTTGGCTAATTGAGATAATCAACCAATTATAGACCAGACGTTGGTGTGAAAATCAGGGACAGATACGGCCCTCGCTGCCCACCTCTCCTCAATGAACATCCCTACTCCATTCCCATCCATCCCTTAAATCCAATGAAGGTCCCATTTTCGTCTGACCTTCCATAAGCAATTGCGTTCTGCAAACTGCAGTTTTTTTGAGATCACCGCCTAAAATGACAATGGCTTACCCAAAAACCTTAATGTTTACACTGCCACTTGCTGGAGTGGGAAATAAATCCTTGCGAACTGATGTTGCATGTAGGCGTAGCTATAGCTGATGCTCGGGCAAAACTTAAGTGAGTTAATTCAGATGCATTTTAATCAAAGTGCTTTCTCCTTATAGCATATAGCAAAACACCATCCATTCAAGACTCTCAAGAATATAAGGTTCCATCCTGTGAGAAAGATCTATGCTAATATTTCAGACTTTGAAGGATTCATATTTCCAAAAGAAAAAAAAATTAAGAACAGCAGACCTGGCCATCAGGTAGTCATGTGTCTGTCTTATTACTCCAAGTTCACTTTTATTTCTCCACCGCAGATTTAATAAAAAGCAAAATCAATATAGTTAGCCTCATAGCATAATTGCCTAAGTTGTATTTCTCCCTAATTGAGATGTATGCTGTCTGTTCTTTAATGTTGGCGAAAAAGGGCATTTTTACCGTTTTTTCCTCAAAACCTTAAAAAATCATTCCCTTTAATAGTAAAAGAAAAAGAAAAAACTAAAAAAACAGATAGGCAATTTTGCTATGAGGCTAACGACATGCCTCTTCAACTGAAAATGACATACCAAATAATCCCATTGAGTACGTTTACATGCACAGCATAATCCGATAACCTGAACTAATCTGATAATGGCAATAATATGATTTGAGGCGTTTACATGCACTTTAATAAACAGATATTTGGAAAAACCTGGTTTACATGATTTATTCAAGTAGCCGGATTTCTCTCAAAGCAGTGGCAGCACCAGAAATGAAAATATGGGGGCATATGGGGGCTACAGAGCATCCCTTTATTAGTCCTGGATAGTTCTCAATCATTTTCATAATGAACAATAGATTCGCTCCGAGAGCACTGCACTCTATTACTTGCTGCTAATTCTCCCCCTTTAGGTATGACATCAAAAATCATTCATTTGGACGCGTAATTTGGTGCATTTAAATAAGCATTATTCCAAATTGCATTCCTGTCAACTGTCACGCATAAGGGGTTTAATGTCTTGAATGGCATATCGCGTATTCTCGCCATAGTCTTCAATCTTATACTTAGTTGATTACAAAAGTGTAGATTGAAAAATGTTAATTCGGCAAACAATAATAGCTATATTTAATTGCCGAGTCCCACTTTTTAATAAACCCACGAGAGTGAAAGGCAGGTTGAACAGGTTTTCCCTTGACTATTCACTTGAGTTGAAGGTTACATTTTTCTACTATTTTCAGTGTGAGAGTATGCTTCTACAATAAAAATTGAATTTATTTTAAGGCTTTTAACACATCTTAACCAGGGGTGCCAATAATCATGGAGGGCGCTGTATGTGGTCTGGGCCAAGCTCCTTTACTTTCCTTTGTTTCTCCAGTGAACACCTTGAGAAAAGCTGTTTTTGTGAGGAACAAACTGAATTGTGTTCTACTTCTTCTTTCGGTTTCATGGCGGTTGACAAACCTTTCGGTGCATTACCGCCAGCGACTGGATTATACTCTCGCTTGATGTAACTTCAACCATAAAAAGAAAAAATTCAAAATTATAATTCCCAATCCACAATTTTCGATTAATTGTTCTTAAACATAACTATTCAGTCGGAATCGTGCTCCCGCTCCCACCAAACCCTTTTTCTAAAATTTCCTGAATGTCTTCTCCCTTCACATCCGTCACCCCAAGAAACTCCCTAGTTGCACGCATAACCATTTTAATCCTCTCCGTCTTCGATTCCATCTCGCTCGCACTGTTTATAACCATCGCCGCAAACACTAGAAACCTCCTTTTGTCCACACTGATATAATCACGAGCACGTCTTGGTTCTTAGAACTGTTTCCTCAGAGTCAGTGCTTTTCTCCAATCTTTTAACAGCCTCAGCATATGAACATCCCTTTTCTGTTCTCAACTTATTCACTTTTCCTTCCTGAATTCTTTTTGGGCTTTGTTGCGCTCCTGTATCGTGATTGCCCTAGCAATGTAGGTACTTTTACATGTCTTCACCAATTTTACAAACCTCTGCCCCGCATTCCTCCCTACCACACCTCCCACACTGTTTGACTCCTCTACTGACTGTAGCAACATGTCCATATTCCTGACAACAGTAACACCAGAGGGAAGCTCTCTCATTTGGCCTTGCCCTGTAACTGATATAATTGAGTGGGATTGCTGCATGTAGCAATTTCCAGGATCATAAACTCCTTGTGGCTCTCAGAAAGGCTATTGAATTGGCTCCACCAATTATGCACAGTCAAATCGTAAGATAATTGTATTTTTATCACAAATGAACGGTTTCAACTTTAAAAAAATTATTATTTTCAAGTAGGACTTAGTGGGCTCCGTCAATATGGGGAAGATGGACATCAATGGTCTCCAAAAACTTTTCCAAATTCAAAAAAAGTTTGTTTTTTTTCCCTCCCTATTACGAATGATTAATTTTGGTCCATTATTCACCAGGGCCCCATTAGCTTATGTTACTGTCAGACTGTTTACCCTGCAGGGAAACAGTGAGTTGCTACCACCTCCAACAATGTGGACAGGGAGTTGGACTTTAAGAGGCATGCAAAATGAAGAAAAGAAAGGAAAATATTAGCAAGGAACACCAGGCTATGTACTCGGTCCTGCAGTGCCTGACTCCTCTGTAGGTTCAGTAAAACAGAGGTACCATTCAGTACCCACTCTGTAGGTACCATTCAGTAAAACAGACGCAATCTGCCAACACCCTGAGAGGGACATTACAAGAATGACACTTGAGCAACGTTTTGTTCAGCTTCTTCCAGCTGCGGTAAAGTACGCAGTACCTCCTTCCTCAGTGGCCTTTTCACTTTCACGTGCACTACCGGTCAAAAGTTTTGGGACACCCCAGTTTTTTTATTGAAAATTATGCAATTCCAGTCCAACGAATAGCTTGAAATGGTAGAAAGGTAAGTGGTGAACTGTCAGAAGTTTTAATCTAAAGGTAAGGTTACTCATGTTTTTTGTACACCGTCGAGTGGGTGAAAGGATGGTTCCTCAGTGTGTGATATCAACTGTCAAACATGGAGGAGGAAGCATGATGGTCTGGGGCTGTTTTGCTGGATCCAGGGTCAGTGACTTGTAGAGTGAAAGGCACCCTGAACTAAAATGGCTACCACGGCATTCTGCAGCGCCATGCAGTACTCTCTGGTATGCGCCTAGTTAGTCAGAGGTTCATCCCACAGCAAGATAATGACCCAAATCATAAGTCCAAGCTCTGCCAGAACTACCTCAGGAAAAAAAACAAGATGATAAGCTTGAAAACATGGAGTAGCCTCCACAATCTCCGGACTTAAACCCCATCGAGATGGTTTGGGATGAACTGGAAAGAAGAGTGAAAGTAAAGCAACCTACAAGTGCCACACATTTATGGAAACTTCTGCAACAGAGTTGGGAAGAACTGTCTGAAGAATATTTGATTTCCATTGTAGAAAGATTGCCACGAGTGCCTTCAGCCCTTATATCTGCCAAAGGTGGCCACTTTGAGTCAAAAGTTTAAAATACAACTTGATTTATAAATTGATTCCATGATTTCTTAAACTTTGATTGCTAATTTGTTCCATCATGTCTGTGCTTTCATTTCAGAGTACTATGAGACATCAAACTATCATTTTCTATTAAAAAACTGGAAAAATTGGGGTATCCTAAAACTTTTGACGGGTAGTGTAGAGGACCTCATGCCTGTGATTTGGCCCCATTTAGGTAACCTGCTAGTATCCACCTTGCACACAAGCTAACAGAAAACTAAATTAGATCACTACATTGACCAATATGCCACTATATTAAGTGCTATTAGCAAACGCTAAAGGTTAGTGATAACCAAAGCGAATAACTTGCTACATCAGTATCATGGCAACAGTGGAGAATGTGAAAACTAATTACCAAGCTAAATAACTGAAATATTTCAAAGAACAAGACATGCACATCGCGGAAAAAGACCTCCCGTGATAATGAGAATCAATGCTGTTTGGCTCAGAAAACCCTCCAGTCCTATCCCATTCAGACTCACTCCCGGTGTCCACGTCCGTAAAATGGGTATGTGGCATTTTAATCTCATAAAATTGAACACTCTCAGATTGTGTGTTTCAATGCGCTCATGTACTTCTAATGTGGCAAGTTGAGAAGACACAACCCAACTTGCTGTTACGCAAGGGTTTTTATACTTTTTCTGGAGGCTCAATTAATTTTTTGCAATTATCATCAGAAAGTTCATGCTGTCCTCTCTTGGATGTTTGTCAATCAACAGATAATTATGAAGAAAGTCTAACTTGGGTGTGAACTACAGCTGTGCTTTTATGCAGTATGAAGTCAGCAGGTACTAATCCGGCAGTATTTCCAGGAGAGACTGAGGCAATAACTGACCACTGTATCCTATCTATGCGTAAATCAATGGTAACTTGTTATGTTCATTTAATATTTGTTGGCTATAAACGACAATAGAATGATATAGAATCAATACCATGTCGTAGTTACTCCTCAGAAAGATTTTTTTTTTTTTTTTGGGAGATTCGAAGGCGCTGATCCTCATTCCGACTGCTTTGCACTCGCAGCATGATGAAGCCAGCAGGACCACATCATCTGCAAACAGCACAGATGCAATCCTGCGGCCAACAAACAGGACAGCCTCAAAGCCCCGATTGCAGGTTGACACCCTGTCCATGGAAATCATGAACAAAATAGGTGACAAGGCACACCCTTGGTAGAGTGCAAAACCAACTGGAAATGAGTCTGACTTAATGCCAAGAATGCAGACACAAGTCCTGCTTTGGGTGTATAGAGATTGGATGGCTTGAAGTAACGACCACGGAGCCCCATTCTCCCGCAGCATCCCTCCAAAGAGTACCTCGTGGTACATGGTCATGAGCCTTCTCCAAGTCCATAAAGCACTGGCAAGCTTCCACGACCCCTCCAGTATCCGTGCAAGGGTAAAAAGTTAGTCAATTGTTCCATGGCCAGAATGGAACCAGCATTGCTCCTCCTTAATTCAAGGTTTGACAATGGGGCAAGTCTCCTTTCCAGCACCCTGACATAGGCATTCCCTGAGAGGCAAAGCAGTCCGTATCCCCTTGTAGATGGAGCATACCTTTATCTTGTAAGAAATAATTTTTATCAACTGTTGGATGGATGCTGTTGGCAAATATGTTAAACTGCTTGCACCACTAAGTAGCACCACTTCCTCATGAATATTCAAGATACACTTTGCAGGTACTCCATATTGTTAGGATACTGCAAATGAGTGCATTCGAGCAGTTCCATAAACGCTACCGTCCAGGATCTGCCCTTCTGCGCAAAGGATTACAGATGTGTACAAAAGGGCTGAAATTTCATAACTACTGACCCAAGATTGGTATATTTACTCTGAAAATAAAAACAACTTTGCAGAGTAACCACATATTTTATTTCAAATTTATTCATTCATCCATGAAGGAAGAAAAATGAACATGGTTTTGCTGTCCAAATGTCGACACTAAATTGTATGTGAATGCACTAGAATAATGTTCCTTAAAATGTGCACAAACAATGATTTGGTAAAGGTGAAGTAAAAACAGACAATTTTACTCAGCTTTCATTTTTAGAAAAACAAAATAGAAAAGATGACCAAATCCCTCCGTGCACAACATTATTGCCGCGAATCTCCAAATGAAAAACGTGTAGTACTTACACAAAATATTTGAGAATCAAATAAAATGTTGTGTTCAACTTATTGGATCAAAAATGCAGAAAAAGAAAAATTGGAAGCACGTGTGAGTATTTGATTACATCCAGTCTTAAAAGCTAACTGCTGCTCTTGTTCTAGTTGCATGCTGTATGTAATATGGCAAACAGGGTAATCCAGGAATTCCAATGGTGTAGCGATTGTGAAAGGCAAACATAGGACAAAAAAAAAATGCCTTGAAAGCCAATGTATAGCTCAATTTGTTTTTATGCCTGGGTATCAGAACAGGTGACAGAAGTAATCAAACTCGCATTTAACATTTAATGCTTGCCTTCAGCTGAACTGTAAAGGTAAACAAGAGATTTATACTGAAGACACTACAGATCATGGCAAACATCAAACAACTCCATATGCAGGTAAAAACATCAAAACCAATCTCATTGACCAATTCTTAATATACTCAGCCAAAATAAAAACTTCACACTCGTTTGGAGGTCGATAAGTTGAACATACAAGAAATTAGGTCTTAAATAATGATTTTATTTAATTCTGTACTCATTAAAGATGGTGTATCATAAAAATAATGTCCATAATGTAACCAGTTCCACCGTAAATGCGACGGAAATGTCCAAGAGTAAAAATGATAAGTTACAACTTGAATAAGAGCAGTGCGCAGGCGATTACATATGGTTTGGGTAGTCACACGACCTCTAAACAATTCATTCCAAGTGGACGTTGCAGTGACAAATCGATTATGCAAATGACGTAAGACAATTTGTCGGTCTTCTGCTTTTGACGTCACACGTGGGCTACCAGAACGAGGTCGGTCAGCTGTGATGCCAGTCTGTTGGAGACGTGCCCGAAGATCATGGATAGTCCGTCGACTGCATCCCATAACCCTTACAACGTCAGTGACGGACGTTTCTGTATTCAGCATGCCAATGGCACATTCATGCTGAATGTTTGACAGCCATGGCATTGAAAATCAACGAATAATTAACTGTAAAAACTCGTTTTTCCGAGATGTCACTCTAACGTGCAAACGTGAGCTCAGTTGCACATCTCTCATATGGTCACGTGACGGGGAACACGAGAAAATATGGTTTTAGCTTTAAGTACGCTCGCACGTGCTACGTACTTGTGCACGTTGGAGTTGATGTGTGTCATGATGTCTTTGACAACGCATTTACCCCTAGTGATAATAAAAACTCTTTTATTAAAAGTTTCAAGAAGTTTCTTTTTTGACTCAGTATATTTTTCCCTATCAGTTCTGGCCTTCAAAGGCAAATTGCTTACTAAATCATTCTTCCACCAAATATAGTTTTTAAAGTCTATCATTAGAATTGCTGCGTGTAGTCATCAGCAGAGACTTCTGGACTGTGGAGAAGACAACCCAAAGTAAATAGTTTTGCCCAAACCAAAATTGCTGGTATTACGGTCCATCATGAGCTGTTCCTTTCCAATGTCATGGGTAAGAGATCAATTTTGCAGGTGGGAAGAATCCAGGGGATTAAATAAAGGGCAGATGTGGTGGGTTTGCATCATGAAACGGATCACTGGGACTTCTCATGGCTGGACTCGCCTGACTGTAAAAAAATAGAACAAAGGAAATTCAGAGGTAATTTGGCTGACTGGCGCACAGTGCGCACACGTCACCGAAATCTCACAGGCAGGTTTCCAGAATGTCAGGCACATTTCAGCGCAATAAATAATTACAGCAACCACTATTTAATGTAACTATCTTTATCAGCACATAAATTATAGTATCTGTATCAACTGTCCTGATGTCAGATCAAAGAGAGAAAGAGAGAGATGTGTGCATGTGGGCGCGTGAGTGGGTGTGTAGGCTATGTGGGTATGTGTCCTTCAGCTGCTTTCACACCGGACACAGAACGAATTTTTTGCGTAACTGATTACATTCAAAGTCAATGCAAAGCTGTGAATACACGCGTGTTCACGTCTTTGCGCGGACTTTGAATGTAATCTGTCGTGCGAAAAATTATTTTCATGTCTAGTGTGCAAGCGGCTTCAAACTATTATTGTCAATTAGGTTTCATCGTTTTTAGTGGGGGAAAGGATTACAGCCTGATTGCCATGATCTCGTACTGAGATAAGAGCACATATTGAAAATGAATGTGTAACGTAGCTTGCATTGTTGTCCATGCATATTAATTCCAAAAGTTTAATCGGCAACAGGGTGTAATAATAGGAACATGCTATCCATCGTTTCTCTTCCCAGTGATGCAGGCAGAGGAAATAAATGAACAACCGTCGTATTTCATTCCAACTTCATAAGGTTGAATGATCTGACGTAGTTTTGTTTTGAAATTCCTTTCAAGTTCACTGATGGTAATAATTTTCGAATGCCCTAGCTAGCCAGCCAACTCATACTCATGATGCTTAATGTAGACGTAAGCAGTGCAGAAAACATCCTTGAAGCAGCAAAGTAAAATGCAACATTCACGCATCATGCAGATTTAGGACAGAGGCTTCTTTATTCCAATTTTAAAGGTGAGGAGAGGAGCTCATTTGATTGAAGATTTGACTTGGCTGTGTTAAACCCACTCAAGGCTTCTCTCCTCCCTATTTGCCACTTGCGCGGGCAGGAGGGACAGAGGTGGGGCAGAGGAGTACTTGCGCCGACCGGCACCGGGCACAAAATTGCGAAATATGCCTGGATATAGCCACGTTGGCTCAACGCTCTCCCCATTCACCGCGCCTGCGCCTGGTCAGCGAATTTAGAGCCCTGAATGTCATTAGTAATCTTTACGAGCACCTTTGGAAGAATGGCTTTCCCAAGCAGTCTGTGTCATATCACCTTATGTGATATCACTCAGAAAATTTCAGACCTGCAGACGGCAATTCTGGCTACTCTGTGAATGCATTTGTCTTATTTGCA
This sequence comes from Gymnothorax reevesii, assembly GCA_029721435.1. Classification (NCBI taxonomy): domain Eukaryota; kingdom Metazoa; phylum Chordata; class Actinopteri; order Anguilliformes; family Muraenidae; genus Gymnothorax; species Gymnothorax reevesii. Next base: position 40,961,415 of record CM056575.1, on the reverse strand, counting down.
TCCCTCATCATACCATATTACTATCATTTAACCCTACTATTAGATTTCTCTGTGACAAATCATTTGGCTACTGGTCTGGACTGTAACAGGAAGTTGTTCATCCGACCAACTTAAAACATGATGGTTTTTGAGGACTCAGGGAAGTGCACTGGGAAGTTAGAAGTTGTTTGGCTGAGCGGTTCTCGAGAAATCTGCACAATACCGTCCAAGCAGCAATTGAACAGGTACTGCTCAAGTATTTATTTAATCTGAATAGGGACTACTGGTTTGAGCAACAGTGTTCTTAGGACACCAAGGCCTTTTTTACAAAGCAGTACTGTCAAATTAGGATAGCCTAAAACTGTGTGTGGTTGCGGGGGTAAAAAGCAGAGGACTAGGAGCCTACAGCACAAAAACGCACATGGATGGAAGCAGCACTCAATATCTAAAGAAGCTCAAAGCACATTGATTGAAACACCGTACAGGGAGAAAGATAAAACGGATATGGGGTAGGACTAAGAGAAATTTTACGTACAGATGGGCCAGGTAGTTCTTTGCCAGCCGTCTCAGTAGGAAGAATTTTTTTGTTTTTCACCAGTGTTTGTAGGACTGCAGTCAGAAGGAAAAGAAAGTGAGAAAAGACCAGTGAGTGCAATCCACAATCACACAAATTGTATGATCAGTTAAATTATAAAAAAAATCACAAAGATATACAGAGTTATTAAAGGAAGGATGTGGCCATTTTTAAAACTTGTGTATGCGGCTGTATGTTATTATGTTGTCAGTTTTCCTTTACTAAGGAGATGTATGCTAGCATTTAATGGAACAGCCAAAGTCACATTTTTGAGGAGAATGATTTTGATGTTACTTTGGCCTTACTGGCTTCTTCAGCATCATTTCACAGTGGAACTGTATAGAAATAATACACAGGTTTCAAAAATAACAAAACAAAGGAATGGCAAAAGGAATGCCCTTATTGCTGGGGTTGAAGAAATTTATTCGATTGAATATATATTAGTTTTTTTTTTAAATGTCTGAAATGTGACATACGATCTGTTTCCATTTAATGCCAGCAAGGCATATAGATGCCCACTGAAAAATAAAGGAATGTTTTGTGTACTTCTGAAGACAGTGATCCACCAACTGTTCCTGAAAGCCACCTGACAAGGTCTATTTATGTCACTCCCAACCTGGTTCTTGCCTCACTTCTGTCAATCAGGTATAAGCTGCCTGTGATCTAACCACAGGAAATAAATCCCTCCAGCACAAAAGCAAGCATCTGCCCTTTAGATCAAACAGATAAGTGAGCAGTCACTAAATATGTTTTTCAGATGGTTTTAGCATAGAAATGCAAGTGTAACATTTTGTTCATTTAAGATGCTACATCAATGTTACATCAAATGCAGTGCTAATAGGATTCAATTTTAGCTGGTTAAGAATGGGTCAAAACGATAGATTACATGGATTCAAATGACTTTACAAAAACCAAGCAGTTTTTTCCCCATTACTTTATTTTCCAGCAAATACATTGCATTATCACATTTGAAAGCAGGGTCATGCACAGTAAAACTTTCAATGTCATGTCTGATCGGCTCATATGAACTTCGATAAAGATGAACTAATACAAAAAAACCTTACTTCAATATCAATTTATTAAAACACCAACTCCTACTGCATCAATACATATAAAAGGTCAAAAACAGAGGAGCCACAGTCAAATTATCCAGTAATTCACATTCCCTTTATTATTACGTAGAGCTCTGTGGTTAAGTTACAGATCAGTAAATGAAAAGGTTTGTTGGATTCAAAGTTTGGAGTTTGGATTTACGTGACATCACCATTTCTATTCCAACTACCTCTGACCAACAATTATGACACTAGAGAGGACATAAATAAAATAAAAAAAACAAAACAAAACAACATTTTGCCTGTGCTTGTGAAAGTAAATTTCAGTATCCAGAGTGTCTATCAACCCTGAAACTGTGATACAAGACAACCCAGTAAATTTTTTGTGGGATGCCTTTTTAATTAAACATTCGGCATGCAATTAAGCTTGCCATTACCTCCCCGTCCTTCATCTGAATATCCCCACCCAAGGCCTTTTTTTTAAGCCAACATCCCAGTTTAAGAAGACAAAAAGCAATGCCTGAGTGCTGACCACTTTTTGTCTCACCGCTCTATACTACTAACCTGGGTCAGTTCAACACAGGTCTGGCAACAAATTCAGAAGATGCAAAGAAGCGGTGGCTTCTATTCATTTTCAAAGAGAATCTGCAGCTTGCCAGCTAGCTAGATTTGTAAATGTTCCCAATTTCTGTTTACACACAAACAGAATTCCAAGTGTAATGTTTGTAAAATTTGTAAGGCTTGGTTTTTGATACAAGTTTGCTAGCTAGCTAGCTAACTGCAACTCTCAAAACCTCTTAGCTAGCATGCAAGCATTACTTTTCCCTAATTATTGAGTAGTTTGATAGCAAGCAATAAAGCTTCTAAGTTAACCATGAATTTAGAAACAATAGCTAGTTTAACCAGAGGTAAAGTGCAAGACACCTCGATAGGAACAGCCTGCAGATGTCACCTTTCCATACTCATTGTGTAATTCAGTCATCTGTATGTGGCAACTTGCCAGCAGTCGGGAGACTGTGATATTGTCGCTCTCTAATGACTGGCTAGCTCTGTCAGATGGCCACTTAGAGCATAGCTCTTTCTGTAGCGGGACCACCCACGCATAACAGGAATCAAATTGCCAAGAATTATGGAATTCTACGATTTTTCGCTATAAATTCATTAACCTCCTGTTTGGATATCTAATTACATTATAACTGGGGAAAAAAAACAGCATGATAGGTTCCTTTCAATTCAAGCAAGACATTAACCTTGTATCACATTGCTACAAGTGTGTTCACTCCAAACCTACCCTATATAACATGCTTTAGTGCAACTACAATGTAAAGTGTTCTGAAGTATATTCAAGTGTGGCTTAATGGCATCAAAAATAGTACAGTAAAGTACATTTAATCGTAATTGAGTGCATATTTAATAGCCTTAATGACATATCATTAACATACTTAGCCCATTATTAGCACATCGAAAATAGCACACTTTCATGAAAATAATCATGTACTCAAAGAAGTACATGAATTAAGTGTGCTTTAGTACACTTTTTTATACCTGGGGAAGTATACAATGTGAAGTGTACTTAAGTATATTCAAGTGTAGCTTAATGGTGTCTCAAAATAGTACAGTCAAGTACACTTAATAATAATATTATAACACTTTTCTGCAGATGTAGATGCCTGCGGACATTGAGCAGATCTTTTTATGGAAGCAGTTGCACTACTGTATCCCCAGATCAGTTATTGAATATTCACAAGCAATTCACTCCTATCCCTGTTTTTCAGGAGAAGCATGAATTAAACTCACTGCTCAATATCCTTGCCCATAGTATCTAACCAGCACATGAAAAAATGATCTCTTGCGACAGAAAAAATGGTTGTCCTCTGTAGCAACCACTTCAGTTACTGCAACCCAATGGAAATCCAAGTAGTTAAAATTAAAAAAAAAAAAGTTTCCTGAGGCAAAAATTCGCCACGGTATTGACACAATGTCATTTGTAAATAAATCCTTTAGAGGCATAAACCGGCAACAACACACCTTTATTCCACATGCAACATATGCATAACACACACACACACACACACACACACACACACTGTTCCTGGTCTACCGTAGTAACCCCAGTACATGCGCAGACGCATTAACCCACCTACGTCTCCTACAAACGTATATGACATCATTCTACTTTCAATTTCAGTCATCACATATTAAAAATGCGCGATTTCCTATCATGGATTAACGCGTATATATGTTGGTTGAAGAATTTAGCTGTCTTTTAGAGCCTCATACAAGCTCTCACGGAAATCCAATGACTTTAATGGTGATTCAATGGTATCTGCGTGAAAGCCCAGCTGTAGTTCACGCCCACGTGAAATTCTCCTGGTAATTACCAGTTGGTTGACAAGATTTTTATCCAATTGCAGACAATATAAGCTTTCTTCAGTAAGTGAAAGGCATTGATTAGACCTTAAAAAACATATTAAAGTACTTGCGTAATAGGGTTACATTGTACTCAATAAACTTTACACAGCTCAGACTGACATGGTTGCATGGGAACAAAAAACCTCCAGAACTGAGCCTGGAGAGCTGAGCTTATTTGCGGGATGGAAATGTGATTCTAAGATGGAAAATAGCAGTTATTTTGAATGGAACAGACAGGAGGTCTGACAGCATTGATACTTTTGAGGAGCGGCTCAATAATTCTATCGAAAAAGTGAGTAAAGCTGTCTCTGTATGGTGTAGCTCTATCTTTTAGCCTGCAAGCTAATTAGCCTGCCATTTCCTATTTTTGGTTTACCACCGTGATCACAGAGCTAGTTTGTCACACTGGGTAACAAAAGAGTGGTCGATACTGCAGTGTGCTGGCATTTTTCTTAACTTGGCGAATTTATACCATATTCAATGAAACGCAATGCCTTGCATTTTCAATCTTTTAAAGTGCAAACAGCTATTACTGTGACCTGAGTTATACTTGTTCCATAGAGTGTGTGAAAAGCGTCACAAGCTTGCGTTTCGCCGGGATGATCAGAATTGTAAAAAGCAAGCTTTCCGCCTGCGTGAACATTCTGACCATAAAATATGCAGTTTCTCTGATTAGTATGTGTGCTTGCTGACGTGGCTTTGTAGATAAAGTTCAGAGTCTTGTCCATTTATTCTCGAGAAAAGGCATGTTTTTGGTTTGGAGAGGTCAGTGGTAACCATTGATGTTTAGCTGTGACCATATTGATAAACTCATGCTAAATTCAACCAGAAAATTATCCATTCATATTGAACTTCATGAGCACAAAATTGATTTGCGTTTAAAACATGATTATTTTATTAATTGAGAGTGCACCATTTTCAAGGCTCTGGGAGTTTGGGGAGCCACCTGGATAGCCAATTTATTTGGCTTATAAAAAGTGGATAATTTCATATTTCATGTTCAGATGAGGAGTACTTGTGGTCTAGAGTGTATTATCCGAGAAATGTATTGTTTTAAACCCCCAGCCATTTTTCAATCCTCAGAATTTTTTTTTACAGGTTCAGAGGTGAATTTTCATTTTTTATGTTTGCAGCCCATTTTCTCTACCAAACTCATGAAAATAAACTGAAATATGATGTAATTCAAAATGCTGTGTCTTTTCTGATTTGAGCCACATTCATCCTCTTTATGAAGCTTAAATCGTGTATTATTAAGCATCAAATGTGTAACCCATAAATAGCCAAATTTGGCTTCTGCGCAAAGAGGTTAATATAATAATAATAATAATAATAATTATTATTATTATTATTATTATTATTATAATAAATGTATTTATATAGCACCTTTCAAGCAATACAGCACAAAGTGCTTTGCAAGCCGGTAAAAATGCAAGTACATAAAAGCAATAAAACAAAATGGGAAAAGTATAGTAATTAAGTAAATATTTAATAGCCTTAATGATGTATCATTAACCCTCAAGCGACGAGTGGGGTCATTTATGACCCCAGACGTACATTTTTTATGTGCTGTTTTAATATTTCATATTAAAAAAATGTTTCCCTCAATGAGTTTGTCAAGCTGTTCCTCCAACACATTTTCATAGATTTTCAGAGGAATTTGCCTATTGCTGTGTCAAAGACAGCTGAAAGATATATGGGGTCATTTATGACCCCAAAGATAATTTTGTTGACAAAAAAGCACTCCAAGGCGTCATACCTCATTCAAAGCAAATGTTATTATTTTTATAATGATTACATTTTATTGAGGTAGAAAATGCGTACTCTGAGGGGCCACAAACCATCCATCAAATGACAAAAAACACTCAATCCGTTCATCTGGCGAATACATCAATTTTTAATCCAAAAATTATTTTTAGTTTCATAGTACTCAGCTCAGATGAGATCCAATTTTAGCAAATTTGTCCTTGAACCAATAATGACCCCTCTGTAAATTTTGGTGCAGATTGCACCATTCGTTTATTGGGTTTGTGACGGACAGATAGATACACACACACAAATTAAAATATATCTTCCTTGGCAAGGGTACATAAAGCTGCAAACCATGTTATTCTAGTTCTGAGAGGCAAGATTAGTGAATAAAAATTGACCATTGCCATAAATCTATGATAATACGGTCAAAAAACATAAATGACCCCACAAAACTTTGCATTTTTCTTGGCATTCACAAAAATGCTTAAATTTTAGCATTTGATCATTTACTCATATCTGCCATACATAAATAGAGGTGTCTGGATGTGATGAACATAAAAATAGCCATTAAAAAGAAGTATTTTTGCATAAAACACAGTGAGGTCATTTATTACCCCACTCGGTCATTTCAGTTGCTAAAAATACTTGGTTGCTTGAGGGTTAACATACTTAGGACATGATTAGTACATCAAAAAACAGCACACTTTCATCACAATAATCATGTACTCAAGGAAGTACACCAAGTATACAATAAATTAATGAGTGCTTCGGTACACTTTTTTCACCTGGGGCATCAAGATAGGGCCACATTTCACCAACAGAGCACAGTCTACAAAGTCAAACATACTGACGATAACACATGGGATATGTTAAGTTTTGTGTAGACTCAGTACAACCTGAATGTCTTATACAATGCAATGCCCAATGTTTCAGAATGTAGTGTAAAATTTACTGCAGACAGTGTACACGCTTTAACTGAAATGATCACAATACCTTCTCTTGTCGCACTCTCAGCAGCAGTCATGGCCTTCCCACTCAAATCACTGACTACGCCGTCCACTGCGGCTTCGTGTCTAAGAAAGAACGGCCGCACCACACGCGAATACAGCACCTGAGAACCATTCCACTTCACAGGCGCCATGCACCACAGCAAGAAGAGACACTGAGAGAGCAAAAAAGAAAAAAGAAGTGAAGAATGACTGAGTTGCTGTGACACACAGCATCCAAAGTAAATGACAATGCAGCATTGCAAAGCCACTTGGCTAAAATGTTAATATATTTAGAAGTAATAACGAAATCAATGAAATGTTTACCTTTCCTATGTAGTAGAATGGAAACCAGAACAGGAAGATATCAGAAAAGAATTCCACCACACTGAAGATCCCATACACAACCCAGTAAGTTAGCCACTTGGTGTCGTCATCCTTGTCAGGACTCTCAATGGCTTTGATGCTTTCAACCAGTGAAGACAAATACATATGCATCACTGATAAATTACTGAACTCCTCATGTTTCCACTCTTTGAAAATGATGACATAAAACAGTACATTAAAAGAGCATTGTGGAAGTATTGATAATTGAAGAGTTTGTTTCCAAAATGCAGTAAATGCCAAAATTACAAAAATTGAGATAATACCATAGAGCGATAGCCCTGTGCTTCTTACACATGGTGCAAAACAATAAAATAAAATAAATTCACACTACAAGGTGTATTTTTTCATGGTCAAAGTTAGCTATTTTCTATAAAATGCAGTAGGCCCCAACATAGAAAAAGCTGATTTACTCAAAATGAGTAAATTGGATATATTGTGTTTTGGAAACAAACTCTTCAATTGTTGATAGTATGTATACGATGTCATTGAAAAACCTGGAAAATGTGGGCACTTACGAGTAATATGCAGGGTACACAAAGCCAATCAGGTTGCAAAGCAGGGAAGCCCCATATCCAAACATTAAATACAGTCCTGTTAGGGATAATGCACCTGTAGACAGACATGAGACCGTAAGCAATCAATTCAACCAAAGTCTTAAATTGTACTAATCTGCCAATAAAAGACACAGTGACAATATGCTAAATAGCATGAATAAAAGGTGGGGAATGAATAGCATATGATGTACAGCCCATTCATTGCCCATAGAGAGGGAACCATGCAAATAAAAGGTTGAGCTATTGACCTGTGCTGGATGTAACAATTAATGCAATCACCAACTGCAACAGCTTGTAACTCAATGGAATGGACAATTATAATAGCAAACAAATGTACAGTGCTTTCAGTTACAATTACAGCATAAATACAGAAAATATATCTTGCAAATTTCATGGAAATACATTCAATCTGTCAATTTATAACTACCATGGCGGTGCTTCAGCTTGCAAGCTTCAAATTTAATATTTACATTTTATGATGTTCACAGCAATAAAAGCCCAAAGCGACAGATTTTAGGCATGTGGTCCAACTCTCAAGAAAACTTTGATTTGGAACTGTATCATAACTGTGATCAAAGCTTTGAAGAAAAAAAAATGCTCTAAATAGAGATTTCACATTAATGATGAGAAATATACATCTTTCCCCATAAATAAGCACTATAAAGCCACTTTATTAACTCCATTCATTAGAGCAGTGGTTCTTGAGGCCGGTCCAGGGGACCCCTGTATAGGCGAATTGAAGATCATAGATCATAGAAGAGGCCCCTGGAACCTTCACGATTTCAAAACAATTTGTGTGAAAGAATGGGCCAAAATCACACCTGAGCAATCCAAGCAACCAGTTTTTCCATACAGGAGGCATCTTGAAGATGTCATTACCAATGAGGGCTTTTCTACTAAGTATCAAATAAATTTCAGTAGGTATGTTCAATTATTTTCTTTGGTCATTCCACTTTATTATACATTTATGGACTTAATTTGTTTTTATTTCTTTGTATGTGTGTCAGTGGCGTAGCCAGCGGGAGTGCCAAAACACGTCCCTTTATGATAGCAATTAGTCCTGGCTAGTTCTCAATCATTTTCCTTTATTGACGCGTTTTCCAATTATTGTAATTGGCAACTGAAGACACTGTTTCTCTCCATATCTGATCTTACAGCGATGAAATCATGGGGTAAATTCAGTATAACTGAGAATTGGGGTGGACAAAACATCCATTTTAAACAATTATTAGTCCTGACCTGTTCTCAGTCATTTTCATGATTAACAAAAGGTTCACTCCGAGAGCACTCTACACTTAACAGGTGTTGCTTGTTCTCCCCAATTAGGTAAGAGGACAAGAATTCATCTGGACGTGTATTTGCTGTATTTGAATTAATAATATTCAAAATTGCATACCTGCGCAAATAGCTTGAGCTGCAAGCTTTTTATAGCCTATTTAACGGTCGAGTGCCACTTTTTTTTAATCTACCCACGCAATTCTGTGAGTGAAAGGCGATATTTCTTCGGAATATGGACCAGTTCAATCAACTGGCCAATTAATAAGTTCATTATTTTTTTTTACTGAATTTGGCCCATGATTTAATCGCTGTTAGATCGCATATGGAGAGAAACTGTGTCTTCGGTTGCCAATTACGATAATTGGAAAACGCATCATTGAAGGAAAATGATTGACAACTAGCCAGGACTAACTGTTGTCATAAAGGGACATGTTTTGGCACACCCGCTGGCTACGCCACTGATGTGTGGATTACTTGGGTTGTTACCGTTAACTGGTAAAAATGTCAATAGCCCCATTAGAAATGTATTTACTGAGAAAAATGTTCATGCATTCAATACTTATTTCTCACTGCTGTACAAGTGTCATACACTGCATTAAGTACTGAGGTAATAAAACCCTGCAATTCAGTGTATGATTTTGTAAGCCTTTCTTACTCAGATGGACTTTAATGGGTTAATGCAGCAAAAACCCAGTGTAATCACATCACAATTAGTAGACATATAGGGCTACCCAACAGACAAGAAGTCTGTCAGCCTAGCGAGCTCTGCAGCGAAGACCAGACCTCCTCATGGCATTGCTTTGTATGTCTGAAAGCCACATATTATTCTAGGAAAGCTTTCATATTCAACTCCCGAGATAAAGTATTCAATTGTTACCGTCACGAATGTTGAACATGCAATAATACAGGTTGTTCCTCTGTATCGAGGAAGTAAATGCACACATCAGCTATTGAAATCCCACTTTGCAGATACCATGTTGTCCATTGATTTAACAATTCCATATGTTGTTCTAGGGGATTTCAATATAGATTGTAAGTCTGATGCAAATAAGTCAAAAGATAAGTGACATCGAAAAGATCCTAGATTGCCAGCAGTTGGTCCAAGAAAATACCACAGTGTACAACACAACCATTGACCTTGTATTTTCAAATATTCCACACTGAAATATATTGGAGTTATTGTGTTCATTCATTCAGATCATACAATAGTTACATTATCCTCATATATAAGTATGCAAATCGCCCTGGATTTCAAGCGTCTAAAAAATACACAAGGTGTATTTTTGTTGTGTATACACAATGTGAATGTGTGATGTGAATTATCACAGTCACACAAAATGGCATGGCAATGGCAATTGTGTTCATGCAAATCTGTGCTGTTCTATGGCCATTTAAATTTCAAAATGCAGCAATCAAACAGCCCTACTCACTCAACTTAAAGTAAACAAATCCACCAATTGAAGTTAATGGGAACAGGTTAACTTTTTTTCCCCCAAGAGTTGCCTAATTGGTTAATAGGAGACGATTCTGTAGACCTTTACTTGGCTCTGTGCAGCATGTCGCTGAAAAATACTGATGTCAGTCAAGTTTTTTCCAGAAGCATTTCACACGCCCTTTGATGTTTGGCACTTTCGTTCAACCTGTGTCGGGTTTAATGAAGGAAAAGGGAAAGCTTGGATGTTCGCCCCATGGCAGCAGGTGGTGGTACTACGCCTTAAGAAAACCACGGTTCAAAATTGTTACAGCCCAAGATATAATTACATCTCAAAACTGAATTTTTTTAAAAACTATTTTTTGGAATTTTATAACTACATAGAGCAGGATTATGAACGGTGGTCAAACCTCTCTATTTCTCTGGCTGGCCGAATTCAAATTGTAAAAATTTTTCCCAAACTGCTATTTCTTTTCCAATGTATGCCATTTTGCATCACCAAAGCCCTTTTCAAGAGATCGGACAAAATCACAACCCATTTCATATGTAAAAAAAGAACTCCCAGAATTAAAAGACTGTTCCTGCAACGACCCAAATCAGGGGGGTATGGGTTTACCCCATTTCCAGCGCTCCTATTGGTCATGTAACATAAGAGCCCTCTCTTTCTGGCTCCAAGAGGGGTTGTCTGAATGGACGAACCTTAAGAGTCATAGCTGCTCCCCTTCCTCACAACCTGCAATGTTATTTACAGCTTAAACTGCTCCCCGCCCATATCGGTTAAAGAATCCAGTAGTTTCACATTCGTTTAAGATCTGGTCCCAGATAAGAAGATATTTTGTATGGCAGGAATGCTTGATCCAGGGTCCACTGGTTGCTAATCACCCATTTGCCCTCTCCTTTGCAGATTCAGTAATAAATCTGCAAATCTGCACAATAAAAGTATTCACTCTTTTCGGCACCTATTCATTGATAAACTTTTTCCCACATTTCAGAAGTTGCAAAGCAAATTTTAACTGCCCCATTCTCACTTTTTCAAATATTCGCAAGTATGCAGTTTTGTGAAGAAAAACTCTCCATCTTTTCCTCAAGAACCACCAAGCTCACCAATGGAATCATTGTATTTAACAAACCCCTTCATTGAAGGCGGGATGTCTAGAATACAGGATAAACTTGCCCAATGAGAGCGCACAGCCGCACTAGAACACCTAAGAGTGGCACGGCAGGATGATATAAAAGTAGACACCACTGAAGAGCAATGGGAGAGAGCAATAGGGCAAGTTAATTCATCTTCAATATGCATCCGGCATGGATTGTTGCAATTTAAGATACTACACAGACTGCATCTTTCTTAATTAAAGCTCTCAAAAATGTTCTCAACGGTTGATTCAGCTTGTGATCGTTGTGGGCAATCGCCAGCATCACTGACTCACGTTCTGGAATTGCCCCAACATCAGTAATTGCTGGTTTAAAATCTTTCAATCCCTTTCTGCAATTCTGAAGAGACCAATTGACCCTGACCCAATATTAGCAATTTTTGGGGTCACAGCCCCTGATTTAATGCTGACAAGCAATCAAAATAACATGGTTGCATAAGTAACAGAAGGCTGATTTTACTTAGTTAGAAACGAGCTATACCTCCATCCCATGCTGCATTGTTCAAGCACGTTATGCAACACCTCCAGTTAGAAAAATGGAAAACTTCACGGAAGATTGCAGAAGCGGAAAGACGTGCATGACTGAGCTCTACATCCGGGCCTGTCCGATCAAAAATATACTGAACTAAAATGATTTCAGAATGAGATTTTGAATAAAACCGTGACATTTTCAACAAAAGATTCAAAGCTGAATGACCAATTGCAATCCTCCTAAATGAGCAGGCTGCAGGCTACGCCGTGAGAAACGCTCTCCACGCCACCAGACGTGTCACACATCGCATGTGTTATGGCCCCAATTTGTTCTTACATTTATAACACAACAGTAACAGCAAGGGATGACAGACACAGTTTTAAAAACTTAAACACATTTAATTAAACACAACAACTAACTAAACTGACCAAGATTGAATAGGAAAAAAAAAGAAATATTTACTGTCCCTTTTTGTGGGGTGGCTTGGTGATGTCCTGGATAACGAAAATGCTCAAACACAGGCAAAGAAATCCACAAAAGAAACGTCACAGGTCTTGAACAGAATGGCAGGTCTGGTCATCTTCTTGCAATTTCTCCTACTACTTTACTGTCTCAATTCTTTTCCTTATATACTCTTTTGCAGACCCCACCCACATTTAGACCTCTTTTTTTTTAATTTTCTGAGACTTGCCCCAGACATGTCCAGGACATGTCTAAACATGACTCCAGTCTGAGCTTAACAAAAAAAAGGTAAATACTGGCATCTAGTGGCCTATATTCACATTACACCTCCATTCCAAAAGGGAAAAATTTTGACTCATAAAGGCAAAATTTTTCTTTTCAATACAAAATGGTTAAGTGAACACTTGTCTATATATACATATCATACAATATTCAAACACATGATATATATATACACATTCAAACACGGGATAAGCAATCAGCAATTACATTGTCTGTACCCTTCACATGCTTAATTTCCAAGTCAAACTCCTGTAAAATCAAACTCCAATTCAACAACCTCCGATTCTTGTTTTTCATCTTACTCAAAAACATTAACGGATTGTGGTCAGTGTACACAATCATTGGCTTTTGTCCTGTACAAACATAAACCTCAAAGTGTTGTAAAGAAAGGACCAGAGCCAACAGTTCCTTCTCTATTGTGGAATAGTTCCTTTGGTGGCGATTGAACTTCCTGGAGAAGTATGCAACGGGATGCTCAATGTCATCAGAGTCACTTCTCTGTAGGAGCACAGATCCACAAGCTTGGTCGCTAGCATCGACCGCGATGGAGAACGGTTTGTTGAAGTCAGGAGATTTGAGCACGGGGAAGTGACACAGCAGAGACTTCAGGCGATCGAAGGCTCTCTGGCATGCATCATCCCAGGTGAACTTTACGCCTTTCTTCAGTTGGTTAGTTAGACTGAGAGCAATCTCAGCAAAGTTCTTGCAGAACTTGCGGTAGTACCCGATCATTCCAAGGAAGCGGCGCAAAGCTTTTTTGTTGTCAGGAACTGGAAAGTCCATGATGGCTTGGACTTTAGCATTTATGGGTGCCACCTTACCCTGGCCTATGACGTAGCCAAGATAGGTGACAGTAGCACAACCAAAGTCACTCTTGCTCAGGTTAACAGTCAGGTTAGCCTGGGCCAGGCGCTGGAACAACGTCTCAACATCTTTTAGATGTTCTTCCCAGGAGTCACTCCATGTGATCAGGTCATCGATGTACACACCCGTGTGTGGCAATCCGGCGATTGTAGACTGTATCATCCTTTGGAACGTGGCTGGGGCATTTTTCATGCCAAAGGGTAGGACTTCATACTGGTACAATCCAGATGGTGTGGCAAAAGCAGAGATGCTCTTGGCCCTCTCAGTTAAAGGCACACACCAATAACCCTTCAATAAATCAATCTTGGTCAGAAACTTTGCTTGCCCTACACTATCAATACAATCATCAATCCTAAGTATTGGAAACACATCAGTTCTAGTTACAGCATTGACTTTGCGATAATCTGTACAGAATCTAGTACTTCCATCAGGTTTTGGAACTAGCACACAGGGTGAACTCCAATCGGAGTTGGAGGGTCTGATAATATCATGTTTTAACATGTACTCAACCTCTTTCTCAGCAATCTTTCTCTTTTCAGGATTCATCCGGTATGGATGCTGTTTTATTGGTTTGGCATCACCAACATCTACATCATGAGAGGCTATAGTAACTCTCTTTGGAACATCAGGAAACAAATCCTCATATTTCTTGATCAACCTTTCAAACTGATCTCTCTGTGAGGGTTCTAAGTGCTGGAGTTTTACATCAAGATTTTTCAACACTTCAGTGTTTGACAATTTACATGAAAGAACTTCAGCTTTAATTCTTGGTTCATCATCTTGAAACTCCCCCTCATCTTCACACGTTTCGACCATTGGAGAATCTGAAGTGACAGCTGCAACCCTAGCATTTCTGTCATGATAAGGCTTCAGCATGTTAATGTGACACAATTGTTTTGGTTTTCTCCTATCTGGTGTCTTCACAATGTAATTGAGATCATTGAGTTTTGTCAGAATTTCATAAGGACCATGAAATCTAGCCTGCAATGGATTGGACTGCAAGGGAAACAACACAAGGACCTTTTCTCCTGGTTTAAACTCACGGCTTCTAGCCTTATGATCATACCAAGTTTTCATTTTTCCCTGACTTGATTTCAAGTTCTCTTTGACAAGGTCACAAGCTGCACGCAATCTTTCCTTGAACTTGCTAACATAGTCTAACAGACTGATATGCGGCTCTTTCTCTTGCCATTGTTCACTCAATAATAGCAAAGGTCCTCTCACTTCATGACCAAACACTAGCTCAAATGGACTGAATCCAGTAGACTCCTGCACTGCTTCTCTAGCTGCAAACAACAGCAAATGAACCCCTTCATCCCAGTCTTTCTCATGGTCATAACAATAAGTCCTCATCATTGTCTTGAGAGTGGAATGAAACCGCTCAAAGGCACCCTGACTTTCTGGATGATAGGCACTAGAAAGAATCTGCTTTGCACCTAGTTCATACACAACCTGCTGAAACAATCCTGAAGTGAAATTGCTACCCTGGTCTGACTGAATTTCCCTGGGAAGGCCAAACAACGTGAAGAACTTTATCAAAGCCTTCGAGATTGCAGTTGCCTTGATGTTACGTAGAGGTATGGCTTCGGGGCATCTGGTAGATGCACACATGATTGTCATGCACACATGATTGTCAACAAGTACTGATTTCAAGATCTAGTCTTGGGTAATGGACCAACGCAATCAACAATGACCCTAGAGAATGGCTCCCCAAATGCTGGGATAGGCTGCAATGGAGCTGCAGGTGGGTCTAACTGGTGTTTTCCAACTACCTGACAAGTGTGACAGGTTTTGCAAAAGTTGGAAACGTCTTTCCGAAGCCCAGGCCAAAAGAAATGTTTCATGATCTTATCAACAGTCTTGTTAACACCAAGATGACCTCCTAAAGGTAAACTATGAGCCATTGTTAAGATCTCATTCCTATAGACCTTCGGAACAACAATTTGCCTGACCACTGCCCAATCTGCATTGGCAGGGATATCAGGAGGGCGCCACTTCCGCATCAACACACCATCCTTGAGATAATACCCAACTGGAACTGCGTCTATTTCTTTATCAGGAAGGGCTCTCCTCTTTAGTACACAAATTTCAGGATCATTAGTTTGCTCCTCAATCAACCGCTTTCTGGACAGAGACAAGTCTCCAGACACATCAGAATCACCAGACCCATCCGGCTGGCTGAATAGAGAACTGATAAAAGTATCTGATGAGTCCTCAAACGGAGAAACCATAGTAGGCCAATCAGAGTCATGAGGCAAACCACCTGAGTCCTGACTATTCAATGTACTGGACGGCACCACATCATCTTCTTCTTTAGCCTTCTTGGCCATAGCACGAGTCACTGCGCAAGAAGGATACAGAGATGGGTCCTCATCCCCATCTTCAGTGCTCGGCTGTGAAGTAAGATGTACAGGGGGAACTACTTTGCCCCCAGCCAGGTCATTGCCTAGCAACAGAGAAACACCCTTTATAGGTAGACTTGACATAAGTCCCACCTTTACCTGTCCTGTAACTAAATCTGACTTCAAGAATATAGAGCGCAGGGGTACAGATACAGTCCTCCCTTCAATACCTTGTACAAGTATGAAATCCCCTGAAGCGGTCTCATCACGTAACTCCAAGGAGTCCATCAACAAAAGTGACTGAGAAGCTCCGGTATCCCTTAGGATATATATGGGGACAGGAGTAGTATGCTCATTCAGAGCCACAAATCCCTCTGACACAAATGGAAGAAATTCCTCCCTCACGAAGTCAGCAGTATCAGGCTTTTTAGCCCCACAAGAAGCAGGCAATTTAGCAGATCGGTCATCTACTACAGGGGTTTCTAACCTTGTTTTCACAAAGGCATTTGGTTTGGTATCCTTTTCTTTTTCTTTTTTAGCTTTAAGGAACCAACAGTTAGTTGTAACATGACCAGATTTCTTGCAATAACTGCAAACTAGACCACTTTTGTCACTGTCAGCTTTCACACTTTGATCAGACCTGTTACTGGATTTCTGAGCATCATCACCAGATTTGTCTTTGTCTTTGGGTGCGCAATCTTGGGTATCACCATAACCCTTTTTCTGAAATTGGGACCATCTATTATTACTGCTAGACTGAAATTTGGACTTATGTGTGAGAACATATTCATCTGCAAATTTGGCAGCTGATTGCAAATTCAGTGCTTGCTTCTCATTAAGGTAGGTCTTAACATCATCCTTAACACAGTTCTTGAATTCTTCAACTAACACCATCTCTTTTAGTGAGTTGAAATCATCCTTGACCTCCATAGAAGCACATCAGCGCTCAAAGCAAACCTTCTTCTCATTAGCAAATTCCACATAAGTCTGATTTTCAGATTTCTTCAGACCTCTAAATTTCTGTCGGTAAGCTTCTGGAACCAACTCATAAGCTCTCAAAATAACCTTTTTGACAACCTCATAATCAGAGGAATCATCTGCAGACAAAGCCGAATAGGCTTGTTGAGCTTTACCCTTGAGGACAGTTTGCAACATCAGAGGCCAGTGTTCCTTTGGCCACTGGCAACTCTTTGCTACCTTTTCAAAACACTGGAAATAGTTGTCTACGTCCTTTTCCGAAAATGGAGGCACCAGTTTTACCTCCTGACTGGCACAAAATTTATTTTTAGTTTCAATTTTAATTTTTAGTTGCTCCATTTGGAGTCTTTCTTCTCTATCTAATTTCTCTAATTCAAAATCTCTCTGTCTCTGTCTCTCTCTTTCTGCTCTTTCCTCTTTCTCTCTCTCAAATTCTCTTTGTTTTTTCTTTTTCTTCCCTCTCAAATTCTCTTTGTTTTTCTTTTTCCTCCCATTCTTTTTTCTCTTCTCTTGCTAATTTTTCCAACTCAAACTGCCTTTGTTTTTCTTTTTCCTCCCTTTCAATCTCTAGTATTTTTAATTTAAGTTCCATCTCTATATTTGGATTTTCCACTAAAAACTGTTCCAGATCTCCTGGTGCAAACACATTTTCATCAATGTAATATTCAACTATCTCTCGAGCCAGTCTTGCTTTTCGCATGGCTGGTTTTACCTCTGTCAGCTCTAACTGTCAGCAAATTTCTAGCAGTTCTGTCTTTTTAAAAGACTTCAAAACCTCAACGGTTGGTGATGCCAAGAAATCATCCATTGCTGTTGATCTGTCAATATATTTATATAGGAAAATTCAAAAAAACAATTTTACAATTTGAAATGTTAGATTTTTAATAAATGACTCACAAAATGGTCTAGCCCGGACTTGAGCCCCCAATTTGTTATGGCCCCAATTTGTTATTACATTTACACACAACAGCAACAGCAACAGCAAGGGATGACAGACACAGTTTTAAAAAAAAAAATTAAACACATTTAATTCACAAACAAGGACTTTTAACTAAACTAATCAACTGACCAAGATTCAATATATAACAACAAAAATATTTACAGTCCCTTGGTGATGTCCTGGGTGAGGAAACTTCTCTAACACAGGCAAAAATCCACAAAAGAAACTTCACAGGTCTTGAACAGAAATGACAGGTCTGGTCACATGTATCCTTCTCCTTGCAATTTCTCCTATTACTTTACTGTCTCAATTCTTTTCCTTATATACTCTTTTGCAGACCCCACCCACATTTAGACCTCTTTTTTTAATTTTCGGGGACTTGCCCCAGACATGTCCAGGACATGTCTAAACCTAGCTCCAGTCTGAGCTCAATAAAAGAAAGGTAAATGCTGCCATCTAGTGGCCTCTATTCACATCACAATACAGTGCTGTGAAAAAGTATTTGCCCCCTTCCTGATTTTTTTTTTTTTTTGCATGTTTGTCACACTTCATTGTTTAAGATAATCAAACAAATTTTAAAATAGGACAAAGATAACTCAAGTAAATACAAATTGCAGTTTTCAAATGATGATTTTATTTATCAAGAGAAAAAGCTATCCAAACTTAACTGGCCCTACGTGAAAAAGTAATTGCCCCCTAAACCTAATAACTGGTGGTGCCACCCTTGGCGACCACAACTGCAATCAAGTGTTTGCGATAGCTGGTAATGAGTCTTTCAATTCGCTGTGGAGGAATTTTGGCCCACTCCTCTTTGTAGAATTGTTTTAATTGAGTCTCATAGGAGGATTTTCAAGCATGAGCAGCCAGTTTTAGGTCATGCCACAGCATCTCAAACGGATTTAAGTCTGGACTTTAACTAGGCCATTCCAAAACCTTCATTTTGTTTTTTAAGCCATTCAGAGGTGGACTTTCAGGTGTTTTTCAGATCATTGTCCTGCTGCATAACCCAAGTGCGCTTGAGCTTGAGGTCACGAACTGATGGTCGGATGTTCTCCTTCAGGATTTTCTGGTAGAGAGCAGTGTTCATGGTTCCATCAATTACGGCAAGTTGTCCAGGTCCTGAAGCAGCAAAACAGCCCCCAACCATCACACTACCACCACCGTGTTTGACTGTTGGTATGATTTTCTTTTTATGAAATGCTGTGTTAGTTTTACGCCAGATGCAACGGGATGCACACCTTCCAAAAGGTTCAACTTTTGTCTTGTCACTCCACAGAATATTTTCTGAAAAGTCTTGGGGATCATCACGTTTTTGGCAAATGTGAGACAAGGCTTCTTGTTCTTTTTGGTCTGCAGTCATTTTCGCCTTGGAACTCTCCCATGGATGCCATTTTTGCCCAGTCTCTCTTTTATTGTCGATTCATGAACACTGACTTTAACTGAGGCAAGTGAGGCCTGCAGTTCTTTCGATGTTGTTTTGGGTTCTTTAGTGAACTTCTAGATGAGTCGTCAGTGGGCTCTTGGAGTAATTTTGGTAGGCCTGCCACTCCTTAGAAGGTTCACCACTATTTAATGTTTTCTCCATTTGTGGATAATGGCTCTCACCGTGGTTAGCTGGAGTCCAAAAGCCTTAGAAATGGCTTTGTAACCCTTTCCAGACTAATCGATGTCAATGACCTTGTTTCTCATCAGTTCTTGAATTTCTCTAGATTGCAGCATGATGTGTTGCTTTTTGAGACCTTTTAGCCCACTTCACTTTATCAGGTTCAATTTCAGTGATTTATTGATTCAACAGGTCTGGCAGTAATCAGATTTGGGTGTAGCTAGTGAAATTGAACTAAAAAATGTTGTTAATCAAAGTTAATTCATGATTTAATTGGGGGTGGGGGGAGGTGGGCAATTACTTTTTCACACAGGGCCAGGTAAGTTTGGAGAGCTTTTTTCCCTTAATAAACGAAATCATCATTTAACACTCTCATGGACCATTTAAGTTATAGTCTGAGGAAAAACCTATGATTCAGTGAAAAATATTAAACATAATATAACGTCATTTTGGATTTTTACGCAGCATTACATTGCAGATTTGCAATGTCATAATATGCCCACTCCTAGAAAAGTAGTAGTAGTATCTATAAAAATTCAAAAAACTATTTTGACAGTCACATGGTACTGACGAAAAGGCCACAGCTTTGCCATCCATCAGTACTACTGAACTATACGTTTCAAAAATGCAACCTGTAGTGTGACCAAAAGGGTGAAAAACATGAAAATGATGTTTGTGCAAAATATGAGCTAATTAGCAATTTGGTGTATTGGTTAGCACTACTGCCTCACAGCAAGAAGGTCGAGGGTTCGAATCTGGCCTGGGGCCTTTCTGTGCGCACATTCTCCTCGTGTTCATGTGGGTTTCCTCCAGGTACTCCGGTTTCCCCCACCCACAAAAACATGCATCACAGGAACACTCTTACTAGTGCCCCTGACCAAGATACTGGAGTTGAGTGCTGCTCTCTGGCTGCCCACTGCCCCGACCTATAGGATGGTTCAAATGCAGAGGACAAACTAGGCCTACGCTATCGGCGGCCAACAGCAAGGTATAAATCCCCGAAATTCCCTAATCCTCAAAGCCCCCTTTATTAGACTCCCCTTTACTAGACCTACAATATGAGACAAATTTGAGGACTTGCAACGTATCCTTGGAAAGGTTAAAAACTGCATTTTGTATTTACTTGGGTTATCTTAGTCTAAAAAATTTGTTTGATAATCTGAAACATTTAAGCATGAGAAATATGCAGAAAAAAAGAAATCAGGAAGGGGGCTTTTCACAGCACTGAACGTCGTTTAATATTAATATTAAGCCTCCAGACATTTATTATTTATGCTTTCTTTCGACATATCAGTACCGTCACATATTTTATCCTCATTTTTGTCATTAATACATTTCCCATCAGGGCCTGGAAATAAAGTGTACATTTATCAGTTCTACTAGGGCCTCCTCAACCAATAATAGAGGCTGAATACAATTATTGTGGAAAAGTTACACTCGCACGACAGCAGTAGTCAATCGGAGCCGCTTGGCACTACGCATATATGACTGAATTGCATGTGTTGAGCCAACAATCAAGACTAGGCTACTAGCCTGTGCAACCCCGGTATTTTTCTGTATTGAAACCAGTAGTGTAGTGGAAGGTACACTACCGCTCAAAAGTTTGGGATCATTTGCGAATTTCTTCGTTTTCCAAAAAAAATACATTTTCATGCATTTCAAACATTTTTTTTCCATTTCACAAACAATAAAAATTAATCAGATGATTTTCAAAGAATGATCAACATTTTTGAAAAGGGGCCTATTATCAGCAACTGTCAGTCCTCTGCATAAATCTCCTGGTATGGCTGCTAGTCCAAGTTAAGCATTTTATAAGGCTAATTGATACTTAGAAAACCCTTCTGCAAATGTGTTGCACAGCTGAAAACCGTTGAACTAATAAGGGAGCACAAAAGGGACGATGGCATTCTTGAGGTTGGTTCAGTACCAGAAGCATCAGCAGTTGTTTGTTTACAGGCTCAAATTGGCCAGAAAGAAAGAATTTCCTTTAGAGACCCATCAGTCTATTGTTGTGCTTAAAAAAGAAGGCTATCCAATGCGAGAAATTGAAAACTTAAAATCTCGTCATGCTGTCAACTACAAAACCCAAAACCAGTGAAGTTGGCACATTATGTAAATCGTAGATAAAAACAGAATACAATGATTTGCAAATCCTTTTCAACTTATATTCAATTGAATACACTGCAACGACAAGATGTTTAATGTTTAAACTGAGAAACTTTATTTTTTTTTTGCAAATAATCATTAACTTAGAATTTAAAGGCAGCAACACATTTCAAAAAAGTTGGCACAGGGGCCTTTTTACCACTGTGTTACATCGCCTTTCCTTTTAACGACACTCAGTAAACGTTTGGGAACTGAGGAGACCAATTTTTGAAGCTTTTCATGGTACTCTTTTGCATTCTTGCTTGATGTACAGCTTAATTTGTTCAACAGTCTGGGGTCTCCATTGTCGTATTTTACGCTTCATAATGAGCCACAAATTTTCAATGGGAGACAGGTCTGGACTACAGGCAGGCCAGTCTAGTACCCGCACTCTTTTACTAAAGAGCCATCCTGTTGTAACACGTGCAGAATGTGGCTTGGCATTGTCTTGCTGAAATAAGCAGGGGCGTCCATGAAAGAGACGTTGCTTGGATGGAAACATATGTTGCTCCAAAACCTGTATGTACCTTTCAGCATTAATGGTGCCTTCACATATGTGTAAGTTGCCCATGCCTTGGGCACTAATACACCCCCATACCATCACAGATGCTGGCTTTTGAACTTTGCGCCTATAACAGTCCGGATTGTTCTTTTCCTCTTTGGTCCGGAGGACACGACGTCTACAGTTTCCAAAAACAATTTGAAATGTGGACTCATCAGACCACAGAACACTTTTCCACTTTGCATCAGTCCATCTTAGATGAGTTTGGGCCCAGCGAAGCCGGCGGTGTTTCTGGGTGCTGTTGATAAATGGCTTTCGCTTTGCATTGTAGTTTTAACTTGCACTTGCAGTGACGAACTGTAGTTACTGACAGTGGTTTTCTGAAGTGTTCCTGAGCCCATGTGGTGATGTCCTTGACACACTGATGTCGGTTTTTGATGCAGTACCACCTGAGGGATCGATATTACGGACCATAGATGATGAAATCCCTAAATTTCTTGCAATAGCTCATTGAGGAATGTTGTTTTTAAACTGTTCGACAATCAGCTCACGCATTTGTTCACTAAGTGGTGACCCTCACCCCATCCTTGTTTGTGAATGACTGAGCATTTCAGGGAAGCTGCTTTTATACCCAATCAAGGCACCCACCTGTTCCCAATTAGCCCGTTTACCTGTGGGATGTTCCAAATAAGTGTTTGATGAGCATTCCTCAACTCTCTCAGTCTTTTTTGCCACTTGTGCCAGCTTTTTTGAAACATGTTGCAGGCATCAAATTCCAAATGAGCTAATATTTGCAAAAAATTACAAAGTTTACCTGTTCGAACATTAAGTAACTTGTCTTTGCAGTGTATTCAATTGAATATGGGTTGAAAAGGATTTGCAAATCATTGTATTCTGTTTTTATTTACAATTTACACAACGTGCCAACTTCACTGGCTTTGGGTTTTGTACTCGCTTCAGAGAGCAGAACAAACTGGCACTAACAAGGACAGAAAAAGAAGAGGGAGGCCCCGATGCACATCTGTGCAAGAAGACAAACATCTCAGTGTCTGTAGTTTAAGACAAAGACACCTCAAAGGTTGTCAACTAGCAGCTAAATAGTTCCCATCAAACACCAATTTCAGTAACAGTGAAGGTGTTTTTTTTTTGTTTTTTTTTTGATGAAGGCAAAGTTTAAAGTACATATTCATCATTTTCCATTAAATCATTATTTCTAATTCAGACAATGTCAGCATATTCTGTTCATTTGCTACATTTCCTATTCAGACTAATTTCACGTGTGTTTCCATGGAAAACGAGAAAATTTCCAAGTGATCTCAAACTTTTGAGCGGTTGTGTATATTCAGGTAAATAGAGTATACCCACCTCTTTTTCTGTCAACTTACAGTATGCCTATCAGCCAAAGAGACACTGGAAAGCACGGGAGAGTATACCCACTTTCTCCTTTATGATTAAACCATCAAACTAATAAAGTATACCCATTTCGTCTGGGACCACGACACCACTGATTTTGAGACACCAAAAAATGTAAACCTGACACTTACATGAATTAATTCCTGTACTCCCACAAGCAATCTTTGAGCATGCTATGAACACATTTCACAGCAATTCATTAGATAAGATCATTAACTGAGTGACACGAGCCGCGGGATGTTATCAATGAACAAATATATGCAGGATTGAGGCCACAAACAGTCAAAGGAGAGAGATTTGCACAGCCAATGTGTTAGGGTAAACTTTAACCTAGTAAAATTTAGGGCTAGAACGCCAAGTAACATCCCTGAAGAGTCGAAATTGAGCATTCAAACTGCGTCGTATTAACGCAACAGAGCTGCCACTACGCAATCAGACAAAGTCGTCTTCATTAGGCTATTGCTAAGATAAAATGTCATTATTGTACAAGGCAAATCTAACGGCTTGAAGTACCATGTGACTGTCAAAACCAGATGACCGCGTCCGAAATGAACTATTATCTGAATGCGTCTCCACTGAACCTTATGGCGAAAAGTTTGATCCGTGTAGGCTAATTATTGCGGGCCTACCGCTGAAATACATTTCTCCCTAAAGATTAACGGCTGAAACGTACAGTGTATCCCTCATTTTTTTCCAGGCTTTAGACCAATATAAGACGAGTTGTCTACCGCCGTTGATCCGATTTGCTGCCCGCATGGAGATTATGGAAGCCTCTTAATGGTTTGTTCGCAAAAGACATTCACATTTTGTCCACAAATTACGCCAAAATTGAAGACGAGCCTATTTCAATCAGTAAATCACCCAGTAGATAAATTCAACGAAATTAAAACTTATCAGCAGTGACGGGCGGAGGACAGAGAACAAGGAGGGCGATAAAAATGTCTTTAAACTGCTTATTAGTCTTGCTCTGTTTTCAGTCAATTTCCCTCGTAAAAGACACTTGAACTCTCCCCTCTCAGGAGTAGCTAATTGTCCTCGTTAAGACGAGAAATCAAACGCACCAGCTGAACGCAAAAAAAGAGCGAATTTCAATCTTTTTCAATTAAAGAATCATTACGTACAGGTTTGACGACTGGCCTAGGATGTGCCAAAATTTGACGCTGACAATCCACAGTGGTTTTTTTCGTGAAGGGTTGCCTATTAAGGCATGTGAATTAAACATTTTATAGAATTTATCATTCACTTGCCTAAACATTTCATTAGGAAACATGTTGACCCAGAACAATGATAGAAATCGGGTCACTAATCTCATCCGATTCAGGGGATGCTTTCCGCCCCACCAGTTTTCCGTCTACCGCCCGCCACTGCTTATCAGTTACATTCAGGCAATACCTATGACTGCACTGGCAGAACAGAAATGAACAATATCACATTGATCTGCAGACATACAGAACTTACCAACTGCGAGAAATTTCTTTTTAATCCCTGTTTTCGCTTCGATCTTTCCAAGGAAATCTGTAACAAAGTTCTTCTCGTTCAGGAACTTCTCGGCACGTTCTTTCATCTTAGCAAACATCGTTATTTGCATTTAGTTCTTCCAATAAAGAAATAAAATTTACATAACTAATTTCAGAAGAATTAAGTATCAAGACAACATGGGGAGAAAAAATATACAGAACATGATTTTAGAATTTCTAAATGTTTTGCCAACAAAACAGCCCCAGGCTCTCTGAGCGCCAATCCGCTTAACACGCAAGATTTAGCGTCACTTTACAACGGCGGGGGTAATAAAGGAGGCCTCACAGATTACAGGGACCAATCAGGTGACGATGAATTTCAATAAAACACGAAAATTCCTATCATCAATCCTCAAGAAAAATTTGGTCACGTATTTAATACAGTTATTAGCTAGCTGAATCTTTGTACAACAATTAGCCTATTCTGCCTAATCTGATTTTATGTCAATTTAATCGTGAGCATAAACAATGGACGCGGATCTGGGCTCAGGATAATTATTACCTACATTTTATGGAGTAACATCTAACTGCCAGCAGGTGACAGTCCATACTCGATCATTGCAAAACCTCGTAATAATAGAGTCGGAGTGCTGAGAGAACGGCTTTTGGTGGGACTGAAGGTATTTCCTCAACTTGGGAGGAATGAATCATATGGCTCTGTTCAGACAAGTTAGCACAGGCTTGGAACGAGGGTTTGAGAGGTTCTGTAAGAAACAGAGAGCACTTACATTTGATCTCTATACCATGACATTATGGCTAAAACTAGAGATTGTTGCCAGTGTTTCATCAAGTATACGCTGTTCGTATTCTGCTACGTATTTTGGGTAAGCTACGATATCAAATCTCGTTCTATTCTCTGTTGCAGGTTACTTTGTCTCTTGGGTGGAGAGCGTTATCAGCGCATGTATCCTAAATGATTGAAACAATGTTTGTGTTGTATAAAGATCTATTTCAAGCCGTGTGACGTGTGTCTTTGTGCGTGCTGGTGTGGGAATACTTCTGATGGTGTATAGTAATTTATCGGACAGTTTTCAGTTTTATAATTACGTAAACAGAATCACTGTTTATCAGACAACTCCATTTAGGACCACTTGAATAAGTTATTTGCTCAATACTGCATATTCAGCTATTGTTATTCAATTGAACTTCTATTTAGAGTTCGGAAGAGTAATAAACAGAAAGTGTATCCTGATACATCGCCAGAGGTGTCCGGGCACCTGCTAGTCTAGAGTCACATTCTAAATTCATTGGCATATGCAAACGGATTTGGCCTTTGGTAATTAGTCTGCTTTCTTTCCTCTGAGAAGGCTGACTGGTAGATGTTGGGGCATTCCTGAGGGGATATGGTTCTGTTAAGCAAAGAGGTTTACTCTGATCCGACAATGATGTTGGCTAATTTATTCTGGCTTGCAGTGAGCAATTCACATGGTCTCTACTCTTTTCAGTTGGGTGGAGGAGAGTGCTTTGTACGAGCTGTAATCTCTTCAACATCTGACCTTGGCAAAACCATATCTGTAATAGTTTTGAGCATAGGGCATTGTTATACTGAAACGGGAGTTCAAACCGTTGCCCCCAATTTGGTGGCACAGAATCTTTTAGAATGTTATCATATGACGTGTTGTTGACTGAGGGGGTGTCTGGATACTTTTGACCATGTAGTGCTTATCCTATGTCTTTGGAACAAAACACAGTTTAATGAAGTGTTGTTTCCAAAAAAAAAGAGAAAGAGAGAGAAACTGTTACTGTTTTCATCCAGGTGACCAGTGGTGCTTTAATTTTTGTGGGTGTCTATGCCAAAATTGCCAAGGAGGCAGGTAGGTGAAAGTATTATTTGGATTTAAAAAAAAATGTTGTGCTTATATCTGACAGAATACTTTTGGTACTACACTAAATTAATTCAGGATATGTTTTTGGGAAAATCTTATGCATATATGATTGGTTTCAGGGCAAAAGGAGACATATCTTTAAAACTACTTTTTAAAAATATTAGCTCATTTTCAATGTCTTGGCAGCAACACTTCTTAAAAAGTTGGGATAGGGTCATGTTTACAATTGTTTTGTATTCCCTCTTCTGTTAATGACAGTCTGTAAATGTCTAGGAAGTGAGGAGACCAATTGCTGAGGTGTTTGGAGAGAAATGTTGTTGCACTCTTGTCAGATGGAGGATTCTAGTGGCTCAACAGTCCTGGGTCCTCTGTCAGATTTTTCATTTTATGATGCGCCAAATGGTTTCTATTAGTGAATGATCTGTACTGCAGGTAGGCCAGTTCAGCACTCAGATTTTTCTACTGCGAAGCCATGCTGTTGTGATGGATGCAGTATGTGGTATGGCATTGTTTTGCTGAAATATGCTTAGCCTTCCCTGAAAGTTATATTGGGCCTCATGCAAGACGCGATACAAGAACAAATTTTCGCTTATTTTTGTTAGTATCCCCGATTTTTTTTTTTTTTTTTTTCCCCAAATTTTGTTCTTATCCATTGATTTCTGGGACGCACCAATCTTTTCATATTTTTGCTCTTCTCTTAGGTATGAGAAAATGTTACGAGTGGTCGAGAACACTCTTACCGAGATAGAAGAAAACTCATCTCTGTCCACAAATTGCCTGTCCAATGCACGGAAACACAAGTTTCATTGTTTTGCTGAAATATGCAAGGCTTTCCCCGAAAGAGACATCGGCCCATATTCAGAAACGACACTCGCACTCACCCTCCACTCACCATATAGTGAGTACGACTGAAATGTAACTGGAGTGTGAGAGAGAGAGATCAACCTACCACTAACCGAGGCAGCGGTCCCACTCCTCGCCAGGTGATATTCACAAAAGGCACTCGAGCATAACTGACAGTAGTGGGCACTGAGTACCACAGGCGGCGCGTCGGCTGCTGCAAAGGGACGCTCAATCCTCACCCTTCAGTGCTGAATGACCTAAACCTGTCGCAGTTTACTTTTCCTGATTAGAAAGTTTCCCAGACTAATAGGTAAAACGACAATCAATTTTATTTTTAATAGCGTTGTTTTACATTGCTTCACAAAATTGAGGCACATAAATGACGAGGTAAAATATCAGCATGTCTTCATAATTTCTGTGGTCGAGTGGCTCACGAAAGGCGCAGGACAGCCCGCGAGGCTCACTAAGCAACAAGCTGTGAAACGTGCCGGACATTTCCTTCTACTTTCAGTGGTTAAGAATTTAGAAAAGAATGGAGTCTCGTGACTTAAAGCTACATGAGCCTCGCAGACCAATCCACACGCGCCACACGAGCCGCTGAGCGCAGCATTTACCATCCCATGCAGGAGAAATCCGAATGCGGGAGAGTTGACAGATATGCGTCATTAATGAAAACTGGCCAAACCTGATATTGTTGAGAGTTTTCGGAGTTACTGCAATGGTACTTTAAATTAATTGAAAACAGGGCAATACTTATCAGTGTTCATTCTAACTTAACAAGTAGAACTGGCAACACATGATAATCCTTAGGATTTTTGTAGTTCAAGTAAATAACATTCTTCTGTAAATAACAGATCATGTCCAATCATTATTTTTAAGGGATCGTTTTGAGCTTCCCCTATTGCCAGTTCACCAGTAGCCACTGGTGGGTGCACAAATGCTAACCCCGCGTTCACCGTAGTGCAGTTCGTAAACGCTGAAACCAGGTGGTCAGTCAGCAAGTTACCGGCACGCTGATCATCATGATAGTTAAAATTTGCGTAACCGCGATTGCGTCGAGCACGTGGCTGCGAATGATCCAGAGTTTCCTATCTTGGTAACCTCTTGAAAGCCATGAAACAAAATACTGGCGCGATTTACTGCGGCTCAAGGGAGGTGTTCCCTGCACTCAACCTTCACTCAGAAAGAGACGTTATTTTCAGCGTGAGTGAGGTCTCTGAAAGCAAATGAGTGTTAGGGCAACCTCTAACTCGTTAAGCATAACCTGACATTAACTAAGTTGTCGTTTCTGAATACAGGCCATTATCTGGATGGGAGCATAATATATTGTTGTAAAACCTCTGTATAATTTTCAGCATTGATAATGCCTTTCCAGATGCTCCCTACGCCATTTGCACTACTGCAACCTGATGCCACCAGCGATGTAGGCTTTTGAATTGAATGCTGATAACAAGCTTGATGGCTTCTCTCCTCTTTAGACCGCACGACACGGCATCCGTAGTTTCAAAAAAAGATTTCAAATTTAGAATAATCTGACTACAGAACCGTTTTCCATTCTGCCTCAGTCCGTTTTTAATGAACTTTGGCCCAGAGAAGATAGTGTCATTTCTTCTTAATCGTGTTCACATATGGCTTCCTCTTTACATAGAACAGCTTTAGCTTGCAGATTGCAGCTAGCTTTGTAGGTTGTGCGGCAAATTGTGCACACAGTAGGGCTCGATTTTCCAATTCAGATCGTTTTTTTTTCTTTAAATTTTCGATATCGATTTATTTTATTCAAAGATCAACTTTTTATTAGTGCATTTCCATCTTGCTCGTGAATATTCAATAACTGATTCGGGAGCGCTATCTAGTGGTACAATATTGTTCTGCGTGCATAAATTTGCAGCTCCATGTCCGCTGGCGGACACATCTGCACAAAGATACCCCGCCGAGCACTGTTGTTCTTCTCGAGCACGCCAAATCCAGATAATCTTTAAATGATGACTTACATATTTTAATTTGTAACGAGTAGCGTAGTGGCTAGTGTCAAAGAAACAAAGTAAAAGTTAACATTTTATCTTTTAAATGTAGTAGAGTAAGTCTCAGCTCAAATAAATAAAAACTCAAGTACAATCCTCCGAATAAACTACTTAAGTAATGAATTTCCCGGCGTAACGGATAATAATGAATAAGTTCATTGCAGGTAGAGGTATTTTCACTACGTATCATATAAACCTACATGGAGCAGTGTTTCATTGATAGAAAGCATGCTGCAAATGCGAAACTACCTGTTGACGGTAAAAATGTACTGTGATCCACACATAACTGCAGTGGACACGACTGGTTAGGCGCGGAACGGTAAATTGAGGCCGGATTTTCAAGCTACAATGATGAAAGAACAAAATCAACGTTGGATATAAATTTCGGTATCAGATCTTTATTTTAAGCTCAACTATGTGTGTTGGGAGATATATTTTCAATAACAGCGTCGGGTGGAAGTTTAGTAATAAAACAAGTCCCAACTTTCGTCCACAATTTCAACCAGTTTTCGAATAAAAAAATCCAATATTTCCTTTGTTGAATGTATCGTAATATTTATTTCTGTACAGTTGCACATGTCCATGTGGGGTATTTTGGGCAAGGATATTGGTTTAAATTCAATAACATTTACTGGAAAATGAACTTGCAAAGTGAAGCATGTAATATTGACCCAGTTTCAGAGAATAATAGTCTACTGATTGTGAAGTCCATGTTGCACTTTAATATGTCGGTTGATCGAATACGTTGGTCAATAAAAAGTATTTTTAGGAAACAAGTTTGGGGTCACTTTTTAGTGTGAAGTTTAGTATTTTAAATATTGTGCCTAGTTAGAAGGTTTCTTATTAATAATTCAACTGAAAGTATAGCTTCTGCCATTAGTCCTCCAAGACTCCCTTTCATATTCAAGCAAAACAGGCACTGTAGCTGAAATATCCCTCAATGAATCAATATTGAATCGAATCGAATCGGAAATTGAATCGATTTGGGAAATCAGTGGCAATACCCAGCCCTATAGCTCCCAGACAATGATTTTTGGAAGTGTTCCTTAGCCCATGCAGTGTATTCCAGTGCAGAATTATGCGTGTTTTTAATGCAGTGCTGCCTGAGGGCCCGAAGATCATGAGCATCCAATACCGACCTTCAGACTTGTCCCTTGCGCACAGAGATTTCTCCAGATTCGCTGAATCTTTTGAAGATATTATGAACGGTAGATTCAAAGAATTCACAATTTTACATTGAGGAACATTTTTCTGAAAATGTTCCACAATTTTTAGATGCAGGTTTTTGCAGCTTGGTGAATCTCAGTCCATCTTTTAGAGAAACTCTGCCTTTCTATAATGCTCATGTTACCGACTTGTTGCCAGTTAACCTAATTACTGTAGTTACAAAATGCTCCTCCAGCTGTTTTTTATTAGTACCACTTACTTTTCCAGCCATTTGTTCCCCTCTCCCAACTTTTTTGAGATGTGTTGCTGCCATCAAATTCAAAAGGAGTTAATGTTTCTCATGAAATGTTAAAATGTCTCACTTTCAACATCTGATATGTTGTCTACGTTTTATTGTGAATAAAATGTGGGTTTATGAGATTTGAAAATCATTGCATTCTGTTTTTATTCAAAATTTACACAGCATGCCAACTATTTTGGAATTGGGATTGTAATGAACAACATATGACAAAATGTAATTCAGGAATATAAAAATGTTAATTTTCTCAAAGGTAGATTTTTGGATAGATCTAATTTTTCCCAAAACCCTTCATATACAATTAAATGCAAAGGCATTGGGACAAAGTTGTGCCAAAGTTGTTTTGGTCAAGTATGAATATAAACCTCAAGGGCCAGATTTTATCTTAAAATACTGACATCTATATATGTTGAGTTTCATTGCAAAAAACATTTGAAGAAATTTTGTCATGGGAAAAGTAATCATAGAATAGCTGTCTTCTTTGTTAATGTCCTGCTAAACAAGTTAAAACACAATATCATGATGCAATTAATTTTTAGAATTTTTTTTTTTTTAAGTGAAATTTGCTGCGATTATTTGGCAAAACGCAGCATATCCACGGAAGTGGGATTTGAGCTCAAATGCTCACAGACGTAAACATTTACATGTTTCTATAACAATTCATAATACTCCGCCGTGTGTAGTACTTTGTACTATTTCTGAATTTGCTTCGCAAAGTGGGCAAAAACTTGGTCAGCGGGGAGAAAACTATATCCACTGATGGTAAATGCATTCTCAATGGATAAATTTGGGTATCTTTTTTTCTGCAGAGCTTACAGCATGGAAATATAACTCGTTTTTCTTTTGCCCCAAGCAAGAGTCGCTAAACAATCAGAGCCTGTTGGCTGTGCCGGATTCTCCAAGGCTGTGAGCAGAAAATCTGGCTTGGTGTTTATTGCGCTTTGTAATGAAAGCTGATGGTCAAGCATGCAAAACTCTGGGATATATAGCGTGTTACGAGGCAGTGAACTTGAACAGCATGACTAATGGCCTGCCAAAGATGGTCCTTTTGCAATGGTGGTTCAGAAATGGCAAAAATGGCGTTTATTGCGTTTTGCAATAAAACTCTTCATGCACGCACGCGCGCACGCACGCACGCACGCACACACACACAAACACACACACACACACACACACTCATTTACAAAAGTGTAGCAAAACCTGATATAAATGCACAATAAATATGTCAACAACAGTGAAATGTGTGTTTAATAGTCTTTGCCATTACTGGGAACAATTAGACCAGTGGCCTCCAACTCTGTTCCTGGAGAGCTACCATCCTGTAGGTTTCTACTCCAACCTTAATTCAACACACTTGATTCAGCTCAATAGCAGCTCATCAAGATCTCTTACTGGGAAAGCAGGTGTGGTTTGCTTTGGTTGGAGTGATAACCTTCAGGATGGTAGCTCTCCAGGAACAGGGTTGGAGACCCCTGAATTAGACATTAATGAATGTGCGATTCAGATGCGACTCAAATTGGTGAGATGAATAAACTTCACTCAGAATGCACAAGGGTGGGTTGACCACCTTCCCACAAGACTGTTCCTTTCCCTCTGTAGCCAGTGAGACACCCACCGGCCTGTTGTCATTCGGTTTCTTCATCGTGTTATCATCACAGCATAATCTTCACTTTTCATTATTTTATGAGATCTACGACTGCGAGGTCTGTCTTTGACTGTCCTAGTCTGTGCCATACGTGTCTGAAGATGTGAAATGGCATTGTGGTGGACGTTAAAGTGCTGCCCAACTTGTCGCAAACTCATTCCTGCCCATAACATGCCAATGAATTCCGGTCTGGCATTTTCAGACATTCCTCTACAATGCCCATAATTCCTTCACCCCACCGACAACGAATGTTTTGGAAGGGGTGTATGTGGTTGTCGTGTTTATTCACCCCGCCCGCAAAGAAATTTGCGGAAGAGTGTTTGGTATGTGGTTGTCGCGTTTATTTATCAGCGTGTATGTCTGTTTGCACTCTACATTTGGACTCTGCACTCTACAAGACGATTTGTCTTCACATTTGGTAGGCACAATCCTTTGATGGAAGGGAAGAAATTCTTAGTTTTTGGTGAAGATCTGGATCAAATCCTGGACCCTGGATCAGTTTGAAGATTTCGTTAGCACTGGGAGATAGGGCAGACTGCTTGTAACTTCAAATTGGTTGGAGATAGGCATGTACTTACTATTAATCACCAACAGGAAGTTGGGTATGGAGATTCTTTTACCACCAAATGTTATGACCTTCAGCAACCTTGAAAAGTCAAACATAAGGACACCCATTTCTCTGGCTGCTCTAGCGGTGGGAGATAGAGACATGGTTACTTTTAACTAGCAATAAGAAGTCATATATGGGGTTCTAATGGCACTGCGACCTTCACCTTCAAATGACCTTGAAAGGTCAAACTCGGCATCACCACTTTTCCAAGTGCTCCAGCAGCCAAACGGTGCAAGATAGACCCATAGTTAATATTGAAGAGTAATAGGAAGTCATATATGGGGAATTTAATGGCATTGTCACCTTCGCCTTCAAGTGACCTTCAAAGGTCAAAATGGCCACCTTCATATTTTCAGACTCTGTAACTGGAAAATCGGCAGAGATAGGCCCTATGTTATGCTCATTCACCAATAGGACACCATATATGAGGACATCGATTGCACCATGACGGTCATCTTCACATGGCGTTGCGGGCGGGGTGATGTGGCCCTCTGGAAACACCTTCTAGTGTATTTATTTATTTATTTATCTATCTGTGTGTTTGCACTCTACAGGCCACAATTCTGGATAGATTGTCTTCAAATTTGGTAGGGACAATCCTTTGGCATAAGGGAAGAAATTATTAGTTTTTGGTGAAGATCGGGCGGGGGGATGTGACCTTCCGGACACACCCTCTAGTTTTCATTTTGTGCTTTTCAGAGTTTTTCGTTCAGCAAAGAGCAACTCTAATGTTTCAACCAGGTTTTAAGGGGATTTGAGGGACAGGATTCGTGTGGGCAACAAATTGTTCAAAATTATGTGCAAAGTATGCGTAAATGAACGTGGCCAGGATTCAGCTTTACATTGGTGCGATATGTTTTGGAAGACAATATAGTTCACTATTTCACCATATTTTCTTTTAAACAACAATGCTTAAAATTTGGGTGTTGCTACATTTTTGTTATTGTTATGTATATAGTACTCAGAGTACATGTAGAATGTTTTTTGATTTACAAAGTGGAACTGTAAGTAATCACATCCAGAACATGTGAGACAAGGAGAGAGACAAAAAAATGATGTGATCCTTTTTTTTAAATAAATTTCAGACTTTTTAATTCTAAACTCCACCCCCAATTATAGCGTGCAAATGGTGGAATGTTGGCTTACGGGATAGTTGTGTAACTTAGAGTCTTGATCTAAGAGTGTGGAATTTGCATTTTGAGTCTGCATATTTGTTTCTCAAGAGAAAGGACAAGTAAGTGTCAGTGTCAGTAAACCAGGTCATCATGAGGCTAAAAAAATTAGAATTAACTTCTATAGTACATTTTATAGTATTGCAGTTTGGCTGTTTTTTGTGGTCTGAGAGATTTTTGGAAAATTGCACTGCAAGTCCTTAAGATGTAGGCTATATCACAGTGCACTGAGAATACAGAGGAATGTCTTTGACACATGAAATATGCTACATCCAGTAAATATCAGGCTAGAAAGATGGTGCTGATGTGTTTGATATGTGCTTGTGTGTGTGTGTGTGTGTGTGTGTGTGTGTGTGTGTGTGTGTGTGTGTGTGTGTGTGTGTGTGTGCGCGCCAGGTGTGGTTGACTCTTTGACAGCTGACCCTGCCCTGCTGCTCATAACCATTGGCTCTGTGACATTCATCATCACCATTTTAGGGTGTCTTGGAGCACTGCGCAATAAACTATTGCTGTTAAAAGTGGTGAGTGTGACACTTGCTTTGCCAATCACTGCGTCCTCAAAGATAATCTTACCCTGATGGCATGTTCAGTGATAATTGTTGTCATATTGCTAAGAATGATAGAGACAATGGCTTGCATAATGGGTTGATTAAATTCTGCTTGGAAAAGAAAAAGACTTTCTTGAATTTGGAAACTTGGTTGCAAATTGTGTGTGCTGTGTTGTTAAAGAATAACTAATATTTGGTAGTGTGGCCAAAGATTTTCAAATTGCGCACCCTTGATATGGCTAATCCTTGGGAACTGTTGCGTAGAAAAAAGCTGTAAGAAAATGACCATAACCCTCAAATGTGGTATATAACTGCAATATGTGCGTTTAATATTATGCACATTTAGGTCTCAAATTATTGAAGACTAAACCAGAAACGCCCGCGTTTGAACACCCTCGGCCTGACGGTGCACACACGGACAGACAGACAGACGGACAGACAGACGATGAATTGATGGCAATACCCTTCGGCCTGAAGTCGGGCCGAGGGTAAAAACTATGTAGTGGGAACAACAGCATACTGATTTTACCATTACCTATGTAATACTACTTTTAGCTATGAACAGTTATTTTGTGTACTAAGTGTATTGAACAGCTCAGACTGGAGAGGTACAATTTACACACACACGCTGCTTTTTTTTCTCCACAGTTTATGGGGATCCTGGTGGTAATTCTTCTCCTGCAGGTTGCAGCTGCTGTGCTTGGCTTCCTTTTCTCAGACTTGGTAACAGTATCAACATTGAATAAACTTCAATACTGAAAAAAATGAATATAAGAAATATTAGGTTAGATAAATTAACTTATTTTAAGACTTAAAACACTTATTTCTATCACCATTTTTCTTAGTAAGACAAAAACTTTGTCATTGATTTGAGGTAATTTTGACTAGCATGCCAATTAGATGAGTAAATTGTCAAGCAAATAGTAACTTAAAACAAGGTAGTATTTGCTTGACAAGTAAAATTTACTTATCCCATTGGCAAGCTAATCAAAATTAACTGAAATTAAGGACCATTTTTTTTGTGTTATGAAGAAAAATGGTGATAGAAATAAGTGTTAAGTCTTAAAAAAAAGTACATTTATCTAGCCTAGTATTTCTTATCTTTCATTTAGTGCAATGAAAAAGATTGTGAAAACTTAATATGCTAGAGCTATTGTGAAAAATTAACTGTACTCCATTTTCACTGGCTCACCACTCTTAATTTTTAATGTTACCAAAATTGTTGAGCCGTTGTGTCATGATTGCTGTTGTTTATTGGGCCAGGTCCTCGACAGGACTGAACAGCTGATGAGGAAAGGCATTGCACGCTATCGTGAGGACATGGACCTCGAAAACCTGATAGACTTTGTACAAAAGAAGGTGACATTTCAGATGCATACAGTATTACATTGTCAATCTCTATCTGAAATAGCAAAATGGATGCAATGTAAAGTCATAAGTAAAGGGATTACAGAATGATTTTGAAGCATTATGTGTAACCCCGATTCCGAAATTGTTGGGACAAAGTGCAAATTGTGAATAAAAACAAAATGCAATGACTTTCAAATTATACCAGCCAGTATTTATGCTACAGGTCTTAAAGTTGGGACAGGGGCCTGTTTTCCATGGTGTAGCATCCCCTGTTCTTTTTAACACAGAGTGGAGCCGTCTGGGCATTGAGGAGATAAGTTTCTTGAGTTTAGCCATTGGAATTTGATCCCACTCTTGTTTAATACAGGCTTCCAGCTGCTGGAGAGTTTTGGGTCTCCTGTAACAGACTTTTTGTTTAATGATGCGCCAAATGTTCTCAATCGGTGGAAAGATCAGGACTGCAGGCAGGCCAGTTCAGCACACTGACTCTTCTACTATGAAGCTATGCTGTTGCAATAGCTGCAGTATTTGGTTTTGCATTGTCCTGCTAAAACACACAAGGCCTTCGCTGGAATAGATGAAATCTGGAGGGGAGCATATGTTGCTCTAAAACCTTCATATACCTTTTAGCATTCACGGTGATTTTTAAGGGGTGATCTGGGGTTAAATGGGCAAAATTTGATTATTTTCCCAAATTTTAATTTTTTTTAATAAAAATATTCTATAATAACCCACCTTTAATAATCACTAATTGCTACAAGGATTAAAAACTGAATTTTGCCATAAAATCATGATTTAAAAGCAGCTGTGATGAAATTTATGCTTTTCACTCCAGGAAAGTGATAAACATTTGAATAATCAGATAATGCAGTCTGAAAAATGGGTTTAAGCCACGGACTAAGACTGAACTCAACTTTTCATTGCGGTCTAATGCATTTTCCGTTAATTTCCTCAGGTATTACTTTTTCCACATGTTTTTCTCATGTTTGTGGCAGCCATAACTTTTTTATTTATCATTGAAAATCAATGAAATTTGGGCTACAGGTACTTTACTTCATTAGAAATGCAATGGCGTAGGGGAATTTGGCATATCTGTTACATGCTGTGAATATTTTGAGTATTCGTCAGATTACTGTATGTGCAAAATAATTTCTAAATTTGAGTAAAATGCCCCAAAATCACAAAACTGATAAATTGGGTAAAGAATGGCTCTGTCATTGCATTTGGATAAGCAATGGCTTTTAAATGATGAAAGAAAAACTGAATTCTATCATAGATTTACAGAAGAATTGATGCCAGAAATTTTCTGCATATTTAATGGGCTTGCTCGGTTACCATGGCAACCGCATGAACGGAAAAATGCCAACTTGTATCTTTTTAGGTGGTTGTTACATATACCTCTTTCAATTAATTCTGAGTTGTTTCCTGGTGTCATTTTTCATTTATCCCCAGATCACCCCTTAAAACATGCAAGTGTCCTAAACCATATGCACTAATGCATCCCCATACCATCAGAGATGCTGGCTTTTGAACTGAACGCTGATAACAGGAGGGGTGGTCTTTCTCCTCTTTAGCCCGGAGGACATGATGCTCATGATTTCCTACAAGAATGTCAAAATTGGACTGGTCTGACCACAGGACACTTTGCTACAGTCCATATTAAATGAGTCTCTGGCCATCTTTACTTCTGAGAGACTCAGCCTCTCTAAGACATCCCTTTTATAGCCAATCTTGTTACACACCTGATGCCAGTTGACTTAATTACTTGCTATATGTTCTTTCAGCTGATTCTCTTATATATTAATAGCCTTTTCAGCCCTTTTTTGCCTGTGTACTAACTTTTTTGAGACCTGTTGCCAGAAATTTTGAAATAAGCTTATTTTATGAATAAAAATGTAAAATGTCTGTGTCAACGTCTGAAATGTTATCTATGTTCTATTGTAAATAACATATTGGCTCATGTGATCTGACAGTCATTGCAGTTTGATTTTACACACAATTTACACATTGTCCCAACTATTTCGGAACTGGGGTTGTATATTAAATGTGCATTTCATGTGGTTTGATGCTTGCTGTTGATGAAAGTCCTAATGCTGTAATTTTCACTTGTTGCAGTTTCAATGCTGTGGTGTAGATTCGCATGAAGACTGGTCTAGCAATGTGTATTTCAATTGCTCAGAGGACAATCCCAGTTTGGAACGTTGTGGGGTCCCCTTTTCCTGCTGCATACGACACAAAAACGAGGTCAGGTCACAGCAAGGTCACAGTTATTAAGAAACTGGCTCTAATTTTTTCACAGCTGAAGTGGAAAAATATTCAATGACTGTTGTTCTGCGGCAGGATTAGTGAAGTAGTCGAATATTGCCTTTGTGCTACCCAGCCTTAAAGGCGGGGATCCATCAGATCTAAATTACTATCGACCCATTTCCAAACTATCCATCTAATCAAAGATTCTTGAATCACAGCTCAATTCTCAACTAAAACAGTTTTTAGCGGAAAAGAGTATCTTAAGTGAATTTCAATCTGTACACCACAGTAGCCAAGTTGTTTATAAATGATGTTACCAATGCTCTGGACAAAAAACAGGCTTGTGCTGCCCTTATTATTGATTTGAGTTGGGCGTTTGACTCTGACCACCAATTTCTGCTAAACCGCCTTAGTTGTATTGTTGTGGGTGAAACAGCCATAAATTGGTTCAGGAGTTACCTTATGAATAGTGTTTCTGTACATGTTCACTTATCGAGCCTGATGGAGGTCACAAAAGGTGTCCCTCAAGGCTCAATTTAGCTCCCATTTTATTTTCGGTTTTTATTAACGATATCTGTAAAAATTTAAATAACTGTTAAGTACACCTCTATGCAGATGATGCAGTACTCTATTCATCTGCCACCTCATTAAGGCAGGCAGTGACTCAGCTTCAGTCTGCCTTCACTCAGGTGCAGGACTCATTGCATAACTTGGAGCTCATCTTGTATGCCAGAAAAACTAAATGTATGATGTTTTCTAGAACGCAGTTTCAGTCACAACTGACTCTTAGCATTCAAACGATGGGAGGGGATATTATTGAAAGAGTATCATTCTACAAGTACTTAGGTATTTGGATTGATGAAAAGCTTTCATTTAAAGAACACATTGACAGGCTTGTAAAGAAACTAAAAGTTTGATTAGGTTTCTATTATCGTAACAAAGCTTGTTTTGACTTTGAGGCTCAGAAAAGAATTGTACAAGCCACCTTTCTTAATGTTGTAGATTACGGTGACATTATTTACATGAACGCATCATCCCTTTCTTTACGCAGTTTGGATTGTATGTATCATAGTGCACTACGCTTCATAACAAACTCACAATACCGCACACACCACTGTAAACTCTATAATCTTGTTTCATGGCCTTCTTTAAGCTTAAGGAGATGGCATCATTAGTTTATTTTTATATATAAGGCCATATTGGGTAAATTACCTCATTAACTCAGTAGCCTTTTGACACACTCAGCAACCATTATCAGCTTCGTTCCACAAAAAGGTTACTATATCAGGTACCTCGTATTTCCTCAGAGCTTGGCAGAAGTGCCTTTTCCCATTTTGCTCCTTGGTCTTGGAATAACCTCCAAAATACTCTACAGGTGAACAATTTATTCTCCTTGGGTGTGTTTAAGCATAGACTTATAGATTATATATAAGATTATATATAAATGAGGCTTGCAGTTGTTGTCCTTAGGTTTGTATTTTGTTTACTTATTGTATTTTGTCACTCCTGTTGCGAACACATTTTGTAATTTTAAGTGAAATGGTGCTGTCTTAGCCAGGTCTCCCTCGAAAAAGAGATTTTGAATCTCAAGGGATTTTCCTGGTTAAATAAAGGTTAAATAAATATTGATTTGAGCAAAATCTGGAATAGCCCCTTGTACATCAGAGCATCTGCTAGATATGGGAGTGTCACAGGTTTTAGTCCGGGCTGTTATCCTTAACCGACTTAATGCTAATTTATAGTGATGTCAGTTGTGTCGTGTCTTCCCCAGACTATCTTTAACACCATGTGCGGCTATGAAGTGCAGAATTTGGCGGACTCTCCGGCTTCAGAAATCATCTACATCACAGGCTGTCTTGAAAAGATTGTGTTGTGGGGGAAGAAAAACCTTTACCGCATTGCAGGAATGGCAGTTGGACTGCTCGGTCTTGAGGTCAGTTTGTGTTTTTATGTTGGGATTCTATTTTCACATTTTCCGATGGTCTTCTTTTGTCATTGTTTTTAATCCTTTAAGGAGTGAGATCTCCAATTCAGGATTTGTTTGTGTTTTCCCCCTTCCTGATTTCCTAGTTTTGCATATTTGTCATATTTAAATGTTTCAGATCATCCAACTAATTTTAATTTACAGTAAGATGAAGAAAATACTAGCAAACGCAAAATACAGCTTTTACATGATCATTTTACTGAAGAGAAAGAGATTCAAAACTTGTATTTACCATGGGTAAAAAAAGGTTCAGGGGGGAATTTAACAACTGATAATGTCATCTGTGGCAGCAACAACTGCAATCAAATGTTCGCAGTGGAAATGAATCTTTTACATCACTGTGGAGGAAATTTAGCCCACTCCTCTTTGCTCAATTATTAAAATACAGCCACATTGGAGGGTTTTCAAGCATTGACTGTCTGTTTAAAGTCATACCACAGCATCTCAATCAGATTCAAGTCAGGACTTCAACAAGGCCACTCCAAAGCCTTCATATGGTTATCTGTGCCATTTAGTGGTGGACTTGCTTGTGTGGTTTGGATCATTGTCCTTATGCATTGCCCAACTGCGCTTGAGCTTTAGGTCACAAAATGAAGTCCGGACACGCTCCTTCAGGATTTTCTGGTGTCGAACAGAATTTAAAGTTTTATCAATTAAGGCCAGCCGCCCAGCATCTACAGCAACAAAGCAGCCCCAGACTATCACACTAACGCTATTATCACTAGTAGCACCTAAAAACCGAGAAAGTGCACCTTTTTCTGAGAAATTCCCACAAAAACTTAGAATATGCCGAGGTTTGGACCAACTCTGTAAACCTTGGAAAAATTTTACCTAAATATCCCCAAGTCTGTCCGGTTTACTTAAGTTTGGACAACACCTCAATTTTCACTTTCTTTCAAGGTGCCCTCTTTTAAAAATTACATTGTGTATCTCATTTGTTTGTAAATTGGTGCTATTGCAGATTGAATATATTCTGAGTACCGAACGTGTTTTTGTTGTTCTTAATATAATTATAAAAATATAAAAATATAAAATTGCATTTTGCATTTACTCGGTTTATTTTTGTCAACTGTTGAAATAAGTTTAATCTGAAACATGAAATGTGACAAATATGCAAAAATATAATAAATTGGAAAGGGAGCAAATGCTTTTTCACAGCACTGTAATGTGATCAGTGTTCTGAAGTGACCATTATAATGCTGATCTAACAATTATGAGGTCTAACAATTTCGAGAGCTCTTTTTCTGTTGCACTGACTTCATCTAGAAAAAAAAAAATTACAGACTACTAGGTCAAAATATTTAAGTGCTACATAATACAACCCCAGTTCCAAAAATAAGTTGTGATGGTGTGTAAGATGTAAATAAAAACAATGCAACGATTTGCAAATCTCATAAACTGACATTTTATTCACAGTAGAACATAGACAACATATCAGATGTTGAACGTGAGACATTTTGCCGTTTCATGAAAAATATTAGCTTGCCTTGAATTTGATGGCAGCAACACATCTCAAAAAAGTTGACATAGGGCCATGTTTACCATTGTTTAGTATCCCCTCTTCTTTTAACAACAGTCTGTAAACGTCTGGGAAGTGAGGAGACTACTTGCTGAAGTTTTAGGACAGGAATGTTGTCCCACTCTTGTCAGATGTAGGATTCTAGCTGCTCAACAGTCCTGGGTCCTCTTTGCCAGATTTTTCATTTTATGGTTTATGAAATATACAAGGCCTTCCCTGAAAGAGACATTGGGCCTCATGCAAGATGCCATACAAGAACAAATTTTCTCTTATTTTTGTTCGTATCCCCGATTTTTTCTTCTTCTTCTTATTTTGTTCTTACTCATTGATTTCTGGGATGCACTAATGTTTTCATATTTTTGCTTTTCTCTTAGGTATGAGACAATTTTACGAGTGGTCAACAGCACTCTTACAGAAATAATAGAAAACAGAAAACTTATCTATGTCCACAAATTGCTTGTCCAATGCATGGAAACACAAGTTTTAAAACCTAAACATTAAAAATGCATCTAGGACTAAGCTACAAAAACTCTTAGATACTTGCATGCGTTTTGCTTCTGACTGACATACCTATTGCTGTTGGACGCTTTGGCCATCCAGGCCTTGCCCAGAGAGCGCGTTTTTTAGAGAACATGCGGATCTGTTTGCTAAGACAAATGAATGGCTACTTGTACCAAATGTGAAAGCAACTGTACTTGAGCGTGGAAGATTACTGTTATGTGCTACGACTCTCTTGTTCTAACAAATGCTGCAGCGAAAAGATATCTCCATTCAAACGAAGAAATTCAAGGCCTGCTCGAAATGTACAGGCGGACGAAAACATAGAATCACAACTGGATACTACACGCAAAACTCGGAGATTTACGGAACGATTTGTGAGTAGTCACATTCGCGAGGTTATCACAGAATAATTGATCAGTGCCGTGACAAACTAAAGAAAAAGAAACTGTGACATTTCAAAGTGCGGGACGCAGTGCGAAAGTCTGGTCGCTCAAGTTATGAGATCAATTTGTGTGGTATAAGGCAGTGGTCAGCATAATTAGCCAAAAACGCAAGGGTGAAGGAATTCCATATTGAACATCAACCTGTACCGAATGTAATCAGTGCATTTTCGGCTTATTATGATGTTTGGGTTCCGAGAGAGAGATTCGGATGTGTAAAAACATCAAGCATTCAGTCAAGAAAATTTTGAGTTTAATTTTTCGTGCTGCTAAGCATGGTAATCCATGTTACAGATGACACACCGGGTTGCTAGGGCACGCGCAGCATATGCATTCGCGATATTAACGTTTTAAACCCCCTTCTCAAAAATAAAACCTGCCGAAGCATATAGGCGCCTCCTTTTAAGATCGTTCCCCATTGAAAAACACCTGGTTGGTGCACACTGCAACCGCTGTATTGGAATTTAGACATGTATGCAAGTGTACTCGGTTATGGTACGATATTACAAGTGTGAAAGCGGACCAGCGGGGGGAGACAATTGTACTGTGGCATGGTATGGAACAATAGTACCTAGTTTGAAAGCGCCCTAGGTTGCCACGAGCAGTCGACTCTTTGCACACGGCGCGTCATCTGCCCTTATACAGTGTTTGGTGGGTGTCATATGCTTATTTAAGACAACCGGTCACACGCCTCCAATTTACAATCTAGTGGGATTCAACATTCAGCACATCTGGGTAAGAGCAGATTTAGAAGGTAAGAGCGTTTGGTGCATCTGGAGTTTATTTCTCTTATTTTTTTCTCTTAGTAAAAAAATAAGAGAAAATATAAGACAAATTGAAGAGAATGTTGCTGCATGAGGTCCATTGTCTGGATGGGAGCATATGTTGTTGTAAAACCTCTATATAGTTTTCAGCATTGATAATGCCTTTCCAGATGTGTAAGCCCCCCACGCCATGGGACTAATGCAACCCGTTACCATCAGGGATGGAGGCTTTTGAACTGTGCATTGATAACAAGCTGGACGGTCCATGGTAAAATGTCTCACTTTCAGCATCTGATAGACAACCTATGTTCGATTGTGAATAAATTGTGGGTTTATGAGTTTTGCAAATCATTGCATTCTGTTTCCCAGTTATTAAAGGTGCAAATTGTAAGATGTGGCAACTGGCTTCAAACCAATAGGTTTTGGAGATTTGAACTCACCATCTTCTGGTTCAGAGGTAACCGCTGATCCTACTGAAATAATGCAGTGCCTCTGCAGCTCTTCTCAAGTTCAAGACCGCACAATGGTGTGTTAGCATGGTTGCGATTGTGCAAATTTCAAAGTGGAGTCAAACATTGTTATCAAGACAAAATTCAGATTTTCACAGAGATTGACTGCGCCATAAGTGACAAACTGCTGTCTAAAGATGCTCTATTTTACGTTGACTGCAATATTTCACGAGGATAGAATTCAAATTACTGTCAAAAAGTCTATTTTTGAGATAAAATTCTCAAATTTACCTTGCTAGATCCACCATGACATCAAAATTTTGACATTTTTGCCTATGAACTTCAGACAATTATTTAGCAAAAATTTTTTGTAGCACTTTACAGTACCATTTATGCT
This sequence comes from Gymnothorax reevesii, assembly GCA_029721435.1. Classification (NCBI taxonomy): domain Eukaryota; kingdom Metazoa; phylum Chordata; class Actinopteri; order Anguilliformes; family Muraenidae; genus Gymnothorax; species Gymnothorax reevesii. The sequence goes on along the minus strand of CM056575.1, from coordinate 40,916,557 downwards.
GAAAGACTGTAAAGGGATGGTTCGGCGTTTTTGACATGAAGTTATATGAAATACTCTTTAGCAGCGTAGTACATGAGTGGTGATTTTTTTCTTTAACGTGTCCCCTGAGTGGAGTTCTGTCCTCCCGAAGTTTTGAAGCAAGTAGTTCCGGCTAGATTGGGGTCATAAAAATGAAATGTTTTGTTTCTTGAAACAACATGTTTTTAAAAGAGTGATATATTTCTGCCACAAAACCATGGTCAGTTAATAATTAACTTTGCAATTACTTGGCACCATTTTTTTCTCCCTCGGTATTACGCAGGCTATCATCTATTTCCAAAGTAACACGCTTGGATATCAACTGCCGCGACCAGACAGAGCAACAGAGAGACAAGTTCGTCAGACAAGAAAATCCAGAAAAAAAAGGTGTGGACTTGTGACTTTCCCGGCTGTAATAATAAAAATCTGTCTGATTCACCTTATGTATTTCACCAGATTCCATCGGCATTATCTGACAAAATTGAACAAGTGCACCATCGCACACTAGCTGCTGTCGTGGGCCCACCTTCAGCTCGCTCGCTCACTCTCTCTCTCTCTCTCTCTCTCTCTCTCTCTCTCCCCATCTGACAAAGTTCGGCATCAGTAAACTCAGGTATCTTTATGGCTCTGTAGTAAAGGGCCTATCATCATTGCTTTTGTAGTCAGACATGTTTAATCAATTATAGGAACCGGTGCAGTGCTCTTCAAAACGTGGTTTCCTCTGTCCTGGTACTGTAGAGATATAATCGGCCTAGCCGAAATGCGCACTGCACGCACAGAGTTTTCTTTTTTATACCCTTTTTTTACCCCTTGGTTTCAATGTTCAAACCAACAGCAAGAAGCCACAGTTGTTTAACAGCATGGTCCGTGACAGGAAACAGGTGAAATGCACGAGACGAATCAGACAGGTTTTTGTTATTATAGATGGGAAAATCTGAAGTCCAAATCATTTATTTATTTATTTATTCATTGATTCATGTATTTTCTTGTCTGACAAACTTTGCTTCCTGTGTGTACCTTGCTCAGATCGCAGCAGACGACATCCAGGTATGTTACTTTTGAAATAGGTGATGAATGCGCGTAGAGATACCGAGAGAGAGAAAAATGGTGCCAAGTGATTGCGAAGTGTGACTTATTCACTGACCATGGTTTTGTGACACAAATATTTTACTCTTTAAAACAAACGTTGTTTTGGGAAACAAAACTTCTTATTTTTGTTACCCCAGCTAATCAGCTGCAACTACTTACTTAAAAACTTCTAGAAGCCAAAACTCCACTCACGGGACACATTAATGAAAAATATTCACCTCTCATGTACTACACTGCTAAAGAGTATTTCAATTCAACTTAAAATCAAAAAATCTGAACTATCCCTTTAATGCGCTGTGGGATCAATTTTAGATCAATCAAAAATCTGTTATAATAATTCCTGAAGGACTCTCTGGCAATGCAGTGTTGCAACTTTGGTGTCAATTGAGCAAAAAATGTGGGAGGAGATAGTAATGGACTTCAAAATTGCTTCTACCCATGAGAAAGCCTATAAAAATTTTTGCTCAGTTGAGGCTTCATTCTTGTGTAAGCAGCAAAGTTGCAGCAAGCATGAGTGATTTGTAATGAATGTTTACAGTTTTAAGTTTTGGATGGCTGCTGCAGCGCCACCGTCAGTTTTTTTGGCCTACTGGAGTAATTGACGAAGTTTGGCATAGGACAAGACCAGTGGCAGATTTTAGTTTATTTTCATGCATGGGAAGATAGATTTCCTGGGAACAACAACAACACAAGAACAATAATAATAATAGTAATAAACATCAACATAAACAAGAGGGATCAACCTGCCTGGCCCTTAATAAAATGTGAAATATGCCCCCGAGAAGTGGAGTTTTAGAATAAAAGCACTAAATATTGGAGTACAGTCAGAGACTGAAGGCCCTAACGAAGAACGGGATAAAACACACCTAGATACTGCAAAAATGTGTGATAGTCAGTACTGCATGTCAGCAGCCAGCATCTCAAAAATATCTTGTGTTTCTCTCTGGTTTTTTGTTCTTCTCACTTCCCCCAGATATCAATGAGTTGTCTTGCCTCTGCGCAGATGTCTTACATCAAGCGGAACCAAAGGCTCAGTCAAAAGGTTTACTGACGCAAAGACTGTGCTGGCTGGCAATGCCCTATGTGAACGACGTCAATGGAAATCTCTGGCGACCGGGATTAATTGTTTTCAACAAGTTCAACGAGGCATTAACAATTTACTGTACACTGTTATAATGTGCTGCTGTTGAGGAGTCTTTGCAACTTGGTTTGCCAGTATCTGTGTATATGAGCCGGGAGCTTTGTGACTGATCCCAGCTTTTGTGTTTGCATCGTTTCTCTTCTACCTCATACAAAACATGTTTTCCAGTACAAAATGACAGAAACCACTGCGTCATAAAATCGAAAGTCCACGTGTGATTCGCTCGTTCTTGTAAGAAAAGCATTTACCAAAGCTGTGATCATGTGTTACTCTTTTTTTTACTTTGAAAATTGTGTCAATTTAAATGTAGTCTTAAAGATAACAAATACATTAGAATTTAAGTAAAATTCATTATTTTACGTGTTATTAAATGGGCAGTTTTAAGCGAATCCACTTCAGACCATCTTGCTACTCTAAATCACTTAACTATAACATGAATATGACATTCTAATGAAAGCTACGGTCTAATTATTATACCTCATGAACTGTCATTGATTTCTTTCAAACTTTGTGGAGCTTTATGGTGAAGTCTACCTCTCTTTGGCTGAGACTGCAAAGTCAGTTTGTTATCATAAGAGGACACAAGCGTGTGATGACTTCGCCTTGAGGACAGGAACAGCCTCTTTTTCCTTCTGCGCAGCACTTTTGGAGGACTTCATCATAGAAATGATTCTGCACTGGGCCCGAATATTCTGGAGTGGGTTGTACATGGCGCTGATTTGACTTGGACATCGGAAAGTCTCCTTGATTACTTGACCCAGCTGAGAAACGGCAACAAACCCATCCTTGAAGGGTACAATTTTTGTTACTGAAGCGTAGACATACTGGACGACCAGTAAATGACCTGCAGATGATAGCAATCGAGAAATTACAATAGAACTTTGTAGCAATGAAAGATGAAAATGTGCGTATGATAACTTATATTAGTGTTGCAAAAGAAATGATCATAATATTTCTAATTAATCATCTCCTTGTTATTATTATTACAGAAAGCCAAATTATAACAACAAAATAGATTACCACTGGATGCATCCCAGACTTTTATGGTCCTGTCCTGGGACCCAGTGAAAATATATTGGTCATTTCTGGAGAATGTTGCACAAAGAATCCCTTTAAAGAAGAATCCCTATACATTGAAAAAAGGAGAGAATTAAACATCAGGATGTATTGCGAGAGAGATGTGCAATCAAACCCCATTTTTTATAGTACCATAGACTTAGTAACATAATAAAGATTCATAGATAACACAGACCTTGTATTCCATGGTGTAGCATAGCTCTAAAGGTGACAATTTCCACAGCCTTTGAATGGAATCTTGGGAGCCAATCAAAGCATGAGTTCCACGGTGACTCACAGCTACGCAAGTGATCTCAGAAGAGTGTGCATCCAGGGAAACCGTGGCGGCGGTCCTGAAGTCATGCAGCATGACCTCCCCGCACAGTGTGCCACCAAGCAGCCTGCTGTTAGACAGCAAAACCATGGATGTTGTGGGGGAATGCAGAAGTGAGAAAGGAAGCTTTTCCAGGGGACCGTCAACACAAGGGAAGTCGTCCCTGATGGTGATCTCAAACAAGGATATACCGTCGTCATAAGCCACAGCCACCCGGTCCTCCCTCTTGTTGATGGCCAAGCAGCGGACCAAGGGCAGGGTCTCAGGAGGAGGAATGCACAGGGTCTCGGGTGCAAAGTTTAACGGGTAGATCAGGACAGTTCCCGTTTTAACTCCGCAGAACAGTAGCTTCTTCTGTTGAGCCAGCTCCATGCAGGTGACTTCAGCTGAAACTGTGATGGTTTCACGGCAAGTACCTGGCATACAAAAGGAATTTCAAAATGGAGAGAAACGAAACCATGACATTTACAAAACCCAAATATGTTGATGTGTAACACCATCATTTTACTGCAGCAAATCGATTCCTTCAGGTCACCACTTTGATTTCACTGGCATATTTATCAATCCATGATCCTCTGTACCTTTGCGACAATCCCATACACCAACATCCTTCCTGTTTCCGTGTTTGAGGAAGTACACCAAGTCACCACTGGGAGAGAGAGTTACGAGAGGGCTACTTCCTGGGAAACAGTTATTGGTTTTGTGCTCTTGGTTGTAATCCAGCTGCCACAGCTTCAGATAGTATGTGCTGCTGGACATGGAGATTACTGTGTCCTTGTAAACCACGAGGGTAGTGACAGGGGCACCCATGCCCGTGAATGTGTCGAGGAGTGCCCCCGTGGACAAACACCAAACCTGAGATAAGAAACTTAGAAACTTAGATAAATGCATGAACTGATTTCACCCCAGAACTAAACTTGATCCACGTTTATGACACCGACCCATCATCTAACATTGACTATAATAATAGCAAATTCGGCTGAGGTGAAAAAAATTGCTAACCCTTATATTCTGATCTTCGCAGCCAGTGATAAGCACTTTTCGATGGCAGGGAGCTGCCGCCGTCAGGACGGTGTCTTCATGCTCGAAGAGCTGCGGTTGGACTCTCTGTGCCAAGTCCTGGACACGGAACACAGCTACCTGATTCTCATACCCTGCAAATAAAATATCAATATAGAGGTTATTTATTGCAATTACATTTTAGACAGTTAGTCAAACAGTAGAAGCCAAGATTTGTGACTCATTGCACACACAAAGATAACAGCTGTTAGACCCCTTAAGGTTTAAAATCAAATATGGGAGGATATTTTTCACTGAACATTATAATGTTGATGTATCAATCACTGTGGCAATTGAAAGCATTAGTGTTTGTTAATTTTTTTGCTCACTTGGGCCCGTATTCACAAAGCATCCTAGTGCTAAAAGTAGGTCCTAACTGCCGGATTTAGGAGAAACTCCTAAAAAAATGGGGGTCAGTCATAAATTTAGGACTAGTAATTATTTTTACTAAGTGTTATTCACAAAGCATTTTAGGCCTAAGAGTAGCTCCTAAGTCGAGATTAAAAGTAGTCAAGAGGACTCCTAACTCACTGAAACCTATTCAGAAAGAATCAAAAATGGCTGCTGCAGTTGAAAGACGGAATGACTTGGAAATGCTGAGTGATGCGCAGTTGTTGAAAAGATATCGGATCGACCGTGAAGGGATTTTATTTGTTGTTGACTTGGTGAGGGAGAGAATTACGTCTACAACCATGACAACTCAATAAGCCCCAAAATAAAATGTTTGACAACACTTTGTTAATTGGCCACCAGAAAAATGAGACTTTGCAACGCGGACAATTTAGGGATTTTACAATCATCTGTCAGTCACTCAAATCAACAATCAATCAATGCACTCTGTGAAACTCATATCGAGGGCTGGCTCCAATAAACAACTATGTCCAGACGTTGTATATTGGACATAACTGTTTATTGCAGTCAGCCCTCGATATCATCCAACAGTTTATCCAGTTTCCAATGGACATTCACCAATAACACAGAATCAAACTTGAATTCATGCACATCTCAGGTATGCCCGGTATCATCGGTGCTATTGACGAGACCCATATTCTAATTATTTCTCCGACCCAAGATGAAGAGGTATTTGTAAATACGTATTTGAGGTATTTGTACGTGGATCCCAGCCATTTTAATGGAAAGCAGCATGTGCCAGTTATTTGACAGGCATTATGTGCCTGTGGGATGCCACGGTCTCCGGGACAGTGGCTTTGTTGCAGTACCTCCTCCTGCTATGCATTAATTATTTTATTAGGCTATTGAGCGCGGGTTACATTTAATAAATCATCATAATAATACCAGCCTAAGTCATATTTTGTATGCATATTTAAATTGTAGGTGATAAATTACAAACCAAGCTTAGTGTGCTTTCCTGTTTGAAAGATAGCCCGTTTATAGGCTGCAATCTCGGACTTTATACGGCTTTAGCTTGCATTTGTAGATTGCACGGAAAACTGTCCACAGACAATGAATTCCGGAAGTGGTCTGGAGCCCCTGCAGTGTATTCCAGTGCAGAATCATGCCTATTTTTAATGCAGTGCTGCCCGACAGCCTAAAGATTACAAGCATCCAATGTTAATCTTTGGCTTTGTCCCCAGTGCGCAGAGATTTCTCCCTTCTCAGAATCTTTTGATGATACACTGCCTGGCCAAAAAAAAAGTCACCATTTGGAAATTAACGAACAAATTCTATAATTGGATCATTATTGTGGTTTTTAATATGTTTCAGCTGGCAATAATCATTTTACCCTGACCGATGAAGCGCGTCGCTACTCATTTCTTAAAAAATCATGTTGGAAGACACATCCCCTGATGGTGGAAAAGATGTTACAATATTTCAGAACGGGCAAATTATTGGCCTGTATTTAGCAAAGAAAACCATGAATGACAAAAACAAGTATGAGGAATCATTTTCACAAACAAATTTGCCACCATAAAATCCTGACCTTAAACACATTAAAAGTTATTGGAATGTGCTCAAGAAAGACCACAGTGGTTCAACCATTATGTTGAGAAGACAAGATCTCGGCCAAAAATTATGGCATTTCTGATCTAAAATAAATGTTCTGGCATTGCATATAGATGTTAAAACAATGACAAGAAGAATATGCACTGTAATCAAAGCTACAGGGGTTCCAACAGAATATTTCAGTGTACGACTTTTTTTTTTTTGGCCGGGCAGTGTATTACGTACTGGAGATGTTGGGACATTCAAAGTCTTTTCTGAAATTCTTCCACAAGTTTTAGATGCAGTTTTTCACAGATTGGTGAAAGATCTGCCCATCTTTACCTCTGAGAGACTCTGCATCTCTAAAATGCTCTTTTTATACCCAGTCATGTTATTGACCTGTTATGTAGGGCTGTAGTAAGAAAAACAATGTGAAATTGTATATATTTTTTTCAACCATTTGACTCAGTGGTTCCAATTTTGCATATTGCATCTCTGGATGAGGATCAAATAGTCTTTCCAATGAGCAAAATAAATCTTTAAACATCTGGCTGCCATTTGTCAATCAGGTAACAGCTGCTATTTCAAAGACATGGCAGTGACTAATCAAGGTGAAATCTGCAGGGCAAAGTATACTACTGCATGTAGAGTTATATGCCAGGAACTGGAAATGGTTTGAAAAATATTTCGTGTCCTCACTGCCTCAATACTGATGATTACTTCATGTTGATCCCGTAGTTACCGCCTTTATTATGTATATATTTTTTCCCACACTAATTACGAAAGGTGTCTTCATTGTCGCAATGTTGGAAACAAGCATAAAAAAATACAAACACTTGTAAGTTTAAATCACACTAAAGCCTGAAATAAGCCAATTGAGATACAGTGCCCATGGCACCATTTTGTTTTGTTAAGTTGAGGGACCACATAAAAAAAGATATCTGACCCCTACCAGCACAGAGCAGTTTTTCATCATCAGATGCAGTCAGAAAAGATACTGGCGCCTGGAGCCTGGTAACAGTCTGTGTTCCATGACAAGAAACCTACACAAAGAAAGATCACATCATCAAAGCTGGAAAACACTAAGGTTCCAGGGTGGTTATGATGAAAATTAGAGCATGGTGGTCAGATATGCTAGTACCAGAAGCAGAAAACCCTCCTTGGTGCCGATCATCAACTTTTCATGGCTTTGCAGAGTGAGCATACATGTAGGATTCAAGCTTTCCCCTTCAATCGTCAGACAGCCCCTGTTTCCCTCCGAGCCAGATGACGAGTCATAGAAAGTGAGGAGCCCTCTCTCAGCAAGGCATGCAACTGCTCCATTCACTACTCCAAGCATGGCGGGTGCACTTCCCTCGCGTAACACAGTTTGGAAGAGGGGCTCAGATGTTTCAAGGTGCCAGGCAGTTAGCTGTTGGAAAAGTTTGTAATTCATGAATCCCGTAGAGACGCGCAGAATAAGCCTCCGACTCAACACACATTTGACATTCATAAGAATATTAACCTAGCGCAACTTAAGGGCTGTAATGCCAAGAGTTAGTTCTGCATGGATGCAGTTACTTTCCAAGGAGGGAGTTGGCTGTAATTTCAGGGTAAATACACCCATATCAAGTGAACCATGAAGCAAGTATAGCACTTTGCAGTCGTGTCGCAGTTAAAAACAGACTTCACGATAAACCTCACACATACACCTCCTGTACTAGTCAAAAGCTTGGACACACTGACATTTTTTGAGCAAGTAGAGATTAAAAAAGAAATTAACACCCTTTATTTTACAAAAATAATGAAAACCTTAAAATTTATCAAAATAACCACATTTTCAAAAGTAATCGCCGAGTTGCTATATGTATATATTTCTCCCTTCAAGGTTGAGCGAGTTCACTCCAGAACAGTTTAAGTCTCCAGAAATGCTCTGCACTTGTAGTTTGTTTTTTATTAGAAACGATACAGTATTTTGCCAAAAATTACTTTTATGAATTTTGGACGCTACTCTTTTTAACTTTCTGACTCTTTACCTCTTTCCTTACCCCCATCCATCTATTCATCCATCCATTATCTAAGATCCCTCTTCCTCACTGTCAGATCCAGTGTTTCCTTAATTGTCCCCCCCCCCTCCCCCCAGTCCAGCCATCTATAGCAGTTTAAGTTTAGTTTCATTGATTGATTCTCATTACTTAATTATAGTCTTATTTATTGTCCCTCCTCCCATTTTCCCTCTCCTTGCTCAGAAAATCTGTTCTTCTTCATTGTTAATTGCAGTCTTGTGTTTTTAAGTTCCTGGTCTCTGTCTTCCCTTTGCTGGACTGTTGCATGGTGTCTGTGCCTTGTGTCTTCAGCTCTTTGCTGAGTAATCAACCAAGAACCTAAAATCTACTTATGGGGGATATTCATTTCAGAGTCAGCAGTCCTTGTGAGATGCTTCTTCCATCTCGATCTTCACTCTTGTTTAAAAGTGTGCACCTGCTCAGTGCTCCCTAGTTCATTTGGCTTGCATCCTGGAAACTGACCCCGGACCAGTCCAATTGACTTCACCTAACAAATAATCTTCAAGTTCCTGTTGCTCCTGCCTGACCAAGGACCATACAAGGTTCCACTCTTCAGCACAGAGAGCGCTGAAAGTTCGCATTCCATTTTGTTAATACAGGCCAATTTGGTGAATTTGGTGACCTGTGTTTTGCTCTCTTTTTTGTGGTTTGTGACACGCTAGGGTAGCAGGGGTGCTGAGGCCTATCCCAGCCGACGATGGGCTAAAAAAAAAGAATTGTAACAAGACTAAAAGGAGTCAGAATTTTTGACTGGTATCGTACCTAGAGTAACAGTAGCAAAGGAGGCTTCAAATGTGAGGAGGCCTTAATGAATGTCTCACCTGGGCCCCACTGATGCAGTAGATGATAGCCTTCTCCTCAACCACGTGGACCTGATTTGGGAGCTGAGTGCTGGAGGGCCAGCCTGTGGAGATGGAGTACAGCTGCCTGCCGCTCTGCAGATTCCACAGCCTTAGTGTATTATCGCGAGCAGTGGAGAGACATCGGGTTCCCACGGCAATCACTTTCACATTAACTATGCCCGCTAAGGAAAGAACAAGCAAACATACCACTCTGAGAGGATGGAATACAATAAACTAGTGCTAATAACACAGCCAATGATTGGTGAATAACAAATACCATGACCAATGATTTCCTCCAGTGGGAGGTATAGTGATCACTTGTGTGTGTTCTTGTGTGTGAGAGCATTTCTGTGTTTGTGTTTTTCAACAGGATTACTCAAAAACCATTCCATGGATTACCATGAAATTTTATAGGGAGTTGGACTGCTTGAAAGGGAAGAGGTGATTGACTTTCCAGGTAAATCCAGACATAGATCTGGATTCTGCAGCTAGTTATAAGTGCAAATGGATCAAAACCTGCTTATGTGCTATCAAGTGCAATTAGTTGCAAAGCTTCAGCACATTGTATAGTTCTTAATGAATCTGACCCATAGTGTGCCAGTATTTGTCATTTCCTCATAGAGCAATTTTGTTTCCGCTCTTACGCTCACCTCCATGCCCCAAGAAGTTATGGACAACTTCCAGTTCGTCGAGGTTCCAGACAATTACCTTCCCATCCTCAGAACCCACCACCAAGACCCCCTTTTCCGGACAAAGGTCTACTGCCGTGATTCCTGAGGAATGAGACACAAAGGCAAAAATTCAAGGGTCTTGACTGATGAAAGTCAAATTAACTGTATAAAAAAAGGAGACATGACTGCAAGAATGTAGCACTTGAAGTTAAAGCCACATTACTGTCATTTGAGGTTACATTCAAGTCTTCTAATCTCACAAACGCATTATATTCATGATGGAGAAATAAATGCGGTTTTCACAGACCTTTCTGAAAACCAGTGAGGGTTGTCTTGAGCGGCCCTCCTGGAGGCTGGAAGAATCCATAACTCGGGACCAGAATAGGATTGGGACAGGCGGTGAACCATTCCTTACACTCGGAGCACAGGCGACCAATCAGAGAGGGGTACATCTCAGCAAAGACTTGGAGTCGGGCAAAGATCTCCGTGAAGAAGAGGCATGGGTCTTCAAGCATTTGAACCACAAAATTTAACAGAAGGTGGAACAAAAGTTGATAAAGATTTAGAACCTCATCATTCAATTCTACTAAAGTAATTGATAGCAATGGTTCAGATTGGACAGTAAACTCGGCTCACCAATTTGCCCATCTATGAAATCCAGTGTGGGTTTCATGAGCATGAAAGTATCTCGTATCAGACCGATCTCAGGACTGCCACTCGCCTCAGCACAGAGGGACAAGTCTTCAATAACACTGGCCACACCACAAGTAATAGTTTTACTACACAGCCATTCTGTACTCCCTGGAGAGGGGGAAAAAAAAGCGAATTAATGCCCAACTCTGTCTCAGTGGTAAACTTAAAGCAGAGTTCATTTTACAGTCTTGAATCAATGCATATTGGTGATGCAGCATTAAATCAGTGGGAGGTAAAATAGTGTGGACATAGCTAGTTTTTTTTCTCCTCTGGTCATTACTTGTTTTCCCACAACTGTAAAATAATATGGCGTGCACACAAGCTGGACAGTTTGGTCCCTCACGACCCAAACTTGTATCCCTGGATGCTTGTATTCCTTGGTCACCCAGGCAATACTGAGAGATAATCATTGGGCCTTTATGCTAAAGTCAATGCTCAAGTCCAAGAGCACAAAGTAATTCACAATATGTACATTTTTACTACTGCCCAAGCCAAGCCTAAGCTATAAATACAGCAATATATCCAGTAAATACATTTACCTCACAATTTATTGGTAAAGCAATCAATGAGGCTGATTACTGATATGCTTCATCGAACAGGTTAGCTGTTGACTGCATCAGTCAAAGCTTTTGGCAGCATGAAGTAATTCAGAATGATACACATCTGCCTTGTGTGAATGTGGATGTAGAAAGCAAATATTGAGTGGTTTGTGCAGTAAGCAAAATACGGGGTATTTTCTGTTTGGCACTGAAGCCAAGGTCAATGGTCAAATCCAAGGTCACAAACTGATATGCAATAAATGGCCTCCAATCAATCCCTCATATAAACCTAAGTTGTAAATGCAATAATAAGTGAGATACAGGTTGTTTTCCATTTCATATTCAAGCCAAAGTCAAAAGGTAAAATCAAATATCACAAACTGTTGTGTAACATATCAGACTTCCTATCAGTTCCTGAAACAAACCTAAGCTCAAAATGCAATGCTAAGCAAGATACAGGACAATTTTCTGTTTGACCTGGAACACAAGGTCATGAACTGACTTGCAATATATGACTTCTTATCAGTCACCTATACAAACCTAAGCCCCAAATGTGACAGTAAGTGAGGTGTGAGCCATATTATAACGGTATGTGCCATTTAAATCCTAAAGTAATTAACCAATTTACAAATTATTATCCAATTTTGACCAAATTGACTGGCATTGATAATTCATCACTACCAAATATAAATAATAATTTGTTACCACTAGTGACCCGCGATAGCCTGGAATCCATCCATATCAAGGTCTGGTCGCTCCCAACGGTCACTTGCAGACGTGTCTGGCCTCAGTCGGTAGGCCAGCATTTGACTTTCAAATATTCACACAAAATCCATGCAAGATCTGTGATTGGCTCTCAGTCGCAAGGGTGCCGCGCCCCTTGCTACAGACTTAAAAATAAATAAAATACCACAGTTCTACATTCAAAGGAAGTCCCGCCTCCCAGCTCGTGTTTATACGAGTATTCATCTGAGTGGCAGCAGAGTCTCTGGGCAATGAACAAGCCGGGAGGCAGGACCTCCGTTGAATGCGCGAGCCTAATTGAAGCATAACTGTGGCATTTTATTATTTTTAGCAAAAAATAACCACGTTTCTAGAGTTCTGAGGATACGAGTGGACAAAGCAGACTTTGATTATACTGGATGATGCGTTGGACGATGGTTTGAAAGTTTGTCAACGGACGTTTTGTTGAGTTTTCCCATTGCTACTGGGTGACCCCATTTGCTTCCAGAAAAAAAGGAATTTGGATAATTTTTCAAAACTCTCCAGTGGCCACAAAATTGTGCCTGGTGAAGAACAACTTTGTTTGTTCAAGACATCTAATGGTGAGTAATTGATATACAAATTATAGTTTTTGGGTGGAGTATCACTTTAATCTAACTGATGCAATCATGCCTTTCGAGCTATCGCTAATGCCAATTACTTTATGTAATTTGAGTATTATTTAATTTAGCCTTTATTATACCGGGGAATCCCACTGAAATAAACAAAATGCAGATATGGCCAAACATTATCCTGTTCAAAACCTAACAACCACCTCTTGAGTAGACGCAAACAAGCCACAGTCTAATTTTTAAGCTCATGTCAAATAACATTCAGGAATGCCGTTTCTGGCCAGCTAACTCATATTCGATTGGTGGCTCTCGCCAAAAGCTCACCCAATCAGCCAAGAGTAGTAAGCATGAATATTCACATATTCACTTCATTAGTGACGTAAGGGCGAAACGCTGGCTATACAACTGAGGCCAGACTGATATCAGTCAGTGACCGTTGGGAGCTACCAGCACTTGATATGTATGGATTCCAGGCTAGACCCGCAAAAAGACCACAAGAAACCTCTACGGATGTGGCAGCGGTAGCAGAATAAACATAAATGTACAGTTTCCCCGACTTTGTCCGCGAATACAGTAATACATCAAATGTGGCCTTACCAATAACAGCCTGATGCAGTTCTTCCCATTTGCCAGCATGAACTAGGTGGTAGGGGAGTTCCCTTAGCTTCCTAGTGTTAGCAACATTTTTAGCAAACCACAAGGGCTGAGAGGATACCTGCAGTCAAAGACAGACAGAAAGAAAGAGTTTACAATGAGTTTTTGATTTTGCAATTGGTATGGTTCTGGATGACTAACCTCACATTTTAACTGTACTTTTTATAAGCTTACAGCAACAGTTATACTAAAATGTTACTGATTTCAAGTCATAAATTTCATAGTTGTTGTTTTTTCTTTTAAAGGACTGTACTTACCCTCCTGTCAGCATTAAGTTTGGTTTTCAGTGCAGGTAGATAGATTGGTTTTTGTTCACCCTCACTCCACAGACCCAAGAAATATTCAGAAAGGACGCCATGAATCTTTGCTTTATACTCCGGGGACAAATACCTCTTCTGTACCATTTCAATGAACTGCCTAGAGCACAGACACATGAGCGTTAGAAATGTAGAGGTCAAAATACAAGAAAAGTGACGCTTCCAAAGCCTTGTACATACCGTAAGACTTTCAAAATCTTAACATAACCTTAAAAAGAATAGATGGAGAGAATCACACATTTAATGAACATTTCTTCATCAAGTCCCAGTTACTTCCATTCTACAAGCACTCCAACTATACGCATCGCTACAGGCAATGTTCACAGGGGGCATCATGTACCCTAAATTTTTATTTATTTATTTACTGAACCAGGGAAGTCCTGTTGAGATTGAAATCTCTTTTTCAAGGGAGCCCTGGGGATAGAGGTGAGGAGGGAGAAGAGGAATTGCACAGCCAATTAGATCAGGGGATGATTTGGCGGCAGATTGAAAGAGCCAGGTTGGGACTTTAGCCTCGACACTGGGGAACCCCCTACTCTTATCAAAGAGTGTCATAAGATCTTTAATGACCACTGTGAGTCAGGACCTCGGTTTAACGTCTCATCCGAAAGACGGCGTCTCCGTCAGTACAGTGTCCCCGTCACTGCACTGGGGCATTGGGAATTTTTCCGCCAGAGGGAAGATCGCCACCTACTAGCCCACCAACACCTCTTCCAGCAGCAACCTGGTTTTCCCTGGTGGTCTCCCATCCAAGTACTGACCAAGCCCACACCGCTGGAGCAGATTGAATTGTGGTATAGCTGCTGGCAAAAAAGCCAAGAAGCCACAACTAAGACTTGAGCTCATGTGAAATTTACCAGATATTCCTGCAAGAGTTACTGACAAACATGACTAAAATGGGGACCTAACGCAGATACTGAAACAGTCTCACATAAAAAGACCATCATAGACCATCATGCGCAAAGACCAGGATTTTCTTAAGAACTTGAAAGTTTCCAAATCCAGACTAAAAATCATGCAATATGCACCAGGTATAGGTGTGCTCTGTTCTGTCTGTGCCTTGGTGGCAGAAATTCCACTCAGTAATCGTAACACGACAAAATACCAATAAACAACCCAACCCGCCAGTACCTATGGTAGAGTCCGAGCACTGTGACGCCATTGGCCTGCCTCTCAACCAGGTACTCCCCCAGGTCGTGCCTGACTCGACTCCACAGCAGGGGGGGCAGACGGATGAAGGCCAAGGATGGCGGTAGCCAGTACTGATAGATGTCACCCAGCACCTCATCATCCAACGACAACACGTCTCGCAGCTCTGCCTCCGACAGCCCGTCCCTGAGGGCACCAATCAGATTTAGCCACCCAATTTACAATTCCACAAAGACCTGATCAGTAAAGGGCTAATTAAAATAGATTGATGTCTGCCGAGAACTATTATCTTATATCATTATGCCTTTCAGAAGACACTTCCACATGCACACTGTTCAATATACTCAAATAATTGAATATACCTAAACATAGCAAAATACATTGTCTGGTCCAAAAAAAAAACAGCAAGTTATGGTCTACTTCAGTGGTGAGTTTTACGTGAATGTATTTCAAAATGAATTTGACAAAACACATCTTGTCCTGCAGTAAAACACAGAAGTTGAAAGAATAAATGCATATAAATATACTCACATAAGCACAAAACATAAATGGATAGCCAATCAAAATTATTTTGAATTGGATTTCAATAGAGGCTCTCTCACCCTGGAGTGGTCTAACAATTACTTTGTTACTACATGATGGCAACATTCCAAGGATATTCTGAAATTTGGATGCCAAGAGTGACATGACTTGTCAAGTGTTACCTTGATGACACAATGTACCCCAGCGCAGAGCCGATGAGGTGCTTCCCGTGTTTCTTCTCCAGCTGCTGGAAGAGCAAGGAGACCGCTTCCTGCGTCGTGCTGCCCAGCTGGAGCTCAGACATGGGGGTGTAGGAAGCCCACCGCCATGCTGTGTCCAGGGTGAGCTTCAGCAGCAGGGGGTGGCCACAGTGCTTGAAGCCTCGTAGAACCAGCTCCCGCTGTTCCGGGGTCAGCCGCCGTCCTGCAGCGCTCATGTAAGCATCGACAATCTCCCTGCCCTGATTTTCCCCCAGCTTCTCCATCAAGAAGAAGTTTTCTGGCACAGGGATCATACCATGCAAGGCCTCCAGAATAGGAGGCCCTGAATCCAGCGTCGACACCACAATTTGGACATTCGGGGGGATCTCTTTGGGCAACCAGTGAAGCTTATGGGCATGGCTGGCTTCAGAGAGCTGGTCCAGTGAGTCTAAGATTATGAGAAGGGAATCCCTCTGCTGAGACACCTGAAGAAGGAGGCTATGGAAGAACCTCACTAAGTCTTCGTGGCTGTTGGTGGAGTGGGGGTCTGGTAAGGGTAGATCAACTGCCCCACACACCTGGAAACAGATACTCCTTAAGACAGAGTCAACTTCAGAGCTCAAAGGAGATGTTCCCAGAAGCCTCAATACCACAACAGACTTGGGACCTAGAACACTCCGCATCTCCTGCGCCAGCTTGCACATCAGTGCAGTCTTACCAATCCCTGAAGGCCCATAAACAACTAGGGGCCAATGGTAGGTGTTTGTTGTTTCCCACATGGAGAGACAAATCTTTCCTAGGAGACTCTCCCGCCCACAGAAGAGAGCACATTTGCTGGAGCCCAACAGCTGGTGATGTGTGATCTCCTGCCACAGCCAACTCCACTCCGCTCCTTCCCCATTGCCACTGGCAGATGAGGAGGGCCCAACACCCTCACTGATCTTGGCCTTCATCTGAGAGATAAACTGCTCGGACAGGCTCTGCAAGTAATGAGCGTGCTCCTTGCAGCCAGGGTCTATACCAATCTTGTTCAGCTCCAGAGTGTGGAGGTTCAAGAAGCCTGAACACAGAGTATAGATTTGGGCCTTCAGTTTTGAGAGCAGCTCCTGTGCCTCCGTGTCTACCACCCCTTCCTCAGTTACGTCCATGAACTGGGAGAAACTCCTGTGTTTTTCATATCTCTGCAAACGTGACAACTCTCGCACAAATAGCATGGCCGAAGAGTCGCCCTTCTGAAATGTCAGTAGACCCTGTTCAATCTCCCACTCAGTCACTGGAAAAAAGTGAAAATTCAGCATTATTATACTTTGTTATTGTAATAAGTGGAACATTCTAAGAACAATCTATAATTCAGTGAACATCTCTGACCAGATTTGAAGAACTTATGTTTCTGCTCAGGGGTGAAAACCCCATCCGTCTCTGCCTGGAGGGCGGCGGCACGTAGCAGCCGCAAAATATGCTCTTCAGTGGTGCGCCAGGCAACAATATCATTATCGCGCTTCTCATAACTCTCCGGTTCGGTGTCATCATAATGCTTTAAATGCGTGGTAATGGGCTGCAAAACATAGGTGGATGGAATACAGTTTTCATCTTTCCAGAACCACTTATTCAGGAGCGCCACTCCCTCCTCGTCTTTGGCCAGGTTGGACAGCAGCACCTCAAACTCATTCTCAGGGATGAGACGGGGAATTGGCCGATAGCCATAGCGATTTCCCAGCAGGACCTGGGAGGCAGGACGTAAATGAGAGGTAGGAAAAAGAAAGATGCATAATAACAAGATAGATAAGTAGTTCCCATTCCTCTCATTGAATGAACAAAGTCAGATCCAGGTATTCACTGTGCACCGCGTCAAACACATCAAAATCTTGATTAGATTTACCATAATTAACTCAGGCATATTTTAGGTCTAATGCATCCATAGAATGTAACAACAGGCACACAGAGTTTTGGCAAATACTTGGACATGTATGAGATAAATGAAATTTTGCATGTCAGTACTAGCACAAATTATGAAAAAACTGGGCTTAAAGAAGTAGTTTGGCACTCTTAAAAATGTCCTACTCCCTTTCCTTTATTTTTACTTCCAAGAGCCATTGTCAGCTGTAAAAGCTTATCAATCAATCAATCTCCTTGACTATGAGTGATAATGACACTATGACCATGAAACCCTGAAAAAAATGTACATGAATAATAGTTTCATTTTTATGCAGAAAATATTGAACAAAGAAATAAATATTCAGGTTTTTTATAAATTGCCAACCAGTAAGATACATTACACATTACATTATTTTCAGCCCAAACCAATTCACAAAATATTTCTTGTTTTAGATGAATGTTAACTTTGGTTTGTTTTCAGTTGATACCACATTTATGGAGTCAAATAGATTAATTGTTTCAGTGCAGCATTATTCATCAACATTGATTTATAAATGCACTCTATAAATTTAGGTTGGCTTCGGGTATGTTCCATCAGCTATTATTTATCATAAAATGTTCTTTCAGACCCATGTTCCTCAGCCCAGCCTTGATGAAAGAATCAACAGGCATAAAATTTAACTCATGATGGGATTTAAGACAGAAAACTTGGCACAGCAGACATTATTTTTTGTCAAGTTGCCTTGTGGACCATATTTACTTGGAACAAAGACAACAAAGCTTTAGAACAGATATCCAAGTTAAATAAATAAATAAATAAAATTAAAAAAAAAAAAAAACCACTCACAGTGAAAGTAGGACCCACAGACATTCTCTTACAGGACTGTATCTCCTGGAGACACAGTTCAGTTGTCATGTGATCAATGGTAATCGCGTCACGAACACCCCACCTCATATCCACAACCTGAAATGTCAACATCAAAACATAAGCAGAATAAGCTTTGACGTCCATGTGCTGAATAATGAAAATTATTTGCATGTGGCATCATTTTGTTAAAGGCCCAAATGTCTCCAAACAGAGCATGTAATTAAATACAACCCCAAGAGAATTATTGAACTATAATTCTGCTCATTACACTTTGAAACTGAAAATTCAATAATAGAACAATTACTTTCATACGAAGACAGAATGAATATTTTCAATCTGGAGAACACACCTCAAAAACCAGGCCCAGACTTTGACAGAAAGCTCTAAGCTCTGGATATGCTTTCTCCAGCAAAACATCCCTCTCTCGGCTCATATCTGCAAACAGAGTTGTTTATTTTAAACATACTGCCCTGAGAAATTACTGCCTAATTTCTTGGACAACACACAGCAGAGGAATAATTTGGCAAAATTAAATTCAAAGCAAAAAACGCAGGTGAAACATCCAAGAGTCAGAAAGTCCTGCCACGTTTCTTTTCCTACTACATTACTAAGCCAATTATCCCTTTCTACCTCTACAAAATGCAAAGGATGACATTTACAATCTGAACCAGGATTATTCACCCTTAAAACCTAGTCACGAAAAAACTTTACCGTGGGAAAAAAAGATACTTTAACAGCGATAGTTATAAAGGATTTCAGGAATGAAAACGTTTTAATACCGAGTACTTACCTGAAAATGTGGAACTTATGAAGACTCGAACCACATTGGACCGCAGCTTCAGACCCTCGGTGGAGTGCCCCCGAAGCAGCTCCAGACCAAGGGTCGCTCTCATCGACTCGGCAGTCATGATCACTCCAGTCTCAACACCCTCATTACATGATTCCGCACCAAAATCGTCCCCTGGCCCTAAGGCACCGCACGATATTAACAGTCTTAATGATGAACATTATACTTGCGTACTGCTGCGTCTTATAACGCTAGATTGTATTTATATTCGTGTTCAAAGAAAACTGGTACATGGCATTACACACTTACGGACAGCTCAGAGCGAAATTACGCGGTGATCTTTGCGAATCAATATAATTTTACAAGTTGCTTAATCAGATAGCCATCAACATTATCTGATAACTTTCTATGATCGAGTTAACAGGTGTGATAAGACTTATTTACCTCATTAAAGTTTCCTCGAAGATCAGCATGTACTTACAACGTCTCTTGTACAAACGCAAGTTTAATGGCTTGGGGGAGGCAGAACATATTTTCTTTTTGTCAGTTGATCCTCCGAGATCAAGTACTCCAAGACAACCATTGTTTACGGGTTTGTGACTGATTCAAGTGAAGGCCCCGTGGGGTGGCATTATGCAGCAGGTGTTAACCTATAATTACATGGAAGCTGTATGGCTCAGAAGGACCTTACAAAGTCAGTTACAATATCAGAAGGAAAATTTAGTCTCTAAGCAACAGATGAATCATTCAATAGTGGAGGATGAATGCATCTCTTAAATTGAAATGTTAAGAACAAGCTCTTATTTTCCAGCTGCCAAAATTCTTAGTTTTGGAATGCAAACCGTATCCATCACGCACAGTTGTTTTGCCAGTTTGAAAATCATGGATACCATCCTGGCGACACATCAGTTCCTGCCCTTTTTAAAGTTTACACAGCATCCACTGCATAAAATTGCCTATTCCTGTGTTGAGCTGTTAGAAAAGATCCACATCAGATTCTGCAAACTGGACAATACCGCCATTCTTCTGCCATAACCTTGTTTTTAGTGAATGAGTCCAAGTTGCCGGGAGCATATCTGATAAGTTGCAAAGGGTTTCCACATTTTCCTCTGGGGTAAATTTGTTAATCATAAGGGAATTATTTTGCCTGAGGTAAATTTGCAAAACTTGATGTAAACAAGGCTGGGCTTGAGCTCCTGGCAGAGGCTGGCAACCACAGTGAACCAGTGAAAAACATCTCTGTAAAAAACAAAACTAATCTGCTCATCGAAGACACTTTCATACCTGAAAATTATACATTAAGCAATTTTTTGTCCTTTAACTAGAGAAGTGCCACTCAGGACATTTATCTTTTACTGACCCCATAGAATTCAATATAGAACAGTTACAGGCAAGTAACAAGAGAGAATGAGACTGGGATTAAGGTCCTGAAGCCGTTTTGGGGTAGAGGGTCTTGCTCTGGGCCATGTTGGCAGGGATCTCACCAGATGAAAGTCAGCGTGTCAGGGTCCAGCGGGAGCTTCAACCAACGGTTCAAAGGCTTTTCCAAAACAAATGAGCCGGTGCATTCATGAAACGTCACACATAGCCAGGAAATGATGCAATAACAAAATAAGTCTTACATGGAAGAACAGAATCTGAGTAGAAAGTTCAAACATCGTGATGCGACACTGCCGGCATACTGAACTGCCAGGGTAAGAGAATGCCAGAGTAATTTTATTTTGATTTAACATGCAATAATAAGGTTATTACCTAGCATCGGTGGTAGATTGAAAAGTGCAATCATCTCGGCATCATTTGAATGTTTCCTATCTTGTCAAGGTGAATGGATCCAAGTATCAGTTTAGTCAGGAACTTGTCATTCCTCAAATACCCGGGCTCAGTGTCATGGGATTCAAATTTAAGTTCCACAAAACACAAAACTGAGACACTCGACAGGACTTGAATAAATCATTTGTTCTTTATGCCCGACAAATTCCCCCCTCCCCAGACCTGGGTTTTCAGTAGAATTTCACAGAGCTAAAACAGACACCAAAAACGCCCAGGAATACAGGAGTTAAGAGTAGAAGGAAAAACTGTTGATTGAAGGTAAGTGGGTAACAGTATTCTTAATAGGGGATCCAAAATTCAGTCCCGAGTGCCCGCTATCTACAGTAGGGCTCTTGTGCATTTTTTTGGGGTGAGAGCGGTCAGCAGGCACATGGTGTTCCCTGCTCCAACTCCAAAGTCAGTCCTTTGCTCAACAGGAATGCTTCTTTATTAGGCTCGCGACCCAGGAAGCGCTTCAGCATGTCCGACGCATCCTCAGATCCACCGGGCTTCAAGATGCAGTTCCTGTAGTCTAAACCGACCTGATGTGGGCATAAATGTAACATCATCTCATTAGAAAAAAAGAGCTCTCCCGCTCAGCAAGATATGAGAAATTCTGCATTTTACCAGAAAAAAAAAAAAAAAACTGAATGCCTGACCTTGGGGTTCATAATGCCTTCCTGCTTGAAGCGGGCATAGAACATATCCATGGAGAAGACCTCACTCCACAGGTACCCATAATACTGCGCATCATAGCCACCTGCCAGGTGACCAAAAGTAGCTGGCATGTTGGTTCCTACACAGAGAAAAAATAAATACATGAATAAATAAAACAAACAGCAGAGAAACTATGAATTTCTTGTCATCTTTCTGCAATCAGACAGCATTACAGAAAGCACCTACAGAAAATTTCCTTACTTGCAAAGACAGACAATGAGACTGTGACTCTATTCTTGAAGTCAGATTACATCCTTGAGGACATTTGCAAAGATACTCAATATCAGGGCACTGGTGTTCAAGAAAACAGCTCTTAATGTGATAACCTGGAAATAATGCTATATTGTTTGAGCATGCCAGGCAGCAGTGAGAAAGCGTTCACAAGTTTAACTGGAAATCCTGCTGTACTGCATGTACTGCGAGCACTGAAAGCGTGACACACTGAAAACTCCTCCTGGTGGCCATTTCAAGCCAATACAAGTGTATAGCCACCCGGCAATAACTCCTACCTCTTGTTCAACATCTGGAATGAAATAAAAACCTAGATGACGGTAGAACTCTTTTATATAAGAGGATTTGGCAGTCCTGGTCCATGCATTCCCAGACCAATGTTAATATAAATACAGTAAACAGCTGCAAAGAATTTGGCAAAATAAATTCATTTGTACACAGAAAATGAATTAAAATTTAGTTAGTAGTTTCTTGTCAGGTGTATGCGTATGAAGGTGTACGTTTGTATTTTACTATCCAGGTTCAGCAGTTTACTGCCTACCTCTTTATAAAAATTGGTCTTTGTTGTTTTCGGATGAAACACTATAAAAGACAGTTATACTTGTCCCTGATACAAATGTTGTATAATCCCGCAAAATCCAATTAAAAAAAAAAAAAAGCTTGGGGGGGGGAGGGATCTAGTTTGTTCAGTGTTTGGTCCACATAGAGCAGTGTTTCTCAAACTCAGTCCTGGGGACCCCTGTGTATGCTGGTTTTCATTCCAACCACAAGTGCAATTCCAGAATTGTGTCATGCCGTTATTTTTTCTTAATTAGGTGCTTCTGATGTTCAGAAAGGTAATTTACCATCTTAATGCAAAGAACGCCAAGCAAAGCTTTGCAATGCCCCCAAGAGTACCAATTTTATATTGTGCTCATCGCACTGTAGGCAAAAAAAATTAAAGAGGTAACAAACTAATAAGACAAGTATTTGCCACTAACGTGTCTTTGTCCCCCGCCACAAAATGTGAAATCGTGTCAAAATGAGCAATCTCTCGGTGTGACCTTGAGAGTGACGCGAAGGTCACCAAAATCGACTGGCGCCGGGCTATCACCCTAATACATGTTAACGTCAAATTTGAAGAAAATCCGTCGATTCGTTCTTGAGATATCTCGCTGACAAGGATTCTGGACGGACGGAAGGTTGTGAATACTATGTCCCGCCGCTTTGCGCGTTCCGTGCGGCGGGGGACAATTACTTGGACAACTTAATGACTTAAATAACTAGGTTAAAGGGCATCTAAAGTCGACTCACATTGGCCGATAAACAAAGAAAAAACAATCACCCGCACCTGCACAAATGAACCGAAATAGAAGGATTATCTACTCGTGTACACAAAACATTGGTCGATGAATGAAATTAGTCATGTGCCAAAGCAAGATGTCAACAAAAGCAAGTGATTTGTTTGTAAACATTGGACGTTCAACGTCCCGTCTGAGAATCGACTTTAGATGCCCTTTTATTGTCATATAAACAATAATTAGCCATTTTTTTCCTTAAACGCCACTGCAAAACTGGTGGGCCTCATTGACATTTCTGTTGTTCCAGAATTCTTCATTATCTTCCTGATGTTCAGTATTGACAGTCAGCTGTACATAAATAATTAAGAGTCTGCGGATTGACCTCAATCTATTACTGATGAAATTAAAGACTACCTCTCTTCATGAATATTGAAATTAACTGCGTGAAAGAAGGAAGCATTCCTCTTCTCCCCCTTGCCCATCATTCTGTGTCTGTATTTGACAATCCCACCGATCCCCTGCCATTGTTATCTTTAGAAAGTCCCTCCGAGACCCCCCATTGGACATTCAGCCCACCTTGTTCAGGTATAAATTTCTAAGAGTCCATTCTGGGGGTCTCTTTTCTCATAGTGCCAAGCAAAGGGCCACAGACTTCAGCAGTCAGTTTTTGTTTGTAGAATTACTTGCTCATAATTTCACATGCACAATACATTTTTAATGAAAGACTACCGTCTTTACTCTCGATTCTACGAGAACAGTTTGAAATTTAATCCAGTAAGTACTACATGCCTACAGAAGATACATTTTTCATCGCATGCACAGCCAATTCTAGCCGGATGTGATTTAAGAGTTAAATTAATCCAACAGTATAAGCTCCTAGTTTGGGTACTTAATGGCTTGTTAAAATTCTGGGATTGCCACTGCGGTTGGAACAAACACCAGAATACACAGGAGTCCCCCAGGGCCGAGTTTGAGAACCACTGCAATAGAGAACCAACTCCTTGGCCAACGAACACAAAAGCTCTCACCAGGTGATGCAGGCACACCCAAAATCTCCTGACTCAGTCTGGAATATTCCTCAGCTGGGTCCAGCCCAATCTTGGTGTGCAGGGCTTGATCCACTTTGGCCAACACAATCTGCCTCAGATTGAAAAGGCCTAGGGAGACAAAAGAACGACAAACTGATGACGGCCAGCAAATCACCAAAACACAACCAAAATGTTCAGGTATTACTCCAGGGCAGCAAAAGTTGTGTATGATACACAGATCTGAGAATTTAACTTTCAAAGTCCATAACTTTTGGCCACATTTCAACAAACAATTTCAACAGTCAACGTTGTGCGACAGCCGACCTTCCGGTCGATATGAAACGTCTCTCACTGAAGACTTACATCATAAAAAATTAAAAATTATATATATATATTTTACATTTTTTTATTGACAGGATGCATCGTTATCACAGTTAAGGACAGATCAGGCAAGTGATCAAAATTTTGAAAGCTTAACTATCCAGGATCTCAGATATACAGTATACTTATGACCACTTTAAACTTAGCCAAGAAGTGTTCCGCTCGCATTTTTTGCAACTAGGAATTTTAGTCAAGTTTCTCAAGAAAACTTGTGAGACAAACGGTTAAATTGATAAGTGGGACAGCAATCAGTTTTTCACCTTAATACTTTGATGAGTACTTAACACAAATCCATTGTGGGTATGAAAGCAACCACTTCATATCTGTCAGGCCCAATATTCAGACATCAAAAAATTAGTTCTTGGAGGCGTGAAAGGAACAGTGACGCTGAAGGCAGTACCGGTGTTTGCCAGGCGGGATTTGATGAGCTTGTCCAGAAGCTCCTCGGGAATGGGGTTGCCAGTCTTGTAGTGCTTGGACATGCGCAGCAGTGGCTCCTTCTCCCACACCCAATTCTCCAACATCTGAGAGGGGGCCTCCACAAAGTCCCTCTCCACGTGAGTCCCACTGAACATGGCGAACTCTGCCTGCAGACAAACAGAGGAAGAGACCTTGCAATGGACTCCAGCAAAAAATCTGTAGGCTATGAATGACTGTTAGGCCTGTAAAAGAAGGGGGGGGAGGGGGGAGCACACACCAGTATCAACAAGGCCAGATTACAAAGGTAGCTCAACTGAGTAAAACTCGGAACCCATCAAAAGCTGAATACAGGATGGAAATAAAGAAATTTGTTTTGGGATGAACTCAGTGTGGTTATCCAACTTAATCAGTTATTACTGGGTTATTTCAAAAACCAGGATTAGAGAGTTAACTGCAAAATTTCATGAACTGAAATACCAGTTATTTTTAAAGGACTCCATAAAGGGTCCATATTTCTGATTAAGGAGGCTAAGGGTTTTAAGACAACGCAATTATCCAGTAAATCTTACAATGGGATACACACCCATGGAGACTGAGGAATGTGGTCAAAATTCAGACCAACCAGCTGATCATTTTGAAAAGCTGGGACTACTTATTGATGTTCTCACCTGTGCACAGAGTTGGTGCATGACGTGGCCAAACTCGTGGAAGTAGGTCTCCACCTCGTCATGCTGTAGTAGCGAAGGCGCGACTGCCGTCGGCTTGCTGAAGTTGGCCACCATGGCCGCCACAGCCATCTGCCTGGTCCCGTCAGACAGCAGGCACCCAGGCTGCAGGCCGAAGCAGGCCGCATGGCCATACTTCCCCTCCCTGAGGACCAGAGGAAACGCTAAACTCCCAATAACTGCCTTTACGCGCAACCTCAGGCACATATCCATTACGTGATTGATGCATTTGCGCCTTATGCATCCACAACAAATTTGGATTTAAAACAATGAGTTAAGTCAAGGTTGAGACCTGGCATCAAATAATACAGTGTGAACTATGAGGGAATTTTTGCAACTTTCATACACCAATGAGCCAAAAAAAATTAGAACCACTCAGAAATGCAGTGAATAATATTGATAATTTCATAACAGTGGTACATGTTAATGTCTGCAGACAGATCTTAGATGCTAAGCAAGCAGTCGGTTCTCACACTCAATGTGTTGGAAGTGGGAGATAGGGGAACTGAATGACTGTGACAAGGGCCAAATTGTTATGGCCGGACTGGTGGGCTAGAACATCTCTGAAGTTGCAAGACTTCTGGGGAGCTCCCTGTCAACAGATGCGAGTACCTGCTGACAGTCATCCAAGGAGTGACAAATCATAAACCGGCCATGGGGCTTTGGGCACCCATTATTGAGGGCTATGAAGGCTATCCCGTGCGGTTAAATCCAACAGAAGGGTGACTGTGGCACAAGTCACAGAGAATTTCAATAATACACAAATTATTATTGTGCAATAACACACTGTGCATCATACCCTGTTGTGAGTTGCACTTTTTAAATCAAGCAGACCATTCAAAGTGCCCACTCTAACCCCAGTCCACCTCTGATAATACCCTCTAGTGAGCTTCAGAACTGGACCTTGGAACAGAAGTTCACTTGGTCCAGCGAGTCCCATTTTGTTTTACATTAGGGGAACCGGCTGGGTACGCGTGCATCAGCGGCGGCTGGTGAGCTGGCGGTAGGGGAGGCTCAAACCCATCCCTTGAAAATGATTGGTCACGACCTGTTTTCAATCAGTCATTTAAATTACCATGACAGAAGCTCTGATAACTCTCAACATTATCAGATGTGGCCCATTTTCATTAATAACGCACACCGATTACAGCTCTGGACTTCATGCTTTTCTTTACTCAGGGATTGGAAGTAATGCATGCGTTTCATGATTGTTTAAATGAAATAAGATCATTTGAAATGTCTGTATGGAATTCCATTGCTTCCAACCACTCCAGTGCACAAGTCTTCAATTCCGAGCAAGAATCTCTCACATACGCGTTGATTGAATAATTGCAGACTACAGCAGAGGAATGATCCATAGAAAGTTAACCTGCGCTCAAGTTTGATAAAGCTCACTGGTGGTGCAGCCAACCCAATGCAACATACAACAAAAATAAAAACGGGGATGCGCACTCAAACAAGAGCAGTCAGAGACAGCAATATACGCCCGTCACGCAACAGTTTGCATAAGAGGGTCAATTTTGAGAAAAAGGGTGATCCAATCAGGCTGATTTCTGAACTCAAAGTTCCAACTGATATGGGCATGCTGTGTGAATTTGGATGAAATCGATTGAGAATTGGCGGAGTTATGGTGAACACAAGCAACAGACAGAGACGTCCAGACAGACAGACATCATGATTCCATAATACGTCCCGTCTGTCTTACGACGGGTGTATAATAATGCAAACAGTTGCAAAGGTTTTTCAATCCATTTTTTTTCCCATTTAGCATTGGCCAGAAAAATAAACATTTTCTAGAGCAAAAAGACGACAAAAGACAAATATGTTTCGGCCAGAGGTGTCCTCAGTGTATACAAATGACAAATTCTCTTGCCAATAGTAAATGAAAAAACTTGATTGAAAAACTTTTGCGACTGCATTTTTAATTTTTGTTGTATACAGCAGAGGAATGCAAATATGACACTTAAACTCGCACCGAATGCGTGAGAATTGAAAGGTTTGCGTTATCAATGAAAACTGCCCACACCTGAAAATGTTGAGAGATTTTGGAGCTTTTGTAATGGTAATTTAAATGAATGATAAAAAACAGGTTGTGACCGCCAGCCGCCACTGGTGTGCATCCCTTACTGGGGAAGAGATCAGGATGTACGGTGGGAAGAAGAGAAACTGGTGGAGTAAGTGTGATAATCTGGGAAATATTCTGCTGGGAAACCCTGAGCTTTGGGAATTCAAGCGACACAAGTTTGATGGAGCCATTTTGACAGCACAAGAGGGACTTTCACTATACTGTATAAGGCAGGTGGTTTTAATCTTATGGCTGATCGGTGTGTAGTGCTGCTGTTCACATGTAAGGAGACTTCAAAGCACACTGCAGATAACACAATCTGCTGCAATTAAAAGAAAAAGAAAACAAAAGTTATTGATAGAAGCAAAGGTAGGAACTAGAGGGGCAAAATATTTCCTCTTCTCTCAGCCTCATCTCACCTTGGGTAGAGATCCAAGTAAAACTGACCGACCATTTGGCCAGAGGTGCGGTCCTTCACACAGTACAGGGTGACGTCATCGTGCCACACTGGGGCGCCCTCAACCAATTCGAAGGTTAACCCCAGCAGGTCCTGGTAGATGTCCAGGAGCCCCCGCGTCACAACCTCCATCGGGAAGTACTCCTTCAGAAGGTTCTGATCCACAGCGTACTGGGTCTCTTCCACCTGAGTCATGTAGTATCGCGTGTCCCATGCATGCAGCAGCTCATCGAAGGGCAGGTTTCTTTTCTTGCACTCTTCCTCCTTCAGCTTGAGGATCACCACCCGCTCCTCCTCACCCAGGGCCTTCAGCTTACGAGCAAGCTCCTCTGATAGGTGAAAGGTCATATCACTCATTGCTTCAGCCAAAAGACCCATGAGGCAGAAAGGAAACTGAACATTCAGTTCTGGCCTTCCATGCAAAGTCTCAGTCATGGGTCATAAACTAAGTCATCAAAAAAACATTGTCATGTTCCAGTACTTAACCAACAAAAAAAAAAAAGGAGAAAGATGGTTGTTCATGCAAATGTAAGGGAAAACTTAATGCGTAAGCAGGCAATGCCAGGTAACAAAATACCACTTCACCAGTACCCTAGTGTCTAGCTTCACTCAAACTGCCAAAACACCCACCCAAGAAGGAAGAGACTTTCTTGCTATTCTTAGCCATGTTCATCTCCAGCACGTAGTCAGCATGGTTGCCAAATCCCAGAAGAGAACACTTCTGAGCGCGAAGCTTCACCAGCTCCTTCAGGATGGTCGAGTTTTCCTGCAGAAACAGAGAAAGAAAAAAAAAAAAAAAAAGTACAATTAAAATTTGGGAAGATCACCAGCTTTACAGATAGCAGGGTGAGAAACTTCACCTAAAATGGAAAACGGAGCATTTTTTCTGCTGCACCAAAACCGCAGATTTAACTCTTCCCCATAGACTCCCCTCCCCTTCCCCATAATGACTACAAATGAAGACCCTGGGGGAGGCTAAGGAGAAGATCCATCGGTATCTACATCGGTGTTGAATGTAGTCTTCATGGGGAAAAAAGAGTCAAAGCTGCCGTTGAAGTAAAACTGAAATAACACAACAGTACTATTGATGTTAACAGCTGACATGCACTTAGGCACCAAATGTAGTCATTATGGGAGAAAGAGTTAAAGGAAATATGGACATCGCTTCTACTCTTCAACCTACTGCATTTGAGCCCAACCCCAAGCTTTAGAGATAGCTGTGGCGTACTTCTTTGCAGCGGGAGTTGAAGGCCTGCTCCAGCTTCTTGCGCGTCTCTGGGACATGACACTTCTTCATGGTGGGGAAATAGTGCGGGTACTTTAGAGTGATCTTCAGCTTTCCCTCATCGTCCTTCTCCAGAGAGCTGAGAAAGTCCTCAGGGAGGCCACCTGAGAAGAATCGTTGCACGTAAAAATGCAGCCATCGACCAAACTTATCCTTACTGACCGTAGGGAAAATTTCAAGTATTACCCTACACCAGTGGTCTCCAACCCTGCTCCTGAAGAGCCATTATCCAGATGGTTTTCACTCCCAACAAAAAGCAAAGCACATCTCATTCCCCAGTTATAGAGCTCGATGAGCTGCTAATTAGCAGAATTAGATGTGCTGAACCAGGGTTGGAGTAAAAACCAACCGGATGGCGACTCTCCAGAAACAGGGCTGGAGACCACTTCTCTACATCAATATACTCACCCAGCTCCTCTCGAGTGAAAGACAGACTAGTCGTGTCCTCGTTCAAGTGTTTGTTAAAATCGATACACAGAGTGCTCAGCTTTTTCTTGATCGATTTGATTTCCTGTTCAAACAAATCAGATGAATGCAGGTTTACTACGAGTCCCAGAGCCATTATTACAGTTTTTCGATGTTCATGTTTGAGAGCAGTCTCACGTCCTGGGTCTCCTTAGGGAGGTGCAAGCCATTCCGTTTCCCCAGCTTGATCAGCCTCTCCATGTACCTCTTCGCTTCGGGGGGAAGCGTCCCAGCATCAACCTTCTCCTGCAAAACAGAAAAAAAATAAATAAATAAAAATAAATAAATACTGACCTATCAGGACCAACACTGCACCAGCCACTTTCCACAAATGCTTACAGTGCACTAGATATCACACGTATAGACAGTTTCTACTTAAGGAACTGGAGTCCCACTATGACATTTTCTTAAGTCATTATTATACACACAGTGCAGCTGGTCAACATGGGCAAAATCAAAGAGCATGATATTTTTGACCAAATGCCCTGATACTGATTGCGTCTACATGGTAGGGTTAACTATTGCTGCTTTCCCAAAATTTTATGCAATGCCATTTTTGATAAACCCATTTCTATTGCGGTAATGATGACCTAGCAGATACAGGCAACAGCTAACACAGCCTAATAAGTAAAGACAACTGCATCCCTTTATAGTAATGCAGCCTTTAAAACCAGAAAAGACAACACTTGCATCATATCACAATATTACAATTCTCAAAATCCCAAAGATGCCTTATCTTAAATCACAATATCGATGTGAAATTGATATATTGCCCAGCCCTACAGAGTAGTATATCAACTACCTGCATATATACATGGCTCCATAAAAATTAAGATCTTCAAAGCAGGGGAGTCACCTCGAGTGCAACGATCCTCTGGTACACATCTTCTCGCATGCTCATCTCCACATCAAACTCTGAGAGCTTCTTATCAGCTTCAGTGCTGGCGGCGCGCGCTTCTTTGGATGAGGAGACGTGCTGGGGGAAGTCCAGCATGTTGCGCTCGACTGAAAAAAGTATGAATCATGTCATTTGGGCACATGCATGCATGTCTCTGTGTGCATTTAATACATGCAAAATGTGTTATACAGAAAATGTGTTCAAAACCCCAGAAGACAAAGTCGAGCAGCCGGTACTATGAAGTTAAATAGCCTTGTTAGCTGGACAACTGCACCAAGTATAAAACATAACCCTCCCTAATTTGGAACATGGACGAAACCATCAAGACCAAGCAAAAGCAGCTATTGCAAAGGTTGGCTCGCTTGATAATAGAGCCACTTACAGTGGAAGTGACCAGTACAGTATTTGACTGTATTCACTCAGTGCCGATGCAACTGCGGCCAGCAGCCTCCTGAGAACAGCGTATGACTGGCTTAGTGCTGATCAGGCATAGTGGTGAGATACAATTGAAGTGGGTTAGCATAGCTTCTCACTCAATCGCCTTCAATCGGAAATCCGGACATTTGTCAGTAGTATTCTAAGCAAGCACACATTCAGATTTCCTCCACCCTCGATCTTGTGCATGCGGGCTTTGAAACTACGAGTGGAAAAAATGGCGCCTGACAGTCACGTTTCACAAGAAAACTGCAAACTGTCTGCAGTCTCCCAGGATCACAGCATACTTTACACACATGTCTGTACATACACTGATTGGACATCAAAAAACAATTGTGGTTTGTGATACAGACAAGTCAGAGAAAATCATGCCTAATAGGTAAGAGTTTGATAAAGCAAAGAACTTGAACAGAAGAAATAAAAGACATTAGCAAAACAAGGCAGGAGTCCTTATGCCATTACATGTCCATTATTTACATCGCCTGTTTGGCGCAGTCAACGAAAAAAAAAAAAGAAAAAAGAAGTTTCCATTCATAAAACAAAATATGCCAATATATTCCCTCCACCTAGCCAACTGCATTTAACAAAGCAAAACACACTTCTACAGGACAGGCTGCTTAGCCAGCCTTTATGTGAAAACTGCTGAACTGTCTATACCATTGCCTCCCACTTTCCTGCCAGCTCAGGCCTTTTCTACAGCTTACAATGGCAGTGCAGATGTTAGATGCCACTGCTGTGGATTCATCTCGACTCACCCATTTGTAGAACCTAGAGTTCGTTTCTGCACAACAGTACTAGTCTCTGCAAATGTCTGAATTATTTTCTTTAATAAATATGAATAATATAGCTGCCAGGAAAAAACCAAATATCTGCAGCACAATCCTTTGTCACTACATTTTTTAACACAACTCAATTCTGACAAAATTTCAAAATAATTTACCAGGAAAATAATCTCTATACACTGAGCACAATCAAATATTGTTCAAGCAGGTTTTCTAAAATGGTCAAATTGTATTAATGTCAAACCTAAACAAGAGCCATCTGGCAATGGCGGATCCCCCCGGCTGTAGGTTGTGTAACCTACAGGTTGTGTGGACAGACGGACGGACCGAAACCCCCAAAAGGCACAACTAGACCATAAGGAGAATATTAGGAGATAAGGAGACCAAATTTGGTGTTTGTAAGTGGTATAGTTTGAGTTCTGGTCTGGAAACGATTTTATTACAGACGGACGGACGGACGGCCGAACGGACGGACACATTGATCGCTATATCCCCCCGCATTACATGCCGGGGGGATAAAAAATAAAATGCATTACAAAACGCACCAAAAATTATGAGTGACCGTGCACAATTAGCCCTAATGTGAGTCGCTCACATAAAGTTTCTCATCCTCACTCTTGTTGTAGTGTTTAGCATAGAGCTGCGGTGAAGATGTGCTCAGTTTGAGTCAGAAAGGGCCAAGGAACACATACCACCCAATAACCCGGGGCAGGGGAGTCCAATCTTATTTGATGAGAGCCAGAGCAAGAAAGTTATTGTTATGGTCAACTGACCACCCGTGTTTGAATGAGATTTTCCAAGTACTTTGATTTCTTCCTGTAGTCCAAGGACATGCCTTTCTGACTGGAGACTCTATAGTGGCCACGGTTACCCATGGGAGTGAATGGAGTGCGATCCCTATACTGGATTGGCAAATTGTCCAAGGTGTTAGTGTTGAGCCAACTTATACCAAAACTCAGCATACACACTGGCCCCTCTTGGTTGAGATTGGACACCCCTGGTGTAATACACTGTTAGGAGCAGATCAGTCACCTGTATACTCCACTTCCACATCCGCTAGAGCCTTCAGGGTGTTTTCATATGTGACGCTGGTCAGCTCCAGGGCGCCTACAGAGTCATACACAAGCTTCGTCCTGGCAATAAGCTCCTCCGCCAGCTGATGGATCTGATCCGGAGTCAGATTCCAGCGCAGGCGGTTTTCTACGCATACCTGGGCCTCGCTCCCGATCACCACTTGTCCTGTTGGGATACACAAGAGAAGAGAGCGCGGGTCAACAGAAAAGGAGGAATGTGACTGCAAACTGACTTTATTTCACAGCAAATCAATTAGTCAGGTGAGGAACCTTGCCTGCAGCTGCTCAAAGATTTGGAATCAGATGTCATCAAGTAATTCTAGTAAATTGTATTCAGTAAAAATGTTTGTGCAATAAGAGCATACATGAAACAAACACGAAGACATTTTTAAGAAGTTTTTTCAGTTTTATACAGTTATTCGCTGCACGGTGCCCTGTCTCTCCAATCCTGGAATCCTGGTAACAGAGAGATGTGAAGCAAGAAACCATGCACATTGGCACCTAGCTAGCCATTGGTTGCATATGGCAGGATCAATTTTTTTGCGTGGAGTCGCAAAAATCTACATCAGCTAGTCCATATTAGAAACTGCACCGTGCAAAGTCAGAAGCTGAATGATAAACACTGAAGCAAATGATCTGTCGTGCATTTTTGCTGTAGTACTGACAATACGTTGTTTGGCGTTGCAGTGGTACAGGGGCATAAGAAAATGGCAGTGCTGCGCATTGTAGGAAATGCACATAAAATCAGTGACGTCTGTGAATATAACCTATAGCTGTCAAGCACTTTAATATCAGCAAATGCTTGAAATTTCACGACGTCTTGCCATCATCACTGCGACTGGGCACATACCAGTTTTTTTTTCTTTGCCAATTTGCAATAACTTTAAATAATACGTGATCAAAGACATAAACCTCTACTTTCTGCGCGCAGTGAGCGCTATGCCCTAGGAAATACTGCAAGCACACCACCTGCAAGCAACTGCACTGTGCACAGCTCGCTCGCTCACTGCTGCTGATTGAAGACACTACTTAGCTACTACTAGTAGTTAGCTACTTTAAAATTGGGATTCAAAGAAAATAAGTACCCATAAAATTGGTCGATTACGGTAATTTCATGATATGTTGAAGGTATTCACTCATTAAAAAAAGTTTCATGCTACTTAATATTCGCTTTCCAAATATTGTTCTTTTTCGACAGTAACCAGTCCTCCGACAGTCTCATTTCCCGAGACGTCGGGTTGTGTACTCTGAAAGTACCCAGATGCTCCATTGTTATAATATAGTGAACATTGTGAAAATTGTTTTCAATTTAGTTTTTAAAGCCTGACGAGTCAGAACTCTTAGTAGATTTCTTCCAGATCTCCCAGTAGTTCATCGTTTTAAATCCCACGTTAAAATCTTTATTTTTTTAAGGTAATGTCGCATAAAGGTGATTTCTTTCATCGATGCATTTTAGTCATGCTGCTTATTTTGGTTTGTTCCGTGCTGCTAAAAGTCCGGTCGCTGTGCTGGCAATACGCTTAACATGTACAAGTTGTCTAGTTTAGAAAGAAAATTGCATTTTTATTGGAGCCATGCTACCATTCTGAGTAAGGTTGGATAAGCCAATGTTCTGGGCTACAAAAAAAAGATAGTATTTAATGGACACGATCAAGTGGACTCTTATAACAGTGATTGACTGACAAAAATATGGAGTGACGAGGTCGATGCAATTTAGAACACAATCGTACCCCTTAAATATCTCCACCTAATACCTCAAAAGCAGCCTGAATCGTCCGCCTGAACTTCTCATGCACTGAAATTCAATTTTAATTGCTTTTTTTTTTTATAATTGTTGTACCTCTCCCCATGGTACTTTCTTCAGCTTCTGGTCCGTCCTTTTCCATAATGGCCAAAACGAAACAAAACCTCGCAAATGTAATAATGTTAGACAGTAACAGTATATGCAATAGAAAGATCTGACGACAGGCAGCTGCAAGTGCATGTATTCCTATGCAAGTTAAAGGAGATTTCCGGTGTGAAATTGACTTGGGGTGTACTGAAACACGATAACGAGTACCAACTTTTGCCGAATACCCCACCTCCGTACGCACGCAACATTTTGAAATGCATGGCTTTTTAGCCGAAGCTCTCAACAGGCTTACAATGATAGTGAATGGGGAATAGCGTTGCCATGCAAAGAAATCGCTATTTTTTTCATCATTAACAAGGCTCAAAGTAGCTTCACACTTCATTGGTAGAATTCCGAGGGCCCTGACATTTAAAACGAGGCACTGAGAACTTTGCAGTTCAGCAGTGAAAATGCACAGGTAGTTTATTAAAAGACTTTTATGCAAACAGTACCTTGAGGTAGTTTCCAGTCGCCTCCATCTTGAAAGTTACAATAAGTCGATTGACGAGCACGAACGAATAGATTGCAATCTGTTCCCTATCCTTCCTATTCGTTTGTGCTCGTCAATCGACTTATCGTGACTAAACTAAACATTGTAAAAGTGTCTCCTATCAACTGCTTGCCCACATATTCTGTTTCATTAAGATAGGCTATACGCAATTCGTTTAGTTTCTTATCAAGGCTACCGATGTGTTTGCACATGGCTTTCTGCCATGTTTGACAATTGCACGTCGTTTTCTCTAGTGTACAATAATGGATGGGAAAAAGCAGTCAAAAATATCAGGATACTTTATTCAAAGAAGCCGGCCTACTTCACCATCTGCGTGTAATTAGATCTCATAATTACGAGAGAACACATTTTTTTTTTATCCTGAGAATGCAATACATACATAATACCATTCTCCTCTCCCAAAATATAACACACCCGCAAAGCAATTGGGGAATAGAAGTAAAAACAGATAAATACATTTTCTGTTCTTAGTTTAATTTTTGTTTAACCCTTAGGGACAGTCGTGCACATTTTACGTGCTTTTCTTTCTTTTTTTTTTGTTGATAATTTTGGCCGTGTTCATGCATGTATCATGAATTTTGGTAAGATTGTGTGTTTTTATTAGGTCTCCAAGACGAAAGTCGTGGAGACCTATTGTTATTATCCGGATTATTCACTATTATTATTATTGTTTGTACGATTTTGTGCAACAGATTTCTGCAAAACGAATAGATCGATTTTGATGAAATTTTCAGGGATGATAGAGTGCATCAAGATCTGGAAACGTGCCGCACGGAATTTTGATTTACGTTCTCAATCAAGGGAAATAACTCCTCAAAGTCAGCAAATCGGAAAATTTCAAACTGCGATAACTCGAATACTATTTGAGATGCAATCAGAATGAAATTATCAAAATGTGCACAAAACTATTCCGCGTCCAATGGACCTATTGCAATTTTCGGCCGTAAATATAGATTTTTTTTCTATTTCGAAAAAAATGAAAATCGTTCGACATTCACATTTTGACGGTGGTTATTTTCTAAAATCTTCTTCACCTGAACGGCGGTAGTGACAAACATGTAATATCTCAAATTAACAGAAATTGAATTC
This sequence comes from Gymnothorax reevesii, assembly GCA_029721435.1. NCBI lineage: Eukaryota > Metazoa > Chordata > Actinopteri > Anguilliformes > Muraenidae > Gymnothorax > Gymnothorax reevesii. The sequence continues at coordinate 40,879,878 of CM056575.1, read as the reverse complement.
TCTACAAAGTTTGAGATCACCGTTTCCATTTTCGTTTTAGAACTTGAGTTATCTCCCTTTGAAAATGGTGCTTTCCAGAAAGTGAAATTTTAGTCGTCATTTTCAAATGCTTATAGATCAGTAAGGAAACAAGATATTTCGAATATAATGGTACCAGTATGTTCCTAATACATAAAGTATATCAGATAAAATATAGATCTATCATATAAATAAGCATACTTTAGCCGTAAATTGCAAATAAAGTGAAATATTTAAAATTTTTCGATTTTCAGGTTTTCTGAGGGTGGTTGTCTTTGGAAATTTCTACTGCAACTAAGGATCAAGAGAATTGTGTGTTCTATACCTCATTTTAAAGAATATACATATATAGTTTAATAAAAATATTCAAAAATAAATAAACCACGTGATTCAACTCTTAGATGAGCTCGAAGAACCCCTAAAACCGCAAATTGCAGTTTTAAGGGAACTTCGAAGGATCATAACTCATTAACAAATGATCCATGCCTGTCGTAAACTAAGATTCATATTTATATATTGGACTTAGACTCACTGATAACTTTTAGATATCTGTACATGTTGAACTTCTGCTCTCTGATTTCCATGTTTGGTATCGTTATTTAAAATCATTTAGATATTTTTCGACAGAATTATGTGACTACTGTAATAGCTCAAACTGGTAAATTACTAAATGTAATTTTTTGCAAATAACTAAAATACGTTAAACTCACAATTGCATACAATTTTTATCCATTTGCATTAATCCTCCAAAGATGATCATTTTGTGGCCATAATTAGTTACATATTAACTTTAATCAAAGCCACTCAGAATACAGAGAAACAAATACTTTTACGTAAAAAGAATTATCCATTTTCTCACCAACGCTGTGTGATATTGAACAACTTTATTCTCGTTTGCGGAAAGTACGCAAGGACCATTTCCCACGGAACATAGCGGTGTTCGGCAGAAAGTCTTGGAGACCGTAAGTGGCGTCTCCGACAGCCCTAGTTTGATCTTGTTATTTCCTGCTCAGCTCTTAAAGTAAGGCTAAAATACACTGTGTACAAGCAGGTGTTACACACTGACTGTTAAGCACAAAAAATGTGCTGTTGAAACCCATTCAAAGTGCAATTTTTTAATCTCACGTCCATGAGAGCATAATACATGTATTTTATTATATCTGCGAATCAATCAATAAAGTTACAAGACTGTTGACTTTGTCACTTTATTATTGCACTTTAACTGCTTTGTTCATTTATAAAGAGTAAATAAACACAGACTGTAGCACCCACAGACAGTCACCACCTTGACTAACTGTTTTTCTGCAAGAAACCCTGGATACCTGACATTGTCCTGGGCCAGTGTTTACAATGGTGGGGCCAGCGATCTTCAAATTTTCTTTATTGTCTACCCCTGCTGGTGGATATCGTTTACATTTTAGTGAGCCTTACACTTATTTAGGAGCATATTAAGATTACAAAAAAAAAAAAATGTAAAAATTGCTTTAAAGGGAGCTTTTAGCAAAGTTTCTTCCCAACAGCTAAGTGGGTATATAATGGCTACATAACAGTACTGCTACAACCACATGCATGCAAGGCGAGACAGTATGAGCAAAACACCAAAATTTCAACTTGCTACTCATTGACATCCTGCTGTACACGTTGCTGCAACACTTCAATTGCTTCCTCCTCCCGTTCGGGGTCGGATTCAGATCAAACATGTGCAGTCTTACAGCGATAGATGCTGCACAGAGCTGCCCTAAAATACCAGGGCTGCGTTCCAATCTGAAATAAGATACTCCCTTCACTTCTTCCCTCCACTCGAGTGAGCCCTCCGAATGACGTAGCAGGCGAGTAAGCCCTTCCCGAGCGAGGGAGGGAAATGGAGGGAACTTAGAGGGAGGGTTGTGGGAAATCGGATTGGAACGACCCTCGCAGCCTTTCTTCCACATTGACATTTGTCAACAAGCAAACTGGAAGTTTGTGTTGCCATGGAACCGACTAAGTTAGTTGCCTGTACATTTCACCTTTTACAGCTCATGCGGACTCTGTATCGCATTTTTATGGCAAGAAGAAGATGGCATGCTAGTTTGATTGCAGCGGCACTTATGACTGTTTCATGGGAAAATAAATCTGCTTTCACACCAGAAGCGAAACAAATTTTTCACATCACAGATTACATTCAAAGTCAATGCAAAGACGTGAATACACGAGAAACACATGTATTCATGTCTTTGAATGTAATCCGTTGTGCGAAAAATTTGTTGCGCGTCTGGAGTGAAAGTGGCTATAAGCTCGGAAACAGTCCTCGCGGATGCTATAGGCTAGCTACAGCAAAAATGAATGTAATTTTACATGCTTAAAACTAATGCGAAATCGATGCCCCTCACCCCCAAACTTCGCTATTTGCACATAACTGTTAAATTACACACTACTCAAACACAATTCTTAAATTTGGATAGTAATTTCCCTGCCATAATTCCTCCTTTTGCCAGCAGAAAAAAAATGGTGGACGTGAATTTTTTACCAAGGGAGAATGAGCAAAGTATTCTGGGCAATATCAAAGCTTGGAGGGATGGTCGTTGTTGGCTTTGTTTGAGGGAGGATTACCGAGGGCTTGAGCAAATGAATATGCGCCCTTCCCTACCCAAAACTGGATTGGAACGACCCTACAAGTGGCAGCCATATTACAACCATGATTATTTTGGGGATCCCCCCCTCGATTGGAGGGCGAGTGAACACGACGAAGCAAGCATTTTTTCAGATTGGAACGCAGCCCTACAATCATGGTTTCCTGGTTTTTTGGGTCAGCACCCTCCCCCAGAATCGAAGCAGCCAGGCAGCCAATCAGAGCAGCGCCTCATTAGCATAGCCTCCCCGTCCTCTCAAAACAGCTCATATTTCAGGCCGGCACAGATGGGGTGAGAGAAGAGGTCTCACAAGGCCTGGATGTGTGTGTGTGTTTTTTTTTTTTTGTAACTGAATTCATAACATATTTCTAAAGACCCATTTGAAATGTTTTAAACGACTAAATACAGCATAATACGGGACCTTTAAAACTTTAAACTTTAGACAGTGGCTGTAGCGCCACTGTCAGGTTTAAAAGCCTACAAAACTATGTGGGGAAGTTTGGCATAAGACTGAAACAATGCGCAGATTTTGGTTCATTTTCATTTATGAGAAGACAAATTTCCTCGGAATAACAATAACACTTAGAAAAATTTGTGGGAGTGGCAGCTGGGCTGCCCCAACTAAATACACAAACGTAATATGTTATAGTTTTACACAGACACTACAAATAAATTGATAAGGGTACACCTCTAATAAGATGTGAAATGCTTTGTGACCTTCACTCGTCAGAAAAAAATAAATGAAAAAATAATGGTTGAACTGGATGACGCTCAGCATCTACGTAACTGACAACTGAAGAAGAAGCGATAGCCCTCAAAGTTGAACACAGGCATCTTAGTGCCTACAAACTCAAACATAATTGTGTGTGAAAGCGTGTTCTAGGTTATATACATAAAACAAAAAAAAACATATACAAAATTACAAATACTCACTGTGTCACAGTAACAGAAAAAAACTTAATACAAGTTACTCATTGCGGTTTAAGAAAAGAAGAGAGAAAAAAAAAACACTCAAAGAATGAATGCGTCCGAAAATGGCTGTGATACAAGTGGATTTTTTCACAGACTTGCGGAGGGTTTGTCTCAAACCTTCACGTGTGGAGAAAACCAATCCATAAGTGCAGAACTGAGATCCACAAATGCCTTTTCGATTCAAAAATAACTGGATTCACAAATGTCTGTTTTAAATTTCTAAATGCGAGGAAGAAATTCACAAATGATATTCATAAACCAGTAAATTAATTCTGGGTGTGTCATTATTCAGGAATTCGTTCGTGTATTTGCAGATACATGTCACGTTTGTGTCAAGGCTATTCAACATTATCCAGAAAGGGCCAGTGAGGGTGCAGGTTTTCATTCTAACCAAGCAGTTCCACTCTTGATTCCGAAAATCAACCCCAAGACTCTTTGCTAAAGAGCTTGATAAATGGAATCAGGTGCGTAGGTTCGCGGTTGGAATGAAAGCCTGCACCCACACTGGGCCTTTCAGGACAATGTTGAATAGCCCTGGGGCAAACTCTCAAAATGTTTCGCATCCGTTTTTGGAATATGTAGAGGGCGCTGTATACGTTCATATTAACACATTGTGCCTTCACACACTCTCAATCTGTTCACAGTAATAAATGATATTGAAACAAATCTATGATCATAAACAAAACTACGATTGGTAACTGATGACACAGGATTTGTAGATCAAATCCGGGAGTCAGCCGTTAACTAGCCGGCTAGAACACCAATCTTACGGTGGTTCTGTCGGCGGGTAAGACGTAGTTCCTGACAGTGCTGATCACGGTAAATACCCACTACAGCATGTCACCAAATGAAAATTAACGCGGCGGAAACAATAAAATTAGGCAACGTATAGCTAAGTCAGACGTGGTGAGTAATCGAGTAATACACTGCGAAGAATCCATCATTTAGATGCCTAATTCAGGCAGCGACACAAGTATATTAATTCAACGAATGGATAATGATACCGATGATGAGGCTTCCCGCGGTATCTTTTACGTCGACGTACATTACAAGACTAACGGAGTTGGCCTAGATTAAATAGTCTCTGTATCACGGGCCACCCATGTGCATATCATACAAATGCCGCAATTTGCGCAGATTTGTAAACAATTGAGCTGATAAACAATGACTAGTCAACAACCCAACACACGTAATCTTCTAATTAAGCGAGCGCTGAATGCCACCACGCATGCACTACCATCCATGTGAGCTTAGCATATGTTTATGCAATGAAATCAAACCGGGAAGGCATGAGAACATGCAAAAATACTGATGTTACAGTCATTACGAGTTAACCAATGCTAAATGCACACAGTGAAATAACGCAGACTCACCCGTCGGTGTCATAATAGAAAAACTGAGTCAGTGATTTCCTGGCCGCCGTGGCTAGCTGCGTTAACTCGGTTAAATTGAAGTTGTTGGAGTTCCGTGGGTTAATCAAACTACTTCATTCTCCTGGACATCTCAGTAGTTCACGTCGCTGATTAGCCGAGCCTCCTGTCAATCATCATGTTGCTCTAGGAAACAATCCCAATCTATTATTCGAATATTTATCACATTTTCAAATAAATAGGTTTTACCACCTAATATTATTAGAAAAACATATATGCATTTTATTGCTGTTATATTTAATTTAAATGTAACTGATTTTTCTTCTTCTTCTAGTTTAACGGCGGTTTTATTTCCAGCTTATTGATGCATTACCGCCACCTTCTGTTCTGGATGTGGACCAGTCAGTAGACAAACAGTCTAACTCCTTCACCTGACTTAAGCAAAAACAATATTATACGCACTATATATATGTATATAAAACCTTACTTGAAACTTTCCACACCCATGTCAACTACAACCCCCCTATTCTTTTATCCCTGCTTGTCCATCGGATTCTATCATAAACCCCTGTCCCCCTTAGGAAATCTATCAGTGCCCTAATCTCTGCCCTATCTCCCATACTTCGCAATCCTTTTAATGGAAATTTTTTTATCCCAACATCCTTCATCTTATTCATCATCTCCTCTCTCTGCACCTCATACCTCCTACACCTCCAAACTACATGCTCCACTGACTCCTCCTCCTGACACCCCTCACACAGGCCTGTCTGGTGCTTCCCAATCAATTTCAATGTTTTATTTAGTGCACTATGCCCCAACCTTAACCTTGTCAACACAATCTCCTCTCTATTGTATCCACTACTCATCCTCCCATCTCTAACATGCTTTTCAATTTGATAAAGATGCCTCCCTTTCTCCTCTCCGTCCTACCTTTCTTGCCACATTACATTGGTCTTTTCCCAGACTATACTTTTAACTTCTGCTTTGCTGATACTGAGCTGCATATCTACAATTCCTTTCATTAAAGCTCTCTTAGCCAACTCATCCGCCCTCTCATTCCCCCTCACCCCTACATGCGCAGGAACCCACATAAACTTTACCTGACCTCCCTGATTAACTATTCCTGTATTTGACGGAAGGACTGAACACAGTATGTCTTGACGGCTGTTTGAATGGAATGACCTTAGGCTTGCTAGCAGTGAAGGTGAATCTGAACATACCAATGCCTTATCCAGACCAGCTTTCTGCACCCACCGTAACGTAACCAGCACTGCCACCACTTCCAATGTGTACACTCCTAACTTATTAGATGTTCCTCCATTTATCCCTTTTCCTTTTGCCGGTACTGCCACCCCAAATCCTGTCGCTCCTGTCTCAGGTTGTTTAGCACCATCTGTGTATATATATGTGTAAAATCACTATACGCTGTCATTACACGACATCTAAACGCACTCAGCAAATCAACCATACCTTTTTCCTTCCTCTTAGCCTCTAACAAATACCAGCCAACCTCAGGCCACACAAGCATCCATGGAGCCACCTCTGGATAAACTACTCTTGGACTTAAATTCAAATTGAATACTCCAAATTCTTTTGCAATATTATTCGCTACTCTGGCAAAGTTTTGCCTCTGGCTCCTCCAATCCTCCCAGCACTCCTGCAAGACTCCCTTCATGGGATGAGAATAATTGTGCCCCTGCAAATTGTCTTCTGATTTCTGGAGGCATTTCACCCAATTCTACCTGTGGTGCAGAAACTGGTGAAGTCTTAATTGGCCCACTACACACTCAGAGCCTGTGCCTGAATCACATCCAATTTGTTTAAGAGAGACTTAGCTGCTGACCCATAAGCCACACTTACGGATACGAGGGAGGGAAAAACACAGTGGAACTCGGAATATCTTACTGGAAACAGGAGGGAGACACAAAAGGGGAGTGAGACGCCAGATGCGGGGATCCAAAAAGATATTTATTAAAATAAACACAGGAATAAACCAGGGGGGAAAAATGGGCACTCTGGCCAACAAAAACACCGTGCCTCGCACTGAAAAAGGGAGAACTCAGAAATCCAAAAACTTAAAAACACCAGGGGGCAGACTCGGAACAGAACTCCAGGGGGGGCAGACTCGGAACAGAGGACAGACGCGGAACTGGGACTCGGGAAGCTAGGGGGTACTCACAGGACAAGACAGTCGGCACAACTGGCAGATGGCTAACTCGGGTAGCACAGCTGGCCAGGAAAAGGGTAAGGGAGAACATCAGGAGGGGGACAGACAGGACACCGGCAAGGGCGGCTGGTGCCCAGGACACCGGCAAGGGCGGCTGGTGCCCGGGACACCGGCAAGGGCGGCTGGTGCCCGGGACACCGGCAAGGGCGGCTGGTGCCCGGGACACCGGCAAGGGCGGCTGGTGCCCGGGACACCGGCAAGGGCGGCTGGTGCCCGGGACACCGGCAAGGGCGGCTGGTGCCCGGGACACCGGCAAGGGCGGCTGGTGCCCGGGACACCGGCAAGGGCGGCTGGTGCCCGGGACACAGGCAAGGGCGGCTGGTGCCCGGGACACAGGCAAGGGCGGCTGGTGCCCGGGACACAGGCAAGGGCGGCTGGTGCCCGGGACACAGGCAAGGGCGGCTGGTGCCCGGGACACAGGCAAGGGCGGCTGGTGCCCGGGACACAGGCAAGGGCGGCTGGTGCCCGGGACACAGGCAAGGGCGGCTGGTGCCCGGGACACAGGCAAGGGCGGCTGGTGCTCGGGACACAGGCAAGGGCGGCTGGTGCTCGGGACACAGGCAAGGGCGGCTGGTGCTCGGGACACAGGCAAGGGCGGCTGGTGCTCGGGACACAGGCAAGGGCGGCTGGTGCTCGGGACACAGGCAAGGGCGGCTGGTGCTCGGGACACAGGCAAGGGCGGCTGGTGCTCGGGACACAGGCAAGGGCGGCTGGTGCTCGGGACACAGGCAAGGGCGGCTGGTGCTCGGGACACAGGCAAGGGCGGCTGGTGCTCGGGACACAGGCAAGGGCGGCTGGTGCTCGGGACACAGGCAAGGGCGGCTGGTGCTCGGGACACAGGCAAGGGCGGCTGGTGCTCGGGACACAGGCAAGGGCAGCTGGTGCTCGGGACAGGCAGGGCAGCTGGTGCTCGGGACAGGCAGGGCAGCTGGTGCTCGGGACAGGCAGGGCAGCTGGTGCTCGGGACAGGCAGGGCAGCTGGTGCTCGGGACAGGCAGGGCGGCTGGTGCTCGGGACAGGCAGGGGCGGCTGGTGCCCGGGACACAGGCAAGGGCGGCTGGTGCCCGGGACACAGGCAAGGGCGGCTGGTGCTCGGGACACAGGCAAGGGCGGCTGGTGCTCGGGACACAGGCAAGGGCGGCTGGTGCTCGGGACACAGGCAAGGGCGGCTGGTGCTCGGGACACAGGCAAGGGCGGCTGGTGCCCGGGACACCGGCAAGGGCGGCTGGTGCCCGGGACACCGGCAAGGGCGGCTGGTGCCCGGGACACAGGCAAGGGCGGCTGGTGCCCGGGACACAGGCAAGGGCGGCTGGTGCCCGGGACACAGGCAAGGGCGGCTGGTGCCCGGGACACAGGCAAGGGCGGCTGGTGCCCGGGACACAGGCAAGGGCGGCTGGTGCCCGGGACACAGGCAAGGGCGGCTGGTGCCCGGGACACAGGCAAGGGCGGCTGGTGCCCGGGACACAGGCAAGGGCGGCTGGTGCCCGGGACACAGGCAAGGGCGGCTGGTGCTCGGGACACAGGCAAGGGCGGCTGGTGCTCGGGACACAGGCAAGGGCGGCTGGTGCTCGGGACACAGGCAAGGGCGGCTGGTGCTCGGGACACAGGCAAGGGCGGCTGGTGCTCGGGACACAGGCAAGGGCGGCTGGTGCTCGGGACACAGGCAAGGGCGGCTGGTGCTCGGGACACAGGCAAGGGCGGCTGGTGCTCGGGACACAGGCAAGGGCGGCTGGTGCTCGGGACACAGGCAAGGGCGGCTGGTGCTCGGGACACAGGCAAGGGCGGCTGGTGCTCGGGACACAGGCAAGGGCAGCTGGTGCTCGGGACACAGGCAAGGGCAGCTGGTGCTCGGGACAGGCAGGGCAGCTGGTGCTCGGGACAGGCAGGGCAGCTGGTGCTTGGGACAGGCAGGGCAGCTGGTGCTCGGGACAGGCAGGGCAGCTGGTGCTCGGGACAGGCAGGGCAGCTGGTGCTCGGGACAGGCAGGGCAGCTGGTGCTCGGGACAGATAGGGCAGCTGGTGCTCGGGACAGGCAGGGCGGCTGGTGCTCGGGACAGGCAGGGGCGGCTGGTGCCCGGGACACAGGCAAGGGCGGCTGGTGCCCGGGACACAGGCAAGGGCGGCTGGTGCTCGGGACACAGGCAAGGGCGGCTGGTGCTCGGGACACAGGCAAGGGCGGCTGGTGCTCGGGACACAGGCAAGGGCGGCTGGTGCTCGGGACACCGGCAAGGGCGGCTGGTGCCCGGGACACCGGCAAGGGCGGCTGGTGCCCGGGACACAGGCAAGGGCGGCTGGTGCCCGGGACACAGGCAAGGGCGGCTGGTGCCCGGGACACAGGCAAGGGCGGCTGGTGCCCGGGACACAGGCAAGGGCGGCTGGTGCCCGGGACACAGGCAAGGGCGGCTGGTGCCCGGGACACAGGCAAGGGCAGCTGGTGCCCGGGACACAGGCAAGGGCGGCTGGTGCCCGGGACACAGGCAAGGGCGGCTGGTGCCCGGGACACAGGCAAGGGCGGCTGGTGCTCGGGACACAGGCAAGGGCGGCTGGTGCTCGGGACACAGGCAAGGGCGGCTGGTGCTCGGGACACAGGCAAGGGCGGCTGGTGCTCGGGACACAGGCAAGGGCGGCTGGTGCTCGGGACACAGGCAAGGGCGGCTGGTGCTCGGGACACAGGCAAGGGCGGCTGGTGCTCGGGACACAGGCAAGGGCGGCTGGTGCTCGGGACACAGGCAAGGGCGGCTGGTGCTCGGGACACAGGCAAGGGCGGCTGGTGCTCGGGACACAGGCAAGGGCGGCTGGTGCTCGGGACACAGGCAAGGGCAGCTGGTGCTCGGGACACAGGCAAGGGCAGCTGGTGCTCGGGACAGGCAGGGCAGCTGGTGCTCGGGACAGGCAGGGCAGCTGGTGCTCGGGACAGGCAGGGCAGCTGGTGCTCGGGACAGGCAGGGCAGCTGGTGCTCGGGACAGGCAGGGCAGCTGGTGCTCGGGACAGGCAGGGCAGCTGGTGCTCGGGACAGATAGGGCAGCTGGTGCAGATGGGGGTGGAAGTGGGGATGTGGGTGTGAGTGTGTGGTTGTGAAGTCAGATCTGCTCGCGTGCAGAAACTGCTCAGCTAAATAGGGCAGGGGCACACACAGACACAGGTGTAGAAACTTAATCTAATTAACAAGGGGTGGAACATGAGGGAAACCAATTACATGAACAGATAAACATTAACACACAGACAAGGATCACAAGACAATCCCAAAGATGGGAAAAATAAACTGGATAAAAGACTCCTAAGTGTACAGAAAAAGAGCCAGAACAGATTATAAGAAAGCAGAGATTCTGCGGGAAACTTTAGCAAAGCCAGTAAACAGTAAAGCAAGGGGCGGAGACTAGAACAGAGCAACTGCTGAGAGATAATTAGTCAATTAGTAAGTGCAGCTATACAATCCCGGGTGCTCGTTAGTAGATTAGTATTATATACAAGGTTAGTTTGGTTAGTAATTTTAGAAAACAATAAACTGTTAGTAATGTTAGTATGTATAGAAAAGCAAGGGGAAACTAGTAAACGAGAACAGAAGGAAGGATGAAACCCAGAATCCATTAAATCACCCGAAATAGTGTCACAATCAATTAAGACAGAAACTGCTACAAACAATGACGTGACCGGGGAGAAAGCAAAGACAGTACATGGGTAAAACGTGGACTGGATTACACGGGAGAGGAATGAAATGTGAACACTAAGACATGGACTAAAAAACTGACATACCAAAATAGAAACCTAAAATTGACTAACCAGACACTCAGACCACGGAACACAACACACACTGCCATAATCAACCACAGACCTTATCAGTAATATATATAGCTGCTTCAATGCTGAACAACTTGCACCCAATTCCCTTCCAGTCAAACATCTCATAACATTTCTTACATTTTTGGACCTATGATATGATCTGGTTCGCCTTAAATCAAAAAGAACTCCCAGAAATTTAAATTATCCAACCCTTTCTTAAGTTTCCCCATACATCTTCAACTTCATCCCTTCCTCAATTCTTTTCTTGGTGAAAAATATTGTTTGTGTTTTTTCCACTGAAAACCTGCACCTCCAATCATACCCCAACTCCAAAATGTAAATGATTTTTTCTTCTTCCTCTTCTTCTTTTACATTTGCGGCACAGAGGCAGCAAAAACGTATAGCTGCCCTGCACGGGTCATTTGTATATTATTCATTTGGATGCCTCAGATCCTTACATTGAGTCCTGAGAGGTCCAGGAACTTAATCACAGCTTTTGTCCTTTCAGAGTATTCTGTGCTGACAATCGATTTCAGTGGAAAATCTGTTACTCCACTCTCTATCAGCTCAGCTTGCATGACAGCTGTCTTTGCGTGGTAATTGCTACACTCCAGTAAAGCATGGCTCACAGTCTCTGCCTCCCCAACGGTAAAGTTTACATCTGGGCGTTTGCCTACCAGTGCCAGTCCATAACTAAGAGCACAGTGACCCAGTCTCAGCCTATTTATTACCACACTGTCCCTCCTGCCCATTCTATGTAACTGATTTAAGCGACGTCACATGTTATAGGCGAAGGCGAGATTACCGGAAGTGACGCCGCATACGGGCACTGGAGGCGCTAGCAACCAGCCAGCTGTTGAAAACAAACCAGTTTGACAGGTTAATTGCCATGCTGCACTGCACTGTTCAACACCGTTTTTACGCGATTTCGTCGCTCCAAAATGCCAAACGTCTCACTCATTCGGCGTAGATTTTTTTGTCTTATTCACCGTGGTCCCCGATTATTCATTGAATGCTTAATGGGATTGTCACGCGGAATTAAAATCTTTGTGCACTGAAGTTTCCGTTTCACTTGCATAAAGGTGCACCTCATCACAAGTAAGATGGAAAGCGATTATGATTCCGGACTTCCCGTGCTCCTCTTTACTCAGGGATTGGATATAAAGCATGTGTTTCATGACCGTTTGAATTGTTTTAATGAAATAAGACCATTTGAAACGTTTTCTGCAATTCCATTGCATTCAATCCCCCAGTCAAGACAAGCCTGAGAATTCCGTGTCATTAGTGGGGAAATCCATTGTAATGCACGTGAAACAGATTAACTTGATGCACAATGGATTAAATTCCGCGAGTAAATTCCTTCAGTGCGCATTGATTGAATAATTGCTTACTACCCCACAGGAACGTGAATGCCACGAAGAGAGAAGAAACCTCGGGGCAGTGAGAAAACCATTCTTGCCGCGCACAAGCCATTGACAATAATGGGTTTCAGAGCGCAGCGCTGCCGCAATCAGTTTGGAAGGCCCATAAGGTGTAAGACTTGGCATCTCAGCATAAACTCGCTGGAAAATGCTGTCAAACTGACTACTGATCGTACTGTAAGAGGCCATTTATCTGGTTTGTTTTCAACGTATCCAGGATTCAAAACTGGTTACAGGACAGAATGCAAAGAGTGGTGGTCAGTGGTATCTCATCTGAGCTAGGTATGGTGGGGAGTGGCGTCCCCCAGGGATCGGTGTTGGGACCCCTGCTGTTCCTCATCTACATTAAAGACCTTGATAGAAATATTGAGAGCAGATTGGTTAAATTTGCAGATGATACTAAATTAGGGGGTTTGGCAAATAGTTTAGGGTCCACTAAAGTGATTCAGGACGATTTGGATAGAATCCAGAATTGGGCAGAAATGTGGCAAATGAAACTTAATCTAGCAAAAAGTTGTACATGTAGGTAATAAAAACATTAGACGGGATTACTTCATGGGAGGTTTAAAACTGGAATGTGCTGCACAAGAGAAAGATCTGGGAGTGATTGTTGACCAAACCCTCAAAGGTTCTAGCCATTGTGCCGTAGCAGTTAAAAAAGCTAATCGGATGCTAGGATACACTGCCAAAAGTATTGAGTACAAATCTAAGGAGGTGATGCTTCTTTTGTACAACACGTTCGTTAGACCATACCTGGAGTATTGTGTACAGTTCTGGGGACCATACTTTAAGAGAGATATAGAGGCTCTAGAGAAAGTTCAGAGAAGAGCCATTAAGCTTATTCCAGGTATAATAGATGAAAGCTACAAGAAGAGGCTGAAGATCCTTAATCTCTTTAGTCTTAGGAAAAGGAGACTCAGGGGTGATTTGATTGAGGTCTTTAAATATTTTAAAGGGATTAACATAGTGAATTATGTACGATTCCTTCGACCAAGTGTTGTGAGTAGAACTCGGGGCCACAAATGGAAGTTGACCAAAGGTAAATTTAGCACTGATGTTCGGAAATATTTCTTCACCCAAAGAGCAATTTCAATGTGGAATAGCTAGCCTGACCATATTGTTGAGGCAGAGACCTTGGGGATCTTCAAGAGCAGGCTTCACTTAAAGCTAGATATCATTGAATCATTCAGTATCTACAATAGTATAAAGAAACTGGCGAGCGTAGTTGGATTGAAAGGCATGTTCTTGCCATTCATGTTATGTTATATTATGTTAAGTTATGTTATGTTATGTTATGTTACGAGACTGTCGCCAAGGGGAACTAAAGCGGAAGTTGCGTAGGTCCGCCCTGCCCTTTAGCGAGATGTCAAGTAAATACCGAACGTAGTGACGTCGTCAATGTGAGACACAGCTTGATTCACTCACCGTGCTGATCGCTCTTGAAAGCCTAAATAGACGTCAATAATTGGTAAGAATTAGATTTTAATTCGGTGTTTACCCTAAACGAAATGGATGATAAAGAGCGTTGTACTTTTCGATGATGTGGGATTCACTTAATAACAGTTATGTATTCTAAACATTGAGGTATTTAATATGGCTCTCCTACTTGGCTGGTTAGGTAGCAATGTAAATTAATTAAAATCTCAGTCATTTAGCTGGCTAGTCGTGACAGAACATGCTAATAATGGCTAGCAAGCTACTTCTTTATGAAGCTCCCCGCAGATGATTCGATTCATAGACTGACTAGCTTTATGAAATATTCTCATTCAGCCAGCCGGCTAGCAAGCTGAGCTGAGTGGCTAACTGTTGGTGACGTGCATTAATTCACGCAGCTATTTTCCTGCTAAGAAAGTCTGAAACTTGCGAAATTGCTTCCGGCAATCTTCCCAGCTTCCTCCAACTTGATGTGAACCTGATAACATTTCATTTTACATCGGATTGCTAACGTCCACCACGTAGACTAAACAGTACGCGTGAAAGTAGTCATTAACCTTAATTTTGGTGTAAGTGTTGCGAATGCCAAGTCGACTACTGTTGCTGATTACCCGCGCAATAGTGCAAGGGGGTGGATCACGAAATTTTACGAAAAGTATGTGAGATAAAGTGGAGATGACAGACCTTCCTTTGAGTTTATTTGAGATGGTGTTTTGCTTTTTTATTGATCTCAGTGATTAATCAAGATGTTCTAAACAGACTTATGTCTGTTAAAATGACTAACAGCGCTTATTTGAAAATGTCCTTATCATATTTCAGGTTCGGCGGTGAGGTCAGTGCAGCTGATAAAAATGACAGATACGAAGCGTCTTGCATACTCCATAATTCAGTTTCTCCACAATCAACTTGACAGTGGAGGCTTAACCTCAGATGCGCAAGAGAGCTTAGAAGGTAAAGGAAAAAGTGATTTATGTAATTTAAAATGGACATTTAACTGGAATGGCCTAGTATATCGATGAATTGCACGCCCACTTCACACACTGTTCAAAGCTAATCTTCTTGTGTTCCAGTTGCGATTCAGTGCCTTGAGACAGCTTTTGGCGTCTCCCTTGAAGATAAGAGTTTGGAAGTTGCACAAACGTTGCCAGAGATTTTTGCGTCGGCTTCACTCACGGTATTGTATGATGATTCCTTGTGATGGTTTCACTTACCTGTTAGAGACCTTATATGTAAAGTGCAAGGCTTTTTGAAATGCTTCTTTATTGATGAGACTGCATTTTCTGAAAGCAGGGATGTTTGATTGTTGTTTCAGCAACCACAGACCGCTTATGTAAATGTCAACTCTGCCCCAGCAGCCCTGTCTGAGGAGGAAGTTGCTGATGCGGAGAGGCTCAAAACAGCAGGTATTAGTTGTGCCAGCAGACAATTCTATGTTCAGTTGTCTTATTGTAGCGTTGCAGTTTTTAAAGTAATTACAAATGTGCTCAGAAGTTTGCATACCCTTGCAAAGTTTGTGAAATGTTGCCATTTATTTTGAAAATATGACTCATCATGCAAAAAAAAAAAAAACTTAAATGACTTCACATGATTGCTATCTTTATCATCACATAGGTGTTTGGCTCCTTTTTAAATCATAGTGATAACTCAAATCACCTAAACAGCCCTGATCACAAGTTTGTGATATAGACATGAGGTGACATACTGCGGTTTAAATTGAGGTTTAATTTTCCACGCCTGTGGCTTTTTAAATTGTAACTAGTGTCTGTGTATAGTCATTGAGTTTGTTAGCTCCCGAGTGGATGCACTGATCTGGCTGGACACTGAGCCATGAGGAGCAGAAAAGAAGGACCTTCGTAACAAGGTAGTTCAACTTTTAAAAGATGGGAAAGGATATAAAAAGATATCCAAAGACTTGAAAATGCCAGTCAGTACTGCACAATCTATGATTAAGAGGTGGAAAATTAGGGGGTATATTGATACCAAGCCAAGGTCAGGTAAGCCAAGAAACATTTCGGCGCGAACTGCCAGGAGAATTGTTTGAGACACAAAAATCCACAAGCTTCCTTGAGAAATGCAAGATTCTCTGGAAAAAGATGGGGTGGTCATTTCAAGGAGCATAATAAGGAGGTACTTAACACCTTTCTGCAGATGTAGACCCCTGCGGACATAGAGCAGCTCTTTTTATGGAAGCAGTTGCACTACTCTATCACAAGATGGCACCCCTGGATCAGTTTTTGAATATTCACAAGCCAGCAGAGCTGGAACACTGTCCAGAATATTAACGAGTTCACTCCTATCCCTGTTTTTCAGGAGTTGCATTAATTAAACTCCTCAGCTAAGCCTGATGTGCAAACTGCTCAATATCCTTGCCCATAGCATCTATCCAGCAGTTTAAAAAATGATCTCTTGCGACAGAAAAAATTGTTGTCCTCTGTAGCAACCGCCTCCATTACAGTGACTCAGTGGTATTTCAAGTAGTTAAAAAAAAAAAAAAAACAGTTTCCTGAGGCAAAAATTCACCACAATATTGACATTGTCATTCTACCATCAATTTCAGTCATCGCACATTTAAAACGGGAAATTCCTATCGTGGATTAATGCGAAGATATGTCAGATGAAGAATTTAGATGTCTCTGAGAGCCTCATACAAGCTGTCATGGAAATCCAATCACTTAAATGGTGATTCACTGGTACCTGCGTGAAAGCCCAGCTGTAGTTGACACCCACGCGAAATTCTCCTGGTAATTACCAGTTGGTTGACACAATTTTTATCCAATGGCAGACAGTGTAAGCTTTCCTCAGTAAGCGAAAGACATTGATTG
The DNA here is from genome assembly GCA_029721435.1 of Gymnothorax reevesii. Classification (NCBI taxonomy): domain Eukaryota; kingdom Metazoa; phylum Chordata; class Actinopteri; order Anguilliformes; family Muraenidae; genus Gymnothorax; species Gymnothorax reevesii. Next base: position 40,863,224 of record CM056575.1, on the reverse strand, counting down.
GACCTTAAAACATATTAAAATACTTGTGTAATAGGGTTACGTTGTATTCAATACACTTTACGCTCAGTCTGACGTGGTTTCATGGGAGCAAAAAACCTGCAGAACTGAGCCTGGAGAGCTGAGTTTATTTGTGGCATGGAAATGTGATTCTAAAATGGAAAATGGCAGTTATTCTGAATGGAAAAGACAGGAGGGCTGACAGCATTGATGCTTTTGAGGAGCAGCTCAATAATTCTGTTGAAAAGTGAGTAAAGCTGTCTTTGTATGGTGTAGCTATATCTTACTTTTAGCCTGCTAGCTAACTAGCCAGCTATTTCTTACTTTTGGTTTACCACCGTGATCACAGAACTAGTTTGTCACATTGGGCAACAAAAGAGTAGTCGATACTACAATGTGCTGGCATTTTTCTTAACTAGTTTATCAGTTTTAGAATCTATAGCACATTCAAAGAAACGGAATGCCTTACATTTTAGCTCTTTTATAGTGCGAACAGCGATTACTGTGACCTGAGTTATATTTGCTCCATACTGGGTGTAAATGTTGATACAAGCTTGCATTTCGCTGGGATGATTGGAATTGTAAATGGCAAGCTTTCTACCTGCGTGAACATTCTGATCGTAAAAATAAGCGGCTCCTTTAATGAGTATATGTGCTTGCTGAAGTGGCTTTATAGATAAATGGACAAGACTCTGAACTTTATCTTGGAGAAAAGGCATGTTTTTTGGTTTGGAGAGGTCAGTGGTGACCATTGATGTCCAGCTGCGCCTATGTTAATAAACTCATGCCAAATTCAACTAGAAAATCATCCATTCATTTTCATCTTCGTGAGTAAAAAGTTGATTTGTGTTAAAAATATGATTATTTTATGAATTAAAAGTGTGCCATTTTCAAGGCTCTGGGAGTTTTTGGAGCAGCCTGGATAGCTATCTTATTTGGCTTCTAAAAAGTGGATAATTTTAATATTTCATGTTCAGATGGAGCACTTGTTGTCCAGGAGTTTATCATCCCAGAAATGTATTGTTTTAACCCCCAGCCATTTTTCAGTCCGCAGAATGACCTTTTTTACAGTTTCAATGGTGAATTCTCATGAAGATTTTTTTGTTTGCAGCCCATTTTTCTCTACCAAAATCATAAAAAAAAACTGAAATACGATGTAACTGTAAATGCTGTAAGTGTCTTTTCTGAGTTGAGCCACATTCATCTTCTTTATGAAGCTTAAATCTTGAAATATAAAGCATCAAGAGCTGCCGGGTGGCTCACACGGTTAAGGCACTGCGCTGCAGTGCAGAGGTGATCACCACGTCGCGGGTTCGAGTCTCGGCGTATCCACCGGCGGGGGTCGGCAGCTTTTTCAGAGTAGCGCACAATTGGCTATCGCGCTACAGGATTTGGGTATTCGATAACAGCTTTGTTCGTTGCTCCAGCGCCTCCTGTTGGCCTCCTCGCTCGTCAGGAAGACTCCGGCTTGGTTCATGTCCGGGTATCCTCCGACCTCGCTCTGAACTTGCGAAGATTCAACCAGCGAGTGTATAAGAATCAGTGGCTGACAGGCACATGCTTCGGAGGAGAGCCGTGAACTGTCTTCACTATCCTGAGTTGGCAGCAAGGGGTCGCATACGAGCAAGCTTTGTACATAGTTCCACAATTGGGCATTCCAAATTTGGGTGGGATTGGAGATGCCAAATTTATAAAAAAAAAAAAATATAAAGCATCAGATTGGGTAACCTATAAATGGCCAAATTTGGCTTTGGCGCAAAGGGGTTAAACAGCAATGAGCTGCATGGTTTAGTTGCTAGAAAGAAGCCATTCTTGCGCCAATCCCACAAGAAAGGCTGCCTAAAATATGCCAGACAACACCTGGACACGCCTCACAAATTCTGGACACTCCAAATGACGTGACACAAGAAGAACTTTATGGTCAGAACCATAAGCGCTGTGTTTGGAGAGCAGTCAAGAAGGCCCATGGTGAAAAATATACCATTCCCACTGTAAAGCATGGTGGCAGCTCTCTGTTTTGGGGGTGAGCAAAGCTCTTAAGGCACAGAAAATCTCGTGAAAATTGATGGCAAGATGAATGCAGCATGCTATCAGAAAATACTGGCAAACAATTTGCATTCTTCAGATCAAAAGCTGCACATGGGACACCGTTGGACTTTCCAGTATGACAATGATCCAAAGCACCAGGACAAATTGGTTACAGAAGAGAAGGGTGAATGTGAATGAAGTGGGCTGATAGCCTTCTGACCTTAATATCATGGAGTCACTTTTGGGCGATCTTAAACCTGCAGTTCATGCAAGACGACCAAAGAATTTTCAGGAGCTGGAGGTATTTAGCTAGGAAGAATGGGCAGCTTTACCACCTCATTGACAACTATCGCAAAAGACTGTACGCTGTTATTGATGCTGAATGGGGCAATACACAGTATTAAGCACTAAGGGTCTACACACTTCTGAACAGGGTTCATTTTATTTTATTTCCCTTTTTGCCATGTTTTAATGATTGTGCCATTCTACATGACCTAAAGTTGGAAATTAATCTAATAAGAAGTACTAGAAATGTGTTTTTCCGGGCCATTCATGTTATTTTTAAAAAATGTTACCTATTTTACAAATTCAGCTAGGGTATTCAAACTTTTGAGCACAACTGTATGTGCTGCTCTTTTGGTATGCAGGAAATGACAAAATGAAAGAGGAGAACTTCAGTGAAGCTGTGGAATTCTACTCCAAGGCCATTGAGATCAACCCACAAAATGCAGTTTACTACTGTAACAGGTATGGACAAACAAAATGTCATTGGTCACTCAGAATGCATTATTCCAATTATAGAAAAGTTATAGCGGTTAGAGATTGTTGTCATTGTATGATCTTCATGTGTAATGGGGTGTGGGGTGTTTATCCACTGCTGTCAGAACATAGGAAAGTTTGCTTGTGGTGCAAGAAAGTTTACCTTTGGTAATCTTGATTTCTAACCTTTAAAAACAGAATTTTGGGTGATTCAAACTTTTAATTATTTGGAATGTTAATTCATACCCCACTATAACATCCTTGTACTTCCTTTTCAATGCATTTACTGTATCTCCTCAACGATAGTCCGGACATACTATGGCTTGTTCCAGGGCTGCCACCGCGCCCACAGAGATATTCTGTTCCGGCCTCTGGAAGGGACAGTTATTACAGGAATTTTTTTCTAATTTTACACAGGCGGAGATATTTTTTTCGAAAATGCTCAAGACCGATTTTCGGCAATTTTGGACATCCAATATGGCTGCCGGCGGCCATTTTGTCAGAAATATGGGGATGGGGGAGATACACGACTCGGTCCCTGTGGCGACTGAGTTATCTAGTTGTTACAGGACGTAATTTTGTTACCAAAATAAATGACATCTAGTCAGAGCTGCTCTAATTTGAGTTCTGTCTGTACTTGATTTTTTTTTTTTTTTTGTTTGAATCCCGCTCTCATTTTCATGATGAATTAATATTGAGGTATTAACAGTCATGTGAATCATCACATCCTTGTCTTACTGGTAGTATACGGTCGCGAACTATGCGCCAACAATGCGCGAACACTTCGTGAGAGGTTCCTGCCATGCGCAAATGATTCATGATGAGCTGGGTGTGCCATGATCACGTGAACAACTCGCGACAACACCCTGACACGGCATGCATTGACATGCACCGTCGGCAGCGTTTGCGCCGAGTTTGCATAGTGTTCACACATGGCTCATGCAAGTGGCACGCACATGGCACGAACATTGCCTGCCGAATGCGTGCCGAATATTTTAAAATTCTCTCTACGACATGGCAAGCACCCCCCGCACACTTCACACACTCCTCACGCTCGTTCCCGAAGACTTAAATCATTGCCACGATGCATTGCGGGGACAAAAATCGTGCAAGTTTCAGGATGGCATTTGGCTGTCTTTGACCAATATCTTAAAGATAAATTAACTTGTTCTCTGAATGTACATACGATTAGGTCCATAAATATTGGGACTGAGACACAATTTTATTTGTTCAAGTTGTGTATGCCACCATGATGGATTTGAAAAGAAACAATAAAGATGTGCTATATGTGCATATTTTCAGCTTCAATTTTAGAGTGGGTTTTTTTTTTTTTTTGGAAAATATTGTTTGAACCATGTATGAATTGCACTCGTTTTATGCCCAGCCCTCTCAGTTTTAGGGGCACAAAAGTAATTGGAAAAACTTAAATAAATGACAATTTAATTGTTGATTTTAATTCTCAGTGGCACACCCTTTGCAATTAATGACTGTCTGTTGTCTGGGACACATCGACATTACCAAGCTCAGGGTTTCTTCACTGATGCTCCTACAGACCTTCACTGCAGCTGTCTTTAGTTCCTGCCTTGTTGTCGGGGTGTTTTGCCTTTAGCAAGTGAAATACATGTATAGTTGGATTCAGGTCATATGATTGACTTGTCTGGTAGAATAGTCCTCTTTTTTTTGCCTTAAAAAAAATCTTGGGTTGTTTTTGCAGTACGCTCCCAAGTCACCATCCACCTGCTCTGTATAACATTTTTCAATTAGCTTTGATGCCTTTGGCTGAATCTAAGCCGATAGTACAGCCCTATGCAATTCTGAATTCATCCTCCAGCTTTGGACAGCAGTCTTAACACTGGTAGATACTGGGGAACCAGATGAATTAGCAGCCATATGTGCCCATACACAAGCAATGTGCCGTGTTACTGGACTGTACGGCTCCCTGCGATGTGGTGTCTTTTTTTGTATTCATTAACTATGATTCAACGAGGCTGAAGTGCTGCTTGTAAACTGAGGATGTGTTCTGAGAATGTAGCTAGCTAGTAACGGTAATTCCTAATTTATTCCTACCCAGCCACCATAATTTGACACACATAGTAGCCAGCTTGCTAGCTACAGAGCTACATGAAAAATGGGCTGCTTAACACCATGGTTTTCATGTAGCTCTATAGCTAGTTAGTTGGCTACTGTACATGTGAAATGAAGGTATGCAAGAGTAAATTTAGTGCGTTGCACCTCAACTGAGCCGGACTCTGTGGTGGGTTTGTTTTGATTTTTCAGCCTGACAATGACTTGCTTTACTGGCACTGGCAGCTCATTGGATTCTATATTAAGAGTTAACTGCAAAAGATTCAAAATGAAAATGCAACTCTTGAAATCAACTGTTGGCTTTTTGTGTGTTCACTTTTAAAGAAAATCTCTAGGGAATAAAACACACCGGGCCATGGAACAGCTGAGCATCCAATTCTCCAAATACTTTTGGCCCCTAAAAAAGAGAACTTCAAAATGTTGTCATTCCTATACTGTCCACCCAGTGTCCGATGTGGTCACCTTCAAACTGAAGCAGAACATCATCTTCACCTTGAGCTCATATTTCTAATTTAAACTCTTTAATTTGAATACATTTCATTTAACTGTAAATAAAGAATCAAATATATGGGTAAACACCCAATAGAATGTGTTTGATGCATGTTTCAGGGCTGCAGCTTACAGTAAACTGGGAAATTATGCTGGAGCTGTGCAGGACTGCGAACTTGCCATCGGAATTGACCCCAACTACAGCAAAGCCTACGGAAGAATGGGGTAGGACAGGCTGTGGTGTCTGCAGCCTCTAGAAGTTAATACCCCGTCACTTTATAATTTTGGAAAGGATACATTACAAATTTCTGACTGTTTACTTATTGTATTGGTCTTTGTATTCAGGTTGGCTTTGGCAAGTTTAAACAAGCACACAGAAGCTGTTAACTACTACAAGAAAGCACTTGAACTAGATCCAGAAAATGACACCTATAAATCTAACCTAAAGATAGCGGAGCAGAAAATGAAGGAAGCACCGAGTCCGGTGAGTTTGAACAAATTGAGGGCTAACTGCAATAAACAGTTGTGTCCAAAACATAACATCTGGACATAACTGTTTATTGCAGTCAGCCCTCAAAATATTAGTTTACATTTTCTTCCTGGATTATAATCTTACCCATAGTTTGTTTGCTCTCCCTGTGTCTATTTGGCTTTTCTCAGTCTTCCTCCCACAGTCCAGAGAAATTCCTCTTGACTAACTGGAGGATCTATAGTATTCATAGATATGAGTTTGTGAGTGAATATGTATATATTCCTGTCTAAGATGTACTGTATTTCTGCCTTTGACCAAATTGAGTCATAGAGAGGCTCCAGCCTTGTTGTGACACTGAACAGAAACGATGCGTTCAACCATGGAAGGATCTACTTATGGTTATAAATGATATGGAATTTATGTCATTTAATTTTCTGTTTTTAGACCGTCGGAATGGGAGGAGCTGACCTGGCAGGCTTACTTAATAATCCGGGATTCATGAATATGGTAAGAAATAATGGCCAGTGCACTTCTCACAATCTGATTTTTACTCTGCTGCCTCCAACATAAGCAAAGGAGATCTTGAAAGGGTCCATTTACAGTTCAAAAACGGTCTCTCTGCTTGTTTCAGGCTTCTACGCTAATGTCCAACCCACAAGTGCAGCAAATGTAAGTAAGACGTCCTGAATGATGATGCATTAATATTTGTTCATATGGCTTGTGATCATATGCATAATGAGGCTGGATCATTGTACTATTGCACTAATGTGTACTTTGCGCCATTAAAAACATACGTGAGGTATGTCCTGTATTTGCTGCAAATTGAAGAATCAAATCAGTTTTTATGGTTTTTTCCAGTGAGATATGAGTGAAATAAAGAAAAGCGAGTATTTTTGTAATCTGAACACGCATGACGTGGACGTGCCGAGCACTTTTGTAATGAACATTGAGTTTATGATGAGTTCAGTGACGCTTGACTTATTCTTTCGGGTTTGGTCAATAGCCTAAATAAGGCCAACAACAACAAAAAAAATACTATGGCCTAAAGAATATGGCACGGCTTAAGACAGTGTCACTGGTCAACAATCAGTCCGCTGTGTGTTTAAGAGCGGGACCCAGCAGTGTCGCTGGCCTACCCTGTCCAAGGCACCCAAGATTAAGATGCCTCTAGCACGCGATTTTAATTGCACTCAGTACATTTGTGATGATAAGATGAGCAGAATTGCAAACTTGTTCACCGACCAGTTTTTCATCAGTTTTTGTTTATTTTCCACTCTGTCACACACATTTTTGAAGGATGTCAGGAATGATGTCTGGGGCTTATGGATCTACGGGGGCATCATCTGCTCCGGCAGGTGGGGGTGTGAGTGACCTCTCAGGCCTAATCTATGCGTAAGTTCACCAGCAGAAATGTGGGGCTAAATAACTTGTATTACATTGTGCTAACTAGGCATACAGCCTTAACACTAATGATACTTGCTATACATTTAGGCAAGGCTTCTCTGTCCTATCCCTGGTAGTCTGGCATCTTTTTGTTTTTCACTTTAACCTTAATTTTGCATACCTCGCAGCTCAATGAGATCTCTTGCAGGTATATGAGGCACTTTGTTGAGGTTGGATTGACCATGTTGTGAATTGTAGACGTCCGGGGAGAGGATTTTGCAGCCCTGTTGCAAGGCTCGTTTCGCAAGTTTATCAATTCAGGTATTTTGTTTTAAGTGGCCATGGATACTTGCTGTGTGATATCATGTGTTTATTCATCTGTAGGGGTCAGCAGTTTGCACAGCAGATGCAGCAGCAAAATCCAGAGCTGATCGAACAGTTGCGGAGCCAGGTTCGCAGTCGGCCACCTAGTTCTAGCAATGAGGAGCAGCCTTGACATTTAAAGTGGTGAGGCTCAGCATATATTCTTACTCTCTATTAGAAGCATTTAGGCCTGCGCATAATTTTTTTTCTCATACATGAGGCACTGTAACTGTATGTGTGAGAAGGCTGTAAGCCAGCGTTCAAAATGAGTGGTAATCCGGTTGTTTAGACAAACTGAAATAGATTTGGACAACCTAGCCTACCTTCAAAGTTATCCACTCGGACATCCAAAAATCCAGGCAGTTGTATTAGGGCCTGTGTCCACAGACAGCTGTTATTGCGTGGCAGCGTTTATTTCTTATACAAATTCTAATAAGTTCAGCATTGACATCGCTCACTGCACTCAGCGTATAGCTTTTTTTCCGCTGCACTTGCGGTGCTCTCAGCTGCACATAGTTGATTGTTTGGAACATCGACAGACTTATCAATGTTACTCCTTTCTCAAAACTCAAAAATTCAAACCTTTGACTATACGGTTCCAGCTTTGCTTTTCAGGAAACAAACATTCATTTGCTCAGTTGCTAAGACTATTTGTCATTTCTTTCCATCAAAGTACTTGGAAGACAGTTTCTGTTACCTAACAACAATAAATGCTTGAGAGAAGTTCTCTGAAAATTGGGTCATGGGCACTTCCAGGTCAAAAATAGCTGCCTGTGGACACGGGCCCTGAGTTGAAATATGCTGAAAATTAGTTTGCATCCCTCTTCTATGTGTGGGTCCATTTTGGTCATATTTAAAGGAAAGGAAAATCCTTTTTTCAGCTTTTGCCCAATAAAAGTACACTGCCCTGAATATTCAAGTATGTTCCTGGGTATTGTTTGAAAAATGTTTTTAACCACTCAATCAGCTTGAAGATCAAATTTATACATTTTCTGCGGCGCGCCTTGTTTGCAGGAATCGGGGTAGCTTGCTGCGTCACCCGGACACCTGAAGTCTTGAACGCGCAGAGGTCATAAATTAAATAAAACCAGTGGCGTCGCAAGAAACTGAAAATTTGATGGAGCACAGGACACCCCTTTAAAATAGTCCTGACTTGTTCGCAGTCATTTTCATAATTATCAGTCGCGGATCAGTCATTATTCAATCAGCGCGTATTTATTATCCCTCGGAACTGAAGTCCTTGTGCATGGAAGTTTTCAGTTTCATGCACGTTTTGGTAGATTTTTCCTCTAGTAACATGGAAACCTATTATGACTCCAGAATTCTCGCGCTTCTCTTTTCTCAGGGGTCAGAAACTATGAAATTGTATTAAGATGTTTCAAATGGTCTTTTATTTCACTTAAACAATTTAAATGATCATGAAGCGGACGTTAAATCACCTGATGTGCGGAAAAAGTAGTGGGGAATTTTCAGAGCAGTTTGTCATTTGTAAAACATGGGCCTATTTTTGAGAAAAATTTTTTTCCTGATCTGAGGTCAGCCCATTATTTTCTCACTGTTGGATTGCATGGGGGAGAGAAGCCGTGTTCTGAATTGCAAATAGATTATTACTATTATTGGAAAACATGTTGGTAAAGGAAGTTTATTGTGAACTGGTCAGGACTAATTGTTGTTATAAGGGGAGGTTCTGTGGGTTCGACTGTCTTACCAAGTCAGGCTTCACTAAGGGAAATCAGTGCAAGCTTATGCCCAGGGCTTGGTCCGAGTTTCCCGTTTTGTTGGAGCAATCAACATCCGCACACTGAGTCATTACCACTGTTGTTGTGCTCATCATGATTGGTAATATCGGCCCTTGATCATTCAATGCAAGATTGCTCGTCAAAACTAATTTTTATGCACTTTGTATTGATTAACTGATTTCTTGGTGTCCAAGTGCATCAAAACATCCAGGTCATTGCCACACAAAGTATTGTTGGACTGGCTAAAAATGGCGGCATTCATGGACTTGTGCTAATTAGTTGTATTTCAGAGGTTTAATGTTTGATTACTAGGTACATAAAAATCACAAAAATTTGCAAAACATATTCATTGGATGAGAACTTTTTTTGAATGTACTTTTTTTGGGTTATAGCTGGGGAAAGGGTTTTCTTTTCCTTTAGGGTTTTCCTTTCCTCTAGCAAACGAAAAACATGTAGCATGAATGACTTGGATGTAACCATAAACATCGTAAGGTGGCTTCCATTAGAAAATATGACAATCAGTGTTTTCATTCGTAGTGATTTTTATATGCTTATATTTTAAAGGTTCACGTATTGTATTCATAGTTGGTGTTTAAATTACTGCTGCTTATTGAAAAAAAATGGCAAAGGTTATTTTTTCAATAATCATGATTTTCATTGCAATAATTTTTTTAATGCTATCAACCGTACAACCTGGTTTGTTTCCCGGGTTGTTCAATGGACATCCTACAACAGTTTTTCTTTTTTTTTACTTATTTATGGCACTGCCATGAATGGAGTCTGGGCTACTAATGTAAAGCCTGTGTCATTTCATATTTAGACATTGCACACAGCTAATGATTCTCTCTCATGTTTTGTTTGCAGGTAAAGATTTGTATGAAAAGAACAGAAAATGGATTGTCCTTATATTATGTTCATTATTTTTGGAACACAAGATGGAACAGTGTGTATTAAGTAATGCTTGCATGTTTGGTTTCAATTTAATGGCCAGTCTTTAAAGGAAATAAATGCTAAACTGCAAGGAAATGTAGATATAAGATGAGCCATTTTAACAAAATTGGGTGAGGTGAATGTCAAATCAAAGATACAGAATTACTTCCCAACATTAAAGAACATGGTTGGATTGTCATGTGTTAATAAGAGTAGCAAATGAGTAATTTCACTCTGCAGTTGTCAAACTGTATGAACTGTTGAAAATACTGGATTTTTTAAACATGTATTTGTACACTTTGGAAATGGTAAGGGGAAAACTCATACTCTTGAATGTTCAGTGCTTTGAAAATTAAATTAAATGATAAAATTTCTCACTGTTTTTATTGTCAAAAATATTATCATAAACAAAAGAATGATGGAACTGTGGAGTTGTATGCGCCCATTTTTATACGCCCATCATCCTTAGGAATGGGCGCATTATGGTACAGCCCTGCCAGTCTGCCCATCCGTGAAGTATTCTTGTAAATGGAACTCGTTATAGAGTTTTTTTTTTTTTTTCATTTATTTTTTTTATTTTAATGGTTTGATTCCAAATTAAAGTTGCATAATGGTGTAGTGGTGAAGGTGAGCGTGAGAGTTTGAGAGCTTTGGAAAGGGGAATATCTCTCGCCAAAAATATCGCAAAGCTCTCAAACTCTCACGCTCACCTACACCACTACACCATTATGCAACTTTAATTTGAAAGCAAACCATTAAAAAAAATAAATCTAGGAAGTCTAGGACTAGAAGAGTTTTAAAGGTTGACATTGGAAAGGGGAATATCTCTCGCTATCTCTCGCTCAATGTCAACCATTAAAACTCTTCTAGTCCTAGACTTCCTAGATTTTTTATATTTTTTGGTCGATCTTGCATAATCAGATCAAATTCAAATTAGCGGTGCCTGTTGGTTGGTTGAGGACGGTTCCTTTCAAAAATCGTGGCACCGCCATTTTCAGTATGGGCCCCACGGCAGCCATCTTGGATTTGATCCCATCAGTTCTGAGGAAAATATGTCCAATAAAATTCAGAAATGCTTTGTGTGCTTTGTAGTGGGTTGAGGAAGGCTTCCTGTGGAAATTGCTGTACTGCTTTAAGGCAGTCATATTGAATTTGGTTTCAGTAGATTTTTAGGAGAATGGATGATCTGATCAAATTTGCGTTATGCATGGGTGGTGGCTAGAGGATGATTCCTTTCGAAAATGGGTGCCCTGTGATTTTCAATATGGCCGCTGCAGCCACCATCCATTGAATTTGGCTTCGGTCCATTTCAAGGAGTAAGGATGATCTGACTGACTTCAAATATGCTGTGTGCATTGGTGGCCGGAAGGAGGTTCCCTCTTGAATTTGGTTTTTTTTGTTGATTTTAAGAAGAACGGATGATCTGATCAACTTCAAATTTGCTGTGTGTGTTTATGGTGGGTTAAGGATGGTTCCTTTCAAAAATGGGCTTGCTGTGATTTTCAAAATGGCCATCATGGCAGCGATCTTGCATTTGGTTTCTGTGGTTTTTTTTTTTTTCTTTATAATGTGAAGGAAAATGAATTATCCATAAAATTAGAATTTGCTTTGTGTGTTGAGGTGAGAGGAGGGCGGTTTCTTTCAAAAAATCGACCCACTACAATTTTTCAGCATGTAAAAGTGTCTGTTGGCCAAGTACAAAAGGATCGCATCAATGCGTCTTGTAATGCCCAGGAATGTGTGCCCTCAATCTCTGTACAGGTTCTTCAACTGCACTGTCAAGGACATACGCTACGCCTTGCGTTGCTCCTGTTTTGATATCTGCAATGTTTTTACATGTAGTTATTCCCCCTTCTAATTTGAACTTTATACATGAAACTAGTATTTGAGTTCTTCTGTGGATTCTTTTCAAATGTAGGTAAATTAAAAACTGTTATTGAGTGGCATCCCATAAAAACATCTGTGGAGTTTGAAGTATTGACTGACAGACAAGCAGTTAAAAGCAGCGGCACAGACTGCTGAAACAGACTGGCAAATTGTGGCTTTCAAAATTGATTGCACTTCAGTATTGCTTCCTGATGGATTTTATGTTGCCAAGAAAAACACTTCACAATTTCGTAATCATCAACAATATCTGTTTTAGTTTTGATTAATTGTATTAATACATAAATGAAAATAAAAAGTTAAGATCTCTAACTTGCAAGTTAATTGAGCCTCAATCCATTTTGATTCTGTTGAACCCAAGAGTACTTTTTGCACTGCATCTGTCGTGTCATTGTGTTCAATTAGTTGCCTCCCTGCATACTTTCCATATTACATTCCTAACAAGCAACTTACCATTTAACTGCATTATACAGGACCCTGCGATGTTATGTCTTTTTGCATATTAAGAAGGATGCAATGAGGCTGAAGTGCTGCCTGTAAATTTTATTCTCCTTCACCAAAGGGATGTCCTTTCACAAGGTCGAGGTCAAAGGTCAAGTTCACAGAGGTCACGACCTTGTTTGCGGGTTTTTCGCTCTGTAACTCCAGTTAGAATTCATGGATCGGTATGAAATTTTGGAAATAGCTACTAGGCATAGAGGAGGTGTTGCCTATTGTTTTTCAAGGTCATGCGTCAAATCCCAAGGTCACAGGTAAAAAAAGTGTCAATTTTGCCCGATTTGACGGTTTTCGCACCGTAACTCCAGTTTAATTCAATGAATGGCTATGAAATCTTAGAACAAGCTTCTTGGTATAGAGGAGGGGTTCCCTATTGATTTTCAAGGTCGTCTGTCGAATCCAAAGGTCACACCGGTCAAAAAAGTGTTGATTTTGCCCCGATTTTACAGTTTTCGCACCGTAACTCGAGTTTAACTTGATGGATGGCTATTAAATCATACAACAAGCTTCTTGGTACAGAGGAAGGGTTCCCTATTCATTTTTAAGGTCATTTGCCAATTTTGAGGTCACACTTATACAAGAAACCACCAGTCATGGACACTAGGCCACGTGACGGATGCTTGGCCAGGTCGCAGCTATTAAATTCTTCTGATCTACTTGTTTCTGAAAATGTAGCTAGCTAGTCAAGGTAATTGCTAAATTATTCCTACCCAGCCAGCATAATTTGACATCTACAGTAACCAGCTAGCTAGATAGGGCTGAATGAAAAATGGGCTTCTGCTTTGAAGCTAGCTAGCTGGTTACTGTAGACGTGAAATTAAGGTATGCGCAAGTATTGTTAGTGGTACAATTCGTATGAGCCAGACACATAAAACAAATGTCGTTAGCATAACTATTGGTGAAATTGTGCCTTTATCAGGCTTTGACTGAATCGCTAATAATTTTATTAATGTGCTTGCTAGCTTGGTTTGCATGCTAACTGATAGAACGTGCAGTCCTACTGGAATGTGCAGGACGGCTCAATGCAATGCGTTTCTGCATATTAATTTACAGATTACAGAAGTTTACAGAATTTCACAGATTCAACCAAGTTTTAATCGGCTCACTCTGCTACACTACACAGTAGTATGCAGTGATTATTATGCGCTTTAAATGAACTGTTCAACTATAAGAACTATTTAAGTGTTTAGCTCCCTCTCGAACACACATGCTTTGTTTGTGTCTTTTTTCTTTTCTATTATTGATGATGATGGCCTATTTTATTTTGCATTATTAGTTTTATTATTTGTTTTACCTTTCTTTTCATTGCCATTTCTTGTTATTAATATAACTTTTTATTTTGATTGTTGTTCGAGATTAAATAAATATTGGATGATATGGATGAAAATAAGTAAACTGATAACAATAGAGTAAAAACAATGTCTTTAACTCATCTATGAAAGAAAAAGTCAATATCTTTTGTGACTACCCTTTGCTTTGATGACAGTATTCAATCTTTCAGGCATAGTTTTCACGCATTTTTTTTTCTCACTCGCTAAACAATTCCAAATGGTTTTAAGTTCATTCCAAAGAAATTCTTTTGATATTACAACCGATTTGCTAAATTAAATTGAGATCTGGAGTTTGAGCAGGCAAAATCATTACCTTTATTTCACCAGATGTTTCTCTTGTACTGAGATAATTCTTGCTCTACTTAAAAGTGTGTTTAGGGTCATTATCTTGTTGAAAATAAGTTGAAAAATCCTTAACCAATCAGGTTCTTTCCAGATGGCAATGCATGCCCCAGGTGTTCACCATCATGTAAGGCCATAGTGTGGGTACAAACAATCGTAGATCTATCATGTCATTGTGTTTAACAATGTCATACTGTTCAAAGTTCATGTCACCTAATATACTGGAACAACAGACCATAAAAGGTAATTTTGCAGAATAGTGTTGCCTCAAACCAGTTCAAACTATTTTTTTGTATCAGTCATCATGGAATGAGCGTTCAAACATGCATTCAGGCTATGCAAGAGTGACAAAAATGAACAACACCTTTCAGTTACAAGAAAAATTTATGTTTTCAGTGTTTTTGTTTATTTCTCATAATTTATTAATTTTTTTTTCCTCAGAATACATCTGGAAATATTTTTTGTTCTCCTTGCCTACAGCTGTACCAGTGGTATTTTTCAGTACATTTTCAACAAAAAGTTATGGAGAAGTAATATATTGGGGCCCCTTTTGGATGAAAGTGGTGGTGTATAATCATTATTGCTCTTGACTGTGTCTGTTAATGTGCCAAGTGAGGTTACTGCTAGTACCATTTTGGAGATATGGAGTATAAAAGAATTGTGACTCTCACTCTTTCTCGCACTTTCATTATGCCAATACTAGTCTGCTATCGCAGGGCACATAGACTATCTTGGAATAAAACCTTGCCACTCTAAAGATACCAGTTGAGTCACTTAATTGCTTTTACTGACAATGTGTCTGATGGCTGTATTTTTAGTTTACTTAAGCTCATTGTTCTTATTGCCTGATTATTGGTTCTGGCTATTTGTCTTGATTTTTACTTCTTTCTTTTCCTCATTTTGTAATGAAAATAACATAATTTGCCTCAATCCAGACGACAATCCAGCTTGTGTAAAACTTGGTTTAGTCAATGGAATATTTTGATCATATCGCTCTGATTGGCAGCCTCATCTCTCTTTAGGTTTACAGTCATAATTTGATTGTAAATATTAACTCTTAGCTTGTTCTGAAAGATCATGTCAGAAGCAGTCTAAGGCAGGGTAGCTTAGAGGTAGGTTACCTGACTGTTTACTGAAGAGTTGCGGATTCAAGCCGTGAGCAGGACTTGGGATTTTGACCTGCAATCAGAGAGAACTTGGGGGGGGAAATTGTTTTCGCGCTCTTGACCTCAAACTGCTTCAGGGGCTTTTACCCTGTCTGTCCTTGCTTACTCGCACTACTAGCACCTAAAAACCGAGAAAGTGCTCCTTTTTCTGGGAAATTCCTACAAAAACTTAGAATACCCCGAGGTTTACTGAAGATTTGAGGCCAACTGGGTTAACCTTGGAAAAATTTTACCAAGGTAGACCTATAAATTTTCAGATGCATGGAAAAACATGAATATTCTGCGAATTTCGTGGGAACTTTCGGTTTGTCAGTACTGTAGTTCAGCCTGCTGTGTCTGTGCTGCATACAGGAACTGGTTAAGGGCAAACCACCGCCATTATATTAAAGGGCATCTAAAGACGATTCTCAGACTGGAGGTTGAACGTCCAATGTTTACCCACAAATCACTTGCTTTTGTTGACATCTTGCATTGTCACATGACCAATGTCATGTTTTGTGTGTACACGTAGATAATCCTTCTATTTCGGTTCGTTTGCACAGGTCCGGCTCGCTGATTGGCCGAAAAACAAAAACGATGGGAATCAACTTTAGATGCCCTTTAAGAACAACAAAAATGCGTTCAGTATTCAGAAAATATTCAATCTGCAAAAGCACTAATTTACAAACAAATCAGATACATAATGTAATTTTTAAAAGAGGGCACCTTGAGAGAAAGTGAACATCGAGGTGTTGTCCAAACTTAAAGGGCATCAGAAGTAGATTCTCAGAGGGGACATTGAACGTCCAATGTTTGCAAACAAATCACTTGCTTTTGTTGACATGTTGCATTGTCACATGACCAATTTCATTCATTGACCAATGTTTTGTGTACACACGTAGACAATCCTCCTATTTTGGTTTGTTTGTGCAGGTGCAGCTGGCTGATTGGTCCATAAACAAAAACAATGGGAATCGACTTTAGATGCCTTTTCAGTAAACCGGACAGAATTGGGGATACCTTGGTGAAATTTTTTCCCGAGGTTTACGGAGTTCGCCTCAAATCTTCAGTAAACCTTGGTGTATTCTAAGTTTTTGTGGGAATTTTTCGGGAAAAGGTGCACTTTCTTGGTTTTTTGGTGCTAGTAGTGTAGCAACTATTCAATCTGGAATTTCTTCCAGGGTTTGAGAAAGAAAAACTATGTGGAGCGCTTCTCTGGATGTCGTTTTGAAAAGCACGAATGTAGATTTAATCACTCTCAGGGCTAGTATAACTCAGGATTTTAGTCTATTTGGGAAATTATATCGACATTCCACCATATTAATTGGTGAAGGGAAAACTATTGCTTTCGTTCTAGAAAAACTGCAGTCCTGCTGAAGTAAACACAAGGAAGTCAAGATGCTGAAATCTGACAACGGTTGGTTGCTTGCTTAAGCGACCGGTATTTAGACCAATAGGGAACAATGAGAATAGTTGTTCTTCCCAGAGCCATGACTATTAGAGACTGACAACCATACAACGTGCTTGGAGGTGGAGCCTGGAGAAATTCGTCAGCGGTAGGAGGAAGTACTCGGAGCAGGAGGAACTGCTGGGTAGGGAGATAGAGGTGAACAAAACAAAAACAAACAAAACTTCTACTGCGCATCTGTCACCGCTCAGATTATATGTAGGTTTGTTGGTAAAACATGATTGGAGACCGAATGCTTGAATCGGCGCAAATATATTTATTTTTATTTACTGCAGATGTTAATACAGAACGTAATGCGGCACCAGCTTGCTGGTAACACTTGAGGTCGACTGCGTGATCTCGTACAGTAGCTAGCCAAGCTACATATAGAATGTTATCTCTAGAGGCTAGCTTAGCCGACGGTTCTTTTCATGAACTTGACCTATAGCGATTTTGAGTACCGTCTTGCTGTCATTAACTGTATCTCGATTGTCACTATTAGCTTTTGGCTGACGCGATAGGATTCAGCCAGTCCACGGGTGGTAATTCTGTGAACCAAGTCCAATTCGTCTAGGGAGCTTGTAGATACATTTTTTATCTTATTTATTTATTTTTTTTGTTAATTTATGCAGAGAGCGGCTTTGTTTTGTTGCCATAGTTTTATTTGCTGTGAGAGTTGGCAACTATGCTTGCCTGCTAATGACAAATATGCCATGTTGACCAGCATTCATGTGTGAAACCACATCATTATGAATTCGCTAGGTTGCATTTGTTAAGCTCGTAAATTGTGCCATGTGATCACGAAAGATGTATTTATTTTTTACCCTCAGTTAAACTCAGCGCTGGGATGTGTCCCTGAAGCCTTGCCTGGGAGTGTTTGCAGTCTTTTCTTTCTGTGATTGAGCAAAGAGAAAGGGAAACTTTGTTTGTTTGCTGTGGTTCCTGCTGCACTCCTCTCCCTGTGGATCCTGCTTTTGGAGTCAGGAGCCATTGCTGTCACCATGGACATCATTGTGGCCAAAGTGCTTTGCCTGCTAGCAGTGTTTGCACTCATGCTCACTGCCATTCTCATTCCTGTGCGGGTGATGCAGGTGGACTATGAGAAAGCCCAAAGATACAGGAGGATTCTTGCTTTCTGCAATTCCTTTGGTGGGGGCGTCTTTCTTGCTACCTGCTTCAATGCACTCCTGCCTACAGTTAGAGAGAAGGTATGTTGCGGAAACAGCAATGACACTATTCCTTTTTTAATGTGTGTAAAGAAGGTTTTTCCTCATTAATGATTCATCCCAGAATGCAGTATGGTGACAAGTGGGTAGCCTTGTCCAAAGGAATATGTTTTCGGGTTAATTTTTGTGAACTCTTGGAGTACACATTTTGCCTGTGCTTGCGTTGATTTCCTCTGGGTGAACCCTGGATTCCTGTTAACTCCCACGTTCTAAAGATACGGATGTCAGGCTTATTGGAGACTCTAAATGGAGCATAGGTGGGCGTGTATAGTGGTGTGTTATTCCATTTCCAGCAATGGATTTTTGACCCGTCCTGGGTGTGTTCCTGCTTCCACAGTGTCGTAGGTTGCAACCTTCATTGAAGCCTTAGCCAGTAATTAAGCAGGATATATATAGACTGTATGATTTTTTTTTATGTCTCAGGTCCCTAATTTGAGTTATGAACAAACTGAGGTGAAAGTTGTCTTTCCACGTGTTCATGCAGGTGGAGGATGTCCTTAAGCTGGTGCACATTCAGACAAATTACCCCCTGGCAGAAACCATGATGATGCTGGGGCTCTTCCTGACGGTCTTTGTGGAGCAGGCAGTGCTGACGTTCCGCAGAGAGAAGCCGTCTTTTATCGACCTGGAGACCTTCAATGCTGGTGGGTCAGAAGCTGGCAGCGACTCCGAATATGACACGCCTTTCATCGCCCCACCCAGGGGCCCTGCGGGGGGCGGTCGCCATCACTCGCATGAACATGGGCACCTGAGCCCCTCGGATTTTGCTCCAGCAGGAACGTTACGCCTGGCCAGTCTGGTCCTCGCTCTGTCGGCACACTCCATCTTTGAGGGCCTGGCCCTGGGGCTGCAGGAGGATGGGGCCAAGCTAGGGGGACTCTTTTTCGGAGTGGCTATCCACGAAACCCTGGCAGCCGTGGCACTGGGGGTTAATGTGGTCAAAGCCAGTCTTCCCATGCGGGATGCCGTCAAACTGGGCATCGCGGTGAGCCTCATGATTCCGTTGGGTATAGGTCTGGGCATGGGCATTGAGAGCGCCCGGAACTTAGCTGCCAGCGTCATCTCTGTGGTGCTCCAAGGTCTGGCAGCTGGAACCTTCCTCTTTGTCACTTTCTTTGAGATCCTCTCCCGTGAGCTGGAGGACAAACATGACCGCTTGCTTAAAGTATTGTTTCTTATTTTAGGCTATGGTGTTCTAGCTGGCCTCATCCTCATCAAATGGTAAAGCCTTGGGGGAGTGGCAAGGCTTGTCACAGACGGATCTCAGGTCCTTTAAGTGGTTAGTTTGTTCATCAGAAAACAACTATGGTGACTCTACTTGGCTGTGTGTTCACCAGCATTTTATTAGGCCAAGGTTGAAACTTTGCTTCCGTGGATCTTGCGTCCTCTTGAGAGCAAATGTACTGTAAAACCTGGGTTTTGTATGTAATCACCTCAGAACTTACTACTGAATTTTTTTTCCCCTGCTGATATTACTAAGGGAACACCGTGGTATGTTCTCTTGCCTGTCTGTAACAAAGTGAAGTAACGCACACTCATATTTATTTACTGAACGCTTTCCCCATTTTTACACCTAGGCCATACTTTGGCCAGAGGGGTATTGTCGTCACCTGCGTGTCTGTCTGTTGTCGGTTGTCTGTCCTTGACTTTGTCGGAGTCAGTACACAGCAACTAATGATCGCAGCTTCACCAAATTTGGTAAGGTAACTCACTATGACCCATAGATGTGCAATGTCAGATTTTTTGCTGGATTTGACCTTTGACCTTTGACCTTGGCCAAGGGGTATTCAGCAACACGTTATGTTTTGAAGTTTCCCTCCTCTGCCTGCATTTCGGGCAGTTCCACGGTGCCGAACGTTCATTTCGGGCACTTTAACAGTATGTTTTATATGACTTATAATCATAACGCAGATTTTAATTTTGGATAAAGGCATCAACTAGTTGGTACATTGACTGACTTCATTTAAAAAAAATAAATAAATAAATACCCACTAGCATTATTTCTCCGACAGCAAACTGACTCAAAACACTATAGTGCCAGAAGTACTCAGTGAAAGTTAATTTTTAGGAGTATCAATTCTTGTATTATAAGCTCCGTGATCATTTCTCTTGTGTTTAGTTTTGTCAGACCCTTATTAATATACTGTAATGCAAGGCAAGACATGCTTTTGTCTAATTGTGACTTGCACAGGGACATGCTAATCTGTAATTAAATGAAAAAGTAGAAGGTAGTTAATCATTTGAAACCAAGCTTTTAGTCATCCTATATTCTTTGTTGAGGGCTTTGTAAGCTTTTCAAACCTGAAGAACAATCCTGAGCCATACTTAACTTCTCTAAAATGAATAAAAAGGAATTTGGTAACAGGGTATTAAACAAAACTTAAATATGTCTCGCAGGTTGTAAATGTTGCTAACTTAAGCAAGACATGAAATTTTTAACATTTAAACAGAAAAATTCATCTTTCTATACATGTAGTTGGTAATCCTCTAATGTTTATGAAAGCGCTCTAAACTAAATGGGTTTAGCATCAGATTAAGCCAAACTTGAATTTGCCACCATTTCCTGAGACACTTGGTGGGTTAATCTTCTTGAAGACATCCCAGTATATGAATTACTAAGATTTATTCTAAGAAGTAAAATGACAAAGGAACCCGATTTGGTGGCTTTTAAACAAGGATGGGCCTATGTAGGCAAATTAAATGGACAGATGCTCTCTGGAGTTGTCTTTTTTACAGTATGAAGGCATTACTTCTATCAATTACAAAACTGGGCCAAAGACTTTCTAACTGGGCTAAAAAGTAAAGACACCTTGCAGAGAGGAAATCTTTTCCAAATTTCAGAATTTATAACAAAATTTTCAGCTTTTTTTTTTTTTTAAATAATAGTCGAATTCATTAAGCTTGTTAGAAATAAAGTATGTTTCCAGGAAGTACACTCTATAAGTTTCAAAATTATTTATTTTGGCACATTTGGACTATTTTGAATTTTTGGCCCCTGTTGATTCTGTGGAATTGACTAATATTCATCCATCTTTCAGTACCTTTTTTTGTTGGTAGAACTATAATGGCAACCCTCGCCATATTACAGTGAAAACATTGATGGCCAGAGCGTCTAGTCAATGATGGGGATAGCATTTTAATTATAATCGCGTCAATGGCAGGGAATGAGTTAGTAACTTATTTGTTAAGAATAGGATGTATAATTAAAAGTGTTCTTTGACTCTGCACACAAGAAATTGATGTGCATATAACAGTTACTCGCAAACATCAGATCATTAAATAGAGGTGAGTCTTAGATAATGTATTTTCTAAATTATTTAGCGTGTGTGTGTGTGTTGGTGGAAAAAGCTGATGGTTATGGTGAGTATAACTCGAGCACTAAATATACAGTCCTTGTGCATTTGTTTGGAGATTTTTACATGTTAATTTGAGCTCTGCTGAGTATATATCCATTACAGTATAATATTGCAAACACATTTTTGTTCCCCAAATAATTCAAAGTTTGTCTCTTATTTCATAGTGTTAGCAATTTCACTCTGATGCACTGCTTTTGAACTTGGCTGTACTCTAAATTAACTTTCAATTTGAAGAATATGCTTACAGGTCAATTGATTGATTTTTTTTTTTTTTTTTCTTTTTTATGAGCATAGTGGTGGGACATTCATTGTCTATACATTTTTGATTAGGCTGATTATTATTATGATTATATATTTTTTACGAGATTACTATTCAGGTTTATGGACCCCCCCCACACGCCAGAGTTGCATGGCTTCTCCATACATTTACATTAAGCTTGCACACTGCTTATATATGAAGAAGAAACCCTGACTTAATTAGTCAGGCCAGTTTGATTTTTTTGGATTTTTTAATGTTTACAGAAGATCCATATATCTACATGTGTTTTTTTTAATGTGATTGAATTTTATTTATTGATCTTTTTTGTCCAGATTTTGGTGTTTGTTACGTTGGATATTTGTGACATTTGTCCATTGACTGGGATAGGATCAGTTTTTGTTGCACTGTTATTTGAAATTGTCAGTGGATTTGGCTTTCTCATATTTGAGACCAAAGGAAAGGAATTCTCCAACGTTTGGGAAAAATTCTCTTTTACTGACTTTCCTAGACTGGGACAAGATGTGCGATGCCATTTTCATCTCTGTTCGGCCAAAGGTTTGTTTCCAGATGGTTGCATCTCATGTTAGCTTAGCATAAAGACTTTGTGTCTATCGGAGTCATTCGCCTCGGTCTGTCAAAGTGGAAAAAAATACAACGTACAGTGAGGCCGAGGTTTATTTATGGGTTTTGTGCAATGTTTCATGTCTACCTGAAATGCATGTCTTGGATTTTTTTTTATGGTCAAAGAACGACTGATGAAATTCCAAGACGTGTATTTCAAATAGGCTGAGCTACAAATGATACTTTGTGTAAATTTTAAGAGTTACTGTAAGGTTTGTATTCTCACTTTGATGGAGCAAAGCTAATGACTCCTTTTGCTTTATGCTACATCAACACAAAATGCTCCCGATTGGAATGGAACCTTTGCTTTGGACGTACAGAGGGGAAAACTGTTCGCACATCTTGTCTCAGTCTGGGTCTGAAGGGAAAAAAAATGCATATTTTTCTTGAAACGTCGGAGTATTCTTTTGAAATGAAAGACAACTATTGCCCAAAGCCATCGTTAAATAAAAGAAATGCCAATGTGGAGCCCAAATATTATGACTTGGATTTTTTGCAAAGTTATACAATGCTTCAAATAATGAAAATGCGACTGAATGATAAAACTGGAGGTTGCAGTCTTTCCATCTGTCAAAAATGTTTCACCTGTGCGAGGCTGTGGAAAGATATGGCAATCATGTTGAATGCCTGTTGCTGAAACAAAGGTTTAACTCATTTGTTCTTAATACCCCTTCATTTAGAGCTATTTTGCCTGGTAAATTGGTGAAATCAGGAGCAAGTGCTCCCCCTCCATTTCCGTGTTGGTTATCTTGCCACAGTAGATTTGTGGAAGTTCTTTTATTTTTCTGTCATTGTTACATTCTGCAGCTATGCCACTTTGACTCATCATTCTTTATCAGCTACTATTTGTTTCTGCAGTGTTTCAGAAGCACCACAATCATGTTTATTTGGTCATATTGCGGAGCATTTGTTGTATTGGTGACAACGATATAGCGGAGCATTTGTTGTATTTGTGGATACGATTTCTCACGGATCATTAAATGGCTGGTCTGTTTGGTGTCAGAACACTAACGGGAAAGCAGACACTTTGGGTCTTGCCGTTAGAGCGATAGGACATTTAAAGTCACTGCGAACCCGAATATGGCAGATTCCATGAGCATTTGAATCGAAATGTTAAGGTATTTATTCTTCAGTTCAGCTTAAAATTACCAAACTATATTCTGTAACATCTAAGGGGCAGTTTGATCATTTGCAGTTCATTGAAGACAAAAGTTGTCTTTCACGTTAAGCTTCCCAAGGGGTTTAGTACATGTAGAGTACATGCACTGCCTTTATTATCACTGTATATTACTCATATTTATTTTTTAAAAAAAAACCTCAATTTGGTTTAATGCACTAGAAAGGGTGCAGTTTGTTTTGTACATTTACCTAAATGTATCAAGATGAAGCTACATTTTTCATGTATTGACCATGACATGATTTTTGTCTTTATTTGTTGCCAATGGAAAAAGGTAGAGACAGATGATCTGGAACACATGCAGACAATGCCATTTGTTTCTCTGCATGATCTTAGCCTGCATGCTCATGTACAGGCTAACATCAGAAACTCCGCCAGAACCTGGTTAAGCACAAAACTGAAGTAATTGAGAATTGTCTGCTGTGTGATTACAAAGCCAACTTGTAGGAAAGCACGGGAGAATATCTTCTATCGCAGATTTTATGGTTTGGGGAGTTCAATACTTTTTTTTTATCCCACAAATAATTTCTAAAAAAGTAACAATTTGTTGTAAGATGTTTGTATTTGTGAATTTTTAACATTTCTAAGGTTTAAATGGTCCCATAAACATTTTGGAATTGCAAAATCAGTTGTAAAATTTACTATTAACATGGAAAATAAAATCAAAGTGTAAAAATATATTTGCAAGTTTCTCATTTTCCAGTCAAGAGACTGTAACTTAATGAAAAATTAAGGCAAATCCCACATGCCTTACAGCTTACCTGTGCCCTTGGGCATAGTAAAATATCAAATGTATTGTTGTAAATCCCTCTGTATCTAAAAAACTAAATGGCGTTTATGAATGATGTCTTCATGGCTTTGTTTTATTATTATTTGGGGAGTTTTGTTAAGAGAAGTGAAAAAGGAAATGAGGTGGTACTTGCCAGCGGTGTTGAGTCTGACGAACGTAATGGAGAATTTTTTTTGATGGAACAGTATCGACACTTTCTTCATTCTGGGAAACTCCATGTGACTGACTATGTTTTAAGCATTTTCTAGTTCACTAAAACTGAGCTATCTGACTGCCTCTGGCCTTTGTCAATTGGCATAACACGCAGCCAGAAGGACACTGAAATAACTGTATTAGTAAACCTTGTTGACTGAAGTTATTGGCCAGCACACAAAGTATATCCACTATGCCACTGTAAATGCTTCTGTCTGTTAATCTTGTGGACTCCATTCATAACATAATTTTCTACATGACTAAAACCAGATTGCTAACCAACCTGTCACGTTCACCAAAATAGCAATAGCACATTCATTTAAAAAAAAAAGTGTACATCAAAACAGTCTTATGTTTTGATGTACGCCACCATTTAACTATACTGAACACAGTGGGGGGGTGCAATCAACGTAGCTAAGAACATCCAGACTAAGGTGTAATCTTGAGCCTTAAATCCCATCGTTTCGCATGAATCGTTCCATCAAGTGAAATAAACCAGCCCCAACTGACGGCATTTCGAGCCTCATCTGCTAAGCCGCACTTCGTGCATGTACCCACAGAAAATGAAAAGCCCACAATAGCCGATATCTCTGTGAGCCGAGTGCCGAAAATGTCGCAAAATGACTCAAAGCCAAGCAGCAACCAGCCTGGTGCCCATGCCTCGTTGCGCTTGCGCTCAAAGTGAGGCCCTGGCAACAATGACTCAATGGCTGCCTCCAGTGAAGGAAATCGAAGATGGCGGACCAGGTAGGTTTATCATTGAAATGTCTTCGTTTAGATATTTCTACGAGGTGTCATAAAAAGTCAATGTGGTCATAAATACATTTCGATATACCATGTTGATGACAGATCTCTATAAATTTTTAGAACAAAGGGATAATTTTATTTTGGCTCGTGTACTTGCCGACAGTGGTGTAGCCAGCAGGGAAGCCGAGACGCGTACCTTTTTGACTGCAATTAGTAGTTCTCAATCATTTTCATTTATTGATGCGTTTTCCAATTATCGTAATTGGCAAACAAAGACACGGCTTCTCTCCATATGGAATCTAACAGCGATTAAATCATGGGCTAAATTCAGTCCAGTTGCGGAACACTAACAGAGAATTGGGTTGCACAAAACTTCCCCTTACCCCGTTTCCTTTCCTGAGAGAATTTCCATTTCAAATGATAAAGGGCAGGGGTGGCCAACCCTGGTTCTAGAGAGCCTCAGTGTCTACTGATTTTTGGTGTTACTTTGCCATTGACTGATGGATTAAATTAGCTGATTACTCGCTTAAATTATCTCACTTGGTGTCTCAGGCTTAATTTGGCAATGAAGCAATTAATTTGGTAATTGAGCCAATCAAGCAATTAGCAGCAATAACCCACAAGACTCCTAGAGCCAATTAAGCAGACTTGCAGGTTGTGAAAGATTTGTCAAAGTGGTTGGATATTTAGTGTATTTGTAATGCAGGCAAAGTAGAAGCACAGAGTACAGATAAAAGTTTATAGAGCAGGGGTGGATAACGCAGGTCCTGTAGAGCCAGACGGCGTGCTGAGTTAGGTTTTAATCGGGTGGAGAAAACCAAAGACACCAGGTGATATTAGTGAAGGGTGTAATCAACCGCTTTAATTTATCAATCAAGTTACACTAAAAACCAGCAGACACTGCGGCTCTCCAGGACCAGGGTCGGCCACCCCTGATATAGGGGTTGGATCTTTCAAGTTTGGAGGAATTATCACGTATGCCGCATTATTTTACATGCTGCTCATGACACAGGTGCATTAGTCACATCTCTGGCTACACTTAAGTTCGAGGTGAGAGATACTGCCGCCTTTTCGTTTGTGCATCCAACCAAATCTTACGCCCAGATGGTGAATCTGAACATGGGCTTATGCCGATTTATTAAAATTAACATTCATATTAAATATTAAAATGGACAAATTATTGCATGAAGAAATTTTCACACATATTATGCTGATGATGATGATGATGATGATGATAATAATAATAATAA
Organism: Gymnothorax reevesii; assembly: GCA_029721435.1. Classification (NCBI taxonomy): domain Eukaryota; kingdom Metazoa; phylum Chordata; class Actinopteri; order Anguilliformes; family Muraenidae; genus Gymnothorax; species Gymnothorax reevesii. The sequence goes on along the minus strand of CM056575.1, from coordinate 40,836,714 downwards.
AGGCTCAAGCTCATCGGTTTAGGCAATACTAATAGCTCAGTTTCCAGCCAGGTTGGACCACCATATCAAAATCAGTCCAATACAATAAAGAGAATTTTGCTCATTTTCTCGACTGCGCATTCATCTCAATCCTCCTGCCACCTTTAACAAAAGACAATGGATTGAAAACGTTGGGGACGGTGATAATGTTCGCAAAGCACAATGGCTGCACTGCATTCACACATTTGGCCAGCTCATGTTTTTGGCTAATTGAGGCTCCATTGGTGCTCCAAGTAGAAATCAGATATCGTATAGGGCAGGTCATATAGCTCAACGTGAAGCGAACATAAACGTTAGCTGGCTGGTTACTCAGCCACTCTCGTTCAGCATCTAACCTTAATGCTCATTTACATTTTTTAACAATCTATTGTGTTATGTTTGAGTATTTTATGTAAAGCACTGTATATCATTTGTAAATGGAGATTTGTTACATGCTGTTTTTTTCTGCCTTGCTGGTCAGCTATTTATTTTGTTCTTTTGGCACCCTCTGGTGGTGTGTCTGTAGCAAAACATAATCTGATGTAATAGTTCTTTGAAATAGACTAGTGCTTTCTTGAAGCTTCTGGCATCTTCCTGCCTGGAGGGGGTGGGATTACCCAGGAATCCTGTTGATATCTCCAGAATGCTGCTAGTCTATAGAAATGCTGTGATTTTGGTCACAAAGAGCAGAGCAGAAGCAGAGTTTTTGTTTTGGCAACAAAGTTACATAGTGGCATTAGAGTGTTATTAGAAGATTGAACAGTGGATTTTTTTTGTATTTTTTTTTAGTGAAGAATTAATTGGTTTAATTTTTTTTGTGATTTTTTTTATTTTAAATCATAGCAAATTGGAGTTTCCACCGAGATGAGCCATTCATTTGATCAACGATTGGATTCACCAAAGATTAAAGCTGAATTATTATTTTAAACCTTATGATCTTATCTTATTTGAAAAACCAGCAATCATGACTTTTGATGATAATAAATTTTTTGAAAACTCCAACACAGGAATCAATTGTGCTGGCAAAGAAGAAGGACTTGCTGCAAATAGCCTCAACCCTTGGATTATCTGATGTGAAATCATCAATGAAGAAACAAAAAATATTCAACATTTTGGTGCAACATTTCGACGAAGATGTCTTTGAGGAAGAAGCAGCAGAATTGATTAAAGATGTGGAGGTGCCTGCAGCAGAGCTACAAAGACTTGCTATGCTTGAAAGAACTGGAAGAGAGAAGGATGCATTTGCAGTACAAATTGGAAATGAAGAAAAAAGAAGCAGAAGCAAATCTTTTGGACTTTCTGATCATTTTGATGTGGTTAAACACATCAGACTTGTTCCTCCGTTCCGAGAAAATGATGTAGACCAATACCATTTTGAAAAAGGAATTCGAAAGGTGTATCCAGCCTGATATCAAAACGTTCCTTGAGGAGAAACAAGCCATTACTTTGCAAGATGTTTCCACCCTGTCTGATAGTTATGCACTGACTCATAAGTCTTCTTTTGTCCAAAAATCTACTTTTTCTAAATTTCAAAGCAAGTCTCAGTTAGACTTCTTGTAATAACACTTTTAATGATTCTCATGCCTCTTCTGAGAGGAAAGCTTCCAGTGAGAAGCAATCCTCTGATTCTTTACCCTCTGTGTCTTGCCAATACTGCAGAAAGCAAGGTCACCTTATTTCTGAGTGTTGTGCTCTCAAGAAAAAAAAAAAAAAAAAACAACAAGAAACCAAGCCAACTGCTCTCACTAAGAGAGAATCTCTTGTATCAGGTCAGTTCGCCTGATCTTCTATCTTCTGTGTCTGATTCTGTTATTGAGGGTTTTGAGCCATTCATCACCGATGGTTTTGTCTCACTTTCACGTGATTTTACCTCATCTGCTCCTGTTTGGTTTGAATTCTAAGGGACATTGGGTCTTCCCAATCTCTTATTCTTGCAGATATTCTGCCTTTTTCAGACAAATCATCTACTCAGGCTAATGTCCTTATTCAAGGAGTAGAATGTAGTTTTACAAATGTGCCTCTCCATAATGTTCATCTCAAATCAGACTTGGTCTCTGGGCCTGTTACTGTTGGCTTTAGGTCTTCTCTTCCTTTCAAAGGTGTTCATTTGCTTCTTAGTAATGATCTTGCTAGGGATAAGGTTGTGCTCTACCCTGTTGTAACTGACACTCCTTTGATTGATCAAGAATCTGACTCTATAGAGGAGGAAATTCCAGAACTCTATCCTTTATATGCAGTTACTCGTTCTATGGCCAAAAGATGGGTACTCAAGATTATGCTGACCTGGACTTCTACCTGGCTGACACCTTCATGGGGCAGTCTTTTCATCAAGAACCTTCCAGTCTTGAGATGTCTGCGAAATCTTCAGACTTGTCCTTGTCTGGTCATTCTAATGACATTCTGTCTCTGAAACAACGTGATCTAGCGCATCTTCTACCACAGGCTGCAAGTGAACAAGAGGCTACTCAAGTTCCTGTCTGTTTTCACTACAGAAATTGTGTGCTTATGAGAAAGTGGCATCTGCAGAAACATCAGGTGGATGAAGAGTGAATGATCACCCATCAAGTTGTCCTTCCAAGGTCTTATCGTCAAGAAACTCTTAGTCTGGCCCATGACAATCCTATGTCAGGTCATTTGGGTATCAAGAAGACCCTTCAAGATGTCAGAAACCATTTCTTCTGGCCTTCCATGAGGTCCAATGTACAGGAGTATTACAAATCCTGTCATAGTTGTCAAATTGTTGGGAAGACGAACCAGAATATTCCAAAGGCTCAACTTAAGCCCATTCCCGCTTTTGAAGAACCTTTCAGTCGGATCATCATTGACTGTGTTGGACCATTGCCGAAGACTAGGTCTGGTTGTGAGTACCTACTATTGTGTGCTTCCAGTCGGTTTCCTGAGGCAATTCCACTTCGGAATATTAACCCATTTATCCCTAGCGTCCTCACACAAGGACTGTTAAGAAAAAGTGTCCTGTTTGAATGACTATTAGAGTGGTATTTTGAAGTATAATAACATAAAAAAGATTAAAAAAAAGAAAATCCAGGCATAAATGGGTTAAGGCAAAGACTATCATCAAGGCTCTTACCAAGTTTTTCTGCTTTGTTGGTCTTCCTAAGTCTATTCAGTCTGATCAAGGGTCAACTTTCATGTCTGGCATATTTCAACAAGTTATGCATGAGCTTGGTATTAAACAATACTGGTCATCAGCTTACCATCCTGAAAGTCAAGGTGCTTTGGAGAGCTTCCATCAAACCCTGAAGAACATAAGGACCTACTGCCTTGACACAGAGAGACTGGGATGAAGGTGTCCATCTTCTTCTGTTTGCTGCCTGTGAAGCTGTTAAGGAGTCTCTTGGGTTCAGTCCTTTTGAGCTTGTTTTTGGGCATACAGTCCGTGGACCTCCGAAGCTCCTGAAGGAAAAGTTGCTCGCCGAAGATGACTTGCTTCAGTGTGTCTCTGACTTCCGTAATAATCTCTCTAAGCCTTGTGACTTTACTGAGTCTAATCTTAAAGGAAAATGAACCTGGTCCAGCTAAACTTAAATTCAGACCTTCCAAATGTTGACTGCAAGCTGTCCCACCTGGGCCCTTTTCATCAACAGCAGCTAAAGCAGCTCATATTTGAATATAGTCACATATTCCCTGATGTTCCATCAAGGACTGATATGGTTTACTATGATGTCATCCAACAAGATGATGCTAAGCCTGTGAAACGGCATCCTTACAGAATGAATCCAGAGATGGAGAAATACCTTAAACAAGTAGTCAAATATCTGCTTGAAAATGACTTTGTTGAACCAAGTAAAAGTGAATTGAGTTCATATGCATCCTAGCTCCGAAACCCAATGGAACATATAGAATGGTGATGGACAACAGGAAAGCGAATGCTCTCTCAAAAATGGACTCATATCCCATTCCCAGGATTGATGACTGCATTTACAAAAATGGACAGTCAAAGTATGTCCCCAAATTTGATCTCCTCAAGGTCTTCTGGCAGATCCCCCTAACAGACAGAGCAAAGGAGATCTCTGCCTTCGTCGCACCAGATGGATTATACCAATACAAGGTCATGCCATCTGGAATGAAACATTCTCCGGCCACCTTCCACCGTAAACAGAGTGATTGCTGGACTACCAGGATGTGAGGCCTATATCGATGACATTATCACCAGCGACAGCTTCCAAGAGCACCTCACCTACATCAGAAACTACTTTCAGAGAGTGTGTGATGCCAAGTTGACTATCAACCTTGTTAAAAGTGACTTTTGTAAAGCTACAGTTGTTTACTTATGTCATATTGTAGGACAGGGTCATGTCAAACCAGTTAATGCAAAAGTCAAAGTTATCACTGAATTTCCTGAGCCTACAACTAACAGACAGCTAATGAGATTTCTAGGGATGGCTGGCTACTACAGTAAATTCTGTAAAAATTTCTCTATCATATCTGAACCTTTCACAAATTTACTGAAGAAAAATCCAAAATTTGTTTGGGATGAAAAATGTCAAAATTCATTAGACCAGCTGAAAGCTATCCTCAAAAATGCAGCACTTCTCTCGTCTCCTAATTTCACAAAGGAGTTAAAGTTGGCTGTTGATGCCAGAGATGTTGGTGCAGGAGCAGTTTTACTGCAAGAAGACACTGATGGAGTAGACCATCCTGTTTGTTACTTTTTCAAAAAGTTTGATAAACATCAGAAAAACTATTCAACAATTGAAAAAGAATGTTTGGCACTTGTTTTGGCTTTACAGCATTTTGAAGTCTATTTGACTCGTTCAGCTACTTCCATCAAGGTCTTCAGTAATCACAATCCCCTCACATTCTTGCATAAGATCAAAAACAAGAATCAAAGACTACCAAGATGGAGTTTGCTTTTGCAAGAGTATGATTTAGACATTTCTCACATCAGGGGAAAAGATGATGTTATCCCAGACACACTCTCACGCATGTGATTTTATCTCTTTATTTGATTGTGAAAAATGTAATTTTACTTTCTATTTGATTGTGAAAATTGCACTGGTTGTTATGTATATGATTGCTATAATGATGATCGAAACTTTTGTGTAAAGTTAAAGATTATACTGATTATAAAACTGTTAACTTGAACAAAAAAAAGCTTTTAGCAAACCTTTCTTTTCTTAAAATACTCATACATAACACCTCCCCTCTTTATGTGAAGCACTGTGTATCATTTGTAAATAGAGATTTGTTACATGCTGTTTTTGCTGCCTTGCTGGTCAGCTATTTATTTTCTTCATTTGGCACCCTCAGGTGGTGTGTCTGTAGCAAAATATAATCTGATGTAATATCTCTTCTTTGAAATAGACTAGTGGTTACCAGAAGCTTCTGGCATCTTCCTGCCTGGAGGGGGAGGGACTACCCAGGAATCCTGTTGATCTCTCCAGAATGTTGCTAGTCAATATTGTTATGGCCCCAATTTCTTATTACAATCTACAACACAACAGCAACTGCAAGGGATGACAGACACAGTTTTAAAAACTTAAACACATTTAATTAAACACAACAACTAACTAAACTGACCAAGATTGAATAGGAAAAAAAAAGAAATATTTACTGTCCCTTTTTGTGGGGTGGCTTGGTGATGTCCTGTATAATGAAAATGCTCAAACACAGGCAAAGAAATCCACAAAAGAAACGTCACAGGTCTTGAACAGAATGGCAGGTCTGGTCATCTTCTTGCAATTTCTCCTACTACTTTACTGTCTCAATTCTTTTCCTTATATACTCTTTTGCAGACCCCACCCACATTTAGACCTCTTTTTTTTAATTTTCTGAGACTTGCCCCAGACATGTCCAGGACATGTCTAAACATGACTCCAGTCTGAGCTTAACAAAAAAAAGGTAAATACTGCCATCTAGTGGCCTATATTCACATTACAATATGAATGATGTGATTTTGGTCACCAAGAGCAGAGCAGAAGCAGAGTTTTTGTTTTGGCAACAAAGTTACGTAGTGGCATTAGAGCGTTATTACAGGATTGAACAGTGATTTTTTTTTTCTTTGTAGAAGTTTTTTCCTAAGTGAAGAATAAATTAGTTTAAGTTGTTATTGCTGGTTTTCTTTGTGATTTTTTTAAGTCATAACAATTGAAAATATTGATCAATGTTCTCATAACGTTAGCCAAGTGTTCTTTCAAGCATCATTGGAGCAAGCAGTGTGATGCATTGGCATTTTCATCGGCAATGTTGGCAGCAGATCGGACTCATTCTGAAATGGGTATTGCAGAGGAGAGACTGGTTTTAGCTGTCCTAGCTTGTGAGCTAATTTGGTGGGAGTGTTTGTAATCATGCTAGCTAGTTTTTTTTAGGATTTACTCAATTTTGATATTACCATTTCAAAGGTTTACTGGCACGTTCAGCTCGCAATGGCAAGCATAGCTGAGTTCAACGATAACTAGCATGCCAGATGATATTTCAAACAATTAACTTTCATGGAATCGATATGTATGCACACAATACCCACAACAGAACACATAAACCAATGCCAGCTACCTAGAGACAAAACCGACACGTTCACAATTCGCCCATCCACATTACATGATGGCGCAAATGAAATCCGTGAATTAGTGCTTAGCCACTCAGTGTCATTACTTAAAGCGCTGAAATATTTCTTGGAAAAAAATATTGTTTTATTTCACACATTTGAAGAATATGTTCTGTATAACAAAATACTTTTTGAATTTTAAAAAAATTTGATCGGGAAGTCTGTAAATTTGGGGTTTAAAAAGTGGGTTTTGGCACTCGAGAAACTTGATTTCTAGCTAGTTTGTGAAACAATCGCCAACCCGTTATATGCAAATTAGCAACCCCTACGTCATCATATGGAGTCGTGCTAAAGGCAATGTCATCAGCGACCAGTGGCTGCACGTAAAACAACACACATTGAGTGAGTCAATCGAACTTCATTCCTATCCCCAACCACGAGCGATTTCCATGTGAATTTACAAATCAAGCTTGCTTTCAGGAGAAAATATCAACACTTACATGAAGGAAAGTATCGTGATCACAGCAGAAAATGAAATTAGGTATCCACTTCGCCCTTTACCCTAGCTTTCAGGACGAATTTGCCGGGGAATTTGCACCCCTGCATCGTGCTGAGATGCTGCATCGCGCATCGTGCTGAGATGCACTGATACATTGTATGTGAATTAGAGCTGGTACCGTAGCTGCCCTATTGTAGGCCAAGTAAAAATAAAAAGGCGTTTTTCGCCTGGCTTTTCGTCCATTATTCGGGCAATTTTTTTCTTTCTTTCTTTTAGTCTGAGCTTCCTGTATTTATCATTTTCTCTACTACATCACTTCCCGAATCAAACAAAATGCGATCAGGTTTGGTACTGGTCCTGCTAGTCAAGTTCAGATTATACATTATTGTTGCGGAGTATGCCCTAAACTGAGACAGTAGGCTAGCCCAAGTAAGTAAATAACGAAGTAACTTATAAACTAACTAACCAACTAACTAACCTACTAACCATAACTATATAGGGTGTACAGGCGAACTGATTAAATAAATAAATGAATAAACAAATAAATACATAAATAAATCGGATGTTACTTTATTTGGTTATTTATCGTCAAAGACTGTCAAAGGTAGCCCATTTGGGCGACTGGATCGCTGTTGTGGCAACTCTGACAAATCCCATTATCATGATGCAGTCAAGTGATTCCCAAGGGATGTTGTTGTTGAACTCATGAACTAGTTCATGCGAAAAAAAAAAAAACAACACGTTATCACAACTACTGCTTTCTTCAATGGCGTGCTCGAATCAACTTTCCTGCCCGACACCTCTCGAATTTGAGGTCGACACGGAAGAAGCAAATGGTTTTTTTGAAGGAGATTGTCAGGACTCGCCGTTCGAGTATGAAGAGGAGGAATCCGAGTCAAATGAAGACGAGATATCAAGTGATGACGAACATGACAACTCAGTGCTTGAGGAGGGTGAGAATGAGGCCAATGACGGAACTGGGGATGAGGGGTATGAACTTGGTCTTTGGCTTTGCTCAGAAATCCGTAAAAACTCGCCGATTTGTCTTTGGATGTCCGGCTACAGCCTCCAACAACACAATTTGTCGGCATTTTGCCGAATCTACGCTAAAACATAGCTTTTTCTACGATCCGTACGTGTGTTCAATTGGTATTTCGCGCTGATTAATGGCGACCTGCAGTATCGACTACTAACAGTGACGTCACACCTTTGACCTGCTGGTCACGTGACCGTTCAGTAATTTTTCAGAAAAGGACGTCTAAGCTCGCTCAAAATGGTCATTTTTAACTCTTTTTTTTTTTAAAAAAAAACTGAAACATCATAAAATTAAATGCATTCGATTCACATATTCTATATATATTAAATATTAAGTATGCACCGTTTCGTACATTTTTAAAGACATTAAAATGTGTCTATTTCAGCTCTTTAATACAACCGACCGGCCGCTCAAACGTTGAGTGCGAGGTTGTTTACATGATGCTCGGAATGTCCGCTTTCATCACAGGAATATCCAGGGCATTTGCTGACATAATCATGTTCAGAATATTCTCGTGTAGTGTCCAAAATCTCCTTTGGTCATTCCCTTTGTAATGCACTATATCATATACACCAGGGGTGCCCAACCCTGGTCCTAGAGAGCCGCAGTGTCTGCTGATTTTTGGTGTTACTCAGCACTCGATTGATGGGATAAAGAAGTTGATTACTCACTTAACTGATCTCACCTGGTGTTTCAGGTTTAATTTGGTAATAATGAGCAATTGGCGGGAACAACCCACAAGACTCCTAGAGCCAATTAAGCAGACTTGCAGGTTGTGACAGCAATCTACATGTTAACCAAGATTTGTCAAGTGGTTGGATATTTAGCGTAGTTTTAAGGCAGACAAAGTAGAACAGAGTAGATGAAAGTTTATTGAGCAGGGGTGGATAACGCTGGTCCTGTAGAGCCAGACGTGTGCCGAGTTAGGTTTAAATCGGACACCAGATGAGATGAGTGAGGTGTGTAATCAACCGCTTTAACTCATCAATCAAGTGCTGAGTAACACTAAAAACCAGCAGACACTGCGGCTCTCCAGGACCAGGGTTGGCCACCCCTGATATACACGATGTAGAGAATAGGGTGTGAGTGGATGAGTGGACGATTTCGAACACCGCTCATGTTTTATACAGTCAATGCTCAAAGCAAGGAAAAGGAACGAGCAGAGGCATATCTCTGTGGGCCTTGCTGTGGGCGTGCTCATCTTTTTGTTTTTTTCAGAGTGGGTTAACCAACGTTAAAGGTATAGTTGGTAATCCTGTTCAGAAACGCATTTTGTTATACTGGGTGAAATGGTTCAACTATCTTGAGAGTAGTCAATACATTATGCATTCAGAAAAAAGAAACGAAAAGAATCAGACCTCTGCGTCGGCTGCAAACAGGTTCCTTCGGTACCACCCATTGGGCCCACCTCTGGTCCAATAACGGCCCCACCTTTTTGCCCATTTTTGGATTAGCCAAGAGGTAGGTGGAGTCAAGTAATTGTCAAGATGGCGACCAAATTTGCTTCAAAATGGATATTCAGAAACCTATGTGTAACGTCACGGAGGCTACGTCCATAGCTGTGTTCGAAATCGCCCCCTATCACGGATGTAGTGCACTATATTGTGTGTCTGCCATTTTGTAGTGTTTTTCGAATTTTTTTCATCCACTATATAGTGGTCTATAAAATACCCATAATGCAAAGTGGAATCGAGTGAGCAAGCGATTACCACAATGCACTGTGGTTGTGTTTTTCCACAGAAGAAGAATGCGAAGGGTGAGGTGGCTCTGCCCTCCAGAAATACATTCTCAAATGCACCGTAAAGCTGCTTTCACACCAGACGCGAAACGAATTTTTCGCACAACCGATTACTCGCGTCTTTGCATTGACTTTGAATGTAATCTGTCGTGCGAAAAATTTGTTTTGCGTCCGGTGTGAAAGTGACTTTAGGTTATGAAATACATTGGCATGCTAGCTATGACATTATAGTTATCAATGTCTCTTTATCTTGGTAGCTAGCTAGCCAAATGGCTCACCCGCGAGGATTCCATTTTGAGCAAACTGTAGCCTTTTTAGCTCGCTAGCCAGTTCCCTAGCCACTTGGCCATGTAGCTAAATACATTGGCATGCTAGTTATGACACACAGTTCGATATCACTTTGGCTTGCTAGCTATGCTATTGCTAGTTAGGAAGCCAACTAGCTCGCTAGCGTTTAAGACTCAAACTATAGCCTTATTTCGTCGACGTAATCATGACCCAAATTGACGTGCATTAAGAGACGAAAGTCACGTGGGGGGACCAGAATTTAAGAACAGTGACGCATTAACGTACGGGAAAAAATATTGGTCCGGTTTGTTTACATGATGCTCGGCATGTCCGCTTTCATCACAGGAATATCCAGCGCTGACACCATCATGTTCAGAAAATTCTGGTGTAGTGTCCGAAATCTCCTTTGGTCATTCCCTTTGTAGTGCACAATTTCATATACATGATGTAGAGAATAGGGTGTGAGTGGATGAGTGGACGATTTCGAACACAGCTCATGTTTTATACAGTCAATGCTCAAAGCAAGGAAAAGGAACAGGCAGAGGCATATCTCTATGGGCCTTGCTGTGGGCGTGCTCCTCTTTTTGTTTTTTTTCAGAGTGGCTTAACCAACATTAAAGGTATAGTTGGTAATCCTGATCAGAAACGCATTTTGTTATACAGGGTGAAATGGTTCACCTATCCTGAGAGTAATCAATACATTATGTATTCAGCAAGAAAGAAACGAAAAGAATCAGACCTCTGTGTCGGCTGCAGGACAGTAATATAAAAACTCTGACAAATCCCTGCCATTCGGTCTGAATGGAAAGAATTAATCAGATGCCTTCTGCTGCCCATGCCACCCTCTGTCCCTCCCTCCTCCCCGCGTGCACGCTCATCACGTTTCACCGTTGCCGGAAATATTCAGCCAATAGTTGTCGGTAATACACCTTTGGTATTGAAATAGCCATAAAACTCGGAAATAAATAAAAAAAAAAGGAGGAAACTTTTTCGGAACTGAGAATTTGCCGATTGGAGCGGGGGCATTGTTTACACGCATGATCAGTTGATTGCCCTATTTAAGCCCGTGCTGTTGCCCAGAGACAGACCTCTGATCCCACAGGAGTTACGGAGGAGACGCCGGGGTTGCAGATCTGGAGTCAAGCAGAAGGAGAAAAGGAGAAGACAGAAGCCAGCGGTCCCGGCGATTATAATGGGAAACGTGAGGTCTTTGGGGAACAAGACGGATGAGCGCGCGGCGCTGGTGAAGACCCAGAGGGAATACTGTGAGTTTAGCATTTTTTTTTTTACTTCAGTGAAACATGGCTAAACTCGCTCAAGAAGGGAGGTGGGTTTGCGCTAGGGCTGTGCGATATGACCTAAATCTCATATCCCAATATAGGTTACCCAATATCCCGATAACGATATATATCACGATATAGCAAAATTTCTGTAATTTTCATGAATAAATGGTTTCAATAAAATCACCACATGGGAAGGGCTATTTCTTATTGCATTTAGAATTATCTACTTGACAAACAAAAGGTACTTCATCGTATTTTATTATTTTTCTCCTTTCATTTCTAACCTTTGTGCAAATTTTCAATTCAACAATGAACAAAATCTACGATACGACTGTAAAAGAGAAGTGTAATGATGGAAGGAGTCTACGGGCAATCTGTACATGCTTCCTGATGCTGGCACATTTCTTCCCAGGCAACAATGGTGCCCTGAGTGCACCATATGGAGCGACACTTACTTCTCTGTCAAAACTTGGCCACAGATCTCCTGCAGAGGCTCTCTGCACCTCTCCAAAACCAGAGCAGCATGTACAGAGATGCAAGGCCATTTAGGTCCGCAAGACTTTGTCCGTTCAACATCTAATGCTGAGTAATTGATATACAAATTATAGTTTTTGGGTGGACTATCGCTTTAAACTGTGTTAATTACGTATGTTAGGCAGTCAGTTAATGTGGCCAATGTTCATAAACTCCCATAATAAATTACCAGCAACGACTTGATTTGTAACACGAGAATATAAACGATAGAGCCATTTTTCTATCGATAGACATTTTTCTATCGTGGCACGATATATATCGTCATATCGCACAGCCCTAGTTTGCACTATATGTCAGTGAGAGGTGGTGTCATCCTGGACATGTGAATATGAAGGAGCGCTTCTGTACCCCGGGCATTGAACTACTTGCTGTGGAAATGCGCCTGTATTATTTACCTAAGAAGTTAACGTTCACTATTGCTATTTACGTTTCTCCGTCAGCTGATGGAGCGGTAGCCTATGACTCCAAATGCATGTATTTGCATCTTTGCATTGACTTTGAATGTAATTAGTCGTGCGAAAAATTTGTTCCGCATCCAGTGTAAAAGCAGCTAAAGCTGGTCGTTGGTACTGGTGACATGGATGGAACTGGCACACCATTCGGCCGTTTAGTCTTGTAAATTAGTTAATCAATCCTCAAATTGCTAATCAAGCAAAATAATAGAGTTATCTTTTCCTTAATGGGGAGGATTCCGCCTACCCTAACTGACCTCCGACGGCACGTCACTGCATACAAAACAAAACGTCTGAGGTTAGCATTGCTAAACATGACATGCTAGCTTGAAAGCGACTATAATAATATACAGTAGTTTACTAACAGGTGAATGAGACACTAGGTAGTTTGGTTGATGTCCAAAATGTGTGGAAATGGCCGAGTCGGCTCTCCTATGCCCTCCTGAGTCCTACTGTCCGATGCGCGTTGAAGTTTGTGGGGGCGTGGCTTTGGATGGAGCACTGACGTGAGGGGGTGGAGCTTAGAGGAGTGCCACTTTCAAATCTTGCCAGCTCTTCAACATACCAACTATGGCTTTAAGGTGCATTACCGCCACGCAATATAGTGACGTAAGGTCTAGAGTGACTATCTTCAAGACACACACACCAAAAAAAAAAAAACTAATCCACAGTTCTCTTTTTCAACAATTTTTTTTTCTACCTCCCTTGCTTCCTCGAAACATGACTGTAGCCGACACAACTAGTTAATTTGCATTTGGCACTAGCCAAAACCTTTTCCTAAAATTTCTTGGATTCCTTCAGTTCCATAATTCAAAGAAATTCCCTCCCTGCATGGACCACCATCCTAATCCTTTCCGTCTTTGATTCAATATCTTTTGCGCAATTAATGACCATTGCAATGAAAGCCAAAAATGTACCTTCATGTCTTTGCCCTACCAACTGCAGCAACATTCTTGGCACCAGAAGCAATATAGTGGTACCCTTTCATAAGCCCTCACCATATAACTTGCGTAGTTCAAAAATATTCTGTCCGGTAACTTTTTCGAATTTAAGCAAAACCACCATGCTGTCTTGCTCCTTCCCGTCTCGATATGCGCCGAGCTGCGCAAACTCCCTCTACTGCCAAAAAAGAATCAACTTGAACAGAACAAGGGACGCCTCCAATAATGCCCTTTTTAGTTGGCCGCTGATACATTTTAAAACACGTAATTTGAGAAAGATCAAATTATTTTATTTTAAGTGCTTTTTCCTTGTTTCGTCGTCCTACATTCATTTATCACAATTCTACTTCTACATACCCTGCCATCCTTTACGTCCCCAGCCTGGCAAAATGGTTATCGCTGAATACACGATTGTTTTCCCATCAATTTCCTACCACCTTCATCCCTACAACAAACGGCCCTTCATCAGTTTCATTGCCACTTCCTTTATTATCCCCCGCCAACACGAAGTGGGAGGGGGATATAGGTTTGACCTCCGTCCGTCCGTCCGTCCGTGCGTCCGTCCGTCTGTGTGTGCGTCCGTCCGTCCGTCCGAGATAAAGGGGACAGCTTTACTCAGAAACTACTACAGATACAGTAACCAAATTTGGTGTGTAGCTTCAGACCATAAAGGCCTTGATTGAGTTCGAAAATGAGAATCGCACGATTGGCGGGGGATGTTGTAGACCATGTCGACTTGTTCCTTTTCTTTTTACCCCCTTCCACCTCATCACTCTCCACTTGTTCGAAATTCAAAATTTCGAGCAAAAGATAACTATAATAATGAAACAAAACGCTATAATTCGCGCCTTCCACTCTACTCTCGCACCCGATCTCTGCGCTCTTCTCAGCTAAGCAAACCCTCTTTATGGGGGTTTGTGAGGATAATCGGGAAATTATCACAAGGAAAGGGAACACTGCTGCCATCAACAGGGCGAGGGAGGTGGCCTGGCGGAATATCGCGGACAAGCTACATGCATAACTTAAGTGACACAAAGATCATTCAGTAGATTGTATTATTTAATAAAAATATCCCGCATGAAAGGAACAAAATGAATGTAGATAGGCTTTCTGAAATTCACCAAAAGTTTTTATTTTCGAAAGTGATACCATATTTATCAACAGATTGGTGCGAAAATTTTAGATAATTTTCTGGCCAGTTGCAATTGTAGTATTTTTTTTTTAAAAGTTTGACTCTGTCTTTATTGGAATGATCTTATTTATTTTTGAATAGTTAATGATTTTTAATTATATTTATGTTTCACATATTATTATCATTACATGACAGTTGTGAGTGAGTAAATGCACTGACAGAACTGTCTTTTGGGTGTCCGTTCCAGTCTATTAGATATTCTTTGAACATAAATGAAGCTAATCTTCACCTTAAACCTGCTAAATCATGGTTACTAGGCTCGGATTCACATTCACCACCTTGATGGAACGGAGATGTGAGTCAGGTTGATGGAACAGAAATCCAGGCTTAGCCAGAACCATATTTTCCATAGTTACCGATGTGGGGCTAATCTCAGCCACTTTGATGGAACTTAACTCTCGCTATCATAAGCCAGACTTGGCCATTTAAGTCTGGATTTTCCTTTAGCCTGCTTGATGGGATACCCCCAAGATGTCACCCACAAGGGCTATGAATAGAGTTTTCAGTAGTGAACCGATTTTCAATGTGATTATTCACAAGGATTCAAAGCTACACTTGTCTAACCGTTGCTAGTATACTTTAAAGTCATCTCAGTAAACCAATTAAGGGGTGGGCCCCTCTTCCCAAAACAATAAGTGCATGGTTGGTTTTTGGCAGCGATAATTTTTTTACAAAAAGAAATGACTAAAAAGCGCACAGCTTGGCTGTAGTAGTTTCAATTGGTACCAATAGCTTCCTGCAACAGAGACCTGTTATAATTTGTTACGTGCCTTTAATCCTCTTAGCGCTTGCTAAGACTCTGGCTACACTCCTGGAGGAGCCTCAGCCTGCATGCGTTCTTCATGGCTAAGTCCTGGCTACAGGTTTGCTCGAATTGGTCTCTCCTTCCCTTGGTGTTCTGCATGGTCTTGCAATGGAGGAGTTACTGATTCCCTCAGATGGCGAAGAATCAAATTCAAACCACACTTCTTTTTCTCCCAGAGATTCTGGATTGAGCTTCCTGGAATTGGTGAAGAATTTTCTCAATGGGTCTTCATCTGTAAGCTTCAGAAGGGGGCTAATAGAGTGCTGCAAACGCAATGGCTTATTGGCACTCTCAGTGTTTGCAGTAGTCACTGGCTGTGTACTGGGCTTCGTGTTAAGGAATCAACATCTCTCTACTCAGGTATGTGTGGCTTTATTATGAGTATTGTGATCCAACTAGTGTCTTTCTTTATAACATATTTGGTGAGCTTTCTGGTCTTGACAGAAGAAAAGCCTTTTCGACAAAAGAAAACAACTCTGATACATTCACAATCCACTGCTAACCAACCTCTCCATACGTTGTAAATCATTAGCAGCAAATTAAGTAAATTGAAGTTGATATTATTGTGAAGCAAAATGTTAAAGCTACTCAACCGTGACCACAAAATATAAAACCTATGTCATATCAGAGATGGAAGACATTTTAGAATTGAATGCTCGCTGAGTATGGGATGTAATGCAAAAGAGCAACCCAACTTGGAATGATAACACATTAGTGAATTGTTTTGATGAACTTATCAGACTAGTTTTTCCCAAGAAAAAAGCACTTTGTTATTTCTGGTTCTAGGCCAGGATCTATTTCTCTTTCCCTGGTGAACTTCTCATGAGGATATTAAAAATGCTTATCCTTCCGCTCATCACATCAAGGTAAACATTTCAATATTATCCTTCCTCAAGCTACCCTACTGGTTTTGAATGAGATTAAAACACAATTTAGTTTCTCTCAGGTGAGAGGAAGGAAGTGTCGAGGACAGTGAGAACATCAAGAATGCCAAGACGTCACTGATTCGGTCACGTTTTTTGGTTCTGGGCTGAGTGTAGACATACTTTCTACAGAAATGGACAGCTTTTACTTTTAAAAGATGCAGTTCCCAGGACATCCTTTCCGGGAAGTACACAAATTCAACAAAGCAAAATATATGAGGACAGCAAAATAGTCACTGGAAGAACTATTTGGGGAGGAGTTCCTTAGTGTGCCAGATTTGTGTAATTCTAAAGTTTTCTCCATGGTATCTTTTACTAATCTCCATTTCAGCCTCTGCCCTTGTCAAAGAGAATCCTTGTGGGCAAGTTCAGCCCTTTCAAAGGACAAATTAAAGGTGGATAAGATAAAATCGAGACCAAATTGGACCAAACCGCAGATCTCTTGTTATTTTTTCAGGCATTCAGATGTGGTGTATGTATGTGTTCCTTTAAATGTTAAACTCTATGCCTTGTCACATGATTTTGCCCTCTGTCTTCCATTAGTCCTGTGAAAGGGCAATACTTGGTCCCTCGGATTTGTCCGGAGGAAGGCACAACAAGATTTTCTTTGTATTTCTGTTTTGTTAGTTTGTGCTACTTTGAATTCTTGGCTGTGCACCACCTTTTTTGGCATGTGTAATTATTCCTAAGGTTTATAATGTGTCTTAAACCACAGACATAAATAGTAGTCTGAATGGTTGGGGTGCGGCTCTGTGCTGAAAAAAAATGTGCATCGGTACAATTCCACAGAAAATGGCTGTATTATTTTCAGGGTTTTCCAGTGAATAATTTGGAATTATTTGGTTGTTAATTCATTCATTATCTTTCTCTTCATTCAAAACTGTTTGGGTATAGAAATGCGAAAAAAAACATGAATAGCGATAATAGAAATGATGTTGAATGATGTATAATAAAATATGAGAAAGTACAAGCATTGCCTGTCTACAGTTTAATGTCAGGACTGTCGTCAATGGACTCCAAAGCATGCAGCCGAATGGGCCTTCTCACAGTCACATACTATCTCTGGACCACGTTCATCGCTGTTGTTGTGGGGATCATTCTGGTTATCATCATTCATCCTGGAACGGGCATGGAGACGGAGGGCAGCAGATTGGGCGGAGGGAAGGTCATGACCTCTGCTGACGCTCTGCTTGATCTCATCAGGTGACGCACTAGACAACAAGGGCAAAGGCCACGCAAGAGTTACAGCAGCTCCACATAACTGCAATATCACCAATATAAGGGGTAAACTCTTAAGTGTTGATAGATTTGCAAAGAAATTGACGGCAGCTTTGAATGGAGATGAACATTTGTTCTCACACAGAAACGCAAGATTTGGTGGCCCGTTCAGATACAGCTTCATAGACAATCTGGTTGTGATGTGTGAGCCAGTGTACTCTTAAGTGATGCTAGTGCAAAATTTTGGGTGGCATCATAACTTTTTTCACAGAATTAAAGTTAGCGCTTTAAGCATATAATGGAATATTTACCCTCTTGTTCTTGTGAATACATTCATTAAAACTGCTGATTCAACTTCCCAAACTCACAAACATGACTTTGGTGTCATGCTTCCTGCAACAATGCCAAGCATCTGGCTGCATAATACTGCGTATAAAATTTTTCTCAAGTGGTTGGGGGAAAGAAAGTAATTGCCCTCTTTCCACTGTCAAAAAGCTAGCCATCAATGATTCTCACAGCCTTTGTCCTATGGGCGGAAGCCCTATGATAGTAGTGTGTTGGCTTGTTGAAGTCCATGTTAGGGAGGAAATCTATCGCTAAAAAAAATTCTAATTTTCCATTTACATTGATGATTTGGGGGAAAGTAACAAGAATTAATCTCCTCAAGGGGAAAAAAACAGTTGTTGACAAAAATGATAATGGAATCTGAAACAATGTACTACCACCTTCCATAAAATTCCACATGTCCCAGTTTTTAAGGCCATTTTTCCATTCAGTGGGGTGAACACTGACTGCTTGAAGAGTTAGTAGCTGAACTGGGAGGCATGGTGGCACAGTGGCTTGCTCTTTTAGCTCATGACAAGGTGGTGGACCTAAGTTCAAGGGCAGGGCAGATCAGCTTTGTATGGCCAGATCCGCAACCGTCAGGGTCAGTATACACACCATTGCTCTAGACCAAGGGTGGGGAACTCTGCACCTGGAAAGCCATAGCTCAGCACTTTTCAGATGTTTCTTTGCTCATACACACCCGACTCAAACGGTAGCCTTCTTATCAAGCCCTTGCCAAGTTAAAAGCATTGAATCGGGTGTGTTAGAGCAGAGAGACATCAAAAATGTGCAAAGCTATTACTCTCCAGGAGCAATGTTCCCTACCCCTTCTCTAGATCAAGGCACTGGCCTTGCATCTTGTATTTGCGCGACTGCTGATGAAGGACGAGACGGGAGCACTCAAATCCCTTGCATTAATTTATTGAGCTTCCAAGACTAACGTTTTGACACACTGTGTGTTCCTCAGAGTCAGGACAGTACATTGTGTTTTTTTCTGAGAGCACCGACTCCGTTAATAGAGGAGCTGAAGTGCAAAGGGCTCCTTCGCCTTGTGTTTGCCCAACTGTTCTTAAGTAGTGGACTGTTGCTTAAAAATTTTCCCATCGGTTTTGATAAAGTTAGAATCCCTGTATAACTTGGTAATGTGGATTACTGACCAAGAACCTCCAAAGTGGCAAACAATATCCCGAAATATACTTACTGCCACAGTCTATGTATAAAATTACTTTAATCTTTTGACTGTTCTTTCATTACAACTGAAGATATTGACCAAATAGCCAGTCCATTAATACTAATACAACAATTACTGCTACTACAACAACAACTATCACTAGTATTATCACAACTACTGCTGCTACTTCTACTGTTAATAATAATAATAATAATAAAAATAATAATAATAATACGTTGGTAGTGATAGTAGTAATGAATATGCAAATGGAAACTTTTGTTTTAATTTGATCATTGATAAATAATTTGTTCAGTCAAAGACAGTGAAGCTGTAGAACACTGTAGCACTGAGTACACATGGTGTCTGCTATTCCTGTGTTGTTGCTTCCAAGAACTTTTGACATGGAAAGAATTTGTCTGTGTGGGGGCTAAGTCCATGTCTAAGTTACAGTGTTCCTGCCTGGCAATCGTATTAAAGAGCCAGGGGATTAAGGTATTTTTAGTAATCCATCCGAAAGGATCACTATGGGATGCCACAGCGACAGGTCCACGAGGTGCCTTAGATCTCCCCTGGAGATTTCACTACTTCCTCTGATAAGGCTGCACCGGCAGCATAAACGTGCAATAAATTAGGCTCTGGTAGCGATCACCTGTGTTGAAAGGAGAGCCCATTCCCTTGGCTTGCATCTGCATGCACTAAAAAGTCCTTGTATGAACATGTACACAGAAAATTGTTCACCATTGTTTGTGGAGAATCCACTCTCCCATTATGGTTGTCAGCACGAAGAAGCTTATTTTTAATCTGTGTTTGGTGAATGTGAGCTGATGGTGCATCCCTCCTGTGCTTTGTGGATTGCAAATACAGTAAACCCTTTGTTATTATTGATGTAGAGGGGATGGTCAAATCATCAGAAACACTTCTATTAATACCAGCCTTATTCATCTCACGGAATGTTATTTGTATTTGTCATCTTGGTACTCCAATTTTTGGCAAAAATACTTCTAATGTTCAGTGTTACCATTAGACGGTTGCTTGTTCCAATACCATTTGCAAGGATAGTCCTGATTCTACTTAAATACTCTTCCTAATTGAGACTCAAAAGAGTTTCATAAAATTGATTGATATCATATCTACATACTTCCTAGCATTAAAAGGAAAATATGAGGAGCAGGAATGTTACATTTCAAAAACTTTTATTTCCGCCATTTTTTTTATAGGAACATGGTGCCAGCAAATCTGGTTGAAGCAACATTTGAGCAGGTGAGCATATGACTCTCCAGAGGAATGAGTCTGGATTTGAGGCAGCTTTAAAAAGACTAGAGTAAATGGAATTGCATTGTAAGTTTAGCTTTCCCTTGATGGCATATTGATTGTTTTTCCACAAACTGTGCAAGTTTTGATTGCTAACAGTTTTTTCTTGTCTTTTCAAATTGGTGTCTTAATTCCAGTACAGCACAGAGTTAGTCCCCATGGTCAAAGCCACTCCCAAGACTATAGAATCTAACTACGTCTACATCATGCCCGATGAGAACGATCCCAAAATTGGTAGGCCAGTGTTCCTGGATCTGACCCCAGCACCCCAGGTCCTGTACAAGAGCGTTCCAGGAAGCAGTAAACAGATGAACGTGCTGGGAATCGTCATTTTTTCTGCCACCATGGGTGAGCTGCAAATTTGATGGAACCCCCCTCATATGAATAGCACTATTCAACTCTCAGCAATAACAGTAACGGCGGTATATTTTGGCCTTCGGAAAAGACTAAAGCAACCAAAGGATCCAATTATGCTGCACTTCCTGAAAAATAATTTAACTCCTTACAAGCATGCAAGGAACAAATTAATGACTTCTTGCTTAGTTAGGGTGCTGTTCTTTCCCCCCCCCCCCCCACACAGCGTCACTAGCTATTACATTTTTTTTGCATTTTCTTTCGGAGTGCTATGATGATGATAAATTTGCAAGTACCATCTAGATGCAGCCACTTTCGAAGGTGATGCAAAAGCTTCAAAGGTACAAAATGAAATTGCTTCATTACCTTGCATTGAATTCCTGTGTACATGATGAACATTCATGCTGCACCTATCACAAACATCCTTTGGTCCACAGGTTTGTTGCTGGGGAAGATGGGTGATCGAGGGGCTCCTCTGATCAATGTGTGCCAGTGCATTAATGAGTGCGTTATGAAAATTATCAATGCAGCAGTATGGTGAGTGACAATCGCTTCATGTCGCGGCTAATGCGTGTCATTAATACGAACGAATCAATTCACTGTTCTTTTGACTGACAAAGCTCAAAATGTGGTTTGTTGATCACATTTACTGAAAGAGTTCTCAGAACCATATGTAATTCAGTAGTACAAATCTCTCATTACTTTTTGTCCTTTGTACTATACACCTGGGTGAAAGTTAAGCACCTCCAAATTCAAAAGTTGTAATTTTCTGAAAAATGGAAAGCCCTGAACTCCATACATTTGCATGAACGTTTTATTATGCATTCAATGCGCATTTCACTTTCAAAAGGAATTTTCATGACATACCTAATTGCAAATGCTAATTGTTAATAGTTGGTGGCACTTCTGAAAACTTTGGTTTTATCATAGATATTGATTTTGTTTCTTTCAATTAAAGTTCAGTCTTCAGTGATAATATAATAACCCACCTTTAATAATCACTAATTGCAACAAGAATTAAAAACTGAACTTAACTTTCAATTGGGTCTCATGCATTTTCTATTGATTTCCTAAGGTATTACATTTCCACATTTCTCATGTTTGTGACAGCCGTAACTTTTTTATTTAGCATTTAAAATCTATGAAATTTGGGCTGCAGGTACTTTACTTCATTAGAAATGCAATGACGTGAAATTTTGCCTCTCGGTTACATAGTTTGAATATTTTGAGTATTCGTCAGATTTTGCACAAAATAATTTCAAAATTCGAGTAAAATGCCCCAAAATCACAAAACTTATAAATTGGGCAAAGAATGGCTGTGTCATTGCATCTGGATAAGCAATGGCTTTTAAATGATGAAACAAAAACTGAATTCTTTCATAGAGTTAAAGAGGAATTGGTGCCAGAAGTTTTCTGCATATTTAATAAGCTTGCTTAGTTACCATGGCAACCGCATAAACAAAAAAATGCCAACTTGTATCTTTTTTGGTGGTTATTACATATACCTCCTAAAGATTAATTCTGAGTTGTTTCCTGGTGTCATTTTTCATTTAACCCCAGATCACCCCTTAAGAATTGGGTGGGAAGTCAACTTTTTCCCAGGTGTATTTATTCTCTGTCATCTATGTTCAAAAATGGATATACATACGATATGTTAAAATAGATAAGACACACTGATAGAAATCATATTATAAGTTAGTTACCAAATATATTTTCATTCGCACCCTTGTAAAATGATGGGCAATTCATGCCAAAGTGTTCTTTCAAAGCAAAGAAAAAAATCATAGGAAATGTCACTGTAAAATTGGCACTGGTTAAAGGTTTAAAATATTTAGATTGCCTGAATCGCCTGCTGAGCACGTGTTTGGACATGAGAGCATTCAGTCAGTGAGGCACAGCCATAAGGTCATGTGACAAGTGCCAGAGGATTAGAGGGAATGTCAGTTTGTATTCAGATTACTTGTTTCATCAGTATTTAATCTGTTGCTCCTGGCTTGCCGCTATAGCACTATATGGGGTTGAAAAGAGGTAGCAGTATTAAAACCCCAATTCCGAAATAGTTGGGACGAAGTGTAAATTGTGAAAAAAATCGAAATGCAATGACTTTCAGATCACATGAGCCAAAATTTTATTTACAATAGAACATAGATAGCATTTCAAATGTTGAAATCCCCAAAATGAGCTCGTTTCAATTTTCTGACTGCAACAGGTCTCAAATAAGGTTGGACACAGGCAAAAAAATGGCTGAAAAAGCTATTAATATATAAGAAAATCAGCTGAAAGAATTTAGCAAGTAATTAAGTTAACTGGCATCAGGTGTGTAACATCATTGGCCATAAAAGGGATGTCTTGGAGAGACTGAGTCTCTCAGAGGTAAAGATGGCCAGAGGCTCTCCAACCTGTGAAGGCTTGCATAAAAAATTGTGGAATACTTTAAAAACAATGTTACTCAACATCAAATTGCAAAGGCTTTGTAGGTCTCATCACCGACAGTGCATAACATCATCAAAAGATTCAGAGAAACTGGAAAAATCTCTGTGCGAAAGGGACAAGGCTTAAAACCAGAGGTGCCTCTGTGTTCTGTGTGCCAAGGCTCATTTGAAATGGGCTGTAGCAAAGTGTTCTGGTTCCAAATTTGACATTCCTGTTGGAAATCATGGGCATCATGTCCTCTGGGCAACAGAGGAGAAAGACCACCCCTCCTGTTATCAGCATTCAGTTCAAAAGCCAGCATCTCTGATGGTATGGGGATGCATTAGTGCATATGGTGTGGGACACTTGCATGTTTTAAAAAGCACCATGAATGCTGAAAGGTATATAAAGGCTTTAGAGCAACAAATGCTCCCCTCCAGATGACATCAATTCCAGGGAAGGCCTTGTGTATTTCAGCAGGACAAGGCAAAACCACATACTGCAGCTATGACAACAGCACGGCTTAGTAGTAGAAGAGTCCGTGTGCTGAATTGGCCTGTCTGCAGTCCCAGTCTTTCTCCAGTTGAGAACATTTGGCGCATAATTAAATAAAAAGTCTGTCAAAGGAGACCCAAAACTCTCTAGCAGCTGTAAGCCTGTATTAAACAAGAGTGGGATCAAATTCCAGTGGCTAAACTCAAGAACCTTGTCTCCTCAATGCCCAGACGCCTCCACTCTGTTTAAAAAAGAAGAGGGGATGCCACGCCATGGTAAACAGGTCCCTGTGCCAACTTTTTTGAGACATCAAATTTGAAATGGAAAAAATTTTGTGGAAAAAATTGAAAAATTTCTTAGTTTCAACATTTGCTATGTTATCTCTATTCTATTGAGAATAAAATACTAGCTGGAGTAATTTGAAAGTCATTGTGTTTTGAGTTTATTCACAATTTACACTTTGTCCCAACTATTTCGGAATTGTAGAAGAGGCCCTGATAGAGCAGTAAAGTCTACAGTGGAGGTCTTAAAAAGGAGCCAAACACCTATGTGATGATAAATGACTTCACAAGATCACAATCCTTAAATAAAAGAAGTTTTTTGCATGATGAGTCATATTCTCAAATTAACTGGCAACATTTCACAAATTCAGCTAGGGTATACAAACTTTTCAGCACAGCTGTACTGTTCCATTCCCTGCACTAGTTTGAGATTGTATATACGTATTAAGTCGCTTCCAAAACTCCTTTGCTTCATTGACATAATCTTCCCCTTGTCAGAAACCAGTGAAACAATTCCTTGTATAACATGAAAAAAGAAAATAATCTCTTGGCTACCATACTCGCCTGTCTTTTGGAAAAATTTGATTTTCTTGTTAACTGGATTGAGGGCAGATAGGCTAAAACACACTTACTGTTCTGTTAAAGCAGCACATAATAGCCAGTAAATGCACTTATTTTGTACTGAAAGGGCTACTGTACAATCTATAACACTGAGTAAAAAAGCTAATTTTGGTGAAATTCACAAAGACGCGCAGCTGATTTACCGATGTTTGTCCAAGCTTGCTTGTTTAGCGGTTTACACTACATTACATTGCATGTAGCCAAGCGACTTACAAAACGGAGTAAATCAAGCCTCAAGTGGCACAGTACAATAAGCAAAACATTATCAAGTGCACAAGAAAAAAATAATTGGGTGAAGTGCAATTGTAGCAAAACAGCAGGACAGAACAAAATAAGTGCCAATGGGATGTGTTGAGGGAGAGAAAGACGAGTAAATAGTTGGTTAATTGGTCAGGAGAGAAGGTGGACCCGGAAGAGGTGAGTCTTCAAAAGCTTCTTGAAGCTACAGAGGGACGCCCCTGTTCTGGTTGCGGCTGGCAGGTCATTCCACCAGCCTGGAACTGCCTGTGAGAATTGTCTGGCCTTGTGCGTAATGATGGCACTGCTGGACAGATTAAAAACTATGACAGGTTTTTTTTTATCTCTCGACAGCTACGAAGGTAAAAACATCAATTTCATAATTTGACAGATCTCCACAATGGTATGCAATTGTACCTGTGGGACTGCATAGTCAGGTTGAGGGTAGTGATGACACAATTTTAAATAGTACACTGACCAGCACTGAAAACGCACCACCCTAATTTTCAGGCCAAAATACAAATCATGCATGTTTGTAATGTGTAATCGTTATTAAAGTGTATTATGCCTCCTGACAAGATGGCAAAATGCAAAATTAAGTCTTTGGCACGTTTTAATTCCATTTCAGGCTGAAAAAGCTAAAATCACAATTTTTGCCACCAGGGCAAAATGCAGTTATATCTTTTAGGGTCTGTTCACGAAATCTGGTCTTTCAAAAGATAAAAAGGCACTCTAAGTCATTTGGTAACCATCACCATTAGATAGATAATGAGGCGAAAACTTGATGAAAATGAGTAGAACCTTAGAATGTTGCGAGTGCGCAGACGCGTCTTTGCTCTTGCTACAAGGCAGCATTGATCTTATTCCATCACTGGGAAGATTGACCAAAAGCTTTGAAGCATCTGTCTAATGCCTGACTGTCCACAGTTTTTGCCAGCCACGGCATAATTTAAACAACAGAGATCATTCAAATTGACTGAAACGGCTCACCAAGGTGATGTCAAAGGGGTTGAGTGTCCGAACCCACAGTCACAAGTCGCCTAACAGCTGCAAAAGTGGCGCGTTAAACCACCACTTGAACCCATTTTCACCAATGAAACCACTGTAGTAATGTTTAAAAGCAAATGTTACACCAAACCAGAGGCAAGAAATCTAAACCTAAATCATTTGGTCCGTGCCCAGTTTGATCATTAGGAACATGAATCTGATTTTGTTTATTAGAAAACCTACACATTATAAATATACATAATTTGTATCTTGGCCATGAAATTAAGGGATGCGTTTTCAATGCTGGTCAGTATATTTTCGCTATCATACTTGCATCATAAACTGGGTTATGCAGCTGGAATACTGAGTCCTCAAGCTTTCAAACGATATATTGTTCCACAACAGCATAATATATGACGGTATAAAAATGCAGTTATGCTAAGCGGCCCACTCATGGCAGATGCTCGTAAAGGATCTGAATTCACGTTCTACTCACCTTATGGGTCTCCAGGACCACTACTGCAGACTGTAGGCCTAGGGTCTTTCATAGCTGTAGAGACAGGTGTTTTGAGTACTAGTATAGGTCTATGTTATCAACTCACAACTGTGTCCTCTCTGCCTCCAGGTACTTTCCCTTTGGCATAATTTTCCTTGTGGCAGGGAAGATCTTGGACATGCAAGACCCATCCAGCATAGGGAAAAAGCTGGGGATGTATACACTGACAGTCCTGGCGGGGCTTTTTGTCCACGGTCTCATTCTTCTCCCATTTTTCTACTTCCTTCTGACAAGAAAGAACCCCTTCACTTACATCCGGGGTCTCCTACAGGCACTTGTCATTGCCCTGGCTACCTCATCAAGGTATTGCGACCAAGCCAAACATGACAGGGTGGTGTGAAGTGGGAGCTCATGAACAGAGGTGGTTGGTCCAGGCCTATGTCTTACATAGATTTCTGTGTACTTAAAAGAGAAAGAACCAGGAGAACCAAGGTGGACGTGGGGGTCGTTGTGGATAGTGAATGAATCACGACTTGGGAAGTGAGGATTTGCACATTAGCGGGGATTGTTGATATAGACACCAGAGCAAGAAAAGCAGCATTGAAAATTACATTTGCTCCCTCTGGATATTGCACAACTCCTAAGAAAAAAATATAAATTGATTGAAACTGTCCATGGATGGTTAAGACACTAAATTACCACATAGAGCAGGGGTATTCAACCCGATCCTGAAAGGGCCAGTGCGGGTGCAGCCAGTCATTCCAACTAATTACATATGATACTAATCAAAGTTACTGAGTTATTTTCTAGCATCAGGTGTGCGACTGCATGGCTGCAATGAAAAAAACGGGGCTCCGGTCAATGTGGAATATTAACTAAAATTTCCTACACTTGTGTTGAGAAGATAGCCATTCTGAGCACTCACTCCAAGCAATGACTCTATGGTCCTTCTCTCCATCTGCAGCTCTGCCACCCTGCCAATAACCATGAAGTGCCTGTTGGAGAACTGTCATGTAGACCGGCAGATTGCCCGTTTTGTGCTGCCTGTGGGTGCTACGATCAACATGGATGGCACCGCTCTCTACGAGGCCGTAGCTGCCATCTTCATCGCACAAGTCAATGACTACGAGCTGGACTTCGGCCAGTTGGTCACCATTAGGTGAGGGAACCGTTTTACAAACCTACATTTTGAAAAGGACTCCCCCAGATTCCCAGATGCCTTCTGACAACTCACTTGAAACCTGCACTAGTTGTAAAATTTGAATCTGCACCAAACAGAAACACAGATAATGTCCCCCAGTCTCAGTAAAATTGGGTCGTTGAGTGAAAATTATAACTATGGTAAATGGCAATGGCAATGGTAAATTTCTTTGCAAGAATAGGCCCAACCGAAAGACTGCGTAATCACTAATTTTGCTGAATACATTTTTCAATTCGTCCTGTTCCATGCTTTCTTCAGTATAACAGCAACAGCTGCCAGCATAGGAGCAGCCGGGATTCCACAGGCTGGCCTTGTAACCATGGTGATTGTGCTGACGTCAGTGGGTTTGCCACCAGATGACATCACACTCATTGTGGCAATCGACTGGGTGCTGTAAGTTCTACATGATGGTTCTTTCCAGTTAAGAGGTCTTGCATCATGTTGGGTGTCTCCTGTTTGAAAGCAATGATCTTTTGCTGAACCATTTAATAGATCAAGACATGAAATAAAGATTTGCCATGTTGCCTTATGCTCGGTGCTATGAGGAATGGCAAGAAAAGATTTAGGGCAACCTTTTTTCTGAACCACCTGCTGAAATGCGTTATATCCTCCTAAAACGCTTAGTGCTTTAGGTAGGAGCGCCACTGGCAATTTTGGGTCCTATGATGGAAAAATACGTTTTTGTCGATTTCTGGTCTTTTTTAAACATGGCCAATTATCAGAAACCCAAAGGAAACTGACTATAAATCAAAAAGAACTGCAGCTTTTCACATCTTTATCATACTCCAATTCAAATAAATCATCTTGCACTCGTACCTACCAGTCGCCGATTTCATACATACTGCGTGATTAATCTTGTACATGCGGAACTTAAGATCAGAGTGGAAGTGCGCATCCAATCTATTCTATCAGTATAGAAGGTTAGCGATTGATGTTTAAATGAGCTAGCTAAATAAAACCATTTTCCCCTGGACGCATGCATCCATAACTGGTATCAACAAGACTCAAAATAGGAGTCTGTGTCAGGAACAGTCAACGGTAATGGAGCAGACTGTGTTTTTTGGGCTAATAACTTTGGATATCGTCCTAACTCTCTAGGTGCTTTTCCATTACCCTTAGAAATGCACAAAATCTAAATAGCGAAATAATAATAAAAAAAAACTGGTAATGAAAACACAGTCTACCACAAATTTTGCTCTCCGATCTGCAGTATTAGTTACCGAAGCCAAGGCCTAATACTGTAAGTAGACTATTGGATGTCTGCAGCAGACCAGTTAGTGTACTTGTAATTTTGCGTATTCTGGAGCACTAACATCGTTCTTGTCAGACGAGCATTTACAAATTTGCCGCGTGCACAACTTAGTTGACAGTGTCATGGTCGAATGCGTTGCCATTCTCATTGATGGATGAGTACAGCCGAGCTGTGATTGGCTGATGGCACAAACAATGGTACATAGTGGTACCAACCGACATGTAGAAAAAATTTTTGCACGCAGCAAGTACAGCCAGTAGCTGATGAATAGTAAGGGGGGGGGGCCCTGTACTGAGATTATTCTTAAAAAGTTGAAAATTGAGAAACAAACAACAAATTCATTTTAAATTGATCAAGTTTTTACAAAAATTGAAATATAAAATTAAAGTGTCCGTATGTTTCATTTACAAATGTTTATAATAATAACAGTATCCTCTGTGGGGCCCCTGAGAATGCTGGGCCCCCAGAATCGTTCATGGTTGATGAGCCTGAAATTCACTTTTGGTGTCCTCCAGGGATCGTTTCCGGACCATGATAAATGTATTGGGGGATGCCTTGGCTGCTGGGATAATTGGTCACTTGTGTCGGAAAGACTTTCCTGGATCTGATGAAACGGTAATTCAAACTATTTTCATTTTCAAATCCCATCTTGTTCATTTCTGCTTGTACTATGCCAAGAGTAAGATGTCTACACAGTGATAGCACACTATCAAAGAGAGTCTGAACAGTTTTTATATGCCTATTATCAGAAATGATGGGCATTGTGGTGTAGCGCTGTTCGTCTGTCCATCTGTCTATCTAACGGTTCATTTGTCCAGCTCTCCATCTGTCCCTCCCAGAAGTTCTCCTGTAAATGCAACTTGGCGTATATTATTCTGTTGCACCTAGTCATATATGAAGTTGCATTATTTTGTTGGGGTGAAGGTTTGCATGCACATTTTTGAGAATTCTGAGATGTTTTTGGTGACAGTTATCGCCCTGTCCAAAATAAACCTTTAAACGCTACTGATTCTAGACCCCTAGACTTCTTTGTGGATTCTTGGATGGTCCATTCAAATTAAAATTTGTTGTGAGTCACGGGTGGATGGAAGAAGGTTCCTTTCAAAAATGGACGCACTTCCATTTTCACTATGGCTGCCATGGCAATTTTAAGGAGAATAGTCAATTTTAATTAGATTGAATTTGCTGTGTGTGTTGGGGCTGGGTAGAGGGAGGTTTCTTTCAAAAATGGGCACACTGGGATTTTCAATATGGCTGTGGAGACAGCCGCTTTTATTACCCCTCAGCCCTAAAGGCTGACGGGGTATTGCTATCCTTCGTGCGGTTGGGCGAATGGGCGGGCGGACGTCTCCAAAAACTTCGACATCGGGCTGAGGGGTATTCCGTGCATTGCGCGCCTATTTTTTCCGTTTTTGTTGATTTTGAGGAGAAAAGCTGATCTAATCAAATTAGAATTCATTGTGTTTCTTGGGGGTGGGTAGAAAATGGGCATTCTGCAGTTTTTAGTTATGGCTGCCATGACAGACATCGGTTCTTGCCGATTTCAAGGTCAATGAATAATCCAATCAAATTTGAATATGCTGTGTATGTTGGGGGTGGGTTGAGAAAGGTTCTTCTCGAAAATGGGCTTACTGCTATTTTTGGCTAGCAAGCTAGCTAGCAAGATAAAGAGACATTGATAACTATAATGTTATAGGTAGCATGCCAATGCATTTCACATCCTAAAGTCGCTTTCACACTGGACGCAAAACAAATTTTTCGCATGACAGATTACATCCAAAGTCAATGCAGTAACGCAAATACTCGCGAAAATGAGCACAGTTGAAGAAACGAATATGCCATCAAGTGCGCCGCACTTCTCAATTTCCCATAGACTATAATAGAGAAATCCGAGCCATTTTCTTTTAAATTAAGGGGTCTAGTGCCGTATTTTCAACAAATATATAACTCGAATGCATGTAAGAATAAGAATCAATAGGTGATTTTACGTGACACTATTCGAGGATTAAGTTATTGGGGGTGTTGTTTTACTCCTCGCACTCAACGTTTGAGCGGCTGTATTGGTTGTATTGGGTAATGACGAGTGGCTAACACTAATTCACGGATTTCATTTGTAACATCACGTAATGTGGATGGGCGAATTGTGAACATGTTTGTTCTGTTCTCTGGTTAGATAGCATTGGTATATGTACTCGGTTGTGGGTATTGTACGGATAAATATCGACTCCATTTAAGTTAATTGTTTGAAATATCATCTGGCATGCTAGTTATCATTGAACTCAGCTATGCTTGCCATCGCCTGCTGAACGTGCCAGTAAACCTTTGAAACGGTTATATCAAAATTGAGTAAATCCACGCGTTGGCTATTAGCTAGCTAGCATTATTACAAACACTTCCACCAAATTAGCTTGCGAGCCAGGACAGCTAAAACCAGTCTCTCCGCTGCAATACCCATTTCAGAATGAGTCCGATCTGCTGCCAGCATTGCCTGCTACTCGCCATTGATCGTTCGGGATGAAAATGCCAATGCATCACACTGCTTGCTCCAATAATTCTTGAACGACACACCTGCCACTTAGCTAGTGTTATGAGAACATTGATCAAAATTTTCAATAGATCACTAAAAAATGTAAATGAGCATTAAGGTTACATGCTGAACGAGCGTGGCTGAGTAGCCAGCCAGCCAACGTTTAAGTGTGCTTCGCGCTGAGCTAAGACCTGCCCAGTTTTCTACTTGAAGCACTAATGGAGACTCAATTAGCTAACATGAGCTGGCCAAATTTGTGAATGCAGTGCAGCCATTGTGCTTAGCGAACATTATCACCGTCCCCAACGTTTTAAATTCATTGTCTTTTGTTAAAGGTGGCAGGAGGATAGAGATAATGAATGCACAGTCGAGAAAATGAGCAAAATTCTCTTTACTGTACTGGACTGATTTTGATTAGGTGGTCCAACCTGGCCGGAAACGGAGCCATTATGTTGCCTAAACCGATGAGCTCAAGCCTTTATTATTATTATCAGCATAATGTACTCTTCCAAAAAAGAAACTATACATTGTTTTTAGCATCAATTTATTATACATGAAATGTTTTGACAAGTGTGGAAAACATAATGAAAAGAAAGTGTAATCAATAATTCAATATTTGTATAGTTTTTTTTTTGGAAGAGTATATTTCAATATGTTTTCCACATTTGTCAAAACATTTCATGTATAATAAATTGATGCTAAAAACAATGTGTAGTTTCTTTTCTGGAAGAGTATATTGTGTGAAATTCCTTGAAATTCCTGAAAATCGGCCCAAGCCCGTGTTCAGATACACAGTCTGGGCGTAAGATTTGGTTGGATGCACAAATGAAAAGGCGGCAGTATCTTTCACCTCGAACTTGGTCACATCTCTGGCTGCAGTTATTGCTAATGCACCTGTGTCATGAGCAAAATGTGAAATAATACGGCATGCGTTATAATTCCTCCACACTTGAAAGATCCAACCCCTATAGTATTTGAAACGGAAATTCTCTTAGGAAAGGAAACGGGGCAAGGGGCAGAGACTGAAATCCACCAGCAAACATTGTGAATTCTAAGGCACGAAGGAGGTCTAAGAACAAGCAAGCAGTAGCTACAGCTTTGAACTGGGAATCAGGACTGTATAATGACCTTTCACTAACGTTAGCTAGCTAGCTTCGGGCACGTTTCTCCAAAGCCATGTTAACCATGTCAGCAACTTACATAGTTTTCACTTACAGACTGTTAATGGTTCCAGCAATGCAAGGTGGCAATAGTGCTTTCACGCGTTAATGTTAGCTGTAGAAAAAGGCCAGCTTCCAAACGGAAAATACAAGGCAATGTTCACATTTGCTGAACTTCAAGACCCTAGTGCTGATTGATAGCAATGGACCTCGCTGATATGAGAGAACGACACATCATACTTCAAACCAAACGTCCAGAAAAAATATATAAACCCGACAGTGACAACATTCAGTAGGAATTACACGAACCGAGTGAGAAGTGGGTTGGAATGCTACCCAGCTTTTCAGCAGGGGCAAGATGGAGAGAGCTAGACTGAAGATAAAATTTAGTTTGGTGCACTACATTACAAGGGACTAGATATCTCGTTAAACTTAAATTCACAAACAATTTGAAGTGTTGTGATCCTCATTCCAACCAACTGGAAAAACGTACAGAGGCCTTCCCTGTTAACGGTTGGTTAGGTACCCATTAGGCTGGCTAAGACAGCATAAGCATCCTGAGATAGGATTAGTACCATAGACATAATATACGTAGACGCCTCATTAAGCCTGGAATATACTTGCTGCGAGACCGAACGGACGCGTACACAGTGTGCTTCGTGAGGGCACACACTTGCTGCAGCACAACGCGTCCAAACCGCATAGTATTGGAGGTCTCCACTAGAGGCAGACAGCAGCATATCGGACCCTGAAATCGCGAAAAAGGCGGGCGGAATTGCCCGGATATCGCATACACTGTCACAATGGATTAGTTCGCACAAGCGCCTCTAGCGGTCATGTCAATACTGCATCTCGCGCACGCAGCACGTTACCTCGCGTCGAGATGAGCGACCTCTATGCTCACAAACGTAGAATACGCGTGGCAGCCATGATGTGTAAGCGCACGCATCGTGAGCAGCAAGTATATTCCAGGCCTTATGTGCTGGAGCGTAATCCAGCATCGCCACCATATTGGATGGGTCTCCTCACACTTGGCCAGGACCAGAGCCAATCGAAGTAAACGCAAAGAGAGCAGCTATGCCCATATTTTGTGTAGCCTACGTTTGCAATAATCGGCGCAGTATTGAAAGCAGATCACGTGGGATTACCTTTCACAAGTAAGATTGAACAATAATTTTGGGTATTATATGCACGTTTCGCTGACAGTACCAGTCCACCCGTGCCATAATGTTCGCTGTCATGTTCACGAGTGCCATACGGGGCTGAAGTGGTCGAAACTACTTTCAAGTCGGACGTTTCCGTGCAACACTATCCAGCTGCAGCCCTGGAGCAGAAGCCCCTGACATGACACAAGCCCCTGGGTGTATCTCAAAGCCGAGGCTGCATCCTTCAGAGGCTTTATTTTTAGGGGTTGCCATTTCATCCCATCTGCCAAACTGACGTAATTTTATTTCATCTCCGTTAAACAGCTTTGATTTAAGCGACTTGTCACTGTTTTCCCCAACCTTAACCTTAACTTTAATACCTAGCCCTATACCTAACCCCAAACTTAACCTTGTCTCTTACCCAAATGTCAGGTTGGCAGATGGAATTAAATGCCGACCCCTTAAAATGCAGCCTGCGAAAGCTGCAGCGTACGCTTTGAGATGCACCCCCTGGCTTGACAGAAGTGCCCTTCGCATGACGGAGGTGAAAGGCTGGCTATTCACTGTTTTTATTCACTTAGCTGGCTCGCTAGCTTAGCTAGTGATATTTATTGAATAGTCATGCTAGCTTACTGAATAACAGTAAGTGATGGTAAACTAACCATTTAACATTACAGTTTCTATAGGTTTAGCTATGTGCACAAGATGGAATTAGCTCACAAGCTAGCTAGCTTGGTGGTTCGCTAGCGTAAATATCACTAGATAGGCTAGCGAACTAGCTAAGTGAATAATGCTGCATTCGGTCACACTCGTAAACACGAGTCGTGTGGTGAATTAAAGTCGAAGGTACGAGGAAGGGTCATTCGGACAGTGAGGTCAAAAGAACGGAATTCGCCAGTCGTGTCTCAGAAACACGGCTCGTGGGACGCGTTACCGAATGCAGCATTAAAACCGTGAATATAGGTTACGGTGCTAGTATTTGAAGCGGAATGGATGGCGCATATAATACATATTTTACCGTGCTCGTGTTTGTAGCGTCTGGTGAATTTCGCAACTCGTTGGGCCGACCTTAATACATTTATTAATATGCAATACCATTCGTCTGTATTATGCTCTTTGACAAAGACAAAGTATTTCAGCATGAAAGCACGTATTTTTACTGTGTGACAGCATCCTGTATCAAAACTACATCTCTGCCGTTTGTAATAAACCAAACAGTGCGAAAATCAGGTAAAATTTCGGGGAGTTATGATTATTGTAGTTGCACATACACCTTCCTCCGTAGAAATAAATGCACTGGGGGCGTATGGGGGACCCATCCAAAATGGCGGCGCGCTGTAACGTCAGCTCCAATAGGCAGCGCCAGTCTATGAGGCGTCTACGTATAT
This sequence comes from Gymnothorax reevesii, assembly GCA_029721435.1. Taxonomy (NCBI): domain Eukaryota; kingdom Metazoa; phylum Chordata; class Actinopteri; order Anguilliformes; family Muraenidae; genus Gymnothorax; species Gymnothorax reevesii. The sequence goes on along the minus strand of CM056575.1, from coordinate 40,801,917 downwards.
TATGTCTATGATTAGTATGATGCCCATGGACACAAAACCGCTTTACGGCCATGTTCTCTGAAGGCTATTCACCGGTACCACACGTTTGACCATACAGAGTCCAATGTGAGGCATATATTGACCAACCAGTGCCTTAATCGTTGATTAAAAATGACTCCTTATAACTTGGTTCTCGAAAAGTGTCAACCAAAATTGATACTTAAAAAGGAAATTTGATTGTATGCTCTTTAAATAACAAAATAATGACAGGAATTTTTCCATTATAGTCAATGGGAAATTGAGAGGTGCGGTGCACTGGACGGCCGCCATATTGGTTTCTTCAACTTTTCGTTCCGAAAGCCTCTCCAGTTCTATATACATTCATTGGTTTGGTGTTTACAAGTCCGCATGACTTCCGGATCAAAGTCCTGCACAATGAACGGTGGAGCATGTGCACATGGAGGAATAATGCAACTAGAAACCACATTATCTGGGTGAGTTAGTCTGACTATGAGAAATACGATTTAGTACGATTCCAGTCGGACTAACATATTTACATGCATTTTAGAAGTCCTGTTTTAGTTGGACTTAACATAATAATTACATTTTTTCTAAAGTCACGTAAACACTCCTAATGCCTCTAGCAATGCCCGCTTGGGAACTTGCTAACTCAGTCCCATTACTGGTTCTTCAACTGCAACATTGGGGACAAATGGCATGCCTTACTTTGCTATTTACTTTTATTAATTTTTTTATTTTGAGAGATCTTCAATATTTTAACCAGGAGTTATTCCCTCGACTAAAACCAACTTTATATATGCAACTAGTTTTAGAGTTCTGAGTGGATTTTTTAAAAATAAAGACTACGTCAAATGTTATCTGTTATAATATAGTATACCATGCAAACATCAGTGGAGTTTGAAGCGTTGACAAATGGACACGTTAAAAAACAGTGGCATATTTTACTGAAATGGACTGGCAAAATGAGGGCTAAAATTGATTACACTACAGTATTGCTTCCAGATAGATTTTCTGAGGCTTTGAAAAACACTTAACAATATAGCAGTTATCAAAAATATTTGCTTACTTAGTTTTGATTACTTTTTATTTTCACATATGTGAGAAATTCAAAGACTTCTGACATTCAAGGTAACAGAGCCTTAATACAGTTTGACTCTGATGAAGCCAAGGGTAATTTATGCATTTTCTGTGTTATTACCCCATCCCACCCGAAGGGTGAGGGCATGGGGTATTTTTGGTTTCGTTTGTTTGTGTGTTTGTTTGTTAGTTAACACTCTAGCGGCAAATTTAATGGGCACATTCACCCCAAATTCGGTTTAGGGAATATCACTGACCCGGAATAGTTCCCCATTGAATCTCGTACAAGTTGGTGAAAGTATTTGCGAGGGGCGGGGTTTGTTGTGCCTGACACCACTTGATTTAGCGTGTTATTATGTTCAATTAATTGCCTCCCCACGTACTTTCCATATAACATGCACAAACATGGGGTATAACTTTGTGCAGTCTTACACCTCTAAAGATGCCACAGTCACTTAATTGTCTTTTACTGACAATGTCCATGATGATGGGCGTATTTTGAGTTTACTTAAAAAGCACCTAAAGTCGATTCCCATTGTTTATCAGCCAATCAGCAAGCCACACCTGCGCAAACGAACTGAAGTAGAAGGATTATCTACGTGTGTACACAAAACATTGGTTGAGTAATTAAATTGGTCATGTGACAATGCAAGATGTCAACAAAAGCAAGTGATTTGTTTGTAAACACTGAACGTTCAACGTCCCATCTGAGAATCAACTTTAGATGCCCTTTAAGTTCTTGTTGGATTTTGTAAATGACCCCTAAAAATTCTGATTTTAGCTGGTCTAAAATGGGCTCTATACTGAATAAAACGGAGGGTTTTGCAAATCTGACATAAGCAATAGTTAATCACAAGTATGTCTCTGAATGTGTTCCAGCCAAACATGTCGCATGACATGAAGAATGGGGAAGACATACCCATGACAGAAGTGCCCCTTTTGGCCAACAAGGACTGTGTTTTTGAAGTGATTGGAGACACAGTGATTGAGAGACCAATTGTATACTACAACATCTGCCAAGTCTGACCCAGAGGAGAGGCCTGGTCACACAACAGTAAGGCTGATTGACTCTTCAGAAGACTGCTGTGATTGTGCCAAGGGGAGGTACATGTGACCTACCCCCACTGTAACAGTCATTTTAAGGCTGTATGTTTATCTCCACTTTGAAAGTGGCTCAGGTAAGTGCATCATGTGAACTCATTAACTAGTCAAGAGGGAAATCACACAATTGGTGGTTCAACTTAAGCAAGCATGAAAGGGACTCCTACTCTCATTTCTGGAGTATAATAAACACGTGCATTTGTATCATTTTTGGAAGGCTGTCTTGAAGCACTGTTTTTGTATCATCCTTAACTGAGGATCAACTGTGCGCTGAATAAGACAATAATGAATGCATGCTGGCTATGCATTTTAAGTTCTCTGAACTGTTGAAACAACATAACAGCTGCCTTAATGATTAATTCTAAGAATTTTGAAGAGATACATTAAGTCTGCATGAGATGCTTTCTACAATGTGAGAGGGCTTTTTCTGGAAAATGCTGAGGTTGTTATTTAATTTAATTTCACTATTCAAAAGCTTGTACAAAAAAAAATTTTTTTTACATTTGGAATACAATTTTTGTGTTCTTTTTTGTAAGTCTTCTGTTTTTTGGTTCCAATGAAATGTTGTCTGATGTTCAATGAATACATGTATGAAAGAGTAAATATGCGGGGGGTTTTTTCCCAAAAAAATTGAGGGAACATGACAACGGTTTGACAACGATCTGTCTGTCAGTTGGCAATGGATGTAGTCATAATAAAAAATAAAAACTTAACTCAACATGAACTTTGATACAATTGCGTGAGGTCTGCAGGTTTCTGTGTTTCTTCACTGCCAAGGTTCAGTTTCCAACAGCTAACCAGAACTGCTAACAGTTAGATACACCCTTCATGGTCACTTGAAATATGTAGTTTTTGCCAATCATTTCTCAGAGATATTTTAAGTGACATCAATGTAATACTGCAGGTTTAAATGCATAGAATGGAAAACTTGGACCTAATACTGGTTAATAAAAGTGTACAGGATGAAATACCAGTCTTAAGAAACCATTCAATATGACGGGCTACAAATTCATCTAGATCATACATTTTATCAATCAATGTTGATGCAATCAAGATTTGAAAACTTCAAAAATATACGACAGTCTAATTCTGAATGTCCCCTTTTCCGGGTATATAGATGTCTTCGACATCCATCTCATAAAATACGATAGAGCCTGCTGGAGACTTGCGTAATGTCATCATTGCGCCTCTGGTTAATGACCAGTGAAGTAGTTTCAGGACAAAGAACTCCGTGGCAAAGTGCAAACGGCTGTGAGCATTGCTAAACACTTGCTCCCTCTAGTGGATTACCGGGCTATCACACCATACGCACAATCGCGACATCACGCGGAGCAAGACCGCTGTTTTCAATGAAGGACGCGACACTTCTCGGTTGAACGGTGGTGCAAGCGGCGCGAAGCTGCTTGATTTTCCGCGAAGTTTTGCACCCAAAGGTCAACTGCATGGAACCTTGACGTCAAATTGCGCTGACCTCTCCAAAGCGTGTCCAATGACATTGCAGAATTTGCGGGAGTACATTTGCGGAAGTGTTCAAGCAACAATCAACAACGAAGGAAAAAAAAATGTGTGTCAAGCATCCGAAGTTATACAACTCCACAACTAAAATGTACAGGAACTTGGGCAAGTAAACATTGGCATAGCCAATTGGGATATACGGGTTGAAAAAAAAAAAAAGGCCATTAATTTAGCCTACATATTTCACATTCTGATTCCAAAGAAGCAGCACTGGCGAATAATTTAAAGCAACACAACAGTCATCTGCGAAAATGTTAAAGGGGACCTATTATGCTGATCCTTCTTTCAATACAGATAAGTACCATTATAATGTTGGATGTCCGTACTCAACCTCTGAAAAGTTTCTAAACATAAGACATTTGCCGTAATCCAAGAACGTGATTTTGTGAACGTGATTTCCTCACTGAAAAGCTGTCTTGAGATCTTCATGAAATCTGGGCAAAACCTGACGTCAGGTTGTGCTGTCCAATTAATACAGAACTAGCCAGAGCCAATCACGGCGCTGGACCTGCCCACACCGGAAACTATTCTAGCAGGCACAAACAACTGCAGATCATACTATGCCTTAGTAGCGTCTACATTCTTGGAAATACAAAAGAAGCACCGCAGATCATTTGAGGTGCAGTTCTGTCCGCATCTCTCCCAAGGCTGCTTGTCCTTTAATTTTTGAAAGTGAAGAAAAGCACCTATTTCTCCTCCAAAAGACGATGCCACCAGAAATCAGTGGGTAGCTTTTTTTTTACTTGCTAGCAGCAAACAGCCGCAGCCAAAGGGAATGTCAGCTGTTTGTGCTCAGCATTTCACCGAAGACAGCTTTGTCAATAAAAGATAATTTGAGGCTGGGTAAGCATTTCAGCTACTTCTGAAACCTGGAGCAGTTGCATCGTGCTCGGAGCCACAAGCTGTAAGTAACGATATAACAGCAAATAATGGAAGTGAAGCTAACGTGTTACAGGTGACTAGCAGGACCGCTAACTATAGTTAGCACTAACAACTGGCCTCAAACGCAGGCTTTATAAAATATCTGAGGATAAAGCCAGGATCAGTCGCAACTGTACGTGACTCTCAGACGCAGAAGCTACAAGTTGCTTTTACTGCATAAGCCTACCTAACGTGCTGGCCTGTTGATTGTGGCTGTAGCACTGCGGCTAACATAGCCAAGTTACTGTTGCTAATGTTTGTGTCCTAAATATGCAAGAGTAACATCAGGGGAAATTCAAAAGAAGGTGTGTGAACATAAACCTTATTTGAAGCTAACTTTTTGTACTTGTTTGTAATTTGGATGCTTGGTGCAAATGTCCAAGGTAAGGGAACTTGCTGTCTGTTAAACCTGTATTGCAGGGTAACATTTGTCTCTGTGGTTGTTAAGACTGCGGGGTTACCAGCTACTGCATGTTAGTTTGCGTGCTGCGGTACTTAAAAATGCTCCTGGTTCACTTATGTGCAGTAATTCTGATCGGTATGCTTGTGTTACTTACGTAAGCATCAATGTGGCAGTTTAATCACAACGTTGCCTAATTGTAGCCACTACAGTTGGAGCTAACCGGGGAGGTGTTGTGTGTCTGCAAAATTGGGCTTAAATGGCTGCAGTTAGACCAGACGTAGGTTTTGCAGAGCTTGGGATATGCGTTTGGGTTTGTTTACGCCTGCTTGTGATCGCTTCACTTATCCATGACAGGGATCTGCCAAATGCTTCACCAATATCTGGGCTAGCTCTCTGATGCAACCGCGGTGAAAGCAATTCGTGAAACGCACAACCTCTAACGTCTGGTTAAACAAACGATTGCTGTGGTGTAATTTCACTTTCCCCTTTAGAAATCATTCTGGCTCATAAAAAGCCGAAAAAGGCCGAGATGAATTATGTTCATAACATAACCGGAGCTCTCTAGCTGTCGTATCCATAAAGCTGCTTTCACACCGGACGCGAAATGAATTTTTCGCGCGACAGATTACATTCAAGGTGAATGCAAAGACACAAATACACGTGTTATGGGTGCGTTAAGACGCATTCACTCCAGACGCGACAAATTTTTCGCATGACTGATTACATTCAAAGTCAATGCAAAGACAGTGCTTTGACTTTGAATGTAACCTCTCGCGCAAAAAATTAGTTTCGCGTCAGGTGTGAAAGCAGCTTTATGGTTAGTATGCGACAGCTGGAGCGCTCTGGTTATGTTATGAACATAATACATGGTCATTCCAACGCAATAAGTAAACCATTACCACGGGCAATTTTTGAAAAGGCCGTTTAGCCTGGAGCTTTCGCCCCTCCATCATATACAGCGCAGAGGCTGTTCGTTACTCCATGCTAACGACACACCACAGCTATACACATGAACCAGCAGGTCCTTATAATACACACCTAAGCAGTCCATAAGTTGTTGGTCCACTTTCTGCTGCTCCTCACTGTCCATGTTTCCCTCTAAACTCAGACCCACTGGATTTTTACGGTCTCCGGTCTACACTTGCGTCTGTCGACCCGTTCCACAAATGTGTCTGTATGTAGTGGATTCTAGCTTTCCATGAATCCTAGCTATAGAGTGGAAATACCGGTGTAATCCCCATAGAAGCCGTAGGTAGATGGCAAATTCACGCTTGAGCTGCCAGACTTTCGCACTGCGTCCTCCACTTTCTTCGTTGCGTTTATAGGAACAACTTCATTTCATTAGATCTATACACATGTACTGCGTTTCATTGCAGAATTCCTTAGCTCAGATGGCAGAAGTGTCTCACATTTCACACTAGGGAGGCAGACCCGGAAAACTGCATTCTGTGGAGTCCCGCCCAGCTCCGCCCTTCAGAGAGCTGGCCAATCAGAAGAAAATGGGCACATGGGGAGGGGGGGGGCCATACTGGAAGAGCCACCCAAACAAGGTGTTTCAGGCAGAGACTGCAATGGACTACAAATGGGGTTTTTTGAGGATGGCAGTATGACCTAAATAAGGAACTTTTTTTTGGACTTTGAATGATCAGGAGAATGATCTTGGGAGCCCAAAATCAAAATATAAACTTGGAAATGTAGCACGATAGGTCCCCTTTAAGTTTTCCGCATGAAGCCATGGAACGTTGAATATATTTACCCAATAAACACACGAGGTGGCGACCCGGTGAGGAAAAAAAAGCTGTCCATATCATAATTTATCAGCTTTAACTACATTTAGCTAAAGTTATCCCTTCATGCTAACTTACTTCCTCATGACGCAAAATGTTTGATCTTGATCCCAACCCCTCGCAAACCATGCGCAATGTTGCTTATAGTGTGAAAGCCCCTTTAGAAATCAGGCGCACGCCAAGGTTAAATGCTGGCATTTCAAATCAAACCGGAAATATGTCTGGACTAATTAGCCCCTCTTGTTTTTATATGTTTTAGGCATATTTTTTTGGAGCCCATATATTCTGGTAGAGCATCAATTTAAAGCAAAGGCCTTCAGCGTTAATCTTAAGGTACTAATATCCATTATTGGTGATTTTTTTTTTTTTTAGGGCGTACAGAAGTTCAACCAAATATCCTTAGTATTATTAAAATCCAAAGTGCAGCACAACTTAGCCCAAAACAGTAACAGCTGTGTTAAAATAGTCGTATGTTAAAAAATTGTGAATGAAGTGCAATATTTTTTTAATAGCCTCCAGCTCCATATTTCAAATGTTGTGGAAACATTACAATACACATTCAATTCCAAATCGAAGCATTAATAAATTTTATCAAGTCTGTTATTCTCTTACAGTAAGCAAAGAAAAGGAATATTAATCTGATTCATATTATAATATTCAGTTGCATAACCATTGTTTTTGATAGCTGCTGCGCATCTGTGTTGCATCAAGTAAATCAACTTCTGTCACATAGAAACAGGTACTTCAACCTCAGATGAACAAACTACATTCCACAGTTTCAATGAATTTTTAGCTCACCTGACGACGAAGTCAGATGAGCTTATGTCATGGCCTGTTTGTCCGTCATCGTCGTTCGTCGTCCGTAAACATCATCTCCTCCAAAACCACTGGGCCTATGAAGCTGAAACTTGTCAGGTACTTTCCTACCCATGAGGAAACCAAAGTTTGTTCACGGCGTTCCAATCCGATACCAAACATGGCCGCCATGGCGGCCATATTGAAAATCACATAATTGGCGATCTGAAAGCTATTTATGCACATATTCAGCTGAAATTTGCTATGTAGTCAGTACGTGGCAAGATACATCACATATCATGCGGCCTTTTCAGTATTTCGAATGTTGAACTTGCTTTCACCTTCAACTTTATACAACACCAGTGAGTTACATTGAAATCTTTCAAAATCATCTTCTCCGAAACGACTAGGCCAATGAAGGTGAAACTTGACAGGTACCTTCCTACCTATGAGGACACTATGTCTTGTTGAAGGCGTTCCGATCCGAATTCAAACATGGCCGCTACGGCGGCTATATTGAAAATCACATAATTGCCCATCTGAAAGCTATTATCTCACATATTCAGCTGAAATTTGCTATGTAGGTAGTAAGTAGCAAGATACATCACATATAATACGAGTTATTCCGTATTTTGAATTTTGAACTTGCTTTGACCTTCAACTTGTGCGACTCCTTTATGACCTTGTACGACTCCTCTGTTACACTGAAACCTTTAAAACTCATCTTCTCTAAAACTACTTGACCAATGAAGCTGAAATTTGACAAGTATCTTCCCACCCATTAGGACACTAAATTTATTCAAGGCGTTTCCCTTGAGTGGTCAGGTGAGCTACAGGGCCCGTGGCACTATTTTTGGGTTTTGCTTCAGAAAGTGAATTTTTTTTTTTTTGGAACTTATTTTTTATTCAATTCACCAGATTCACACAGACTTACAGGCATCATCAATGTTTACAGATACAATAAAAAATGCAATCCTGTACAACAAAACAAGAAAAGGAAAAACAGGAGGCAATCACATTTGTTAACGCTTCAGTAACTGGTGACCATTTATCTTTAAACTTGGCCATCCTCAGCCGTAATCTTGGAGTAATCTTCTCCATCGTATAAACATTTTTAAATATCTCTCTCCAATGTTTTATGTTTCGGGGCTGCGGCTTAATTCAGTCGACTGTTATCTTTTTACCCACTAAAAGCAAAATTCTCAACAGTGATGCCAGGTCTCCTCTATGCCATGTGGGAGTATACCCAGTATAACCACTGCTGGTTCCAAGATGGTCAATATGCAAAATCTGTCTAATCTCATTTTGAACCTCCTTCCAGAAATCAGTGAGCTTTGTGCAATCCCAGAATATTTATAAAATCTCCAACTAATCTACAGCCTCTCCAACAGAGGTTTGATGTGTTGCTGTATGTTGACATGACAACAGGGGTGTCGAAGTACCGCATCTTCACCTTCAATCAAACTCCCTCCATAATGGGCTGTTTGTTAACGTGTGCCCAACTTTGAGGGTGTCCTCCCATTGGTCATCAGAAATTATAATGTTCGCTTCCAATTCCCATTTTTCTTTGACCCCCCCCCATTATCCCCACCAGATTCATGTTCTAATGTTTTATAGAGTTTAGAAATAACCCTTTTCTTCCCCCATCTTTTCCTTTGTAAAGGCCATCAATAGTTCTTCTAGTCCAGATGGTGTCTTACAAATATTCTTCCATTCCTCATGTTTCTGAAGATAATGCCTAAGCTGTTAGAATTTGTTAAAGTCATGAGTTGGACTCCTGGGTTAGTTGTTCAAATGACTTCATGATTTAGCCTTTAAACAGTTGTCCAATATAAAGCAGCCCCTTGCTCACCCATTTTCCATAGCCTGAGCCCATAACAGATGGTGTAAAGTCTGGGTTGATTGCAATCTTAGTGGCCCTACAAATAGAATGTGACAATTCAAGTTTCTTTCTCACTACTGACCAAATTTTCAATGTCCCCCTGATCCATTCGTTACTAATCTTAAGTTCCTTCAATGTCATATCAGTCAGTAATGGTAGTGAATCCAAAGGTACCTTGTGACAAGAGCTCTGCTCCATTCCCCCCCATATCGTATCGGTCTCTCTGGTTATCCACATAACTACAGCTCTACACTGTGCGGCCCAATAATATTTTCTGAAATTAGGTACATTTAATCCCCCTTTTTCCATTATACAATGAGTCTTCAACTTAATTCTTGCTTTTTTTCTGCCAAATAAATTTGGAGATGAATCTGTCTAACGATTTGAAAGTAGAACTTGAAATCATGATAGGCAGGGACTGAAACAAGAACAGCAGCCTTGGTAGTACATTCATTTTCACTGTCTCAATTCTCCCCATCAAGCTTAAAGGCAAAATTTCCCATCTTTCCGTAGCTCAGTCATCAATTTCCCATAGTTTGCTGCAAACAATTGTGATGTAGTAATACTGCCCAAGTATCTAAACCCGTTGTTGGTCCATTTGAACTGCACTTTTCCTTCTAGTTCTGCTGGACATGTACCCGAAACCATCGTAGCTATTGATTTAGATTCCTTGGTAAGATATCCTGATTCTTCCCCATATTCCTTCAAATTACTCAACAGAGCTGGTACAGAGGAGGGGATCGCCTATATAAGCAAATAAGTCGTCTGCAAATAATGATACCTTGTGCACTACACCCTCTTCATCCTTAATTCCTTTTATGTTCTTATTTTGTCTTATTGACTCAGCCAAGGGTTCAATACTTAGAGCGAATAAGTGGACTCAAGCAATCCCCTTGTCTGACCCCCCTTTTGAGGCAGAAGAAATCTGAGCAACGTCCATTTACTCTGATCCATGATCTGGGATTCTTATATACTATTTTTACCCAATCTATAAAGGTAGAATGAAACCAAAGGGCTGCTAATGTATGATGTAAGAAGTTCCATTTCACCTTCTCAAATGCCTTTTGAGGATCTAAACAGTGTAACATAATAGGCTGAGGGTTATTTTTATTGCATGATATCAGATTTAATTTTCTCCAACTATTATTAGCTCCTTTTCTCGATGGAATATAACCGGTTTGGTCTGGGTTAATTAATTTGGATATACATCACTGCATTCTCTGTGCCAGTATGCTTGTTAGTAGTTTCAAATCATTACAGAGTGAGTTGATGGGCCTATATCCCTCACATGAAGTTGGATCTTTGCCCTCCTTATGTAACACTGAGATAATGGCTTCTGACCAAGTGGATGGTGGGCTGCCAGACGACAGAGCATAATTAAAGACATCAGACAACACCGGTGTGATCTCTTCTGCAAAACATTTCTAGAATTTTCCTGGAAATCCATCAGTTCCTGGTGATTTATTGTTTTTGAGGGTTTTTATAGAATCAGATATTTCCTACAATGAAATTGGCTTTATCATCACTGATGCCTCCTCCGTCGTTAAGGATGGTAGCTGTAGTTTTTCGAGGAATGTCTGCATTTTCCTTTCTATAAGATCAGAGTCCAAGTCATCATACAAATGTTTATAATAATCTGCAAAAGCACCAGCTATCTCCTTAGGCTTCAGCATTATTTGTTTAGAATCGGGGTGTTTTATTTTTGAAACTATTCTGCTGGTTTGGGCTTTTCGGAGTTGGAATGCCAACAAACGACTCGATCAGTTTCCCATCTCATAGTATCTTTGATTTGTAAAGCGCAGGGCTCCCTCTGCTTTATAAGTTAGAACTTCATCTAATTAACGTCTGTTTTCTAGCAGCTCAAGAAATGTTGAGTCGTCTGATGTCCTCACGTGCTCCAGCTCTAGTTCTCTGATTTTGCTCTCTAGCCGTCTTTGCTCTCCTAAGTGAGCCTTCTTCAGCCTTGATGTTATCTCTATTATTTTCCCCCTGATGACTGCTTTTCCACCCTCTCAAAAAGTTGATGGTGAGACCTCGCCATTATTGTTAGTCCCCTGCCGGAAACGGAGGGGACTATAGGATTGCACTCTGAACGTCCGTCAGTCCGAAAAGACCAAGAAAAGTTGATAGCTATCAATTTGCATTTTGTGAAGGTTGAATACAAACATGGCCAAGTTTGCACGTCTAATAATTCCTGGAATACTCGGAAAAATTAGAACTTCAATGACTTTCGGACACGGAGCTATATTAAAACCCTGTCCCACTATCATGTCTTTGCATTGACTTTGTCTGTAATCAGTCGTGCGAAAAATTTGTTTCGTGTCCAGTGTACAAGCGGCTTTACTGAGCATAGAACGCAAGCATGCTATATAGTTTGTGGTTGGCTGTGAAAGATGTGAAATGTGCCTGACATTCTGGAAACCTGCCAGTGAGATTTCGGTGACGTGTGCGCACTCTGCGCCAGTCAGCCAAATTACCACTGCACAGAAAGTAAACCAGGTTGGAGCTGGCGAGTTTTCTGCGCAACTCCAGCGGAGATTTTTTCTACGAAATTGTCACTGCATATTGATGAATGTGACACCTCCCCCTACTACGCTGCCACACCCATCTCGGTGCACGTTCGTCTACCAAAGGCTGCGCACGGTGTTGCACCTCACGAAATTACCACTGCGCAGGCTGCGCTGGACGAAATTAGCACTGCGTGCGCTGCGCCACGCTACGCCACCTGCGCTACGCCAAGAAATTGGAGCCCTTTGTGTATATGTTGTTATGACACACACAAAAAATCTATTCTCGAGTTGCTCCCATGTGGATTCGAATAAAAGGTTAAATCCTTCCCCTCTGGATTATTGTGTCGCCATGGGTCAACAAGACCTCACTCTTTAATAGTATGGTTTAACATATTAGCTCTCTTTGTACTCGGTCCCTTCTCTGGTGGTATCCTGCCTATTTTACCATTCTGTGCTGTATTTAAATCTCCACCCATTATGATCATCCCCTTTCCATTGCTGGCAATTGCACCCACTATTTCTTTAAAGATTGACCCATCATTCTCATTAGGTGCATAGATGTTTACTACAGAGATAGTCATCTCTCCAATGGAACCTACCGCCATTACATATCTTCCCTATCTTTTACCACTTTCTTTTCCGGGACTTGTTCATTAATATGGCCGCAACTCTTTTCTTACCACCAGAAGCATGAAATACTTTGTCAACCCAATCCCTTTTCAATTTTTTATACTCATCATTGGCCAGATGTGATTCTTGAAGCAGAGCAAGTGAACATAGTAATCTCTTCAGCTGAGGCAGTATCTTTTTCCTCTTAATAGGATTATTTAAGCCATGGACATTATATGATACAAGATTTAAGCTGTTCATATTGGATCAAGTTGAGGCCCATGTGTTGTAATATTACGTTTCCTAACAACAAACTATAAAACCTTACACAGTGAAAGCGATAAAGTGACATCACATTCACAACTATAATACAATAACAAAACAAAAAAACTCCCACAAGTCACATAACCAGAGAGATGTGGCAAATTCTCCCCGGGGATATAACACAAAGTGTAACTGCAACTTCTCAGTCATTACAAAGTTGCTTCAAACTCCGAATGAGTAGTGGTGTCGCTCAATATAATCAATTCTTGTAACTTCCCATAGACTAAAGTGAATTACCTAGCTTTATCTGCCCATTTTCATATGCAGATTGTTTAACTATCTGATTATCAGGACCACAACTTCTATTTAGCCAACGGTATTCACCCCCTTTGTCTGGTCCTTACCATACACGTCCCAAGTGAAATCACCCGGTTTTAGAGAGGAAGCGCATGTCGTCCTCTCTCTTCGTCCCGTCGCTGTTTCACAGGTGCCTTGCGCCATCACTCGCTGTAGCCTGTCGTTCGCATCCTCCTCAAAGTTTTGCCTCCTCTTAGAGTAAAAAGGAGACAGTTCTCTCCAAACGTGCAGTCCTATCTTCATTAGCACTCACCCTTTCTTCCACTTGAGTTGCTCATTGTTCCAAGGTGGCTGTTCTTTCCATAACCGCTTTAATGCTAGTTTCCCAGTATTTCCATTGCTTGCTTGTTTTCAGCGGCCGCGGTAGCATGCTCTTGTCTGAGTTTACGCAACTCCTCCAAAATCAGCAAACTTTACTCGGCGTCTTCAGCTTTCGTTTTCGAGCTAGCATTGACGGTGGAATCCTTACTTCCCTTGTTCTGGTCTTTCTTTCCTCCCTTTTTCCTCCTTTCCTCCATTTTCTGTAGTCGAAGCCATAACATTTTATGCACTTTCTCCTAATTTTGTAGTTTCACAGAAACTGAATTTTTAATATGACCCCACAAGTTTTCAACTGGGTTGAAGTCATGGGATTGAGCTGGCCACTCCAATATCTCAATCCTGTTTGTCTAGACCTGGGGTGGCCAACCCTGGTCCTGGAGAGCCACAGTGTCTACTGATTTTTTTGGGTTTCTCAGCACTCGATTGATGTATTAAAGTAGTTGATTACTCACTTAACTGATCTCACCTGATGCCTTAGGTTTAATTTGGTAATGATGCGCCAATCAAGAAATTAGCAGGAACAACTCACAAGACTCCTAGAGCCAATTAAGCAGACTTGCAGGTTGTGACAGCAATCTACGTGTTAACCAAGATTTCACAAAGTGGTTGGATATTTAGCAAAGTAGGAGCACAGAGTACAGATAAAAGTTTACAGAGCAGGGGGGGATAACGCTGGTCCTGCAGAGCTAAAGGATGTGCTGAGTGTGGTCCTCCTCACCTGATTTAAACCTAAGACACCTGGTGAGATAAGTGAAGTGTGTAATCAACTGCTTTAATTCATCAATCAAGTGCTGAGAAACACTAAAAACCAGCTGGCCACCCCTGGTCTGGAAACAAGATGTTGCTTGCTCATGGTGGTAGAAGGAGGCACTCTTTTCCTCCCCCTTATGCATCATTCTGTGTGTACCTGGCTATTCAACCAATCTAGTCCCATTCTTATCTTTCGAATGTCCCTCCAACCCCACTGTGTTGATCATTCATTGGTTTTCTCTGCCATTTGTCCTATTGTATTCAATCAGTTCAATCTTTACTGTAGAGAACAGCTCACCTTGTTTCAGCATAAATCTCCGGACCTCCATCTTTAGGGGCTCTTGAAATGCTGGTATCAGACAGAGTCACAGACTTCAGCAGTTGGTTTTCATTTGTATTATTCACCATTTGTTCACAATTGTATCAGTACAATAATCTTGATAAAAGACTATTTGTCGTAATCTCTGTTCTATGACATTACTCGCGTTTTTGGGGTCGTTGTCTTTTTGAAACACCCATTTCAGGGGCATTTCCTCTTTGGCATATGGCAATATAATCTGGATGGATGGATAGATTCAAACTCCTCCATAATCCCTGGTATATGATAAATAGGCCCAACAACATAGTATGAAAAACATACCCATGCCATGATTTTTACACTTCTATGCTTCACTGTTTTCAGTGTACTGTGGCTTAAATTTAGTACCTGGGGGTCGTCTGACGTACTGTCGACGGCCACTAGGCCCGAAAAGTAAAATTTTTCTCAGTCCACAGAATGTTAACCAATTTCTCTTTGGGCCAATCGATGTGCTCCTTTTTCTACAAATTTTCCACTCGTTCCTACTCATGCCACTTTTTGAACAATGGTGCTTTACGGAGGCTTCTTGCTGATAGTTTAGCTTTGACCAAATGTCTAGCCACATTCGGCTAGATTCGGTGTCCACTGATGCTCAATTTACATGAAAAAACAAAAGTGAAACTACTTGGAAGGGCTCCTCGTCGAGGTCCTGAAGCACCTTTAATTATACGACACGATAGAAAAGTTGCATTTCGTAGTGGTATCATTCGCTAATATTGCAAAAGGTCAAGGATTAGCTGGGCGGCTGATAAAATAACCATGATTTAGCTTTGGAGCTAGACGCCCAGCTGCGTTAGCACTGATAACCCGTGCCACAGAAACCAATTAATTCAGCATTCACCGAAGTCAAAATGTCGGGTGATAGTGCTTCATATTAAAGTGTGCGAAAGTGAAGTGGGAAAATAAAAGGCCCATCAGGTTTGTTGGTAAGCTTACGTAATGCAATGTTATGGTTTGACTGGCCATACTACCATTAATGCAGTGGTTCCCAAAGTGGGGGGCGCAGAGCAATTGCAGGGGGGGCGCGGGGTGCGGGAGTTCCGGACACCAACAGAAAATCATTTGCATACAGTCCATTCGCTGCCCAGAATTCTGCGATTACATCGTAAATGCCTGCCTTACTCTCAACATAACTGTTCGCCAAATCATTCATCTAGCCTGCCATTTTCATAAATAATTTATGAATGTAGTTGTTCAAATATTTGAAGCCGGTAATGTAGTCTCGCGATACCCAACTCGCCGCTTTTTATCCTGCACTGATCTGGCATATTGAAAATAAAATGGTAAGTGACACCGAACAAAATCCGATGAATACAAAGCAGAAATAACCGAGATTGCGTCATCTTATTCTCGATAATATGAATGCTCTGTATGCCGACAGATTATTTTTATCTAGCCCACCAACTGAACGTCACAAACATATCGGCAGGTTCGGCTAGTGGTGTTCATGAATTTTTTTTCGTACTTCGCTGTCTTTCTGCATCATAGAAACATAATTTTAAGTAGACGGCTATACTCAGGCAGAGGAGTGTGATACAGCCTAATGATTTTATACTTTAAAAGAGATTTTGCATTATTAAATTAACTGTGGCCGTTTCCAAACGTGCCAATCATTTTTAATGTTCCCAGCTAGGCTAGACAAAAATCATCCGTTCAGAGCAGTAATATTCTCAATAATAAGCTGACGCGATCGCGGTTAACGTATTTTAACTTAAAAGTGCGAGGCCAGTGAAGAGAGGAAAATGTAACTGTCTCGAGACACTCCTTCAGCGGTCCGCACAAGGTTGCTGATTGGCTGTATGCAAGTAAGTTTCTGTTGGTGTCCGGAAAATGCATAAATAGCAATGTTGTTGTATATTAAAAAAAAATAAACCTGTTACACTGAACATAATTACACAGTTAAGGTGCTTGAAAACAGTTACACTTAAAATAATTACACCGTGGTTGTTTGTTATTTTGCTATTTCCAATTCTAAAAGTAGCCTAGTTTTAGTTTATGACAATCTACAGTTTATGACCGTTTACTTACATTTTTTCCAAAAAGGTTGAGGTTTATATAAATTACAATGAGTGAAATAAACTGCAATGGTCTCTGAAAACAAAATGTGCGTTTGCATTATCTTTTTTTTTTTGGGGGGGGGGGCGCAAAAATTTTTTTATGTACCAAAGGGGGGCCCAGCAGAAAAAGTTTGGGAACCACTGCATTAATGGAAGCTGGCGAAGGTGCGTCTAAGAGATAAGACGAGCACCCACACGCACTTTCGGGGATTCTGATAGACCCTGAACCAACCACGCAACTTACCAGCGGTGTACAGCATTTGTCTCGACGAGTTACATAAAGCCACGCAGCAGTGTTCCGCTGTCAACTACAGCTGAAACTTAGGCTACGAGACTGCTTCATCCTCGCTCCACTAGCTGAATGGGCTACACAAAATACAGATATACGGACTATTAATTATTATTATTATACTACAAGCCATCTATCGTCTCGAATATCCGCAATATCTAAGTCGTTCCTTTTCCGCAGTGTTGAAACTTCCCGCCGCGGCCCCTGCCACACACAGCATGACATTTGACCGGAAGTGCCTTAGCTGGCTAATTTGAAAACGGAGTTCTCTAGAATGCAGCACGCTTAATGTCAATTCAGTTGGGGAAATACTAAAAGTCGGAATGCTGTAGACATGAAATCAGATTTTCATGACTGAAAAATCAGTTTTATTCTTTAAATTTTGAAGATAAAGCGGAATTTCGCGATTTAGAGGAAAAATCACATCCCTGCATCTTGATTTTTCTTTGCCATTCTGACTATTCTTCTGTTTTAACAGTAGGAGCTTGTTGCCTTCTGTGTTTTTCAGGTTTTTGTTGCCATTTTAAAGCATTTGAGATCATTTTAGCTCAGCATCCTACATTTGGCTGCACATTAGACATTTCCCACTCTCTAATCAACCTTTTTATCAAATTTTCTTGTTCCTCTGAACCATGTTTGGAACAGTCCATTTTACTCTGCAATTCAGAAGGAAATGTATTTTGTAACAATGTGTGAAACATTTCTCCAGTGATCTGGAAAAACCTAGTACATTTGTCATTTTTGGGAGAAATTGAGTTTGGCCCTCATTTGCAGTAATTAAGGGTGCTAAAAATCTTAATACAATAGCTATTAGTGTTATTTGATCTGTCAAAATCGGGTGTCTATAATTTCTTCCGGTTAGAAAAAGTCCAGAATCCAAAGGTTTCTGTTCAGCTGCGAGAATCCTTGCTACTGATAAATTCACTCGGTTTTTCCTGATCACAGGAGCGCTTCCTGTCTTTATTAAAGGACAATTAATTAAACCTATACTCAGCAACAAAAGTTTCTGTGACACCATTTATGTGTATGTTATAAATGACACGCAAAGATCTCAATGCAATCAATATGTTTATTTAACAGGAGAAACACTGACTTTTCAGTGCCAACGTCACTCAAAACGAAAAATGTCATTTTCAAGCGTCATGAAGCACTTGTCTGACGTCTAACCAATTGTGACCCTCACACTTCAATACCGGGTGTGACTTCCTCGTGCCATGATGCAAGCAACGCATCTCCGGCGCATGGACCGAATCAGATGTGCCAGAAATTGCTGTGGGATGTCATTCCAAATCTGACGTAGACGTTATCAATTCCTGGAGTGTAGCTGGCGGGTTATCCAACCGCCGCAAACGTCGATCCATCTCGTCCCAAAGATGCTCGATTGGGGACATGTCTGGGGATCTGGCTGGCCATGGCAGGACATTGACATGTTGTTGCATCAGATACTGCTGTACAATTCTTGCAACATGTGGTCTGGCGTTATCATGGTGCAGCGTTAATCCGGGACCATGTTGCATCAAAAACGGTACCACCAATGGCCGTAGCACTTCATCGCAATATCTTTGACCTGTCAGATTTCCATCAATAACAAGCAAATCTGTTCTGTTTCTAGCCGTGATCCCTCCCCAAATCATGACACTACCACCTCCAAAACGATCAAATTCCTGAACACAGTTGTTGGCATAACGTTCTCCACGTTGACGGTATACACGTAAACGACCATCACATCGGTTAAGCATGAATCTTGATTCATCAGTGAAGAGTACAAGATCCCACTGACGTTGGATCCACCGTCGATGTTGTCGTGCCCACTGTAGACGCAGTCGTCGGTGTTGTACTGTGAGTATTGGACGTCTTGCTGGCCGACGTGGGACAATGCCAAAATGACGGAGACGGCGACGGATTGTCTGTGCAGACAGTCGCCTCAAACCAGGTATCGTTCTTGCAGTTATGGTTGCAGGTTGGAATCGATTTCGGAGATGGGTTGTTCGAATCCAGTTGTCCTGTCTGGGAGTGGTTACTCGTGGACGGCCGCTGCGAGGACGGTCTCTGACATGTCTTGTCTGCTGTTGACGCTGCCATAAGTTCCAAATGGTGTTTCGGTGGACATTCAGGCGATGAGCAACTTCCCTCTGCGAGGTTCCGGATTCAATCATCCCAATGGCCCTCCACCGATCATTTTCAGACAGTCTTGGCATTTAGAGGGTAGAGTTCCTGATCCGAAATGGCTGTGTTTTCGATAAGTGATGCTTCCGTCGTTCATCAGGCACAATGTGAACATTCCAAAAATTCTCCTCTTTTATTGCCATCCACAAGCATGATTTATGCACATTTTCACGTGCAAAGTCATTTTCTCGCATTTTCATGATTTCCATTTCAATGTTGTGTTTACGTGTACTGTTTCAGTCTGATATCACCATGTATGACAATTTCATAATTGCGTTATGAAAAATAATTAATATTGGTGTCACAGAAACTTTTGTTGCTGAGTATATTTCTTCACAGAATGAATGAATTCTCCGATTGAACTCCACACTATTATTTTGAACATGTGCCTTTCAATGAATGAGTCAGTTTCTCAGAACAAGCAGCATGCACATCATGACAGTTGGGTCTGCTGTTTTTCTATTACACTATAAGTAAATAATTTTCCATGCAGAAATATCCCTACAACTAATAACAATGGTTCATCATGTTATTGATGTTGTATTGCTATTTTTTTAACACAACGGTATATCCAGAAGCATTTAGACCGTGACAAAATTTTCATCATTCTGAAAAATATGCTGTTAACTGCCTCTGCGGATTGCAGTGGATCTGAAATGAGACAAACAAGATCAGGAGTTATTCGTCTTGTACACAGTCTCCCGTCTCCTTTTTAGGAGCTCTAAAGAACATGGATAAACTAACTTGGTTGCAAATCCTTTGCAGTCCTTAACTGCCTCGAATAGGAACACATGGACATCACCAGATGCTGGAGTTGTAGTCTTCAGTTCCTGCTTGTTGATGGGCATTTTGCCATTAGTTTGTGAAATGCAGGCTGAACTCAATTTTGCCTTTACCATTGTATAACATTACTTCTTTGCCTTCACAAATATATGGATCGCTTTTAAGGGGTCAAGACTAGGTTCAGACTTGAAAAAATATATTTTTTCCATTTTGTAAAAAATCTTTCAAAACATTCACAAAAGGTGATTTTTATCATGTGACCGCCTCCAGTCCATTCGTTTAACAAAAACCTGATTTTCTCGCATCATAAAATTTCATGGTTCATCAAGCTTGTGGCGGGCATAAAATCCACATTTTTCAAGGGATTGCTCTGAAATTTTCACCAGAGCATCAGTTTAAGTTCTATACAATGACAGCCATTTTTGAGTAGGTAGATACATGGTGTATTTATGATCTATCTGCCAGGCAGGTTCTGCCACCCATTTCTAAAATTATATGACCAAATCATTTTTCAAAATATTTTCCCATGGAAATGGCCAGAATGAGTATGTCATTGTATAGCTCGTGATATTAGCTGCAAAACAAAAGAATTACAGGAAAATATGGTAGTTTCTGAGATAGTTACAAGATTTAACATTTTTTGCCAATAATGTAGTTTTCACAGTTACAAATTTATTAAATTTGATTAAAATCAAATTCCATTCTGAGCTTTTTTCAGTTGACACAATTTTTGTGTGTTTTTAGTGTTTAGAAGTACTTAAATTGCATGAACCCAGGCTTGACCCCTTAAAGTAAATTTTGATTCATTACCAGTGCTGTAAAATTCCGCCCAATGAATTTTTCAAGATTTGGCTGAATCTGAGCAGATAAAATAACCCAAAACTGAGAATTCATCCAGCTGTTACCCTAAGCAGTCATCTAATCAATAAATACAAGGGAATTAGTTTCACTGCCAGCCTTCCAAGCCTACTCATAACCACACTTCACAGATGAGGTGATATGATGCAAATGAGCAATTTTATTTAGTGTTCTCCATACACCTCAAAAAATTTCCTGCCTATGAGACTTGCCACATCTTGTTGTAAACCTGTAGCTAAACCGGTGCACCTCTTAATCACCAACTTCAAAACAAATACGCCTTCCTCCTAGAGCAGGGGTACTCAATCAGGGCCAGTGTAGGTGCAAACTTTCATTCCTACCAAGCACTTACACACCTGATACTACTAATCAATATCTTTAGCCAAGACTCTCGTGGTTGATCAGTGGTGTCAGGTGTGCAAGTTTTGGGTTGGCATGAAAGCCTGCGCCCTTGCAGGGTAATGTTGACTAGCCCTGTCCTAGAGGGTGTACTTAATCTAGCCAACTGTTGCAGTGATTTTTATTCTGTGGGGCAAGAATTTCAAGTATAAGTATCCATGTTTTCCAGGCCTTTTGGTGTTCCTGTGCTCACCAGTACGTTCTATGTGTAAATGGACCATAAAGTACAGCAGTAGGGTTTGTGATTTCCCTGATGGGTTTGTTTAGAGCAGGGGTCCTCAAATCAAAATCCAGCCTAGGTTCTGTTTTCCCAAGCAAGTAAATAAACAGTTAGTGCCTCCGATTGACCAGACTAACACCTGACCCCCAGGTAAAGGAAGGATGGAAAACCAGCAGTCCTTGGACCTCGTACGGTGTGATTTGAGGACCAGGGGTTTTGAGTTTTCAGTCTAAAAACGGCTGGTCTCATAGGCAATGGCAGCTCTTTTGACATTATATTGAAGCAAGAGCAACAGATTGCCGATTCAAATTTAAAATCAACTTTACCTTATATCTGCTTACTTCCCAAGGACATAGGGGAATGAATCACCTAGCCATGAACAGCAGTGAAGCAAACTGTCCCATCCCTTTCTCTCATTGGGCAGTCTTACATTCTGGAGGAAACCAAAAGATCTGTACACTGCCTGGGCAAACAAAAAGTCACAGTTTGGACTTGTGTTTGCCATCAACATGGCAATATCCGCCACCACCTCAATTTTATGTGTACGTACGCACAGATGGATGGATGGATGGAGCCCAATGCTATATCCCCCACTTCGCGCTAATCGCGCGGCGGGGGATAAGCAAATACTTCAGAGCCTATGAATTAATCACTGTTACAATGATTTATGCTTCAGTTGGCAACAATTCTAGTAACTCCAAATAGTGCAGTGTGAACCTTATTTGTTAAACAAGCAAGTCAAAAAAGGCATCTCATGGTCATAGAAAATATTTTATGGTGTTTGAAGAGGGTAAAATTAACTGGCCTGCATCAGGCGCAAACAAACAAACAAAAAAACACAAATTAAAGAGGCCCATAGGCCTTAACTGTCACCTGAGTTAAACAGATGTTATTGAAGTCAATAGGGGCCATGAAATTAATTTGGATACATCACCTCAAAACCCTTCCATCTATGAAGAGTATTAGTTTCAAGCCTTTCCAAGTCTGGAGATGATTGTTGAAATTTTTGGCAATATGGCCCCTGGGGAAAAGAGAGGGTGAAAATGTCATAGTATCAAACTTCTCATGGTTATAGTGCCAATCAGGTTTGAATGATTTCCACTAGAAAATGAACAAAATATAACCAAAAGTATCATTTTCCTATATGAACTCGAGTAAATTGCACCCCCTCCCCAGGAGCAAACATGGAGCTTGAGGGTCATGAAGTTCACAATTTTGATAAAGCACCTCAAAAGCCTTCCACATATGAAGATAGTTTTCCAGCATATCTGGGTCTGGAGAAGAATTTTAAAATTTCAGCAAATTTGACCATTTTAGGCCTGCCCCCTCAGAGCACTTGGGGCAGGTACCAAATAATTCACAATTTTGGTGCATATTGGTTCCTGCAAAATTTTATTGAAATCGGATCAGCCGTTTGAGTTGAAAATGTAAATTGTTTACGGACGCAGGGCGGACGACGACGGACAACAATAGGTCACTGTCTCAAGTGACCTAAAAACAACTATGGAGATTGCTGAAATAACAAACTGGGTTAAGAACTGGTGAAATTGATTGGAGTTCTGTCAATACTATTTAATTATGAAAGAAAGCATTTTCACAGGCACAATGCAGTAAGAACTTGCAGGATTGGGACTGAAAAGCTGTGATGCCACAAGAAAGCCACTTGTAGGACCAATTTGAAAGGAAAATGTGTCAATTTGCTGACAAGCATTAAGATTGGACTATGAGGCAATGAAAAAAAGGTTGTGGTATGATGAGTGCATATTTACCCAATGGCACTCCCATGAAGCGATGCGCCCACCATACATAGCCCACTTAACAGGCTACTGGAGGCAGCGTTATGGTCTGGCTTTTCTTCCACTGAACAGATCTACTCTCAGCAACATCATGCCTGCCCTACACACTAATGATCAGGTTATGGCAACAATTGATTTTTTTTTTTTTTTAATCCCTGGCTGCGCGGACACATTCCATGATAATGTCAAGTTTAATCAGGCTTTAACTGAGCAAGTGGTACAGAGATCACGAGGACTCCTTTTCACACACGAATTGGCCACTAGAAGTCATGATCTTCACCAACTGAAAGTCTTTGGGATGTGTTGGGGACAGCTTTACAGGTGGTTTGAATTCCATATTATCAATATCCATCTCAGCCAAAGATGAATGCAACTCTGGTCAGGTATAAAGGATTTAACACTACATAGGATTGTCAGAACAATGCCACAGATTACGCACGCAGTGATCAAAGATTAAAGGAGGTCCAACTCAATATTGACTTTTTTTTTTCATGGTCTCAGTCCTACTACTAAACTATCAAAGGCAGAGGATGCCTGATTATATGCGCACTCAAAAACCAAGAGCCATTAGGAGGCGCTTGAGCAACAAAATGGCAACCGAAACTGACTGCATCTGTCCCACATCCCTCAGCAGTACAAAGAAAATCCATGCAATGCTCTGGAAGTCTGCCGGCCAGTCAGCACTAGCATGGCCAGCAACCTTTGCTTACCTTCTACTTACTAATGGGGGAGCAGGGGAACGAATAAGAGTGCAATTCCTACACCTTTCAGCGGGACTGGATGCAAATACTCTCAAATTATAGATGAAATCCTGCCCTATGAGCAAATACACCCCCCAACCCATCTCTAGAATGACTAACTTCTAAAATTAATAAATAAGGACCTGTCACTGTCCCAAAACTACCCCCTAAACTAATGTTATACATTGTTAGGAGGGCAATACTTAAAATGCCTTGATCATGAAGATGAGCCAAATGAGCCGATCTCCCCTAAGTGCATTAAAGTCAGAACAGCTCAAATGTGCTCATTCTAAAAAGGCATTATGTACATCCCAAAACCAAGTAGCATACTTTCATTATACGGGGGGGGGGGTATGTGAACAAAGCATTCTGATCAAACTCCTCTCCAGTGGCAGTCAGTAGTTCCCTGCAAGCGGTCTTTAAGGAACACACATATTTCCACGATCAATTTAAAACAATTGCATCAGTGACTATTCTGCTGCACAATTAACAGCTCGTTTTCCAGTGAGATAGAGTGTGAAAAGCAGGGTGCTTTGGCTGAAGGCACTCAAACCACAGAATTATGGCCGTGGCTTTTATTATACTGGTTCCTTTTACTCCTAGAAGCCAGGACACGCATACTTCAGACAAAGGAACCATGAAATTATTCATCTTTATTTTCCACCATCCTTGGAAAACAGTGCCCAACCTAAGATACTGGCAAGACAATATACAGCCTTGAAGAGAAATACCTTAAATACATAAAACCAAAAACTAAATTAAAACTGACATATTAAAAAAAAAGTTGATACGAACTCTAACATTTACAAGATGTGTAACCACACAAAGCCTTCAGAGGCTCAACATTGCCAGCCAAGCATAATTTCCTGACTGTAAAATAAGGCCAAAATAAAAATGAGACACCCTTGTGTGTTCATTAAGACGCTCTAGAAAAATCAACTACAACTGAAAGAGGCTTGCGTTACACTTAAAAAAAAAAAAAACAAAAAAAACACAAACAATCAAATGCTGCCAGTACAAATGAAAAGAGGAAAAAAAAAAAAAATTAAAATGAGATGAGAAAACTGTCCAATTAGGGTGGTCTTCGAACAAGATGGCAGACTTTTCAAAACACCAACAGGATTAAGAGCAAGGAATAAAGGTAAGCTGGAAAGAGGTTTTAAATCTTTCAGTTCCTTCAGAGAATGCTTATACACTCAGATTCATGGATGTGATTGACAAAGACTACAATATGAGCAGTTCTAAATGTGAAAACAAACTGACGAACAATTAAGCTGATGTTCAATGAAACTAGCTCTTAAGACAAGCAAGAATTGGCTTTTAAACTTTAATACAGATGTGGCTGATAGAGGGTGAGGCAACTGGTGGCCATATTCAGAAATACTAAACTAACATGTTTCTCTTGGATAAAACTGTTTACTAAGGCAAATGATATGAGTACTACATGGGTCTTTGAAGAGAGAAAAAAAAAATCCTCAACTTCCCCAAAGTCAAACACATAATTTCCCAATTATCGTCCTGGGGGTGCATTCCCCAAAAGCATAGTTGCTTACCAAGTTAGCAAATTGCATAGTCCATTCACAGTCAATGGTTCTTACTATGCAAGTTAGCGTCTGCGCTTTTGGGAAAAACGCCCCATAAAAAAAAAAAAAAAATGCAGCATAGGAAAGGACAGGCAATTCCTTTGTGACGCATGAAACACTAACAATCCAAAATCTTCAGTCAATTCCAAACAAACGGAAGTTCAACGCATTTAAAGAACTTTGTTCCCAAACTACATCCTATGCCCGACAATCAAGTAAAACTTAAGCTGACAAAATCTCAAACTTCCTCAGAAGCCAATCTGACATGGAAGCACCAGAGAGCTGACCAGATGCAAGACAAAATATTGGAATGAAGAAATGGACCAACTGTTCACACATTTCATTTCTCAAACATCAAAATAACCATTGCAACCCAAAGGAAAGAAAGAAAGCACAGACAAATGCAACTCAAATAAAAACAAAACTTCAGCAAAACCATCAAATTTAATGGTCAAAATGCCAAGTAAAACAAGTCAAAGGAAACAAAGGCACCCTGCATAAAATTTCTGAGTCCTTTAAAATTAATTCTAAAGGAATGAAACTGCATGCAAAATGAAGTCATTTTCCATATTTCAATGTCAATTTTTTTTTTCTTCCCAAAAAAAAATAAAAAAAAAATAAAAAAAACCCACTTCACACTAAATGAACTTAACTGGAAATTACACAAGGTGAAAATTTGAGGGGCAGAACAATTCAAAAGACACCCACTGCTCTCAGCCAGTGAATTTTCATGTACGTCTTTAAGGGCAGAATTAGCCTTTAAGCACCCGGGAGAGCATTTCAATAGTGGGCTTGGTGATTACACAAATTTAGCTTCCTCAAATCTCTTTGGTCCTTCTTAACATAACCACCTGGATTTTTATACCATGTTTCAAATAAGGAGAATTTTAAATCAAGACAAACACACAGTTTGTTTCACAATGCCACCGTACAAGCAATATTACACCTTTCATGGCCGGTTCTCAACTTACTACCCAGCATGCTGTGCCAAAAACTGATTCATGCCTACCATTTAGAAGACAGATTCATGCCGGTGTTATAATTTTGAGAGGGACAATTTGCTAAAAGCACCCAATAAAGTCGAACAGAGTCAGCAGTTACCCAACTAGTAATTTACCTGACAGAAGGAAGGACAATTGGGGGGGGGGGGTTGGGCACTTCTAGCCACTTCTAGACTAGCACAAAAGGAGGGAATCAGTTCATGACATGGCATGCTTTCCTCAAGTCTTTTCAAAACATGAATATGACATAATGACACTGCAAAGTCTAGGAACATTTATACAGAAAGTTTAAGGACAGGTGAAGGGGAAGGGTAAGGGAGAAATGTACAATGGGTCCAGTTAGTCTTGCTGAAAGAAAAATGACATTGCTCTATCCCAAAATACAAAAAAAATTTACACTTCATTCAAGAGCAAGACAGCAAAAAAGTTGAACTAGCGCTGAATTTGTGTTACATGTACGACAAAAAGCAATTTTAAATATGCAACCCCACCCCTCCCTGCCCCCCCATGTACAAAATTTGACTGCAATAACATTTTACTTGTGAGACTTGCTAGTTTTAAACGACACCTGTAAGACCTTATCTCCAAGGCGATAACCATTGAGGCTGGCGATGGCCATAGCCGCTTCCTCGTAGTTGGTCATTGTCACAAAACCAAACCCCTTACACTTATTGGTGTTGAAGTCACGGATGACTTTGACGTTGGTGACCGCTCCAAAGGGGCCAAACATCTGCCACAGGATGCCCTCATCGGCATCCTGGCCCAGGTTGTAGATAAAAATGCACCAGCCTGCGGTGGAGTTGCCTGGCACGTTGACGCCAGACATGCCACCCATGTGGTCAACGCTCATTGGAGAGAACCTGCCCGGAGGGAAGGAAAACATTAAATGGAAAGATCTGAAAAATTGTGTCTTCACTTCAAAACACAAAAGAGCAGCGGCATACAGTCATGAAACTACAGATCAAGAGCCATCTGGAGATGGCATATCCAAGTCATAGAAAATTGGGGGGGGAGGCAGAGAACACAAAATGGTAAAAGGCAGTACTCCAGCACATGGCCTTTCAATCGTCCTCAATAATTTTTTTTTTTAAGTTTCATGATGATACATGAAGGTTAGACGGGATGCAGAAATATGAATGGCTGACAATTTCACATAATACTTTTGGTACTTAAGTACATTTAATGTGAGCTACTTTCAGACTTTTACTCAAGTCATTTTCTGAGGGGTGACTTCAACTTTTACCACAGTAACTTCTTTAAAAGTACTTCTTTTACTTAGCTGTTTTTTTCCCCAGTGCTTTATACACCTCTGGATAAACCTGGTTTAATATCAAAGACTCCAGACCAAAGAATGTTGTTCAAAAATGCAGATTTTTCTGATTAAAAGGAAAACTTTTTTTTTGCTGCTGCTGCCGCCGCCCAAGTATTCATTTTTATTCCTACTTTACCCAACAACAATTCAAGAACTTGAATTCTGAGTTGAATTTGTTTCTTTTGTCCAGAAGTAACCTAATGAGCAGCAAAGTTTAATGAAACATTTTTGGAAGAGGTATTAATCTTTGTTTTTATTGTTAGTTAGCACAAGTTTAAAATGACCACAAGCTTAAGTGAAAAGCTAATTGATAAATAACCGTTGCACAGTGCGAGTCATTCTGACTAGTTAATCGTTTCAATAATTGACTAATTGACAAACCAAAATAATCGTTAGTTGCAGCACTAATCTGCAACCATTTAGCCTCCACAGGCCACCTTGCATATTCACAAAGTACAGCGCCTCCAACAGACCCACTTCTGTCGATTCAATCAAAATGGCGCTCGCACTGTACATTGACGGTACCAAGGTAAGTTTATTGCCTGATTAGAAAAATTTATCACGCAGTGAGAGAAATTATTTTAATTTCTCAGTCCTCTCCAACATTGGAGTCATAACTTCAAGGGCCCATAAAACGGACAAAAATGATTCAATCAAAAATACGAGAAATGGTCTAGTAGTATCTCCAGACGTTATGTTATTACAAATTTACACAAAAATTCATCAAGATAAAATAATGTTCTGGACAATGGACGCCACACCACCACAATAGCTTATTGGCCCATAGGGCCAGTAAGCTAATAAACATGTTCCAGACTATATGACAGACGGACGCCACACCACGACAAAAAAAAGTTCAGACGGGTAGAAGGACAGAGACCGAGAGGTGCCCATATCCCCATGCATTATGTGCCAAGAAGATAAAAAGAAAAAGGTAAAAGGCGAAAACCAATTCTTGAACGTACACACACGAACAAAAAAAAAAAAAAAAAATTTCTGCTTTATGGTTCTCACCAAGGCCTCCAAACCAAAACCAAGATAAGGTTCAGACTGGTAGCCTAAAAAAATTGGCATACGTAGATAAGATTTTAGGAAGTCTGGGACAGCCAAACACTGATATACAATTTCTGCAAATTGATGTAAAGCAGGAGTTTTTCCAGAAAACGAAAAACAGTAACGGGGGGGGGGGGGGTGTGTGTGTGTGTGTGTGTCTTAGATGCAAAATCCATCTTCCAGTATTTTTTCCCATTCTTTATTTATTTTCTTTTTTCAAGTGTGCACACATTATGAACAGGTGGCGATTGCGCCGTGACTCAGAATTAATGGGAATCAAGGGGGCTCTTGGGATAGTAAGGGGGCGCAGCACCCCTGTTACCCTGTTTAGAAAAACCCCTGTAAACTGACTGAATTGTAATTCAAATAGTATTTCTAAAGATGCTTCTCAGTCCAGATGCATCAGCTGGTCAAACCCCGTTAGTCTTTTCCATCAGTATCAATGCAGCACACTGAACTACAAATGCTTATTTGCCTGTATAGTGAAAAAGGCCAGAGCCCTTTCGTAAAACATTGCAAAAAGGTAACATGCAATACCTCCCTACCCCCCTTGGTGCGCGACTTCCACGAAACAAAGCCTCACACTGCAATCCTTACCTAAACCTCTGGGCCTGGTGGTGCACTGGCCCACCGAAGCGGCGGGACTGTGTGTGGTAGAGCTGTGAGAGCAGCTGGGAGTTTTTCGCCTGGTTCGGGTTGGCAGCAAACTTCACCGTGATGGGCTCCGAGGCGCCGGGAGGCTTCTGTCCGTTTAAGTCTTTGATGGCGTCTTCTGCCTCTGCCCTTTTGTCAAAGCGAATGAAAGCCACACCCCTGGACAAACCTGATTTGGGGGGGGTTAATTATAAATAATGTCACCGACAACAGTTCCAGAGAACAGGAAATAGACGCCACTCCCTCACACCCCTCCAAGCGTCCCTCGCGTTTTTGATAAATGCCAAGCATCAGCACACAGGTGGACACCCCAATATCTCGGTGCGGTGCTTACCAGAGGCTTGATCAACAAGGACACGCGAGTTAATGATGCGGCCGTAACGCGCAAACATGTCTTCCACATCTTTCTGCGTCATGGTCTTGGGCAGCCCGCTAATGTATAGGTTAGCATCCTTAATAGTGTCAGAGCTTGGCCTTGCATAGGAAACCTGCCAAGTAGAAAGGCAGGAGAATCAGTTTTCGAATACTTGCACTGTGAAAAGAAGTATTCCATGGTGAGCAATTAAGTGTTAAGTCCCCTATTTCCGCCAACCCCATCAGACAGCAAATACAAACTTGAATATCAAGTAAAATCAAAAATGCACTGCTTGCCGAATAGATTATTCAGGAATAATTTCTTCTTAGTGTTTGAGTTGCAAGGTCTTAGCGTTTTTTTTTTTCCCTACAAATCATAGCCTTTATTATTTTTTCTACATTCACCAAATGATTAGAATCAGGAGGGGGCTCCAAACTCCGCCCAAGCCACTTCTGGGGTTATTTTTTTTTTTTTTGCGCCTCTTCCTTCTGCTTCAGATGCATTTAAGTAGTTTGAAAAAACTATATTCTGGCTTTAGTTAGATTCTTAAACATTAAATAATTTTGCACACATCATCTCACCAATATGACTGACTGATGAGGCCAATTTCTCCAAGAGGAAACTTGCATCCAAATGGTCTTTATCACTTTGGAGAATTATGCGTTTCAGTGTTTTGAGCAGTAGATCTATGGTTTTAACTGTGTGAAGACATCTGTACTCCATCAGAATCAGTAGCCATTCTAGATCACCAAGACAATGAAAATTTTAATGCTACGATAGAGCAGACATTTAATTTGTTGCTGGATGAAAGAGAGAAAGTTTGACCAGAGCGGACATGGGCGGAATATAGGAGTGGGCGGCATTAGGGGACTTCAAGCTTGGTTTGTAATCATACAACCAAAAACTAAAGGATTAAAAAAGGGGTAAAAGAAACTCATGGCTCACAAATGACTGGAAAAGAACCATTCAGCATCTTTTCAAAGAGACAAACAACCTTTCAAAGTTTACTTGTTAAGTAAAAAAAAATCTTCTAGATTCAAATAAATGTGAACCAAATTACATAAAGGTGCTTGGGAGTTTCACTACAGGCCAGAATTCGCCATATGAAAACAAATATAAAAACAAAAATGCCCCACATTTCATGTTACTCAGACCTGATGAAAAAATAAAAATAAAATGCATAAAAATTACATAAAAATCTACAAAAAAAAAATATCGGAAAGAACAGTTTTGGGATGGGAGAACCATCATTTAAAAATAAATGAGTTTGAATGAAAAGAAAAGAAAAAGGGTGTCTCTGACTCAGGGCTTCCCAGAAATACAGTGCCATACAGAAGCAAGTTTTCTCCAGCTCATCTGGTTCAGGAGGAATTATCATGCATAATTAAAGCAAAATTCTTCCCGTGATCACTGTCCAGACTAAGTGGACCAGGTTGAGTTTTGAAAGAGCTGAAACAAGACATGCTGCAGTATGAATGTGTGCCGGAAATGAACTGTGGCTCTGCTGCTCAGTAGCAATTCTGGCAGGTAATATGGTGAATATTACACATGCCAATTTAAAAATAGGGTGAAAAAGAAAAAAATTAAGAAATTTTTTGACAACTCCGTGTTCAAACACAAAGATATGGTCTGTGATGGGCCAGTGAATCCACGCCTTCATGGTCCATTAATACGGTTTGCGGAAACCCAAGGGGCTGCTAATGGGACATCACATCTCAGTTCACACATGTATACAAGAACACCTCGTTGCACATTACCTTGATAGTTTTAGACTGTAGTCTCAGGCCATTGAGTGTATTGATTGCCCTTTCTGCATCACTAGGGTTAACATAGTTAACAAATCCGTACCCTAAACTGTGGCCTAGAGAAAAAAAAAAGGAAAACAACAAAATAAAATAAAAAACATTTGTTCCAAAACTTTCAGACTTGACAATTCTTTGTAATAAAACAAATGTAAACAATGCATGCCAAATAAGTCAAACGTGTAAAATAAAATGCAATACATCCAAGGAGAGTGCTGGCAGATGATAAAACAGACTAAAAACTTACTGTTGAAACCAGAGAGATTGTATACAATGTTAACTAAGGGAAAAGAATCAGCTGTGATTCAAATGTCAATATACCTCTAAGAAAAAAAAGGCACATGAAAGTTTATTAAAACATCTTGTTAGGAGCAGTGAATCAATAGATTAATTGGGGGGAAAAAAAATAAAATTTCAAAAATAATTGACAGTGCTTTCCATCTGAAATTAAATATCAAGAGAAAACACACCTGGTTAAATAAAATTGCAAAATCATCCAAGAATCGAAAGATAGCAGTGCTGCACTAAACCAAATCAAAACATTTTTTGTACCAAAAGACTTGGACCACAGAAAACACTGGGTAACATTTCAGAAGAAGAGAAATGAACTTTTCTTCAAAATAAAAGGCAATTGCAATCCTACAATAGCATGTAAAAAAGATATTCAAATGAACAAAGGAAAGAAAAACAAGGACAAACTCAGTTCACAGAATACACAGACAGTTCAGATCAGAAAAGTAAATGAAGTGACAAATTCCAGAGAAATACTACACTGAGATCCCCACACTACACAGTAGGTTCTACAGCCTAGTAAACAGGGAAGAAATAAGGAAAAAACAAACAAAACCCAGACAGTCACAGCATGAAAGCCCGTCAGAAACTAAGAAAAATTCACCAGCTGACATCAAGTGTAAACCAACAATTACGCGTCAGTAAACATTTGGAATGTGGCAAAAATAGGCAATCAAAAATAGACAAAAACAATTAAGATTTTGACCATAGTTGTGACTATGAACATTAAACAAGAAAAACAGAACGCAATGCCAATTTGTTACTACTGGGGACTATAAAGTAAAAATGGCAAATAAAATAAAAAAAAGGGAAAAAAAAAAGGAATTGACTCACTCTGGTTTCTAGGATTACCTGCCACTTTATCGCGAATGAGCTTGGCAGACTCCACTTCACCAATGCTGCTGAACAGACTGCGCAGCTCATCCTGTGTCATGTTCTGAGGAAGGTAATTGACGATTAGGTTCGTCTTGGACATCAGATCCTTTGAATCGTCTGTCATATGGTCTTCGTAACCGTTGGACATGTCATAGACCTCCTGGAAAGACAAAGGGCAGAGACAGTTCAAGATTAACACAAGCATGGAAATGAGTTGGTAAAAGATGCAGACTAGTGGGGAGGTACACTAGCCTGTCACGGCCTCCAATTCGCATGGCGACAAACGCGACATGTCAAACTAACGGCAAGGGCTACATTTGGCCTTAAGTATTTGTATGCATACTTATATTGTGTAAACAAACACTTCCAACCGATTCAGCATGGAATTTGAGCTCAAGAGCATTTCTACTAAAAATCCCATTGCAAACGTCCTAATTCTACAACAAGTATAATGTGTTGTGAATTCATGGCATTTTGAAACCATCGACAACTGATATTTAAATGAAAATGAGCCTTAACTCTCTGGACACACAATGCTCAAGATAAAAATGCTAATTAATTTATGAGGCTAGCTGGTTGGTAGAATAAGATAAAGGCATTACAAAAGAGCAAACTGACTTATTGGCTCAATGCCGGCACTAAAGCGCAACAATACATTATTGCTTTAAACATTTTTTAATTAGGGGTGCAAAAATGTTGAATCATTCGTTTTTAAACCACTTAGTCTGATTGCTGCCACGGGGTGTGCAGACAATCACGCAGAATTTCTTTTTGTTGAAATGTGAACCATTCCAGCTCAAATGGACCAGGGGGTGACCCCACACTATCACAGATTTAGTTGATTTTTGCTCCAATAGTTGCTATA
Source organism: Gymnothorax reevesii (assembly GCA_029721435.1). NCBI lineage: Eukaryota > Metazoa > Chordata > Actinopteri > Anguilliformes > Muraenidae > Gymnothorax > Gymnothorax reevesii. Next base: position 40,768,167 of record CM056575.1, on the reverse strand, counting down.
TGTACATGGACAAAAATCTCAAAACTTGGGCTGCCAACTGCAAGTGGCAACAAAATGGCAGCAGTTTTAAAAATCGCCTTTCATGCGGGTCGCGATGTGCCCTCCCACTTTTTTCAGATCCTTTTTTCGCAATAAAATCAGAAACTTTAGTACCTATTGGCACCAAAATTGGCACCCGAGTCATTTTTCATGCCAATTCTGAATATGCAGTCAAAATCCTTTTTGGGGCTACCAAACTTTGGCCCGCCTTATCTCAATGCTGCCACCCGATATCAAAATGGAACTTGTTCTATGCTCATCATCATGACTTCAGCTTTATAATATCAAAAAATTTGACGTGTTCTGCTTCGTTTTGATGTAATCCTCCAAAACGTAAAATAGATTATTTGTGAAAATATCGCCATGTAGGCCCTTACATGCACATTACACAAATGTAGAGACTCATTCCAAGAATACTTTTCGTCTAGCTTTTTCATGGAAAGCTTGTCCTGTGTACATATGTGCAGTCATGCTCCTCAAAGTCAAATGTGATTACCATTTCACTCAAGTCACACCTTCTCCATCAACGTAGATGTGAAATTACTGAAGCATTCTTCTGCCCGTTTTATTTCAGAGTCCTCCAGTTTGTATTGGCGTCTACTGCTCCCTGTTGCTGAGGGAACTGACACTGAAGTCAAAATGAATGAGAGGGACCCAACAGACCTCTTTTCTGGCAGGCCAGAAGAGGTGGCCACTGGGCTCCCTGCGATGCATGAAGTTGACCAGTAAATCCTGCTTTTCATCACATTTTTCTTCAATACTCACTATATACCACTTTGCATCATATACCACTGCAGCATATTGCCCTGGTTTCAAATCCCCCCATGTTGACAGTTGGCTATGATTTTGAGATCAATGTGCATGACTGATCCTGTAGATGTGTGTATTCTAGAAAAAATGTGATGAAAAGCAGGATTTACTAGTCAACTTCATGCATCGCAGGGAGCCCAGTGGCCACCTCTTCTGGCCTGCCAGAAAAGAGGTCTGTTGGGTCCCTCCCATTCATTTTTTGACTTCAGTGTCAGTTCCCTCAGCAACAGGGAGCAGTGGATGCCAATACAAAATGGAGGACTCTGAAATAAAACAGACAGAAGAATGCTTCAGTAATTTCACATCTACGTTGATGGAGAAGGTGTGACTTGAGTGAAATGGTAATCACATTTGACTTTGAGGAGCATGACTGCAGATATGTACACAGGACAAGTTTTCCAAGAAAAGGCTAGACAAAAAGTATTCTTGGAATGAGTCTCTACATTTGTGTAATGTGCTTGTAGTGTAGGGGCCTATATGGCAATATTGTTTTAACAAAATATCCATTTAACGTATTGGAGGATTACATCAAAACAAAGCAGAACACATCTCTAATTTTTTGACATTACAGAGTTGAAGTGATGATGAGCATAAAACAAGTTCCATTTTGATATCAGGTTGCAGCATTGAGATAAGGGGGGCCAGAGTTCGGTACCCCGAGAAAGGTTTTCATCCAATAGTTTCCAAACCTTAGGACCCATTTATTTGACTGCAGATTCAGAATCAGCATTAAAAATTGGTACTCATGTAATTTTTGTAATTTTGGTACCAATGGGTGCTATAGTTTTTGATTTACTGTGAAAAAAAAGTTTTGAAAAAATTGGGAGGGCACGTCGTGAAGCATGTAAAAGGCAATTTTTAAAAAGGCTGCCATTTTGCTACCAGTTGGGAGTTGGCAGCCAAAATTTGAATTTCTGTCCATGTACATATAGCAACTGCTGGTGGGGAGAGAAAAAAAAAAAATAAATCAGGATAATCTGAGAGATGGTGGTTACAAATGCCCAGGCTACTGGCCCAGTTGAGATGGAATGACCCTTGTACCTTCATACCTGCAGCACTCAAACCGAAACCAAGCATTAAGGGCCAGGTGAAATGCTTCAGGGAAAAGTCTTTGCTAATATCTGTACCCATTAGAAGGGCTGCAACCATTATTCCTCAATGCAAATTAATTTATTGATTATTTTGGCAATTTGATGACTAGTTTCATCAATATAATCTTACATAATGGTAAAAAATGTTGATCAGCATTTTTTGAAGGCCAAGATGGCACTCAAATGTCTCATTTCGTCTACAGCCCAAAAATATTCAGTTTCAGTCAAAGAGTAAAGAAAGCAGAAAATGCTTCATTTCCCCGCTTTCTTCCCAACTCGCTTTTTTCCTTTTTCTTTTTTGCCTTTGTAACAAATGTCTGATTATTGCTTTCAAGGGTGAGGCTTTTATATCAGCCCTCTCAGGTTTTATACCCCTCCTTTGCACATTCCAATCATATTTATTGTTTATATTATTTTATGACGTTTGTGCAAAATATATAAAAATTGCTCATATTCAAGAAGCTGAAATCAGAATGAACATTTCTTGAAAATTTATGCAAATTGATAAAATAAAATAAACAGACAACACCGTTAACAGGGACAGGGGACGTGGACATTCTTGTAAGACGTGGAAAACCAGTTCTCAAACTATACATTTTCTTTCTTTTTTTTTTTTTTAAATAAAAAGTACATATTCCCTATTTGGCCACCAATGACAAGGTTGTCCCCATAGACTTTTTTTAAAATGCCTGCCATACCAAAAGTCCATTGACGCTGAAGTTTAACTGCTTATTCTGCTCAGACATTAATACAAGCAAGCGTAAGATTGAGTCTAAAAAGGCAATCTTCTGTGATGAATATTTAAAGGATGACAAATTTCACAAGCAATGGCAATATTTGTGAATACTTTGCATTCTTCTATGTTCATTATTTCCAACTCCTGTTATTTTGGGGATCAAATTGATCCCATTCAATGCTTTAAAACAGTAAGCATACTTTTTCCGGCTACATTTGTTCCAACTTCATGGGGAAAACATGAAACAAAAATCTTATGTTGAGAAAACATTGTTATGCATCAGTGTTGGGTTCAGTTTGACCCCAAGCTCTACTGTTATATCAAAGCATGATTTTAATCTTTTGTCACAGGCCAATTCTGAGGCCGCACTCAGTTTTTCCATCCATTTCTCTTTTGCAATAGTCCTGTAAAATCAACATGTATGAGGGAAGGTTTGGGGAGGGTGAAGTGTTTATTGGGCTATTAAGATGGTCACTGAAAATAAAGGTAGTAGCCGAGAGAAACTTGAGTAACACTTAGTTGCGCCAATTTCCTGTCTTTTTTCTCTGAAGATAATAGGAGGGTTAATCAGGTTAAAGTCAATAACCCAGTTACACTAGAAGAGGATAACATTAAATCTAATGAATGCTCCCTGGCAGAGGACGGTATTCCAAATTAATGTGCAACTACCAAGACATTCAATGAAAAAGGCGCGACTTGAAGTTGGAATTTCACAATAAACACCTTGTATAGGTAATGCATGAATGCCAACAGGACGAGGACAACAGGGGACCTGCTTTTTGCACATCACAGATTAACAAAATTTGACACCTCAAAATTCCATGTACTTCATACATGCAGGGAAAGCACCAACAGTGCAAATAAAACCTCCTCTTTTGTATCAGCTAATACAAAGGCGAGGCTGAGGAAACAAAGCCAAAATGCCAAGGTAAAATGAATCCTAGAACTGAAAGCAGAGGTACCCATATACCATGCATGAGCAGTCATGCTGAAACATCTCCATGCAACCATTTACCTGCAGCATACCACATTTAATAAATAAATTTTAAAAAAAGAACACTTGACACTTGCATTAATGTATCAACTTAACACCCCATTCCTGAACAATTGGACATCTCACGTGGAATTGTAATCAATGACAAGGGTAGGGCCGCAGATCAAATTTCTCCTGTGAACATACCTTCATCGAACCAGCACCCTTACTGCCATGCTGCTGCGATTCCCTGCCGTCATTACCCTGGCAGCTCTGAACCTCGCACACCTGCAATAGCGACACTTGTTTTGCATCATTCATAGTCAGCCTGAGAGGCCTTGTGCTTCATTGACTTCAAACTGAAGGCAACACCCAGCACCCCCCTCCCCCCACCCCAACCCCCTAAAACACGACAGAGCTAAACTGTCACTCGGGAAATAATGGAGATTGGTATGGGGGTTGGGGGGGCAGGTTTCGAATTGACAAATGCCTTTAGAACTACTGATACCCATAAGGGACTACAGTAGCCTAATATGTTATCACTACAAGAGTGAAAGTCAGAACTTGACAGCACCGTAGTCACGTGCATTTCCAAAGGACTAGTGCATCCAAATGAAGCAGATGCAAAATGACATGATTGCATGAAACTATCTGAACTAAGCATCTTAAATACAAATCCAAAGGGTAACTTGCATTACTTGCATTTTTGATTGAAAGCTGAAAAGTATGGTTGCCTCTTGACTAGAATTTCAGTCATCACAATAAAATTGACAAATGGCCAACTAATGCAACTGATCGCCATTTACCTTCCATTTCTATTGCTAAGCCAATATCAAATCCAAAATCACCCAAGCTCATAAAACACGGTAAGTATACCTTTAAGGTTTAATGGCATTTGCTTGGTGACTGAATTTTCACAATGCAAAATGAACTTATGGAGCACTGTATCAACTCAAAATTCCACGGGCAGGACTTTCCCGGGAGTGTATGCAGGCCAAGGCTAGATAAAGTAAAAATGTTTGGAGCGGGCATTCTCACAAGACTAGTACCATTTTCAGAGTCCGAGAAGTCATTAGACTGGATGAGCAAATTTTCAACGGAGGGAACCAAAAAAAAAAAAAAAACCACACCAAACCAAAAAATAGCAACGCGGACTACAATCGGTACGGTGCAGAATTGTTTCTATAAAATGAAGAGAAGATGGCATATTAAACTATTTATCTACACTAGCTCAGGTTCAATCATATAGGAAAATCGTGCCAATATTAGACAATGAGACTACACGAGAAACAAGGATGGGAATAAATCAAAATGTTAAGTCAAATCGGCGTGACAGTTTTCCCCATGTTTGAACAAACGGATTAAATTTTTATATAAGCAAACATTCTGCATTTTTTATTAGGGCTGCTAATAATTATGAACCCTTATTATTCATAAAACATTTACCACAAATGAGCAATGAATTATATTAAAAAAAATTAAACCATTAGTCCTGCCCAATCGAGATGTATATACACACACAAACATTTTCTACTCACTTTCAGGTATCTAATGTGGTGTCCCCGTCTGACAGCCATTTAGACACTTCACAGATGACAAACCTAAAGATAAAAAAAGCAATGAAAATGCATGCTTAACCAGAAAAAAAAAAAAAAAAAGGATGAACGAGGTTAAATGGGGGATTGCTCTAAAATAAGTAAAAAAAAAAAAACTAGGAGGCGGAGCCATCTTCAGGAAACGGGCTACCTAAGGAAAGGACAATAGGTTAATCAGTTGCCCATTGGAGGTTACCTAGAAAGAGAAGTTCCACCCAGTATCAAGACTGACAAACCCTAAAAACAAGCCACTTGTGGTAAGGCACTTCAGTTTTATCCCCCCTAATTTTGCAGTAATCTTATTTCAGGGGTCAAGTTTATGCACAGAACTGAAATTTGTGAAGTTTGACGAAATGCAAAACACTGGTAACCAGGCTACTGGTACACTGGAGAACTTCAGAGATGCAGTTTGAGTGGAGCCCCACAACACACGGAAAATCCAGGATTTTTCTGAACAACACTCAGCTGTTGCGCTCTTGGGTGTTTTGAATGTAGGGCGATATTTTTTCCACAAATCGTATCCACAATATTCTCCTGCTAGCTCTCAATTCTTGAGCAAATATCACTGGATCCCGCCGTGCAAGTTCCATACACATATACTTTAACATAAAATTAAGGGGGGACTTATGGTTAAAAGGCACCAGCCTCATAAGGGTCATTCCGTGCCTAACTCACCTAAATTTCAAACACCTCCCTCCTCAGATTTTGCTGGAAAAATTCTTAAAATGTACATCTATACCCTTGCAAAAAAGAAACTATACATTGCTTTTAGCATCAATTTATTATACATGAAATGTTTTAAATGTGGAAAACATACTGAAATATTCTCTTCCAAAAAAGAAACTACACAAATATTGAATTATTGATTACACTTTCTTTTCAATACGTTTTCCACATTTGTCAAAATATTTCATGTATAATAAATTGATGCTAAAAACAATGTATTGGAAGAGTATATATAACTCTACCCACCATGCAAAAGATTAGCTTTCAATTCCTCATAGTTTAAAAAATATAGGCCTTTGAAATTTGGCCCAAAAAATGGCACGTGAAAAACGCATTTACTTCCAACTTCAGGGGCTTATAATTTTATAATGGACTCTTTTAGAAAGCTAATATTGCAAATATTTACTAATTGGCATCCAAATTTTTCAATTATGGCATCAGATAGCCTCTGGGATACATATTTCTCACTCTATAGGAAGCTAAAATGGCTTTTTGGCCTAAATGAGCTAAAATAAGGTGAAAAGATAGGAGCCCTCCTGAAAATATGGAACTTAGAATTTTTTCCTCATAACACAGTGATTATAAGGTCATTATCAATTGACATGTACATTTCTGCCAGGATAACACTGTTAGGTGATGAATTATAAAGGTTAACAAAAGCCCTTGCCTCGGAGGGCTCGAAAATTGGCCAATTTTGTCCCCTGGTTTGACCATGTGGCTAGGGGTTTAGGATCTTCATATTTTTTCTGATTGCCCCATATAAGGTATATCTTTTCACCAAATAATTTATCTAACGTCCATGGCTTCATATTAAAATCAATTTTTATTTACATGCAAGTTTTTTTTATAAATGTTCACATTTTCTGTATTCAGGAGCTTATAAATCTTGAAGTTAACTCTCTAGCAAAGGGATACTGCAGATATTTGTAAACTGGCATACCAAATTTAAGAATTGGTTATAAGAATATTTTTAGAAGAATATTTTTCATCTGTAGGAAGTTGAAAATGCAAATTTGACCAAAAATGGTGAATATGCAGGGGGCATTAACTGAGGTTATGTAACAACATATAATTATTAATTTATGAGAATAATAATCTTAAGTACATTTTCTATTCATAAATAAATTCTTATAATGATAATCCAAAACATGCGCTTGGGACAGTAGCAACTGTCACAGCATGACTTTAAGCATGTTCTAGACTTGTTTTCTAAGAGTAAAATTCTGTGCCACTGAGTGCTTGATAATGAATGTCATAAAAGATGAAAGGGCATTAAAGAGTTTTCTAAAGTATAAAAATTACTAATAATAGAAATTGTCTCTGCATATATGCAAATAAAAAAAGCTGCGACTCAACTAATCAAATTTGTCCTAATTTATAATATGCAGTCACTTAAATACAAAAGTAATTATTAGCATGTATGAATAAATAACCACCTCATCACCATTAATGCCAAATAAGAAGCATAATTTAGCCTCATGCGCACCCCTGCACCCAAATTGTTTTGTACCAAGTGGGCCAAATTGCCTTATTTGGCTTCCTAAAACTAAGAGTATGTGCTTTCTAGAAACATTCTGATAACAGATTCTTAAATTTGGTATGCCAGTTTACAAATATCTGCAGTATCACTTTGCTAAACAGTTAAGTTTAGGATTTATAAGCTCCTGTATGGGAAAAAAGTAATCATTATAATAGAAGTGCATAAAAATAAAAAATTATTTTAATATGAAGCCATGGGCGTTAGATAAAATTATTTGGTGAGTAGATATACCTTATGAGGCAATCTTTAGAGAAAAAAATGAAAGTCCTAAACCCCTAGCCACATGGTCAAACCAGGAGACAAAACTGGCCCATTTTCGAGCCCTCCGAGGCAAGGGCTTGTGTTAAAACTTTTATAATTCATCACCAAACAGTGTTATCCTGGCAGAAATGTACATGTGAATAGATAATGACCCTATAATCACTGTATTATGAGGAAAAAATTCGAAGTTGTTCCATATTTTCAGGAGGGCTCCTAGAGTTTCACCTTATTTTAGCTCATATTGGTCAAAAAGCCATTTTTAGCCTCCTATAGAATGAGAAATATGCATCTCAGAGGCCATCTGATGCCATAATTGAAAAAAACTGGATGCCAATTAGTAAATATTTGCAATATTAGCTTTCTAAAAAAAAAAAAAAAAAGAGTCCATTATAAAATTGTAAGCCCCTGAAGTTGGAAAAAGATGTGTTTTTCACATGTGGCATTTTTTGGGCCAAATTTCAAAGGCCTATATTGTTTAAACTATGAGGAATTGAAAGCTAATCTTTTGCATGGTGGGTAGAGCCATATAAATCTACATTTAAGAATTTTTGCAGCAAAATCTGAGGTGGTGACCTGGGGACCCCTAGGTGAGTTGGCATGGAATGGCCCATAAGCAACTTCCTCATAAGCAACTCCCCCTTCTTCAATCTGGTTCTTCCCTAGTATTACGTGCTTGTTGAGCGTGGATATTCTCTCCCTCTCTCCCTCCCTCCCCCCCATTTTTCTGTCCATTTCAGGATAGCCTTTCATTGAGTGTGCAACTGCCTTTATGCCAAATTTCATAAGAATGGAGGCAATTCCTCATTGGCCATCATTGAAAGTAACCACACTCATAACTGTTCCAGCCTTGAAGACAGCATTTGTGACGAATGTTTCCTTCGGAACACGACTCGATATTACGGACCATTTTAGGGACCACTTAATGTTTTAACCTCAAAACTAAAATTTTTGGCATTTTGCTTAGCTATAGGACCCCGTAATCGTTTGTCCCTACCGTAGTCCAGCCCGCATCGGAAGCATGCGTAGAGCCACAAAACACTAACGTGATGACACAGAAAATTAGTGGGGTGAGGAGGACCAAGTTTTCCCCGACTATAGGGTAGGGCAGACCTACGCAACTTCCTCTTCAGTTACCCTTGGCGACAGTCACGTACCTGGATACGTTGAAAACAAACCAGATAAATGTACTCTGAGAGGCCAATCAGCGGTCAGTCTGACAGCATTTTCCAGCGAGTTTACGCCGAGATGCCAAGTCTTACGCCTTATGGGCCTTTAGCACTGATCGCGGCAGCGCTGCGCTCTGAAACCCATTGACAATGGCTTGTGCACGGCAAGAACGGTTCTCTCGCTGCTCCGAAGTTTCTCTCGTCTTAGTGGCATTCACGTTCCTGTGCGGTAATCAGCAATTATTCAATCAATGCGCACTGAAGAAATTCACTCGCGGAATTTAAGCCATGGTGCATCAAGTTAATCAGCTTCACGGGCTTTACGGTGGATTTCCCCACTAATGACACGGAAATCGATTATGACTTGTCTTTACTGAGGGATTGAAAGCAACGGAATTGCATTAAACTTTTCAAATAGTCTTTCATCAAAACAATTCAAATGATCATGAAACATGCTTTGTATCCAATCCCTGAGTAAAGAGAAGCACAGGAAGTCCGGAATCATAATCGCTTTCCATCTTACTTGTGATGAGGTGCACCTTTATGCAAGTGAAACGGAAACTTCAGTGCACAAAGATTTTAATTCCGCGTGACAATCTCATTAAGCATTCAATGAATAATTGGAGACTAAGGTGAATAAGCCTAAAAAAATGCGTGAGACCTATTCCGAATGCTTGAGACTTGGAATCTCTGATTATACAGCCTTCCAAATGTCGTACGATTATTTAGTCCTCCTAGCGAGGCGAGAACAAGGTATGGGCGGAAATTAGCCGATGTTTGCTTGGATGACTGCCCTTACAGGCTGCCAGTAGATGCATGGACTGATGACCCTACACAGTGGCCAAATTTCCAGTTTGGGAATCTGAATATGTATTTGACCAGCACACCAGGTGTGTACAATATTAAACTCATTTCTCTTGTTTACCTGAATACATTTCGGCATTTTGGAGCGACGAAATAGCGTAAAAACGGCGTTGAGCACTGCAGCATAGCAATTAACCTGACAAACTGGTTTGTTTTCAATGGCTGGCCAGTTGCTAGGGCCTCCAGTGCCCGTATGTAGTGTCACTTCCGGTAATCTCGCCATTGCCTGTAGAGCGGCTGTACCATGGCGCCGCATACTCACTATACGCAAACCGACTGGCGAAAAGAAAAATTGTGGATCCTGTAAATTTGAATGCCCACTCTTAAATGCAAGACATGTTAATTTCTAGTATACCAAACAAGCCCAATTCAAACCCATGAGAAATGTTTCGCATAACCCCAACCCTCAGCCCAAACGAAAACAAAAGGAACAGCTGAATCAATTTCAAAACTTCTACCGCTGAATAAAAAAACATCGCTAGTTTATTCTTCAAAATATAATCAATTCATGCACACCAGAACTACACAATTCTCGGAGACAAAGGATTTGGCAGCTTTACATTGGCACATTCTGATATACGAGAAATGTACACTATTGGTATATTTAAAGAGTGCGCCTTCAAATTGACACGGCCCCGTTAACTTTCAGAGTGACGAGATTTACTTGCTGTGCAAATACCGGGATAGCCGGCGACGCGCACCAAACTGGTGATACAAGGAGTGAAAATTCATAAGATTTTTTAGATGGTCCCTTGTGGCGGGGCAGGGCGTAAGCGAGGTTACACAAATTTCGCACAGTGGGCATAGCTACACCATAATGGTCCGTTGCGTCCATATGCGCTCTCGCCAGATTTACCATTTACACGAACACCTAAGCTTAGCTAGGTACCGAGTACCATAGGTTATTAGCTAGCTTCCCCGCTAGCTAGTACTGCAGACAACGGTTTGCTTAAAGCCACTAGCTAACGTTACGCCAATCGCTAACACTGTTAGGCCATCGACAGCAATCGCTGACATGTGCACCAGGGCCCGATAAAATTAACGAATATTAACGTTCACCTTTTCGCGATGCAACCCTTATAGAACAAGAAAGCTCGCTGAATTATTCAAACAATCTTGTTCACAATGTAGCGCGGCCGTTCTTTAAAAAGCTAACTAACTAGCCAGGACATTTAATTACGCACCTAGCTAGCTAGCTGTAGCCGCTAACAAGGCCGAAGTTTAGCATGTGCGAAACTACAACGTCAACTTGCGTAGCTTTAATTTACCTTTTCGGCGACTGGAAACTGGGTTTCTCGAAATGTTTAATTCGCTGAAATTAATCTGGTGCACAAACGTCGAGCAAATTAACCAGCCAGATAGCTAATGTTAAAAAGCGACGCTAACTGCTTATGGGTTTTCTTCGTGCATAAAAACCCCGCGCAGGCGGCACGATGTCCGGGAGGCCTGACAAGGCCTCGTTTTTCACTGCATGACTGCTACGCAGTTTTCGTCCATGACCGCACACGAACACATTCGCAGAACATAATATATTCACTAAAGACATATTTACCAGCTTACCTGTAACGACGGTTGTTTTACGAATTCCAGCGGCGGAGCTGCGCCAAGGACACCTGAATAATTAAATGCTGTGAATTCTCGGATATGGCTTCCCTCGTCACACAATGAACTTGCGATGTGCGATGCGATTGAACGACACGAAGGGGACGAGAATTCGTACGAAAGCCCGCCTTGGCGCGGTTTATCATTTGATACTTTCCGTGTTCTTACTGAGTTCTTACCTCCCATTGGTTCCTACAGTGTATTCGGGTAACAGTCTAAAAAATAATTCGAAACACAATTGGACGGCGTGTCTGTCTGTCACCAGTGCCTCCAATACTGCCACGCCTTTTTTAAACAAAGCGGACCACATACCCTATATGGCGCGAACAGTTAGAGGGGAACAGTCCGACTGGGGTTTTGAACATTGACTACGTTCACATTCACAAAATATTTGTTTATCTGGTCTTATTCCGAAAAAAATATCTCTATCAAGCTGTTTACACGACTAATTAAAATGAATATTCCACTAATATTGCCGCTAACATGCAGCCATGCATATGTTGTGGTTTTCCTTCAGACATATATTCATACTATGAGGTTCCCCTTCCTCAAGCAATTGGAGAGAGACAGATTCTTCAGACAATAAGGCTTTATTGTGGCATGTTGATGAATATAGAGCAGAGTTCTTTTTGCGCAACAAGAACTCCCATTTTGCCTTTCACACTAAATTTTTATACTTTCATCATAGGAAATGTTGTGTTCTGGGGTCCTGGGCCTTTGGCCAGGACAGTATTGCTTATGGTTTTAACAGTTTCATGTTCAAGATTCCATAGTTCATAGTTTCATAGTTCATGTCACAGTTTTAACAGTTTCTTGTATCAGGTTTTTGCATTTCATGTTTCACATTTATAGTCCATGTTTTTACTTTTCCATGTTTTTGTTTTCGCCAGGTCTGCCAAGCCACTCCACCGCTTGTCTGCGTTCCGCCCCGTGCCTTCGTTGTTGCACATTTCAGAGCTCTGGTTGGCATTGGTATTCCCCCCTTCCTTCTGTGCTGTGCTGATTCGGGGCTATCTAAGCTTAATTGACAATTAACTGTTTTTAAGTTACTAACATTTACTAACACTCGCTGGGTGGTGTAATTCTTAGATAGGCACATTACTAATATTACTAATTTAGACAGGGAGTTTATTGCCATGATTCCTGCTTTGCTATTTCAAGATCTTGCTGTGCTTTTCTGTTCTGAACATTTATGCTGCTTTCAAACTGCATACTTAATTGGTACTTAAGCTGAGCACGCTCATTCTCTTAATGAGCAAGTCTTGACATCCAATCTCTGTCCATGTCATGATCTTGCCATGCCTCTTGTTTCTCCTTCTCCAGGTGTTGCCCCTCATGTGTCCTTGATTTCCTAGCCTTTATCTGGATGCGGTGGAAGTTGGGTGGCAGACAGTGTCTCGCTCATGTTCATGCTTCAAGTTCTTGTTCATGTATTCCAAGTCTCGCGCAGAGTCATTTTGTATTTAACCTTCTGCATTCCTAGTCTTGTTATTCATTTCTGTTCTTGTTTATCTCCCTGGAGTTTCCAGTGGCTTTTGTTTTTTTTGTCATTTTCTGATCTTAGTTCTCAGCTCTGTGAAGCTTACCTTAGTTAGTCTTTTGCAACTCTTTGGGCCAAGTTTTTTGTTGGCCCTCGTGCCTGTTTTATTTTGTTTAAATAAAATTCTCATTCCCCTTCACCTCGCTTCTGGTGTCTACCTGATTTCCTATCAGGAAATATCTTCCAAATATGGTCTATCCGCATTCATGCTACAACAGGGCAGGCAAACCAAAACACTGCCCAGTAACCTTGAGAACTTCGTAGATAAGCATGCAGATCACTACAAAGCTATGACCCCCATACAACACACAAGTAAATTTCTTATGAGCCTAAACATAAAATATGGTAGGTAGGCCCTTTCCGACTGTAACACTTCGAACTCCCGATTGTTTTCGTGTCCAGGTTTCTCAAGGCCTTTCATTGCTCGGGTCAATAAAGTCCCAGTCTAATGTCCCACTTGAATCCAGTAATGTTGCTTATTGCAGGCAATCAGTCCCAAGTTGGTCCTAAGTCCAAGTCCATAGTCAAAATTGATTTGCGATTTTTCCATCTGATTGTTTTAATGAACGAGCCTTCATGACTGGAATCACTGTCTCAGCATATTCGTTCAAAACTTCAGGGAGGCTCCAGGAAGGAGCAGGCCTTGACCGGCTGGTACGCTAAACTGCCACCCGCCCGTCACTGGAGTGAGAAAATAAAATATAAACACAGGCACAGACACATGCATATGCACATCCACTGTGCACTCGGCACATACAGAACGAGGGTTATCTGCACCTGCATAATTTCACTTAGATGTACCAGATTTTATAATACTTACTTTTGCTGCAAAGACTGTGCAGACACTTTGGAGTCAGACCATTTTAAAATAGTTTCATCCAGGCCTTCCCAAGGACTTACAATAGCGCCTCCATGCAATAGCACATAATAATAATCTTCCAAAAGACTTTGATTTCAACAATTGCCACTTTTTGTCTAAATACAGTACAGTGTCGCCTGGGGGTCAACTCTCCCCTGCCTTAGGTTGTCTCCTCAATAGGAGATCTGACCCATCTCTGGAGTGAGTCACAACACACACAGGCGCTCGGCATTGAGCTCTGTACTCAGGAGGTTTCCTCACCCCTCATAATGGGATTGTTATGAGATCATTCCAGTTGAATTGGGGCTATTGCAGCAGTTAAAGTTACAACTCAGCAATAACAATTTGAAACAGATGCTGCAATTATAGTTCTGACACTTAGATTCTTTCTTTACCCAGCCGAATAAGTCCCAATTCAAGAAATTTGTTGTGTATTTTGTCCCCTTGGTCTGAATGTGCTTTACAAAATCATCAATTTCACGTTAATTATTTGGATACAATGAGTTGTAACCACAGTGCATGTGCCACCTAGATAAATTAATATTATTCATAATTACCAAATTGCTCATCCTCGCTACTGAGCTCCTATCAATTTTACATAAATATATTTGGGGAGTATATTCATGATTTGTGTTTCAGTGTTTTCTGGGTCAAAAGATGAGACTGTAACAATAATATCTTTTCCAAAGTGTTTTTTTCAATGAATTTTGATTAGCAACCCACCTTAGTCTAGGGTTCCGCTAATAGTACGGAGGAGATGTTTAGCACTACTGCCACAAAGCAAGAAGGTTGTGGGTTCGAATCCGGCCTGGGGCCTTTCTGTGTGGAGTTTGCATGTTCTCCCCGTGTTCGTATGGGTTTCCTCCGGGTACTCCTGTGTCCCCCACCCACAAAAACATGCAATATAGGAACACTCCTGTATGCCTGTGTGCGAATGTTTGGTGGTGGTCGGAGGGGCCGTAGGCGCATACTGGCAGCCACGCTTCCATCAGTCTGCCCCAGGGCAGCTGTGGCTACAAATACGTAGTTTACCACCATCATAGCGTGTATGAATAATGTATCCATTGTGCAGTGCCTTTGAGTGTCCAGAAAAGCGCTATATAAAACCGATGCATTATTATTATCATTATGTTTTCAAATCAACTAAACAGAAGCCTGCTTACAAATCAAAGCTACAGAAGCCCGCTGCTTATGTGTGTGTGTGAGCTGATCATGTGAGAATTTAATTGCTTGTGTGTGTCTGTGTGTGAACTGCTTGTATGTGTGTGTGTATGTGTATGTGCATGTGTCTGTGTGCACTGCACGTGTGTAAACTGCTTGTATATGTGTGTGTGTGTGTGTGTTTTATGAGTACAGGTATGTGTCTGTGTGTGTATGTGCCCGTGCCTGTGCATTTGCACTGCTCATCCCCTCCCTACACGTATGCGCACTACTTGTATGTGTGCGTGTTATGTTATGCGCGTGTGTGTGTGACTGCTGCTTGCATAATATGTTTATTAATTATGATTATTGGTCATGGTTATTCAACATGGCAATTGATCTACTGATGAATATGATGAGAAATATTGAAATATAATCCTCAACACATACTCCGATTAAAGTACAATGTTTTCAAAGTTTTAAGGGTGCGGATTTCAACTGTGGTAACATGACCCCTCACATTCATTGGTTCGATTATCTTTGTTGAAATGATGGAGAAATTTTTACAGAATATTCTGTTGTAGCCAGCCATCCCTAAAAATCTCATTAATTGTCTTTTAGTTGTAGGCTCAGGAAATTCTGTGATAACTTTTACATCAAAAGGTTTGACTTGACCCTGTCCTACAATATAACCTAAGTAAACAATTGTAGCTTTACAAAAGTCACTTTTACTTGGTTCAACAAAGTCATCTTCAAGCAGGCTTCCGACCTCCCGTTCCAGGCATTTCTGCTTCTCTGGATCCACTCCGCAAGAATGCTGTTCCACAGGCCTGGCACCACCCCGTAGGATGACATCATGGCAAACCACATCAGTCCTTGACGGAACGTCAGGGAACATGCGACCACATTCAAACATGAGCTGCTTTAGCTGTTGCTGTTGAAAAGGGTCCAGGTGGGACAACCTGGCGCCAACACCTTGAAGAATGTCTGAATTTTCAAGTTTAGCTGGGCCAGGTTCATTTTCCAAGGGGCAGTCACTATCTTCTTCAGAATTTTCCAGTTTAATTGTATTTACCACATTGACTGGCTTTTGCTGAGTGTCTCTGTCAATGTATTCTTTCAGTATGTTGATGTGACTCATTTGTTTTTGTTTTCTCCTCCTTCCAGGGGTTAAAATAACAAATTTTAGATCACTGACCTTTTTGAGGACAGTGTAATGGCCAAAATATCGGGCTCTCAGAGGGTATCCAGGAAGTTACAAAAATGCAAGGACTTTGTCACCAGCTTTAAAACTTCAATCTTGGGAATGAAGATCTGGTTTTCATTTTGTCATAATCCTCTTTGAGACTAAACTTAGCAAAGTCACAAGCCTTAGAGAGATGATTACGGAAGTCAGAGACATACTGAAGCAAGTTTATTGGGACATTATCTTTGGCCAGCAACTTTTCCTTCAGAGGCTTCAGAGGTCCACGGACTGTATTACCATAAACAAGCTCAAAAGGACTGCACCTAAGAGACTCCTGAACAGCTACACGGGCAGCAAACAGAAGAAGATGGACACCTTCATCCCAGTCTATCTCTGTGCCAGGGCAGAATATCTTTATCATGTTCTTCAGGGTTTGATGTAACCTCTCCAAAGCACCTTGACTCTCAGGATAGTAAGCTGATGACCTGTATTGTTTAATACCAAGCTCATACATAACTTGTTGAAATATGCCAGACATGAAATTTGATCAGATGAAATAGCCTTAGGAAGACCAACAAAGCAGAAAAACTTGGTAAGGGCCTTGTTGTTCGCCTTGATGTTAAGAAATGGAGTTGCCTCAGGAAACCAGGTGGAAGCACACGATAGTCAGTAGGTACTCACAACCAGATCTAGTTTTCAGCAATGGTCCAACACAGTCAATGATGATCCGACTGAAAGGTTCTTCAAAAGCGGGAATGGCTCAAGTCGAGCCTTTGGAATATTCTGGTTCGGCTTCTCAACCATTTGACAAGTATGACAGGATTTGCAGTACTCCAGTACATCAGACCTCATGAAAGGCCAGAGGAAATGATTCCTGACACCTTAAACGGTCTTCTTAATACCCAAATGACCTGACATAGGATTATCATGGGCCAGACTAAGATTTCTTAACGATTAGACT
The DNA here is from genome assembly GCA_029721435.1 of Gymnothorax reevesii. Lineage (NCBI taxonomy): Eukaryota > Metazoa > Chordata > Actinopteri > Anguilliformes > Muraenidae > Gymnothorax > Gymnothorax reevesii. Next base: position 40,751,078 of record CM056575.1, on the reverse strand, counting down.
TTGGAAGAACACTTTGATGGGTGATCATCCACTCTTCATCTGCAGAAACATCAGGTGGACGCCACTTTCTCAGAAGCACAGCATTTTTGTAGTAAGAACAGACAGGAACTTGAGTAGCCTCTTGTTCACTTGATGCCTGTGGTAGAAGATGCGCTACATCACGAGCTTGTTGTTGCACCTGAATAAGTTGTTTTCGAAACAGAATGTCATAAGAACGACCTAACAAGGACAAGTTTGAAGATTTCCCAGACATCTCAGAAGGACTGGCAGGTTCTTGATGAAAAGACTGCCCAATGAAGGTGTCAGCCAGGTAGAAGTCCAGGTCAGCATCATCTTGAATAGCCTTTTTGCCCGTAGAACGAGTAACTGCACATGAAAGATAGAGGTCTGGAATTTCCTCCTCTATAGATTCAGATTCTTGAGCAACCAAAGGAGTGTCAGTTACAACTGTCATGGTTTTGGAGGCTAGTGGTGGTTTTGAGAGCTTTCTTGGTTGCTCTCGTTCGGGACGATATCGGTTTGCCCACAATCAGATTCTTGGGCCAGCTGGCATTAATCGGGGGCGTCGCCCATATTTTATTTAAGCCCCAGTTCCGCCTCGCTGCCCTTACTAGAGTGTCAGTGTTTTGTTTACACTTTAGCCAGCAAGTTCTCTAGTGAGAAAGTTGTTGAGGTATTACCAGCAAAAGAGGAAAGTGCTAGATAGCAAGGGCATCTTTCTGTTTTTCCTCTTTCTGGGCACCGTCTCATGCTTAATCTTTTTATCGCAGGCTCCAAGATTTTTCCCTTTCTATTCGTTCTGTCGAACATGCTTTGCTTCCTTATTGTTTTATGCACTGGAGCTAGGTCTTTTGGAAGTGTGACTCTCGCCCTCTGATTTCTGTCAGTGTTTGTCTTTTATTTTGCCATCCTTCATTTCGTTCCGGCCACAGCATTTGGCATCTCAAAAATACGACCATCACAACAACAGGGTAGGACACAAACTTATCCCCAGCAAGATAATTACTAAGAAGCAAATGAACACTTTTGAAAGGAAGAGAAGACCTAACGCCAACAGTCACAGGTCCAGAGACCAAGTCTGATTTGAGATGCACATTATGGAGAGGCACACTTGTAAAAACCACATTCTACTCCTTGAATAAAGACATTAGCCTGAGTACACGTTTTGTCAGAAAAAGGCAGGATATCTGCAAGAATAAGTGATTGGGAAGACCCAGTATCCCTTAAAATTCAAAAAGGAGATGAGGAAAAATCATGCGAAAGCGATACAAAACCATCAGTGATGAATAGCTCAAAACCCTCCATAACAGAATCAGACACAGAAGGTAGAAGATCAGGCGAACTGACCTTTGATACAAAAGATTCTCTCCTAGTGAAAGCAGTTGGCTTGGTTTCTTCTCATTGTTTATTCTTGAGAGCATAACACTCAGAAATAAGGTGACCTTGCTTTTTGCAGTATTGGCAAGACACAGAAGATAAAGAATCAGAGGATTGCTTGTAACTGGAAGGTTTTTCTTTCAGAAGTGGTCTTGGAATCATTATAAGTGTTGTTAGAAGAAGTCTTGGACTGAGACTTGTTTTGAAATTTAGAAAAAGTGGATTTTTGGGCAAAAGAAGACTTATGAGTTAATGCATAACTATCAGCCAGGGTGGAAACATCTTGCCAAGTATTGGCTTGTTTCTACTCAAGGAAAGTCTTGATATCAGGCTGGATACACCTTTTGAATTCCTCAACCAGAATAAGTTGCCTCATTCGGTCAAATTCTTTCTCAACTTACATGGAATTACACCACTGATCAAACAACCGTTCCTTCAACCTGTCAAATTCAACATGAGTTTGACTGGCTTCCTTGCGAGAATTCCTAAATATTTGCCTATAAGCCACGGGGACCAATTCATTACCCTTCAGAATGGCAGATTTGACAAAATCATAATCAGAACACTGTTGAACAGACAACTGGTTATAGATTTTTCTAGCTTTACTAGTAACAACACTTTTAACATCATTGTCCAATGCTCTTTTGGCCATTTCAAATTTTCAGCAATTTTCTCAAAATGAGTAAAGTATTGGTCAACATCATTTTCTAGGAAGGGAAGAAAATGTGTTTAACCTTATCAAAATTATCAGAAAGTCCAAAAGATTTTGTCACAGTGCCTGCTTCTATTTTATTAATTTCCAGTTCACACTGCATTCTTTTTTCTTCCAGTTCTAGTTGTTTCTCTTTCTCCAACCTTCTTTTTTCCATCTCCAACCTTCTTTCTTCTAGTTCATTCACTTTCTCCAACCTTCTTTCTTCCAGTTCTAGTTGTTTCTGGTGTAGCTGAATCTCTAGTCTTTGCAGCTCTGTTGCAGACACTTCCACATCTTCAATCAATTCTGCTGTTTCTTCTCCAAAAATATCTTCATCGATGAAATGTTGCACCAAAATGTTGAATATTTCCAGTTTCTTCATTATATGATTTCGCATCAGATAATCCAAGGGTTGAGGCTATATGCGGCAAGCCCTTCTTCTTTGCCAGCACAATTGATTCCTCAGTTAGAGTTTTCTGAAAATTTTCAACATCAAAAGTCATGATTGCTGGTTTTTCAAATAGTCACAAGATTTAAAATTGATAGATAAGCTTTAATCTTTGGTGAATCCAATGGTTGATCCAATGAATGGTATATCTTAGTGGAACCTCCAATTTGTTATGACTTGAAAATCACAACAAAGAAAACCAGCCATGGCAACTTAAACAAATTTATTCTTCAATGATTAGGTCCAATAATATCTACAAACAATCTTCGGTGTAATCCTATAATAACACTCTGATGCCACTATGTAGCTCTGATGCCAAAACAAAAACTCTCCTCGACTGACCAAAATCACAGCATTTATATAGACTAGGAACATTCTGAAAAGATCTACAGGATTCCTGAGTAATCTGGCCCCCTCCAGGCAAGAAGGTGCCAGAAACCTCTGGAAAGCACAAGTCTATTTCATCACAAACAAGTGGAATTGCATCAGATCATGTTTTGCTACAGACATACCACCAGAAGGTGCTAAATGATGATCAAAACTAGGCTCATGCCGTCGAAGGCGACGGTTGGGGGTATATCCCTGAACGCCCCCAATCATCCAATTCCCCAATCCTTGAATAGACCTTGAATAGACTTTCATTTGAACTTAATTTCAGGTCAATCGGTCAAATGGTTCTGAAGATATGGCCAAAATGGTAATTTTCCATCACAAAGCGCCACCTGGTGGCAAAATATTGAACCATACAGGTATGATGTCATCATGTGACACGTTGTGAGGTCATGACCTTGCAGTTGCACATAGTTTCATGTCAATTGGAGAAATAGTTCCAAAGATATAGCAAAAATGGTGAATTTTATGTGACAAAGCCCCACCTTGTGTCAAAATTTTGAACCAAACAGGTATAATGTCATCATGGGACACATCCTCAGGTCATGACCTTTCATTTGCACTTGATTTGAGGTCAAGCGGACAAATATTTCCAGAGATATGATAATAACAGTGATTTTTTCAGTTTTTGGCTCCTGGTGGCCAATCTAGAAATTGTAAATTGTCCAAAATCAAATCAGTTCTTCCTCTTTATGATATTTACTTATATGCAAAACTTGGAATTTCTAATTGAAATACTACTGCAGTTATCGCGTTAACACTGAAATCAGTTTTTGGCCCCTGGTGGCCAATCTAAACATCGTAAATAGTCCAAAATCGAATACGTTCTTCCTCTTTATGATATTTACTTCTGTGCAAAATTTGTAATTTGTAATTGAAATATTACTGAAGTTATCGCGTTAACACGTAGTGCGGCGGCGGCCGGACCAAAAACATAATATCCCCCGGAACGCCATTCGGGGATATAATAAACAAATAGTTAACCAGTATGGCAGCACAAATAGTATGTAACAAATCTCCATTTAGTAATGGTAAACAGTGCTATACATAAAACACTCGTACATAACAATACACTTGCACGCTGATTTGTCGCTTTCCCCAGAAATTAATACGTTTCCTTTGCGGAAAAAAATCCAACAATTGGTAGCGGGGAATGGTTGGGTTTTGCGAGATGGAAACAAAATAACTCTTAATTCTTGAAATGACGTGACTCAATCTAGGGACTCCAATCGGTATAACACCACACTCGGATTCAAGCCAAATTCCGAATTTTTGGAATATGCCTTGCCCACGACCCCTGTCAAAATCAGAATATTGCCGCAATTGGAATTACGATGGAATACTACTGTGCATGTTAATGTTGTCAAACAGTCTGTGCAGAAAAAATAAGATATAAAGCTACAGAAGACAAGCAAATCTCCATTTAATTTTACTCACAACACAGACACTTTTGAATGAAACAAAGAGAATCTTTCAAGGGTTTTATTTTATAGTCAAAACTGTCACCAGAAAGTAAAAAAAAAAGTTATTTAAAAGGCAGTTGCTACGGGTATGACAGTTTTCCAATGCATTTTCAATGTACAGCGCCCTCCATTATTATTGGCACCCCTGGTTAAGATGTGTTAAAAGCCTTAAATTAAATTAAATTCTTATAGCAGAAACATACTCTCACACTGAAAATTGTAGATAAATGCAACCTTCAACTCAAGTGAATTTTAAGGGAAAAAAAATCCCTGACTAAGAAATTATTATTTTTCATAAAATCACCTGTTCCACAATTGGCACCCCTAACAATTCCTAGGAAATAAATGTAATTGAAATATTTCTGTCATTTCTGCAGTAGTTTACAAAGTTGATCAGGGTATCTAGGAACATTTAATTAGTAATTTATCACTTCCTGTTTCCCTGGGATATAAATATGACGTGACACAGAAGCCAATTCTCTTATCCACTCTTCAACATGGGAAAGACAAAGGAACACACCATTCAAGCAAAGCAGATGTGAGTCGACCTTCACAAGTCAGTCAATGACTACAAGAAAATAGCCACTCGCATGCATCTGCCCATATCGACTGTCAGAGGAATCATTAAGAAGTTTAAAACAACTGGAACAGTGGTAAACAAGTCTGGACGAGGACGCAAGGTTATTTTGCCGCCTCGCACAGTGAGGATGGTAAGAGGGATAAAAAGTTCTCCAAACTCACAAAGAATTGCAACGAATGGTAGCATCTTGGGGTCACGAAGTCTCTAAAACAACCATCAGGTGCTATCTACATGCCAACAAGCTGTTTGGGAGGCATGCACGGAAAAAACCTTTTCTCACTCACAATCATAAACGCAAACGTCTGGAGTTTGCTAAGCGGCACTGGGACTTCAACTTGGACCATGTGCTTTGGTCAGATGAGAACAGGATAGAGCTTTTTGGCAACAAACACTCTAAGTGGGTCTGGCGGAACACAAAAGATGAGTATGCAGAAAAGCACCTCATGTCCACTGTGAAGTTTGGGGAGGATCGGTGATGCTGTGGGCCTGTTTCGCTTCCAGAGGCCCTGGGAACCTTGTTAGGGTGCATGGCATGGCATGGCATGGCTTTGAAATACCAGGACATTTTTAATCAAAATCTGGTGGCCTCTACCCAGAAGCAGAAGATGGGTCATCACTGGGTCTTTCAGCAAGATAATGACCCTAAACACGTGGCCAAATCTACACAGAAATGGTTCACCAGACACACAATCAAGCTCCTCCCATGGTCATCTGAGTCCCCAGACCTCAACCCCATTGAAAACCTGTGGAGTGAGCTGAAGAGGAGAGTGCAGAGGAGAGGACCCAGGTCGCTGGATGATTTAGAGATTGTGCAAGGAGGAATGGTTGAAGATCCCTCTTTCTGTATTCTCCCATCTTGTGAAACATTATAGGAGAAGATTAGGTGCTGTTTTGTTGGCAAAAGGGGGTTGTACAAAGTATTAACATCAGGGGTGCAAATAATTGTGGCACACATGATTTGATATAAAATATATTAATATAATTAATATAATTAATATATAATTATTTCTTAATGCGGGATTTTTTTCCCACTAAATAAATGCACTTGAATTAAAGGTTGGATTTTCCTCTTTTTTTCCAATGTGGTCCTATATTATTTAGGAAAAAAAACTGAATTTATTAGACACTAAAGTACACATCTTAGCCAGGAGTGCCAATAATTATGGAGGGCGCTGTATAGAGGTATGGCAGTCCCCATTTCAAACCCTGCCATAAACTAACCCTGACCCTGACCCTAACCCTAACCTAACCTTTACCCTAACCATAATCCCTAATCCTTATTCTAATCGCTTCAAATCAACGGCTGTACCAATAAAAACTGCCGTATCTGTAGACACTGCGTATTTAAAAAGTAGTCTAAGAATTTTGGATGGAGAAAAATAAAAATCAAACAACATAATCATCATTTTCTTTATTTTATTAAGAAGCTTTGCAGAACTATATTGCATTTCCCCACTAAGAAACTGCAACCTATTGTTTCAAATAAGAAGACTTTCAACAACCAAAGCATGGCAATATACAAAAAATCCTTGAGCTGCCTGGTGAACATTCGACAGAATACTGGTGAACAAGCAACAAAATTTGTTCTTGACTATAACAAAAGCAGAATGTGTTTGTTATATAGTTTAAAATTTAATCCAGAGCTACTGCATTGGATTATTAGACCAAGCAGGGACCATTCCACCTATCTAGGGCAATATGAGGTTAAGGGCGGGGCCCATAATAACTCCTAATAAATATGCGCACTGGCTACCTTGCCAACAAGCCTGGCTCTTTGGCAATGCGGTCAGCAGGTTTGACTCTAACCTGGGAGTTGGGGGTTAAATTCCCTGCCCGGGTCCTCCTTCGACCTGCCACACATGCACCTCAGTTATTGCACATTGCAAAATGCATATTTTAAAGGACATTGACTGTTTCATTTTAATGTGGTTGTGAGGAAGTGCACGTGTTATCTCATTAAACAAAAGATACACCATCACAGACAAAAAATTTACTCAAGGACCTTATTTCTGCTGATTTTCAAATATCCCTTAATTTTTTTTTTCCATGGACACTAGACCATTGGAACCAGAAGTAAAAAACTGAAGCCAGAGCCACATACGAAAATGATGACAGGGCAGTGATTCTCTGCATTTATCTGTAATTTTGGATTCAATGGTGTCCGAATTGGCAACCTTATAGGCCCAAATTCCAGTTGAGGATAATTTATTATTATTACTATTTTTTTTTCTTTTTTGCATGTTGTTCTAACAGAAACAAACATGCCAATTGTACATATCATTGTGTGGGGGGACATAAACTATTTGCAAAAGTATCACTTATTATGAGCATTGCAGCTTGTAAAAGTAAAAAAAAAAAAAAAAAAAAAACACAGGATCTTGACTTTTTCTAATTAAGTCCTGAAGCCAGAGGATTAGCCAGGTTATGGGAATGACTCCTCAGTCTTCAATGGACAGGTATACAATACTTGGATGGAAAGGCATTTTCAGGTTCCTGAAGGCACAAATGGAAGTCAATTTATGGCCTGCTTGATCAGGATTTGGTACCTTTGCTGAGGCTGCTCTATCATCAACTGTGCCACACTGACCAGCCCTACAATCTGACCAAGGAGAGAAGAGAAATGTAAGAATACAATTCATGAGTATCCAGAACATATATTAATATAGTTGATACTGTGATTGCCAGATTTGGTTAAATACCATTTATGAATTTCTGATTTGCTCAAAAATGTTGAGCACGCCTATTAAAATGAGGCAAGAGATCTGCCATCAATCTACGAGGCCAGTTAATTGCAATATCAAAATAATATGTTATATACTCTGAAAATTTTAACCATTTTCAATGTCTATGTCTGGTATGTGTGATGAAATTATTTTTTTCAGACCCACCAGTACCACAGTTGCTGCTGCAGAGGAATACAGAATAACATGAAGTATAAAAACAATGCCATCCTCCAGCTTCACCTGGCAACCCTACACAAGGAAAACAAAACCAGAGAGTTGAAAATGCAGTCAGGTCCATAAAAATTTGGACAATGATGAAGCTATTGTTAATTTAGCCATCAATAAAAGCATACTGAAGCTGAAATAAAATAATGACCATAACTTCTAAGTAAAGGCTGTCAGTTTTGACTTCAGAATATTTATATCCAAATCGGGAAGAGGCTGTCAGAAACATCATACTTTTCTTACGTGCTCCCCGTTTTTAGGAATCAAAAGTAATTGGACAATTAGCAGCTCAACTCTTCTATTGCCAAGTATGAGTAATTCCCTCATTATTTTATTTTCCAGTAAGCAGATAAAGGGCTTGGGCTGGCTTTTCCTGTATGTGCAAGGTCCAATGATGCACTCCAAGACAGCTCGACTAGTCAAAAAAAAAAAAACATGACAACAACATTATTAGATGCTTGAACCTGTGAATTCAGTTATTTATTGAACATGTATGCTTATTTCACAAGTAATGACTGCAACGCATTCCAAAAAAAGAGTTGGCACCATTGCACCTGACAATTAATTATGATGTGGCAGGTTTCCATGATAAGGCGATGAGCAACAGGAGAGGTAATCATTATAGTTTGAAAGGAGACTGTAAAAAACCTAGTTCGTCAAGTGCAAAGATGGGTCCAGGCTCACCAATTTGACAACAGATTTGTAAGCTTATAATCCATCGCTTTGAGAACAAGCTTCTCCAAAAACAGATTGGTAGGATTTTTGGCATTTCGCATTCTGCAGTGTATGAATTAATGCCAAAAACCATTTCGAAATGCCCGTTATCTCCAATCCCCCAGATGACACTGCCTTAAGATCCGTCATGCGACTGTAACGAATATTGTGACAAGGGGTCAGAAATACTTTGGTAGGCCTTCATTAGTCAATATCATTCACCACTGCATCCACACAAGCAAGTTAAAGTTTTGCAATGTCAAGTTGAAGCCATACATCAACACTGCCCAAAAGCTCCGCTAACTTCTCTGGGCTCATTGTCATCAGATATGAACAGCTGCAAAGCAAAAGCTTGTTTCGTCGTCTGATGAGTCAACATTTCCAGGGGTTTTAGTTTTCCAGACCAAAGTGGATGAGGATAATCCAAACTGTTTTCAGGATCAGGACTTCTGTCATGGTAATGGGGAGTGGCACTGCACAAGGCATAGGTGACTTGCATATTTTGAAAGGCAACCATTTATACAGAAAGATACCTATGCAGTTCGGGGCATATGCCACCATCGAGCCATTGTCTCTCCCAAGGACTTCCAAGCATTTTCTAGTGAGACAATGCCAAACCACATTCTATATATATTACAAGTACTTAAGTGTTGGTGCTAGATTGGCCTTCCCGCAGTCCATATTTGTCTCCGATTGAGAATATGTAGCATATTGTGAAGCTAAATAAATGGAGTGCCATTTCATTCAAAACCCCAAACTGCACACCACCCATCCTGTTATCAGACACCCACAACCCAAACTGCAAACCACCTATATACAACCCCAATTCCGAAATAGTTGGGACAAAGTGTAAATTATGAATAAAATCAAAACGCAATGACTTTCAAATCACACCAGCCAGAATTTTATTCACAAAAGAACAGAGATAACACAGCAAATGTTGAAACTGAGAAATTTTACAATTTTATGCATAAAATGAGTTCATTTCAAATTTGATGGCTGCTACGGGTCTCAAAAAAGTTGGACAGGGGCCTATTTACCATGGTGTAGCATACACAGAGTGGAGGTGTCTGGGCATTGAGGAGACAAGTTTCTTGAGTTTAGCTATTGGAATTTGATCTCACTTTTGTTTAATTCAGGCTTCCAGCAGCTGGAGAGTTTTGGGTCTCCTGTAACAGACTTTTTGTTTAATGATGCACCAAATGCCATGCTGTTGTAATAGCTGCAGTATGTGGTTTTGCATTGTCCTGCTGAAATACAAAAGGCCTTCCCTGGAATAGAGGTTGTCTGGAGGGGAGCATTTGTTGCTCTAAAACCTTTATATACCTTTCAGCATTCATGATGCTTTTAAAAACATGCAAGTGTCCCACACCATATGCACAAATGCATCCCCATACCATCAGAGATGCTGGCATTTGAACTGAACACTGATAACAGGAGGGGTGGTTTCTCTCCTCTTTAGCCCAGAAGACACGACGCCCATGATTTCCAACAACATGTCAAATTTGGACTCGTCTGACCACAGGACACTTTGCCACTTTGACACAGTCCATTTTAAATGAGCCTTGGCCCACAGAACATGGCGGCGCTTCTGGATTATGGTCAACAATTGCTTCCTTTTTGCATGATAGAGTTTTAGGTGGCATCTGAGGATGGCATGGCTGACTGTGTTTACAGACAGTGGTTTCTTGAAGTATTCCTGGGTCCAATTTAGTAATGTCAATGACAGAATCATGCCGGTGAGTGATGCAGTGGCGTCTGAGGGCCCGAGGATCACAGGCATCCAGTAAAGGTCTCCGGCCTTGTTCCTTACGCACAGAGATTTTTCCAATTTCTATGAATCTTTTGATGATGTTATGCACTGTCGATGATGAGACCTTCAAAGCCTTTGCAATTTGATGTTGAGGAACATTGTTTTTAAAGTATTCCACAATTTTTTTACGCACGCCTTCACAGGTTGGAGAGCCCCTGGCCATCTTTACTTCCGAGAGACTCAGCCTTTTAAAGACATCCCTTTTATAGACAATCATGTTACACACCTGATGCCAGTTAACTTAATTACTTGCTAAATAATCTTTCAGCTGATTCTCTCATATATTTATGGCTTATCCAGCCCTTTATTTTTTGCCTGCGTCCCAACTTTTTTGACACCTGTTGCAGCCAGAAAATTTGAAATAAGCTTGTTTTGTGGATAAAAATGTAAAATGTCTCAGTTTCAACATTTGAAATATTATCCATGTTCTATTGTAAATAACATATTGGCTCGTGATCTGAATGTCATTGGATTTTGATTTTATTCACAATTCACACTTTTGTCGCAACTATTTCGGAATTGGGGTTGTAGTTTGGCTACCAGACACCCAACACCCAAACTGCACACCACCTATCCAGTTACTAGGCATTATTAATGCAGTTTGTTTAATTGTTTAATTAAGTGAGCAAGGGGGAGTTACTTTTTCACATGGGGAAAGTAGAGTTAAACAGCTTTTTTCCTTTAATAAATGAATTTTGTGCCTACTCTGGTTATAATTGTCTAAAATTAAAATTAATTTGATTGTCTGAAACATTTAAGTGTGACAAATATACAAAAATATAAGAAATTAGGATGGGGAAAGGACTTTTTCACAGCACTGTACATTAAAGGTTTATAAGAAAATGACAGAGTTGACTATTGGGTCTGAGTATTGAATGAATATGGATGCTAAATGTTTTAAATGAATGTATTTGTGTAATTGAGAGTAGTTTTTTTTGTTTGTTAATCACCGGATGAGTCTGCGCCTTACTGTTTGAGTCTCCATATTTACATTTGCCATTCGACTATTCAGAGCTAGCCCACTCTGAAGCCAACAACAGCCAAGCAGCAACCTGGTTATGACAACTCAATCTTATTTTTTGCAGGCAAAATTTTCCCTTTTTCACTAAATTTCATATTTTACAACAAGACCTCCCCTAGTTTTCCTTTCCAAAGGTATTCTGTAGCATTTCTTTGCCTGACTTGTTGACGATTGAAGTGAATTCTGACAGTCCATAGTCTTGGGCCTTTCCTACTGTTTCGTCACATGCAGCGTTTTTCGTGAAGTAATCTGCTTTCTCGTATCCCCCACACTCACATGTGCTCATCCCCAGTAAAATCCGCGTTGCACCCTGCCTTGAGAATATGTTGTAATTCTATGGAAATATGAGGTGTGGATTTGAATTTCATTTCTCTTATTGTAGTTAAAGCTGCTGCTGAATCATGGCATATGACAGTTTTCCGGTTTATTGTCCTCTGGTCTCCAAAGAGTACATAATATTGCCAGCATCTCTTCTGTAAATACAAACATCCCACATTCCATGTGTCTTTTTATTCTTAATTCAGGAATGGTTACTCCAAATGCCACTTTCTCACTCTCTGGATCCCTTGATGGTTTGTATTTTATTTATTAGGAATTTATATAGTGCTTATTAATTTTTTGATTGTAATTCAATGGTGCACTTAAAATTACCTCAAACGTCTTGTTCTTAATAATGATGTATTTAATTTGTTAGGTATTGAGTTTATTTTGTACAATTAGTAGCTTTTATCTGGTAACCTAACCAAGTTCCTATTGGTATGGGGACTGCCAATGGAAATTAGCTTTTAGGCAATAATTTGGTACATCTACATTTTGTTTTGAAAATGTTCATCAATGTACATTGTCCCTCTACAACAAATAAATAAAGTTGAAGCTGAATCCATTTGCATAAATCTGAAAATATGAACTTTATGGAACTATTGTAGCAGATAAGAGCTACGTTCTTTAATGAAACCTCCTGATTTCTTTTTGTAATTATTCAGTATGCATGGATCAACTTCAGGTTCTGAGATAAGCCATGATGACAAAACTGACTAACAGACAGTATAGCCCACGATAATTTTAATAATACCAATTTCCTCTCCCCTAGATTTTATTTTATTTCCTAGGTTTGTGTTGGTCTTTCTTGCTCAACTTCCATTTTAAGAAAGCCAACTGAAATGAATGCCAGTAGGTGCTATTCAGCTGAGTAGCGCAATGTTGAAATGGACATTGGAAAATTTTGGATTAGGTTGCTCAGCACTGTTGACTGGGTTGCACCCCAGGTCCACTAGGTGGCAACACAGGATGACTGGATAGGTCAAGTCTGGTAGCTGGATCAGTGGTGCACAGTTTGCGTTCTGGTTGTCTGGTAACTGGATTGGTGGCGTACAGTTTAGCTGGTGGGTGACAGGTAACTGGACAGCTGATGATGATAAAATACTTTTATAATAATCCCAATGTGGGGGGGGGGTGACCCAAATGTCATAATTCTACAAAGGACACTGCAACAGGCAATGAAAACACATACATGACGCAGGCATAAGAACTCCAAATAATGTGTTGTAGTGTTTTCAATATTGTGGAGGATAAACTGACTTTTGATTTTACTACCACTTTCCATGATTTGCCAACCTTTTTAGCATTAAAGTTGTCTCTCATTTTTGTAATTGCCTTTTGTAGGCTAGTTGTGCGGGACACACTAGAGAGAGGAAAGCCGTGAGAAGCAGGAATGCATTCTTGATGCGCTAGAGAGGAAATACCAACTTGTGGAGTTATCGGCCTTCTTTGACATTACCTTCTACTGACTGCTCACAGATCGTGCCCACTAGTAAGTAGCATACAGTGTGCGACCCACATAAAATTTACCAACAGGTCAAAGATGCTTGGAAGACACAGCCAACAAGCAATTAATTTCCTTGTATGCAGCCAGAGCTGTCTTCACGATGTAATGTTTTCCACAATGCAACACAATGGTGGTAAAGTGGAAATGTTGCAACAAGTCCCAAGAAATCCTAATAGTTTGCTGATGATGTGACTGCAGTACACAACATGGTTATTGTCACATACCAGCTAATGCATACTTACTGTGAATGGTAGCATGTAGTATACTTTATACACTGGTGCAGTATAAAGTAGGCAAGAATGTGATTTCGAACATGGCCGTTATTCCCTCGGTGAATACCCTATAACCATTTTTTTTTCTTCACACTGCGTTTCGTGTCTCAAGAACTAAACCTGTGTCTTTGTCTCTCTAGAGTCCATCCTCCTGCTCCCCTCCCCCCCCCAGGCTCATCGATGGTGGCCCCATCTACACTGTGGACCAGATTTGGACGTGCAGGACAGGGGATGCAGATGCCCGTTCCTAGTGGACTGGGAAGGACACCGGCCCGAGGAGAGTTCCTGGGTCCCGGAGAGAGACATTTTAATGATTTCCTGCACCTGCTTCCTGGGTCCACCACTGGGTCACCAAGTGGAGCCCGTCAGGGGTTGAGGGTACTGTTACAACCATCACACAGGTTCCCTCCGTGTGTCCTCCCATTCAGCAACTTCTGTATCCACTACAAGCAATGTCTCCGCTGATCGCTTAGCATCTTGCACGCTCCCCTTATCCCAAGCTGTGTGTAATTGTTACCCCACCTCCTGTGTGTGGCATATTTATACCCCCTGTTTTGAGTTGCAAGCTGCTGAAATGTAATTTGCTACAAGCACCAGTCAGCATTTACAGGTAAAACTCGTCTTTTGAAATTAAAACATGATCTTTAATGATAGTAATTTACAGAGGTTCCCTTCCTTAGGAACAAACTCTCAAACCTTTATCACGGCCTCCAAGATTGGGACAGTGTTCCAGCCAAACCTTTGCCAATCTGTTCCTCGGTCCGGTTTATTAGAAACAAGCTCCCAATCCTTCTATAGTCATTCGCCTTGGAACCCCATTCCTCCTAAGCTACTCTATCCTGCCTCGGAACAATTCAGCTCTGACGAAATATGCACTCCACCTGGCAGTCATCCTGGAAAGCCACTGGCTGGTAACTGGCAACACCTACACTGCTTTACGCGTAACACTTTAATGGAACTATGCTGCTCCCCCCTGGGTTTGGTCCCACTCTCTACCGTATTACTATCAATATTCTCAACTATTGGACAGTACTCTGCCTCCACACTTGATTCCTGGTCTGGATTATAACACACTGGCGAGCTCAGGAAGGCCAAAAGGCCCAAAAAACGATGGATAACAACTGTGGTGGATGACAGAAGAATTATTTCCCTGATGAAGAAAAGAAACCCTTTCAAAGAAATTTGGTGAGATCAAGAGCATTCTTGAGTTGGTAGGCATATTTGAGTCACGGTCAACAATCAAGTAATGGCTGCCACTGAAATTGGTTCCATTTCCTTTTATAATGATATGGCAACTGACCAAATCAGAAGGATGAACAGGGCTATTTTATCAGCTCAGTTTCAGTCAAATGCTTCAAAACTCATTGAACCACACTTTAGAGAGGAAATGGACAATGACTCGAGGCAAATACACAACCAACTCGAGATTTTTTTTCGGCCAAAGAGGTGGAATGTTCTCAAAGACCAAGTCAATCAGTTGACCTGAATTCAATTAAGCACACATTTCACTCCCTGAAGGCAAAACTGAAGGAAGATTTTCCTTATGAACAAGCAACAACTGAATACAGCAGCAGTGAAGGCTTGACAGAGCAGAAAGAAAGCTTGCATCTGGTGGTGTTAGACTTTAGGCAGTCAGTGACTGCAAAGAACTAGCAGAAGTAACAGTTTTATAATGATCATGTTAATTTGTCCAATTACCTTTATGACCGAAAAATTGGGTGCTATCTATTCAATGGTTCTAAGTCCTGCACAGTTCACACGATCCTTTTAACAAAAGCCCAAGATTAAAGCTGAAAGTCTCGGGATCAATCTAATCTTGATTGTTTCATTGTTAATAAATTATGGCGGCACAAAGAGCCAAATGATGAAAATTCTGTCACAGTGTAGAGCAAACAAATTTTAAGGCATTCATTTTAACTTACATTTCCATAAAACAGAAATTGGTATTCAAGAGCTCAGTTTGCAGTCAATAATAAACCTTGCCATTTCATAATTTTTTTGTGGTTCCTTCACCTGTTCCTCAGAGACTTGTAGCAAAAATCCAATCTGCCATCTATCATGGTATTTCTAGCAACAATGTACTGCCATCAGATTTTTAAATGTATTGCCAGGAATGAACACCGACAGAACGTAGAGGTAATTGTGCTTAATTAAATAATAAAATGTGCTTAATTTGAAATATTAAAAACCACATACAGAGCCAAAAGTGAAAAGCGTTTACCACCTTCACAGTCTCTTCTAGTGTGCATATACTGAATATACACAAGAATACAGTGTTGACAGAGCCCTAATGTCAACATCATCATGGCTGTCTGCAATTACTTGAAGGGATAGATCCAAGTGAGACAGTCAGTCTGCAGAAAAACTGTGGCAGGTTTTCCACTCTGATTGGGGCAAGCAAAAAGCCAATCATCTTCTAAAACTACAGCACAACAGGACAGTGTCTCAAATTTTTAGGCAAAGCGTAGCCACACCACATATTGGTCTGATTTATTTTTTAACAGTTTACATCTCTGCATAGTACATTTCTCAGTTATTAGAAACTTTCAACATTTATGTAAGTATATTTGCACAATGAAATTGCTTTAAATGTGCCTAAGACATTTCCAGAGTACTGTATATATTTATAAAATTTTTCTTTTAAGAATTTTTTCCTACCGGAACACTTTGAACAAGGTATGTCAAATGCGCACCTGAGGATACAGCATGTAGGATTGATCCAGGGTTCCATTGCAGGTGTGGAAGGCGGAGTAGCAGCAACTCCGTGGCACTCTATTTTGTCCCGAATTTGTAAACCAGGGGGTATTCATCCAGTCCCTGTAATCCGTTATTCCACAACACTGTAACTGCATATGAAATGAATTCATAGTCAGAAAATCGGGGATCCTGGTAAGATGTTATATCACTCAACAGACGAGGAACTCCAATAGGATCTTCAAAGGGGAACACCACATTGTCCAATATCATTGGTTCCATCATGGCATCATTACAGAACTTTAATGTACTGATCCAATAATCTCTTAACGCACATAGTGGACTTTTTTTATATAAAGTGGCCAGGCTTTGTGGCATTTCTAATTTCAAATACGTTTCCACGCCATTGATCTTAAAACTTCATTCAATGATTCTGTGAAAATGTAATTAATGGAGAAAATGCTAAGAGTTTTCAGACTATGACTGTGCCTCCGCTGCACACAGTGGGTGGTGGGCATACTGTTTTCTGGTAGTCATTCTGTGAGTGCATCCGTCATACCTCTGCCAAAAATGTCACCAAATCACACAAAATAACTCCCCACAGAGGGTAGCTGAAATGATTACGTTTTGGTTATCTCAAGGTCAAATGAGGCAAGTTGTACATAACAGCTGAGGATCAACTTTCCGGCCTTTTTGAAGGTATGGCAGGTAGAGGCATGCCAATCAATGCTTCACATTGAGTTGTACCTTGTTTTAGACTGAAAAAAGCCAGTTAAAAATGACAAGGCAAACTGTCCATTACTGTTAGAAAACTGCACCCATGTTAGATCACGTATGAACTAGATAGACATCCTACTGGATTTATTTTACAATAAACTATGCTCAATTGCTTTTGTTCGACAGTATTCTAGATATTTTTTTGTGAAACAATGTGGTTTGATAAATTTAATCTCAGCAAATAGATGGCATTACATTCCCAGGTTTTGGCTGACTGCCATAAACTGGAAGGTGAGCTGCGGTGTCGTTGCCATGGCGAACAAAGGGAGCTGTAATACCTCACAGCATGAGCGAAGTCAGAGAAGTTAGCGATTATTGGAGGTGTCCACTGCTGAAGGCAAAGATGAAGAAATTAAGTGCCGTGGAAAAGTTTTTTCCCCGTTCCTGATTACTTTTTTTTCATATTTGTCACACTTAAATGTTACGGATCAAATAAATTTTAATATTAGACGAAGATAACCCGAGAAAATACAAAATGCAGTTTTTAAATGATAATTTCATTTCAGGGAAAAAAGCTATCCAAACCTACCTGGCCCTATGTGAAAAAGTAATTGTCTCCTAAACCTAATCACCACCCTCAGCAACAACTGCAGTTAAGCGTTTGCGATAACTGGCAATGAGTCTTTCACATCGCTGTGGAGGGATTTTGGCCCACTCTTCTATGGAGAATTGTTTTAATTCAGCCACATTGGAGGGTTTTTGAGCATGAACAGCCTGTTTAAGGTCCACAGCATCTGAATTGGATTTAAGTCCGGACATCGATGAGGCCACTCCAATACCTTTATTTTGTTTTTTTTTTTAAGCCATTCAGAGGTGTACTTGCTGGTGTGTTTCGGATTTTTGTCCTGCTGCATAACCTGAGTGTGCTTGAGCTTGAGGTCACAAACTGACGGTTGGACATTTTCCGTCAGGATATTCTGGTAGAGAGTAGAATTCATGGTTCCATAAATTATGACAAGTTGTCCAGGTCCTGAAGCAGCAAAGCAGCCCCAGACCATCACACTACCACCACCATGTTTGACTGTTGGTATGATATTCTTTATATGAAATACTGTGTTAGTTTTATGCCAGATGTAATGGGATGCACAACTTCCAAATAGTTTAACTTTTGTCTCATCAATCCAAAGAATATTTTCCCAAAGGTCTTGGGGATCATCAAGATGTTTTTTGGCAAATGTGAGACGAGCCTTTGTAGTCTTTTTGGTCAGCAGTGGTTTTTGCCTTGGAACGCCCCCTTGGATGCCATTTTTGCCCAGTCTGTCTCTTATTGTTGAATCATGAAAAATTACATTAACTGAGGCAAGTGAGGCCTGCAGTTCTTTATATGCTGTTCTGGGTTCTTTTGTGACCTCCTGGAGGAGTTGTCGATGTGCTCTTTGATGTAATTTTGGGAGCCTGGCCACTCCTAGGAAGGTTCACCACTGTTCCAAGTTTTCTACATTTGTGGATAATGGCTCTCACCATGGTTTGCTGGAGTCCAAAAGCCTTAGGAATGGCTTTGTAACTCTTTCAAAACTAATAGATGTCAATGACTTTGTTTCTCATCTGTTCTTGAATTTCTTTAGATCGAGGCATGACATGTTACTTTTTGAGATATTTTAGCTAACTTCACTTTGTGAGATTCTATTTAAGTGATTTCATGATTCAACAGGTATGGCAGTAATCAGGCCTGGGTGTTGCAACTGACATTGAACTAAAAAAAAAAGAAAAGTTAATTTTAGTTAATTCATGATTTAACAAGGGGGGGGTGGAGGGATGACCTTTTCCACATAGGGCCACGTAGGGTCAGATAGCTTCTTTCTCTCAATAAATGAAGTCAACATTTAAAAACTGCATTTTGTATTTACTTGGGTTATCTGTCTAATATTGAAATCTCTTTGATGATCTGAAACATCATTTAAGTGTGACAAATATGCAAATAAAAAAAAAAAAGAAATCAGGAAGGGGGCAAATACTTTTTCACAGCACTGTAGAAATGGACCTAGATCACGGTTGGTATTGAATGCTTGTGAAGATCCGCTAATGCAAATAAATAACATTTTGAATAAATGGATCAAGATTTTTTTTGTGCATACTTCATGATGGGATTAGTCAAGGGCTAGGCCAGTAGACATGTCTAATAATCCATCTGGGAGACTTTTTTTTTATACTTGCCTCTCTATAATATTGATAAACATCTAGATCTAGTTTACTTTTCATTAACTGAGCTGTTTCAATTTATTTAGTGGGTATTTTGTTAAGAAAACTAAAACTGCACATCAAGGTTAACCACCACAATCATTCTATTCAAACATTCATTCATATGCCAATTAATAAGCAGACTTTCCCACAAGATTCATTTCCCATAATCAAACATAAATTGTTTTCAAATATAAGAATCCTTTTATGTTAAATTTCAAAGCTTTCTGATCAAAGCAATGTTAAATAAATGGTTACATAGGACAGAAGTGCCGCTAGGTCTCCAGTTTGCCCACGCCCACTGTACTTGCTTTGTACATGCTCTTCGCAGTTCTAGTCCTTTGGAAATTTAAAATGACATAAATTCTGGTAGGCACAGAGTCAAGCTTGCTAACTTATAGGAACCGCTTCTCGTGCTGGAGAATCACCTGAGTGCTCATGAATGTCATCGGATTTGCTGTCACATGATTGCTTGATTGATAATATGCCAGTTCACTTAAGCTCTCATTCTGAGAAGCGGCTCCGCAGCACGTACGCTTAACACCCCTCCTCCTCCCAGCCATTTTTTCTGAAACCCTGTTCTCTTATGACTGAACTGTTGTTCAATAACAATGTCTCTTCCGTTTGAGGTCACTGTTGCTATAGGCTCTGTTCTATGGAAGGGGGGTTCATTGCAGCTTCCTGCCTTCAGTTCCACGCTGGATGGGCAGGGGTCTCTCGAACAGAGCAATGCTGTCAAACTCAATGTATGCTTGTGTGCTTTCAATAAATATTCTCTTTGACAAAGCGTCCTATCAGAAAAGTTTAATATGTTTGTTAGAATGATGAATCAAGTGTACTTTCTTTCACAATTAAAAATATATATTTTTTTGTTTTATTGTGGCAAGTTACCATCTTAATGTCAGTCACACTTCTATACTGTTTGGCCTGGCTTCCAAATATTTACCCCTATCCTACCATGTGTGTCAGTTTTAGCACAGGCATTGAGCAGCTGAGTCTCAGTTAAACAGATGATGATAAAAGGAAAACATACCTCTGTTTGTAGGGAATTCACAGCATTAGTGTCAGGGTCTTGACTGCTGCCATTGTACTTCTGAAATATATCCTGAAAAGGTGCAAGTTCAACATTTACCTAAATGTGAAGGAAACACAATTATGAGTGGAGGAGCTTAGATGGGAATTTTACCTCGCAATACAAATTTCCATCCATCCATTATCTATAGTCTTCCTCATAAGGATTTCGGTGGAGCTGGAGCCCATCCCAACTGACAACAAGTGAAAGGCAGGTGAAAGGCAGGTGAAAGGCTCGCGAATTAATTGCAGGGGAAACGCACCATTCATGCATCACTCACTCACACTCTCTCCACTTAGCCTGATATGCAGGTATTTGGACTGCTGGAGGGAGGAAACCGGAGTACCCTGAGCGAATCCACTCGAACATGGAGAGAATGAGCAAACTCTACACAGAGAGGCCCCAGGCCAGATTATGAATATATGAAATATGATAATGTGTCAAAATATTATAATGTGGGATAGCATACCATGCTGTATGAAAACAGTAAAATTAATGAAATTACTGTATATCTTGTTTTTGTAATATTTTATTGCTGTTGTTTTGAAAATTTAATAAAAATAACTAATTCTGTATATGTGTTGTTTCCGCCAAATTTTTATGCACTATTCATCTGAAGTGGGTCACTTCAGGTACCTGTCAGCCTGAGATTTCTGACACGCTAATAAATCACACAAAAAAAAAAACAAATTGATGCCACCTTGCCAAACCTTAATTATATGTCAATTATCGTACTCCCCAACAAATCCGTGCATCCAGCCACTGAGCCCCACTGCTAATTTTCTCTTTAATAGGGGGTTAATTTTTAATTTACGTACATAGAATATGTCCGTCATTGCCCTCCAGTGGTTGAATAGATCAATTACTGCCCAGTCGCCATAACAGCAGCATATCTATTATCTATTGTTAACTCCGCCAAATGAAGCTGGCAGAAGGTGAAGTGATCGGTTCTGTTTGTTTGTTTATTTGTTTGTTAGTTTGTGAACAAGATAACAAAAAAGTCATGGACGGACATCTCTGAAATTATGCGGTGGGTCGCTTTTTCATCAGGGATGGACCCTATTGATTTTCACCACGATTAGTCAAACAATATGGCCGCCACAGTAGCCATCTTGAAATCCTATGACACGCGATAACTGAACTTTACTCCCACCAACTCTATGTGAGAGTTGACAGGCATGCGTTATTAATGAAAACTGACCACACCTGATAGCGCTGAGAGAGTTTTCGGAGTATCTGTAATGGCAATTTGAATGAATGATAGAAAACAGGTCATGACCAGTCATTATTTTCAAGGGATGGGTTTGAGCCTCCCCTATCACCAGTTCACCAGCCTCCACTGGTATATGCATATATGTATATATATATTCACACACACACACACACACACACACACACACACACACACACACACACACTAGGGTGCCACTGACTCTAATGGCCAAAAAATTTTTCAACATTTTCCAGGTTCCACCCCTTTTTTTGTTCCTTTTATGAAGCAAAGGGGCGGCATTAGACCTGAAAAATTTGGGGGCTACTATCCATCCCTTTATTGACAACAATTAGTCCTGGTTAATTCTCGATGGTTTTTCTTTATTAACACGTTTTCCAATTCAAGAATAATCAAGTGCCAATTGAAGACACGGCTTCTCTTCCCCATGTGATCTAAAAGCGACTAAATAATGGGTTACATTCAGTCCAGAAAAAAAATGTAATTATAATTAGGTCTATGCACCGGCACTCGGCGATGGCATTTCAGAACTCTTCAGCGAATGAAGGTAATTTTGGTGACTAGTACGTGGTTTCGTTCATTTACATTTCCAAATCAGACCGCTGTCTATTTTTTACAGCAAATAACGTGACCATGCAGCAAAAACAGGTGTGCGTACTTGTGGCCGAAATTACCTTCATTCGCTGAAGAGTTCTGAAATGCCGTCTCCGAGTGCATAGACCTAATTATAATTTAATAAGTAAACTCAAAAAATCCAAAGGACAAGCAGGAGTCACCAGTTCTCCTTGTTACGTTAAAATGAGCTGTAATAATTCTTGACCTGAGGTCAATCATTTTGCTTGTTGAACACATTTTCCAATGAATAAAAATTAGCCAACGGAAAGTGAGAAGTCTGAAAGTCATCAATGATGCAGCTGAGCAAGGGGTGGCCTTGATTCAAGCATACGATGGAGTCCTGACCAATCAAGAAGAACAGAAACAGGTCTTCTTGCAAGGTGTTGAGAAACACCGTCTTGACTTTCCAAACAGCAACAAATCTACCTTGACTGCACTCCCTGCAGCTGCTGTTGACAACTAATTTGCGGACAACTAATTTACATGTTTGTGTTAATTTGTGTTCAAAAATCATTTGTTGACTTTTGAAGTAACTCCAAGTCTTTGATTTTGATGATCTCTGCAATATTCTGACTTTTATTTTACATTTAATAATTTTATATGATTATATCAGAATTTTTTGGAACATTACGCATTATTGTAAAACTTTGGAATGCTTGACCTACCAGTAAATATTATTATAATACATCCAAACTTTGTCATGTTTTTATTTTCACATTATGAACACATTTAGGGGGTGGGACAATGAAAATTAGAAATTTTATTTTTGAGTGGCACCCTAGTACACACACACACACACACACACACACACGCGCGCACACACACACACACACACACACACACAAAAAGTATTTGCCCCCTTCCTGATTTATTTTTTTTTGCAAATTTATCCCATGTAAATGTTTCAGATTATCAAACAAATTTTAATATCAGACAAAGATAACCTGAGTCAAAATGCAGTTCTTAAATGATGATTTCCTTTATCAAGGGAAAAAAAAAGCTATCCAAACCTACCTGGCCCTATGTGAAAAAGTAATGGCAACCCCTTGTTAAATCATGAATTAACAGAATTAACAGTGATTAACCACATTTTTTTAGTTCAATTTCACAAGCCACACCTAGGTCTGATTACTGCCAGACCTGTTGATTCAAGAAATCACTTAAATAGAACCTGTCTGACAAAGTGAAGTAGGCTAAACAATCTCAAAAAGCAACACATCATGCTGCAATCTAAAGAAATTCAAGAACAGATGAGAAACAAAGTCATTGCCATGTATCAGTCAGGAAAGGATAACAAAGCCATTTCTAAGTCTTTGCGACACCGGTGAACCACAGTGAGAGCCATTATCCACAAATGGAGAAAACTTGGCACAGTGGTGAACCTTCCCAGGAGAGGCCAGCCTACCAAAATATCTCCAAGATCGCATCGACGACTCATCCAGGAGATCACAAAAGAACCCAGAGCAACATTTAAAGAACTGCAGGCCCCACTTGCCTCAGTTAAAGTCAGTGTTCACGATTCAACACTAAGAAAGAGACTGGGCAAAAATGACATCCATGGGAGAGTTCCAAGGCAAAAACCACTGCTGACCAAAAAAGAACACAAAGGCTCGTCTCACATTTGCCAAAAAAACATCTTGATGATCCCCAAGACTTTTGGGAAAATATTCTGTAGACTGAGGAGACAAAAGTTGAACTTTTTGGAGGGTGTACGTCCTGTTACACCTGGCATAAAACTAACACAGCATTTCATAAAAAGAACATCAGACCAACACTGAAACATGGTGGTAGTGTGACGGTCTGGGGCTCCTTTGCAGCTTCAGGACCTGGATGACTTGCTGTAATTGATGAAACCATGAATTCTGCTCTCAACCAGAAAATCCAGATTGAGAGAATGTCCGACCATCAATTTTAGACCTCAAGCTGAAGCACACTTGGGTTATACAGCAGGACAATGATCCGAAACACACCAGCAAGTTCAACTATGGCTTAAAAAACAAAATTAAGGTTTTAGACTGGCCTAGTTTAAGTCCGGACTTAAATCCGATTGAGATGCAGTGACATGACCTTAAACAGGGTATTCATGCTCGAAAACCCTACAATGTGGCTGAATTAAAACAAGCCTGCATAGAAGAGTGGGCCAATATACCTCCACAGCAATGTAAAAGACTGCACTTATCGCAAATGCTTGCTTGAAGTAGTTGTCTGCCCAGGTGCCACAACCAGTTATTAGGTTTACGGGGCAAGTACTTTTTCACATAGGCCAGGTAGGTTTGGGTAGCTTTTTCCCCTCAATAAATGAAATCATAATTTAAAAACTGCATTTTGTATTTACTTGGGTCATTTTTGTCAGATATTAAAATTAGTTTGATGATCTGAAATATTTAAGTGTCACAAATATGCCAAAAAAAAAAAAAAGGACAGAGGCAAATACTTTTTCGCAGCACCGTATAAATACTCACATACTGAACAGCAAAATAAACATTGCACTTTTGAAGTTTGTATGATGTACTTCTGAGAAAGAATTGCATGAATTTTTCTCTCAACATTCTTGATTCAATTAGATGATGGTCGTGCCCCGCCAAAAATGAGGACAAATGTGAAATCATTTGGCCAAGTGTTCAAACTGACTCTCTTTCATTGAACAGACGCATCTTCATGAAAATCAGGATGCACCTGCATCTCGTTGGACTTATGGGTATAAAATGCACCCACAGGCACCAGTCTGTCGTGTGTCGGGGGTATAGTAAACACTTGCCGCATTGTCCAAAAAAGATTAAGGGAATAGGTTTAAGTGTCACTTAAACAAAAATATAGCATTATTGCCACCTATTGGACATTATGTGTCATGGTGAATTGTGCATGTTCGGCACAAAAAGACGGAACTTAACTTGCGAATATTGCCTACTTTGTCTAGTCCACTCGCCATTTCAAAAACGCTGCACTCCACACTCATCCACGCCAGATGATAAGTTTCACTTTTATTTTTGCGGATGCCTTGAACCGAACAATTCATACGCGCGCCGAACCGTGACAAGTGAACCGAACGGGATGAATTTTTTTTAACCTGAACCGTTCAATCCCTACCAATGACTGTCCATGAAGTGGTTGCCCCAGAGTCATGATGCTTCAACAAGACCAGTATATACTGCAGCAACACCACCAGAACTGGTTCACTATGGTGACTAAAATAGGGACCCATCCAAGACCCAAAAGTGCAGAAGCGGTTCGTCCCCGTTTGAGGTCTAGCAACCGGTCCTGTCGACGTCCAGCTAGGAGACTCATCCTGACGTATAATTGCCGAGGAGAACGTCTGCAGTGGGCTCAGCAACAACATAACTAGCAATATCAGCAGTGGAGAACCAATTTTTTTCAGATGACAGTCGTTACTGCATTTCTGTGGCAGACGGCAGAACTAGGGTTTGGTGTAGAAGGGGTGAGCATTACATCAATGGTTGCATGATGGAAAGGGATGCATGGGGCTTACAAAGCATCAAGGTTTGGGGAGGATTTGCACTGAACCAAAAAACTGGACCAGTGTTGTTTCAAAATGTTGGACCAGGTTGAGGTCATATTGTCACAGCTGCCCGGAACATCACTCAAGTTTTAAGACCTTATGTTGTGCTATACTTTGCCCGTCACCAACATCACTCGTTTCAACCAGACAATGCACGTGCTCCCTCTGCTAGGTTAACCAAAAACTTCCTACAGCAGAACATCCATACTCTGCCTTGGCTTGCCCTTATTTCGAATCTGAATCCAATAGAGCACTTGTGGGAAGAGATCCAAAGACGTCTAAATGACGTACAACCAAGGCTGATAACTGCTGCACAGCTCTCTGTAGCCTTTCAGAGAGTATAGGCCCAGATCCCCATAGCCTTCATCAATCGCCATGTGCATTCCATGTACAGCAGGTGCATGTCTGTAATCAACACTTATGGTGGGCATACAAGGCACTGATTTAATCTCCCTGGATTTAAGAATAAATGTGATTATGTGATCACAAACATGATGTTAAACATGCTGCAGGCAATGGCGAGTCAGCACATGAAAGAACTGTCTCCAACTGATGTCCCAATCAACTATGTAAATATTTATAATTAAAACAGTCAATACACAAAATGTCTGTGACGTCTCTTTCGCTGTTCAGTATATACAATATCCACACAAATCATTATTGAACTGATGTCAAATAACAATTCACATTACCTTTCCACTGTTTATATAAGCAAGTGCAGCAGCTGTAGCCTCAAGACAAAATACAACGACGAGCAGATACACAAACTGCAAAGGAGAGAGCATATTATGATTTTAGAAGAGCAACATTATTGGGTCCTTTTGGTTCAAAATATATTTGATGGAATACCCAACATAGGAATCCCTGTGCATGTCATTATTCACCTTCAGCTGACTCAAACTCAGTAAGCACAATCGCTGGCCTACTTCAGACTTTGCACCAGTACAAAGCCACAGTGTTGTTAAAAGCGTCATAAAGTTTAATTAACACTAGTTTTTTTCTTATAGTCTTTAAATGCTTTATCATTCTGTGCAGTCAATTACTTCCTTGATCCTTACCACACCCTGCAGAGAAGTTGAATTTCTCACAGACACATAGCTGCCGATGGCTCCACTGCTGAGCAGGAAAACTGCACTTGCAATGGCCATTACAGCAGGGAGAAGGATATAGAAATCTCGAAAGAAGAGCCCGTTGTGCTTGAAGTTCAGCAGGAGATACACGCCACTTAGGCCCATCACCATCCCAACAAGCTGTGGGGAGCGCAAATGATACTGACTTCAGGTTTCTTACGAAGTTGCATCACATGCTTTTGAAAAACACTTCTTTCAGGATAGTGTATCGGCGTATGTAAACTTTTGCGCCATTTAACTACAGTATTATTTAATGTAAAGCTTTCCATCTGGCTGACCCGCCGCTCCTCCCCTCTCAGTGAGGTTTTCAGCATCCTGAGCATCACGTCTGATTAAACCAAAGTATTTTCTGGGGCACATCACGTGAAGAAACAGAGTCACATGAATTCAACATCATGCTTCAGATTTACTTGAACAGATGACATGAATCAGTCTCACGCAAAAAAAAACAAAAAACAAAAACAAACACTGGTCAAAAAAATGCTATTTTAATTTTATGATGCGAGTCAATAACGTATGAATCAAATTGTTTTTTTGTGATTACCCAACTACATACCTGGGTTTCTGCAACAAATCCATAAAAAGTAGTGCTAGTCCTGAAAATAAACATAACCGAGATAATAAAATGTGAAATGCAAAATTTCTTACCCACAACAGCTGGCATGTTATCTGAAGACTAACTTTCACAATTTCTCTCGTTTCGCTCATGACTCCAGCAGCAACTCTTGATTTCGGTTGTGCAACTTCCAGTAAAGGGTGAAGACGGATATTCGCAACGATGTGAGATGTAATTCTTACCTGCTCTCTTGACTGCTGAATTACCGAACTGTCGGCTATTGCCTTACGGCAGTTTAATTTTCCAACGGATTATTTAATTGCATGATTACCCTTCACAGACAAAGTGGCAACCATTTGATCACATATTCTGCACCAGTGCACTGCATGGTTAACTTAATAGACCGAATCGATTTTACGATAATCCTTAGGCCTATTCGTTATCTTTGCGGTGAGAAAGATAGTTGACAGAATATCCGCAGTAAATAAAACTGAGTAAACGCGGAAGTAGGCAGCAGAAAAATTGTTGACGCCGCTAACAGTGCAGGGCGGCGATGCATGTCTATTTTTTTCTCAACTCTAACGATTTGCATAGTTGTGTCATGCGCAAGCAATGCGTGCTATTTTGAATCGAGTCTACACAACATTTGCAACAGCCAGTCTTTAATTTATTGTATTACAACGATAAAATATAATTGTACTACAATTCACGGAATAAGAAAGCACAATTTTGAGCAAGGTTAAAAACACCCCGTTTTTTAGGCTGGTTAAAATTTAATTCAGGTGGTGTGAGAGGTTTGACAGCTGTGTTGTGTCCTATTAGAAAAATACAACCACACAATTACATGCCCGACTGCAATGTCATAGTCAATAACCATATTTATTAAACAAGACATGAAACATAGAAACATTGTATTAATATATTTGAAGCAAATATACATTTTGCCTCCACAATATCTGTGACTGATATCAATAATTGGCTTGATGTAGGCCTATGCTAATTCTGATCTAGCCTCATTGTCTTTTTTATCACTGATTATTTCCCTTGTTCCGCAACTAAACATTTAGAGGAATGAGGATGCTTCTGCTGTAATGCAAGTCATTGTTTTCTAACTGTATGCGTGCAGTTGATTTGGACTGGGAACAGTTCTTATGAACTTCCCCAAAAGTTCACATGCAACAGCCACTTTGACATTAAAAACAATAGGTAGGGTAGAGTGGGGTAAGATGCCCCCCTTAAGCAGGAATTTTCATAACTGAAGGGAAACAACATGAATATATATATTATATTATTACATTATATGATATTATATTATATATAATATATAATATAATAATATTATTATATTAAAAAATATATATATATATTTTTTTTTTTTTTTCTTTTTGCTTGAATGGATTGTATGGAAAGTTGGCTACCACTTTTCAAAAGATTTAGGACATAGTCACTATAGAAATATTTTTAAATGTTTAATTTTTTTTTAATGGTCATCTTACCCCACCCCTGGGGTAAGATTCCCCCCATGTTTTTTGGCATCTACAATAACTTGTAAAGCCTAATAGATACTGTTTTTACTGCATTTTACATGAGTAATTATCATATTATAGCTGTCCTAATTGGCAGGTACACATCATATAAAAGGTCAACATCTTTCTAGAAATTTCCTTGCTAAAGAAATGGGGAAAGAAAAGGGCACATTCTCATAAACTTAACTTTTTATTAACTGACTAGACACTAAGGCACAAGTGATGGCAAGGTACTGTTGGCATTCAATGCATCAAGGAATTGATGGTTATATCTTGTGGACTACTAAAAAATGAGTCACCACATGAGGTAAACATGTAGTGGTATAGAACTTATATGAGCATCCATGAAAAGTCTGTAAAATTTAGAGTGACCATAATGCATTTCACCCAATATATCTCTTTTTTGGCCCTTATTGATGCATATATGATTCATTATTGCGTAACTCCATATGACCCCACTTTTAACATGTATGGATACACTTAACTTTCCAAACCCAAGTTCTTTCTAAAAATAATCATGTCTGATATATATTTTCTGTAAATGGAACATAATTTTTAGAGAAAAAAACTCATAAGACAGAATGAATATGACTCAAAACGGGGTAAGATGCCTTCCTTCTCAGGGGCATCTTAACCCCATCACTACCATATTGTTTTTTGGCTCATTATCCCCAATTTCTCCTATTATCACGACAGAGGACCCCCTTTCGTACATAGAGAAGGCATCAGAGAGTTACACTGACATGTCCTGCAGACTCCTGGAGCATTCAAATACTTGTGGCATAATGATTTATTTGGTCATTCTTTTAAAAGAAAGACAGTAAAAACACAAATACTTTGAGTACTCACATGTCACTTGCTCTATTGACATATTTATGTCATCTGTTGCTGACTATTTCCCTCCAGGTGGAAGCGCATTTGTCTAAGTTAGGAGCCACACACTGGGCACAGCTGAAATTGAATAATAAGCAAAGGGCATCTTACCCTCAGGGGCATCTTACCCCGCTCTACCCTACTGAAATAGTACATCATTTTATAGAGCATGCACAGTAGGCAAAATTATTTATTTTTAGATTTTGTGGTGAGCAAGTACCAAAGCTTGTTGCGTAACATTAAAGCTTAAGAAAATGTGCTGTCTCAATCTGGAAGCACCAGTGCCAAGAAGCAGACAGCGTGATTGTGAAGTGTGAATAATTAGAAACACTCTTGCAACTGTTGTCTCCCTGGATAAATCATTCCAAATTAGAATACAATGTCTGGAATTTGTATCAATGCAATAAGTATTTTAAAAAGTAACAAACAAACAAACACTTATTTAACTAGCTTCACCTACATGGAGAATTAAGGTTTCTGTCCAGTAATGTCTTTCACTTACAGGTTTTTTGTCGTTATTTACATCTTTAGTCATTTTTTTGATTACCCAAAATAGGTTTCATGCACACAAAAAAGACATTTTTGATGCATACAGTACATACATTCCAAATACCAACTCACTATATAAATTCCCTGATACCTGCCCATATGAAGTCAGAGAAGAACTGCAGAAAAATATCATTCATTCCACAAGAACACATCTAGGGCAAAACATATGCTACCACTAAAAATATAAAATAATGCAGTACCTTAACTGTCACTTAAACTCAATATTTACAGTTGCCAACATTGAAAAGTTTTCGCAACAATTGATTCAGAAACAGATTACACATGCATACCTTTACAATATTGCTGGTCTCACAAATACAATACAATATCCTTATTAAAGCTTTAAATCAATAAAATGCAAATGAACAGTATCATAATAAAATTTTTGCAAATTCCGATACTTGATAGTGGAAGGTTACGAAGCAGATAAATTTTAAAAAATCAAGCTTGACGAGAACATAAGTTCTATCGCTTGTTTCTAAAGGATATTTTCACACAGAACTGGTCAAAGATAAAATCACGAAAGGGGAAGTGAAAACAGGAAAAGGGGTAAAACTTACAAAAAAAGAGAAATATGACGGTAAATTGGCTAAAATGGAAAGAAGTCCCTGTGTTTCCCACAGAGCAGGAAGCCATGCGTGGTGGCAGACTGGGGGGGTGGGGGGTGGGGGGGGGCATGCTTTTTATTTTGTTGAGGGGGGTGGTTGCTGCTTATTTTGTTGACCGGGGTGGGGGGGTTTTTTCAGTCTTCCAGTATTTTTAATTTTTCCTGTTTTTCTTCTCTTTGTGTGCACGCAGATGAGAATGTGATAGAGAAAATCGTGTTGGGGGCGGAATCAATTTGTGGCGGTCCGAGTTGATTCAGTGGCGACCCGCCACACAATGGTCTATGTGAAAATGGTCAATGTGAAACCCTGTAGCTACTTTGCAGACATTTTCCAATATTACCATCAATGGTTTTTAGTGTTTGGTAACTCTTAGGCTACGAAGAGGTCTGAAGTCTTGTTTAGTCCCCCTGCAATCAGAAAAGGAGGAGGACGCTGACACATATTGTCGGTTTTGGTCCTTCTTCATCCTTTTTCACGATTTCAGTTAAAGTTTCAACCTTTTTCAACAAAGGGGGCAGCTCCGTGGCAATGGGAAGTCATTGGCACTGGGCTGTCTTACCACAAGGCTCCACCCCCACTACAAAGCCATTGCTCAGGCTTTTGGGGCTTGGTGGAGTGGGCAGGATTGTAGCGGGCTCATGCTTTACCGCAGGGTCCAGCATGGAGCAGGTCTTCCGGGGTGTACAGGGCCGAACGACAGCGGTTTTGGGAATCACAGAGGCTTGTTTCAGCCCTTCAGCCTTTAGGGGCGGTCTGGTTGGCAATGGACTGGTAGGTGTCTCAGGTGACTTAGGTGGGGTAGAAAGCCGTTTTGGGCTGTGTGATGGTACTGGAGAGACAGAGGTGGATTGGCTCTGATCGGGCTTTTTGTCAGTCAGCCCTGGAGCACTGTCAGTTTGCCCCTGCCCACCCTGGGAATCCTGGGAAGGTTCCTTCAGCAAGCTGCTCTGTCGTGAGGCCTTCTGGCATCCAGTGCCCTCGCAGCTATCCGTACGACGGCGTGAACCCTCGTGCATTCGGCTAGTTGCCACAACTGCCTTCATAGCCGCCTGCAAAAGGAAGACAGCTTACTTAAAGGAGCTGCGCCAGGACTATTGCGTATGTTCAGAACTTATTTCCTAAAAAAGTGAATCTGCTTGACTGCAAGTCACAATCTAATTCCATCCTTGCCAATCTGTCATTGTTTTTCATTGTATTTATTTATTTTAGTTACTTAAATGCATTCTTCTTCTATGATTATTGGCAGTTGGAAAACAAGTTTACATCATTAATATCCTTTGGCTAATCCCTAAATTTACACAGAAGGGCCCTTAATATAAAAAGCATAATGCCTGAGTAACTAAAATATATGAACACAATGCAAAATGATGACAGATTTGCAAGATGGAGGTAGATTTCGACTTGAAATCAAGAGGATTTACGTTGCTCAAAGCTGTAAGCATGCCCAGGAGTCGTGACACAGCTCCTTTAATAGTATAATTTACAAGGAAGAAAATGTTCAATTTTTACATAAATTTTTACATAAATCTCTGTCATCAAACAATGCAAACCTCCAGGTAACTAAGGAATGAAGACTGGAGACAAGTTACATACATTTTTTTAAACTGTAGGCAATGGGAAGTTTACAGAGTAATAGCTCTTTGATGTCTATGAGTGCATAAAGTTGTATTCTTTTCAATAATGTTTGTGAATCATCCTTGACCTGTATGAAACTGATATCAGTGAAAAATATTTTTTTCCTGCTAACTTTGTTTTTTGGTACCAAATTCTCATTTCGAATTTTAAGCCTGCAACACGTTCTAGAAAGTTGGTACGGAGGAGTGTCAACAGCTGCGTAATATTGGCTTTCATTTTTCGCGACCGGTAATTGAGGAACCAAGGAAACCAGTTCTTCAAGTTTTGAAAGATTTTTTTTTGCCCATTCGCCAAGATATACGTCTTCAGCTTCTCAGAAGTCTGGAGTCCTTGAATTTTGTGCTTTTTAAAGTATTTCATTTTCAATCAATGACAGGTAGGGAGTGCAGGGTAGGCCAGTCCAGCAGCTGAGAGGAAGCCACACTGTTGTAACACATGCAGATTATTGCTTGCCATTGTCTTGTTGAAATAAGCAGGAACTTCTCTGAAAAGACATCATCTAGAGTAGTGTGCACTGATGATTATACACTTGACAAATTAAGCTAAATCAGAAACCAAGTACCGGTACTATTCAAATATTTATTTAATGCACTATTGGATCCTATAGATGAAAATAAGAAAACAGATAACAATATATACAACCCCAATTCCAAAATAGTTGGGAGAAAGTTTAAATTATGAATAAAATCAAAATACAATGACTTTCAGATCACATGAGCCGATATGTAATTTTCAACAGAACATAGATAACATTCCAAATGTTGAAACTGAGACATTTTACATTATTATCCACAAAATGAGCTTATTTCAAATTTCCTGGCTGCAACAGTTCTCAAGACAGTTGGGACACAGGCAAAAGAGGGCTCAAAAACCAATTAATCTGCTGAAAGAATATTTAGCATGGAATTAAGTTAACTGGCATCAGGTGCGTAACATGATTGGCTATAAAAAGGATGTCTTAGAGAGGCTGAGTCACTCAGAAGTAAAGATGGCCCGAGGCTCTCCAACCTGCAAAGGCTTGTGTAAAAAATTGTGGAATACTTTAAAAACAATGCTGCTCAACTTCAAATTGCAAAGGGTTTGAAGATATCATCGACAGTGCATAACATCATCAAAAGATTCAGAGAAACTGGGAAAATCTCTGTGCATAAGGGACAAGGCTTGACCTTTATTGGATGCCCGTGATCTTCGGGTCCTTAGATGCCACTGCACCACTCACTGGCATGATTCTGTTGTTGACATTACTAAATGGGCCCAGGAATACTTCAAGAAAACACTGTCAGTAAACACAGTCCGCCATGCCATCCACAGATGCCACTTAAAACTTAATAGTGCAAAAAGGAAGCCATTGTTGAGCATGATCCTGAAGCGCCGCCAACACTCATTTAAAATGGACTGTAGCAAAGTGGCAAAGTGTCCTGTGGTCAGATGAGTCCAAATTTGACATTATAGTTGGAAATTATGGGCGTCGTGTTCTCTGGGCTAAAGGGGAGAAAGACCACTCCTCCTGTTATCAGCGTTCAGTTCTAAAGCCAGCACCTCTGATGGTATGGGGATGCATTAGTGCATATGGTGTAGGACACTTGCATGTTTTGAAAAGCACCATGAATGCTGAAAGGTATATAAAGATTTTAGAGCAACATATGCTCCCCTCCAGATGACATCTATTCCAGGGAAGGGCTTGTGTATTTCAGCAGGACAATGCAAAACCACATACTACAGCTATGACAACAGCATAATTTCGTAGTAGAAGAGTCCGACTGCTGAACTGGCCTGCCTGCAGTCCTGATCTTTCACCGATTGAGAGCATTTGGCGCATCATTAAACAAAAAGTCTGTAACAGGAGACCCAAAACTCTCCAGCAGCTGGAAGCCTGTATTAAACAAGAGTGGGATCAAATTCCAATGGCTAAACTCAAGAAACTTGTCTCCTCAATGCCCAGATGCCCCCACTCTGTGTTAAAAAGAAGAGGGGATGCTAGACCATGGTAAACAGGCACCCGTCCCAACTTTTCTGAGATCTGTAGCAGCCATCAAATTTTAAATAAGTTCATTTTGTGGATAAAATTTTAAAATTTCTCAGTTTCAACATTTGCTATGTTATCTCTGTTCTATTGTGAATAAAATACTGGCTGGTGTGATTTGAAAGTCGTGTTTTTATTTTATTCACAATTTACACTTCGTCCCAACTATTTCGGCATTGGGGTTGTAGTAGAGACGAAAATACCAATGCCTTTTATATGAAAAAGTCAATAGATAGTATGGCCACCCTTTACTTTAATTACAGCATTTAATCTTTCAGGCAGAGTTTAACATTTTTTTTAAATTTCCACACTCGCTAAACCATTCCATGGGATTTGAAGTTCATTCTGAAGAGATTATTTCAATGTTTCAACAGATTTGCTCAATCAGATTGAGGTTTGGATTTTGAGCAGGCCAATTCATAACTTCAATGTCACCAGATGATTCTTTATACTTATTGCACAACTTCCAAGGGTGTTTCGGGTCATTATCTTGCTGAAAATGAAATGCCAAACCAACAAGGCAATCAGAGATAGCAGACCTGGCCCCAGCCATGGGCTGACAGACAGACTGACAGAAACACACACACACACACACACACAGACATGATCATTGCTTAAACTGGCCCCCTAGGGGAGGGGCCAGGTAATAAATCTCTTTACAGTTGAGATTTACAGCCCTGATAAACCTGCATACCATGACAGATACTTTTGAGCCATACAGCGGTAACAACTAGGATGGTCCTTTTCTACCTTTTGGTGTACGGTTTCGCTGGTGCATAGTACACTTGCCATTGTGGATGCAATGATGTATTATACTCACAGGCAAGTGTTTTCCAAAGTAGTCTCAACCCATACAGTTACAGCCAGCACAAAAACATGTCAGTTTTCAATGCAGTGCCATCTGAAGGATTGAAGACAAAGGCACTCAGCATTCATTCGCTATGAAGGGTCAGGGCCACTCCTTAGGTGCATGAAGTATCTCCATAAAATACAACTCCCATGTCCAAAAATATTGGAATGCTGTGAAAAATATTAGTAAAGACATTACAGTAGCGATTTGTTGATCATTCTTGCCCAGTATTAAATTTAAAGCAGAGCAAGAGAAAAAGAAAAACGTAGCAGACCCACTGACCACTGACATTATTATGCCCGAACGAAAAGTGAAGCAGGATAACTGCTGTATATATGGCAATATCCCAGGTCCAACTGGCATTGCTTTGTACTACTAACCTGGATCAGTTAGTACAATGCAGGACTGACAGGAAAATTTAAATAAAGGGGACCCATTATGCTTTTCTGTAGATACAAAGATGTGAAGGCCTCAATTTATTTTAAGGAGAATCAGAAGCAAGCTAGGTAAGAGTTTCCAATTTCAATTAATATTTAAACTGAATTCCATGTGTGACGTTAATTAAATTTGTATGGCTCATTTCTCGCCATAGCTAAATAGCCAGCTAGCTAATTGCAACTCTAAAAACTATTTGGCAAACATGCACATTTTACCTTTCCATAATCATTATGTAGTTTATTAGGTAGCTTAATAGCTACTCAATGAACTGTGAATTTAGACAACATTACTGGCTTAACCATAGGAAATATAAGAGTCCTTGATAGGAACTGATAGAATTGGGTGAGCGCTTTTAGCGGAATTCAGTTGAAAGACAAGCGCAGACATTCGCAATAAATGGAATGTTAGGAAATGGCTGGTACTATACAGATGCTAGCCATGGGTCATTCCTAATGTTCGAGACTAAATTCCAAATGTAGGTAAACTTAAGTGGTGACTGCATGTCACACTCCTTTGTGAATGTAACTACCATCCGTGCTTAGCCTGCAGATATTATCCTTCCACACTAATTGTGTAGTTTAATAGCATACATAGTAAGCTACTTATTCAGTCATCTGTATTAAAAGACTTGGTACAGGATTGAGACGCTTTTGCTCTCCATTGACACAAAAGAGCTCATTTCATAGAAGGAATGCCTTCTCAGACCAGCCTCTTTGTCAGTGGGTTAAAACTGACATGAATCAAACTGCCAGGTGATCATGAATTTTTATGGGTTTTTTTTGCTATAAAGTTAATAAACCTCCCTTTTGGCCATTCAAGAATATTGCATTAAAAAAACAGCGTGCCAGGTCTCCTTTAATATGGTTTTTGAAATGTTAGATTATTCGATCTAACAGGTTTCTTGTACAGCAGCGAGCCTCAAACCTCCATTGCTTGTAAACATTTGGGCCTTTTATAGATGCTCTTTACATATGAGAGCAGGATAATGTCACCTGTTCAACACCTGAACACCCACATAAGTCTTATTTTGCCCCAGTACCAACTTTTTTTGGAACATGATGCAGGCATTAAATTAGAATGTATGCATATTTCCAAAAAAAAAAAATAAATCAGTCAGTCAATAAATAAAATTGATACAGTATAGCATGAAATATTTTTCTCTTCCACTGCTTCAAATTTAATACAGAGCAAGAATGACAAACGAATCACTACAATCTTTACTTACATTTTCCACAGCATTCCAACTTTTTTCGACATGGGAGTTGTATTATTGGGGGTTATTTCATGCACCTACAAAGTGGTCCTGGCCCTTCATAATGATATTCAACAATTACACTGAGATTACCTTATCAGTAACAGTATCTTACAAATTAACACTTTCTTGTTTATGATAAGGCAATATACATCACATATCAGGTTAACTGTGGAACATCTTCCAAGCCTGAAGGCCAGACATGGGAAGTCTGCTGACCTTGAGTTTGCGTCGGGCGTTGAACTCCTGAAGCTTCCTCTGGGTGGTGTCCATATGTGAGAAACGGGCAGCCTTGCCCAGTACCCACGGGTGCTGCAGTGCTTGCTGCACCGTTAGTCGCTGATGCGGATCTTGAACAATGAGTTTACTCACCTGTACTCAAAGGGGAGGACAATAGAATAGACTGGATTGAAACATACAGCACTACATTGGCGCTTACTCTGTACGATCCTTAGTTTCTACCTCTGAAATTGGTTCAATTTTGTTTGTGTTGTGCTTTTCACAGAACATCTGTCGCAAAAACATTTTAAAATGATGCAGAAAATTCCCAGTGGGGAGAATACTTAGAATTGCACATCTGATCTAAAATGAGAAATTATCTTGTAGTGGATTACAAAAAAAGCAGCAATTGGAATATTGTGGAAAACTTTGTGACAATTCAATTTCAGTTGATTGGTTGAATGTTACAAGGGGAGGAACAAAAGTCAGTAATAACCAGTAATACAGTCACTTTAGCACATAGATTATTCTTATGTTTTCCTACAGAGGGAAGTATGATTGTCTCAATATAACAAGATGTTGTGCTCGAATGAAGAAATTCAAAATCTTTACAAATGTGGGGGGAAAAAAACTGTTAATCCAATGATTAATGCTAAGCTGCAGGGACTATATTAAATTATGAGATCTGTTTTTGAGAATAATTGTCTCATAATTTTGGAGCAAAGATGTGGGAATTAAACTCTCTTTTTG
The DNA here is from genome assembly GCA_029721435.1 of Gymnothorax reevesii. Classification (NCBI taxonomy): domain Eukaryota; kingdom Metazoa; phylum Chordata; class Actinopteri; order Anguilliformes; family Muraenidae; genus Gymnothorax; species Gymnothorax reevesii. The sequence continues at coordinate 40,713,040 of CM056575.1, read as the reverse complement.
ACTCGGAACTGTTAAAGGAGCAATATGTAAGTTTGTGGCCAAAACTGTAGCGCAATCCCATTCAAAATAGTGCAGAGCGCAGTATCCCGTCCTCCTCTCCCCGAGACGAGAAGTTTCCAGATAGGTTGCCGGATCCAGCAAGAATGTCTGTTACACGGACAGAATTGTAACTGCAACCTCTCAAAACTGTGACTTGGTTTAAAAGCAGGTATATCGGTTTCGTCAACTGCATGTGAGGTTTTCCGCTAAAAATCTGACGCGCGTCACACGCTGCCAGTGGGATATGCTCCATTGAAATGAATGTAACCAATATTTTGACGAGCGTGTCATGCTTACAGACATTAAATGAATTATGTGAGAATAATGGTCAACCGAAGCAGATTTCATGTTTGCATGACAACTATGCAGTCAAACTTGCTAGCTAGCAAACCAACAATACAAAATAATACTTAGCCTGCCATGCAGGTACAATTAGCCGTCAGGACGTAGTTTTCTGGTTTTTATAATTATTATTATTATTATTATTATAACCCACGTGTCATACACGGCAGTTTTATCCCCTTGTTTTTGACTAGGAAGGACCTCTGATTTCGAAACACAAAACTCCAAGTCTGTTGTGGCATTTAACATTCTGCTTATGTCCGCAGATAACACAGTCATAAGCATCCATTGACTTATATGCTCGTAGTTCCTCCCTAGTGTACACGATAGGTTTCTCAATCAAATGGGTATATATATCCGGCCACGGAATCCTGGGCCACTGACTAATGTCATCTACCCACTCACTGATACCATACGGATCTGGAAATTGGTTGCCATTTGTCAAAGTAAATTCGTTTAGGTAGAATTCACGATCTTTGATGGCTAATGCCCTCGCATAGCTTAGCAAGCTATTATGGTCCGCCATACTTCCGTTGCCAAGCTGCGCGCACAACCTGTCTTGTTTGCAAACAGTAAATGGGTCTATATTGTGGCTGGACTACTGTTGTCAGTGATATGAGTATTTGAAATTAACATCATTCATTAATGTCTGGTGATATATCAGGGTCATTTCATGATTAATCAACATAAATTTCTTGCATATTGCTCCTTTAATCCTGGTGCTCAAAGCTGCGGCAGAGAAGCGCTCACCAAATCCTTGGCATTGAGGGAGACTTCATCCCACCAGGGGGAGACAAACTCATAGTCGCAGTTGAGGATTCGGCTGTACATGTACTGATCTCCTCTTGGATCAAAGAATGGTTCAAAGCCGCAGAGTCTGGTAGGAATGAATAAGGAATAACATTAAATGAGAAAGCTCTGGAGTTCTCAGCCTTCTAATGAAAGGCTCTAAAATCCCGAACAGTACGATCCATCAACCAATCTTCACCAGCCCATCTGCAAGCGTGAAATTTTAACTCACAATATGTACAGAATGACTCCCACGGACCACATGTCCACCTCAGAGCCGTACGCATTGCCTCTAAGAATCTCCGGTGCTAAGGATGAGATGGACACAGAGAGCCAGCTGTCAGGTAACAGTCAACATTCATCATCGCCGAGCAAGAGAACAGAGTTCTCCGTTAGCACGTTTAATTAAATTACAGTAAAATAAAAATTAACTGTAAAATTGTGCCATTTGTTCAGAAATTATTTAACAAATGGAGCATTTTTCTCCATTTCAAGAATGGCCTGGGAGACAGAATGCTTGAAAATAAGATGTAATTAAGAGAAACAGGGGTATAAGCCTATGGAACATTTTTATTTATTTTTTGAGGTTATGGGCCTTTCTCAAGGGCACAAAGGCAAAGTTTTTCCAAACTATCCCTCCAGATACATGTAAGAATCCCTAAAAGCTTCTTGCTTTTCCACAGACTTTCAATTTCCATGTGTCAATTAATGGTTTTGGCACACTTATTCACAGAAATTGTTTTTCAGACCAGGATATTGAGCATTCACTCATGCATGTCACAATAAGCATTTGGTAGAAGGCATGTGCTGTAGGTTTAGGGCCTCAAATCGTGAGACGTTAATTAAAGACCCCAGGTTATGATACAGAACCTCGATTTATAATTGCTAAATAATTTATTATGCATCAATTTTAAATTGTACCCCATCAGCTAAAAATAAGGAAATCTCATTGACAATGCATATAAAAATTATAAAAAATATATTTTTTCATAATAATGGAATCAACACATATTATATATTTATTGACACCATGAAATAGGATTTGGGGAATAGGACACATATCTGGGTAGAACAAATCATTCACTGGGAATTTTCGAAGTGAGGGGAGGTTATTTGATTGAGGTTTATGTGTAATGTCAAAGCCACTGTGTGAGAGTCGAAAAAATGTTAATACAGGGGAAAAGGTGATTGACAGACAAATTTTGTGAACAAAAATTTTGATTCATGCTCATAGGTATTTTTTTGGGGAAGTGGTAGGAAAAACTTAGGGATCATAAAACACAAGTTCTAGTTTTATTATTCCGACACATATACGCTATAAGCTGCTTTTATGGTTACTCAAGACTAAATGTTGCAACATTTTGAATTTTAAAAGTCCATTTTAATCACAGCTTTTCTGGAACCAGTTTTCATTTTTTAAAAGTATCTCTGTTCAGTAGTATACTGTCAGTCTGTGAGCTGTGTAAGCCACTGTTACAAAACGTTATGCGGTAATACATCAAATGCACACACAGACCTGCTCATATACACAGTAAACAAGTATGTTCGGGCAGGTGTGTATGAAAACTCACCACAGTACCCAGGGGTTCCACACACTGTCTTCATGGTCACTTGCTCATCAATTATCTTGGACAGGCCAAAATCAGCTATAAACATAAGACAGTGTGCCAACAATACATTTCTGGATTACAGTGATAGATATTTAAGTTTTCATTTCCATAAAATCGATTGCATTTGCTTTATTGAAAAGGCAGATATCACATGGTATATTTTTACAGTCAATGATACATAATAAAAACTGTTGTGAGTTACCAATCTTTAGCGGGGCGTCCAGTGAAAGGTCAGCGTAGAGGAGATTCTCTGGTTTCAGGTCTCGATGCACCACTCCATTCTCATGTAAATACTACAGTGCAGATAGACAAACAGACTGATAGCACCATAAAGGTGTCCATCAAGGGTCCGTCACAGGACCTTAACAGTTCAGGCACATCTGCAATCCTCTCTCACAGTAAAAACATTCCTATGGGTTGTCAGGCAGAGATAAATCTCCACCCATAAAGGTCTGGTAGGGCAAGATATATCAAAGAGAATCAGGATAATTCTGCAGAAAGAGTCCAGCACCTAAACAGAACAAGATAGATAAGCCTGAACTGAAAAAGGCACGCATATTGCATTGAAATTCCAGACTCCTGGGTTTTGCGCCAGTGTTTTATCAATCGACTAGAAACTCCAAAATTGGAAAGCCTCCCAGTAGTAACAGAGCAAGCCTAGCCATAAAACATCATGATGAAAATACAGCAGCACTCAAGTGACTCTGCTAAATCAAAACGTCATCAGAAGGGATTAATCATACCTTAAAATGTTTACCCTTTCCACAAAAAATGGGTACAGCAGATGGGCCCTTTGCCATAGCATAAAGGTTGTTCCATTGCACTATAGATCGGGAGCCAGCTTGTTTTCAATTACACTATTGCGTACAAAAGGTTTGATGATGGCTATCTCCAAGTATTAGTGCGGGAACGAAGAAAACCCATTTCTTGAGTTTAGCATTCATGGGGTTAAGAGGCGGGGGACCCCCCAAATCCCCCAAAATTCACTTTCAATTACACTTTTATGTACAAGTCTGAAACTTGGCTCTGTGATACAGGTAATCATCAGTGATGAAAAAACTATAACCCAAGAAAAGAAATTCTCCTGCGTTATTATTTAAGAAGGGCTCTTTTAAGCATCCAAAAAGGGGTTCAATTACATTTTTGCATACAAACAAATGACTTCGCTTTTCTTGTCTCATCTAATCAATCGGAAACCAAAAAAAAATGCTCAAGAAAGGCTCATTCCTGGCATTTTTGTCACATAAGGGTCAAAAGACCCCTTCTTCTCCTAAAATGCCAGGAATGAGCCTTTCTTGAGCATTACTTGCAGATACATTAGATGAAATAAGAAAAGCGAAGTAATTTATTTGGACATAAAAGTGTAATTGAACCCCTTTTTGGACCCTTAGATGGGCCCTACTTAAATAATAACGCCAGGCAATTTCTTTTCCTGAGTTACAGTTTTTTTTTTTTTGTCACTAATTATTACTTGTATTACAGGGCCAAGTTTCAGACTTTTATGTAAAAGTGTAATTGAAAAGGAATTTTGGGGGGTTTGGGGGGGCCCCCACCCCTTAATGCCAGGAATGCCAAACTCAAGAAATGGGTGTTCTTTGTTACCTCACTAATACTAGAAGATAGCCATCATCAAACCTTTTGGACCCAATAGTGTAATTGAAACCAAGCTGGCTCCCTAACTACTAGGAATCACTGTTCTGACTTTAAGGATACTGTGTTGCTTCTGTCTGGACCATTAATTCACTCATTTGTGTTGTTCTGCTTGTCAGTCACTGCATGAACAACCAGCCAGCATCCTGATACCATGACTGCCAGCACACAGCTGCTTGCAACTGCTTAACACACTTGTCTTGCATTAGGCAGAGCCGTAGGACACTCAGCCGGATCTCAGAGCTCTACTGTACGTCTGGAGAGCTGCCAGCTCTTCGATGTGAAAGCCCAGCCAGCAGTCACAACATTTTTTGTGTTTGCACGACAGCCCCCGCAGGGCTTTGCTCAGACAGGCGCTAAAGCCTGTTCCATTAGTATGCTCTGCCCGCACAACATTTTGTTTCATTACAACAAATTAGTGTCGGGAAAGTCTAGGGGAGCCTGTGGTTAAGATTACCTCCATTTCTCCCCCACATTAACTGACATCAGTTAAGTGCCTGACTTGACTGTCGTTAGCACTAATGGAAAAATACTCACTGTCAGCCAGGGCTGAAATCAAGGCACTGATCGATGGGCTTGATCTGAGCCTTTTGAACCTTCACTCCTGAAGATTCCTGGTTTTGAACCAAGCAAATTGACTGGCCTTGACGTCACTGGAAATGCTATGTTGTAGCAATTTAACTTACTGCAAAGGAATCCGACACTTAGGGTAAACACAAGCTCTCACTACCCTGCTCTGAGTTGTCATCGATTTTTTACCAAATGCACAATGCCATGCAAATACTTTTTTAAATCTTACAAGTTTTTCATGGTGTTTTTCCTAGGTCAAATTAATTTATTCTCATTCATAAGAAATTCAAGACTAATTATATCACAATCAAATTGCTGACTCTTTTTTCAGAGAAATGTATTGAGAACTGACAGGTACTGTTGTTGCAGTATCTATTGATGAATATGAGAGTAGTTGATATATTTGCTATGCACCATTTTCTAATGCAGTACATGAAACATAGAATATTGATATTTCACATGCTTTTAATTCTCAGTGATATTATGGGTATTGAAGTTATTCCACTCAAAGATCTTTCTACCTCAGGCTACAGATTTAGAGGTGGGTCCATATGATGTAGGATTTTCCTCAAAAAATGTATCGGCTCATACAAAAATAATTCCTCTCAATCAACACTTATGACCCACTAGAAGTGTGTGAGGGAGTCCATCTCCTGAGACCTGGCAGTATGCCTGTATTTTGATATTTTACTTTCTATAGGACATTTTTAATCATAACTTTACATGTTGTGTTGAGAAAATAATCCTTGTGCTATGTAGTGCTAAGTTTGATTATTAAATAATTTTCTGCCTAACACAAGTCCTGTGTGGCTACTGCAAACCCACATAACTTGTAAGAAGCTAGATCAATGAGCAGGTAACCTACTACACAGGCTAGATATCGTCGGCAGTGTATTTTATAACGTTGCAGAACTGGTATAAATATGTATCATATACAGTATTTGTATAGAATCACAATAGAGCGTAATTTTGAGCTAACTAGCTAAAATTCTGCTTGGGCTTGCTAACAAAGGTTAGTCCGGGATTATTTGAATAATCCAATCCGTAGCACCAAACATGGCACACAACTGCTTGCGACCAATCAGAGGTCAAAACTGAGTTTACACACAAATTTTAATATACAGTACAGGCCAAAAGTTTGGACACACCTTCTCATTCAATGCGTTTCCTTTATTTTCATGACTATTTGCATTGTAGATTCTCAATGAAGGCATCAAAATTATGAATGAACACGTGGAATTATGCATGTATCTAACAGTTGTCCAATAGGGCTGTCGGCTGTGTATCAACCTGACTTCTGCACAACACAACTGATGGCCCCAACCCCATTGATAAGGCAAGAAATTCCACTAATTAATCCTGACAAGGCACACGTGTGAAGTGAAAACCATTTTAGGTGATTAACTCTTGGAGCTCATCAAGAGAATGCCAAGAGTGTGCAAAGCAGTAATCAGACCAAAGGGTGGCTACTTTTAAAGACTAGAATATAAGACACGTTTTCAGTTACAGGTATTTCACACTTTGTTGTTAAATACATAATTCCACATGTGTTCGTTCATAGTTTTGATGCCTTCAATGAGAATCTACAATGTAAATAGTCATGAAAATAAAGGAAACGCATTGAATGAGAAGGTGTGTCCAAACTTTTGGCCTGTACTGTATGCCAATCTAATGCTGCAAACAGTGCTTCAATATACAAAACCCAAAACCAGTGAAGTTGGCACGTTGTGTAAATTGTAAATAAAAACAGAATACAATGATTTGCAAATCCTTTTCAACCTATATTCAATTGAATACAATGCAAAGACAAGTTACTTAATGTTTGAACAGGTAAACTTTGTAATGTTTTGCAAATATTAGCTCATTTGGAATTTGATGCCTGCTACATGTTTCAAAACAAGTGGCAAAAAAGACTGAGAGAGTTGAGGAATGCTTATCAAACACTTATTTGGAACATCCCACAGGTGAATGGGCTAACTGGGAACAGGTGGGTGCCATGATTAGGTGTGAAAGCACCTTCCCTGAAATGCTCAGTCATTCACAAACAAGGATGGGGCGAGGGTCACCACATAGTGAACAAATGCGTGAGCTGATTGTCGAACAGTTTAAAAACAACATTCCTCAACGAGCTATTGCAAGAAATTTAGGGATTTCATCATCTTCGGTCCATAATATCATCAAAAGGTTCAGAGAATCTGGAGAAATCACTGCACGTAAGCGACAAGGCCGAAAACCAACATTGAATGCCCGTGACCTTCGATCCCTCAGGCGGTACTGCGTCAAAAACCGACATCAGTGTGTAAAGGACATCACCACATGGGCTCAGGAACACTTCAGAAAACCACTGTCAGAAACTACAGTTCGTCGCTACATCTGCAAGTGCAAGTTAAAACTCTACAATGCAAAGCAAAAGCCATTGATCAACAGCACCCAGAAACACCATCGGCTTCGCTGGGCGTAAGCTCATCTAAGATGGACTGATGCAAAGTCGAAAAGTGTTCTGTGGTCTGACGACTCCACATTTCAAATTGTTTTTGGAAACTGTGGACGTCGTGTCCTCCGGACCAAAGAGGAAAAGAACCATCCGGACTGTTATAGGCGCAAAGTTCAAAAGCCAGCATCTGTGATGGTATGGGGGTGTATTTGTGGCCAAGGCATGGGCAACTTACACATATGGCACCATTAATGCTGAAAGGAACGTACAGATTTTGGAGCAACATATGTTGCCATCCAAGCAATGTCTTTTTCATGGACGCCCCTGCTTATTTCAGCAAGACAATGCCAAGCCACATTCTGCACGTGTTACAACAGCATGGCTCTGTAGTAAAAGAGTGCGGGTACTAGACTGGCCTGCCTGTAGTCCAGACCTGTCTCCCACTGAAAATGTGTGGCGCATTATGAAGCGTAAAAAATACGACAATGGAGACCCCGGACTATTGAACAACTTAAGCTGTACATCAAGCAAGAATGGGAAAGAGTTCCACCTGAAAAGCTTCAAAAATTGGTCTCCTCAGTTCCCAAACGTTTACTGAGTGTCGTTTACAGGAAAGGCGATGTAACACAGTGGTAAAAAGGCCCCTGTGCCAACTTTTTTGCAATGTGTCGCTGCCATTAAATTCTAAGTAATTGATTATTTGCAAAAAAAAAAAAGTTTCTCGGTTTGAGCATTAAACATCTTGTCTTTGCAGTGTATTCAATTGAATATAAGTTGAAAAGGATTTGGAAGTCATTGTATTCTGTTTTTATCTATGATTTACATATCGTGCCAACTTCACTGGTTTTGAGTTTTGTAAATTTTTCGGAGAATTTTGTTGCCTTGCTGGATTATGTAGAAAATACTTTCCTGTCTTTGAATACGAACATCGGGTCTGCTTCTTTTGGACGATGGTCAAAATATTTATTGCTGGTAAAACTTGGATTGACAAACAGCAGTAATTCCACTCTAAATGTGTGACAGGAAGGGCCAGACCAGAAGGCTTTAAGAGCATAAAAGGCACGAGGCGAGTTACTGTCCTCCTCCACGTACAGGCACATATACCATCAAACGTGCTGTTTCTCGCTCTCTATCTCTCAATGTATCCATCTACAGATTAAAATGTTCCACAGTACATGGATTAAACGTATCCCACACGAGGAGTGTTGGAGCTTTACGAACAACATGTGCAAGTGGCCTACATGGAGGAGAGTCACCATCGCGAACACGCTCTCCACAGCAGCCGTTACATAACAGCATCACCCACATCCCTGCTGGCACTCTCCAGCAGGAGATTAAAAGAGGAAAAATTGCAATGGCTTTTCCAAGAGGATTACACCTCATTTCCAGCACTCCACAAACATCTGCCCAACAGTGCCTTCTCTCTTTTACAGTGAATGACAACGTTGACACATATTGATTATTGGAATGAATATCGCACGCATGTAACCTCACATATAAATATCCTTGCATACATATATGGATGAAAAAATCCATTACGCGCACAACCAAACGCAGCGTGTATACTGTGGCTGGCAACACTATGCATACATATTATGCAGACATGCACAGATGTTGCCACTGGCCCTCTGACTGCTTTCCCCAAAATTCCCAACTCCCAATGCAAATTCTCTTGCATGTACTCACACAAACAAACAATTTGCACATAATTACAGCGTATTCCCTCTTGGACCCAGAGGATGAAGTGACAATCATTTGGCATTCCAGTGCTTTCAGCTATTGACATAATTGGCTTCTCTTTGCATTTGTCAAAACTGTGGGTGTGTGTGTGTGTGCGTGTGTGTGTGTGTGTGTGTGTGTGTGTGTGTGTGTGTGTGTGTGTGTGTGCGTGTGTGTGTATGGGGTTTTTTTTTCTGGTTATTTCCCAAAGATATTTACCCAAACCTTTGAAAATACTGAAGGTTATTTTTACTCAGACTGAAGCATTTAACAAATTCAATTCCTGCATCCTTCAATTCAATACGAAACAGTGTAACGCCAAAGACGCTGTCATATTCAATTACTGTTTGCGTTTCTTTAAGGAAAGGCATCCAGAAGTATAATACCTTCCTCTACAGTATATATGTTTGTTACTGAAAATAATGTGAGTATGGGGAGGTATGGAATCCCAGGTGAAAAACATAACACAAAATTGCTCCCAGGAGACTCTGTAATCACAGCAGTCGTTGTAGTCTTACCGCCACTGCCTCAAGGATTTGCTTGATAACATGAGCGGCATCCCTTTCACTGTAGTATCCTCTCTCCACGATCCTACAAACAGAACACTGTTTTCAGCATAAATTGCAGGGCTGTCAAACTGCTGACAACAACATGCAACCGTACATCAACCAGTCACAACTGTCTCTACTCAAGTGATGAGCGAGAACATTTGCTGAGAGACTGTAAGTGAAAATCTCACCAAAGCAGTATATACAGTATATGGTGTACTCTGTTAGCTCATCCCACAAATAGGATAGTCCACCCAGCTGTGAATTTTGGTGGGTTATGAATTATGAATACAGTCTTGAGTGGACCAGTGGTGGCCAAGTAATACTTTCCTTAAATAATCTAGAATCCAGAAAAGCTTTTGCCTCTCCATCACCGAGGGCCTGTTAGCATTGATTGAAGTTCTACAACAACTCCACGAACGTCTTCAGACCATGGTCTAACATGTTCTGTCTGCATACCCGTAAATCTCAGCATAAGCTGTCTTCTCATTCAATGTACTAGAGCTATGAGTCTGATTAAGGGCGTATTGATTGCTGGCATGAAGCCATACTAATAATTGTCCATAGGCTACTGTTTTGGGTAATTACGAGTGCCACTGGTTGTGGCCTATTAATGGATGAACTTGTTGCTACACTTTCAAAGTTCACAGCATCCACCATCTATTTGGATGCATAACTTTAATTTACTTATTATAATCTAAGCTGTTCTGCTACTAATTGGGTCAGAATGCTTATCAGGTGTGCTCATCAGCTGCTATGCCCAGAGAACATAGGACTTTAAAGATAAAACTGGTCTATCTTTTTATGCAACTATAGCCATGGTTAAATAAAGGCTTTTTATACTAATAATAGTTTTTCCAATGCATGAATGCCTGAAATTTATCGCTATATTTGTGATTATCGTGGCCCTTTATTTCAAGAGCACATGCGCCTTCATTCCCTGAGTTATACAGGATATGACCAGTCCTTGAGCACACCACAACCTCTTTTTACAAGAACTCAGCTTTGTTCGCATATCTGTGTCAGCACTTGTCACTTCAATGCGACCTGCCTGATCAGATAATAATCGGATATATTCCCATGCACTAGGGACAACCGCCTTGTTATTTTCTAAACAGGTTCTTTATTTTGCAATGGAAGCAGGGCAACCACAAGGCGTGCTTTGTCGAGGGGAGAGGAGTGGGAACGAGTGATTAAAGCAACTATTGTTGAACATTTCCTATTTTATCAAATATTGCTTTCTATCTGTAGGCCTAACTACTGACAGGAGGAGCTTGCACAATGGAGTCAGACCACAGTGCTATAAAACAGCAAATCTCAGCAGTGCTCCAGCCTTGGTTTTCCACTGTCTTTAAATCTCTCTCCTTTTCTTCAAGCAATTGGAGTGTACCGATTTGACAGCTAAAGACTAGGCTGTCAGTTAACAGTCAAAAAATTACATAATTTTGTTCAATTCTTAACCACATTTCCTTAACCCAGTGGATGTGTTATGCAGTTGAGGAAAGATGTTAAGAGGACTTCAGACGGCTTCAGCAGGCCTCAACCCTGCTGTGAGAATATGAATGCATTTACACAGGGCGATGTGATCATGCATCTCTTTCGCGTCTCACTGATTATGAACAACAATTTAACAATAAAGAAGAAAGACAATTTGAAATTGTGAAAAAAAAATACAGGCAAGATACAAATAAGCATGCAGAGAAAATGTCATAACCATGGGTAACTGCCCACATGGTGAACCTGTCAACCAAAAACTAGCAAAAAAAAGTATTTTTTCCTCAACTGGGACCCTTTTCTGAGGCTTTTAACTCCCATCTTAAACCCCAAATATAGTGAACATTTATAGTGCAGACAGGCTTGTCTTTAAATAAAAGGAATCCAGCATCATTAACCCTCTGAAAATGATCCTGGGCAGAAAGAGGGGCCCTGAAAATTGAATTTTCGATTCCCCCCACGAAAAGACAAATATTTGAGAGGCCAATAACAATGAAATGAGAAGAGATCAACCAATTTGATGGCAGATTCTGAAAGCCTGGGCTCAAATCACCGTTAAAAGCAATTATCTGCCCAGAGCTCAGATATATTTCCAAGACATTGGCCGTCGAAACCTTTGGGAGTTGAAGCATAAAATTTTGCATGTGTTCATTATATATGTGGAGGTACTCCCACATGTTCTGAGGCGGTCACAGTGGGTCCTTAGGTTGAGTTCATATGGAATGACCCTGCTGCTGCATCACATTTGCCTGCTGCTCGTTAACATCCCAGTTCTATCCCAGAAGCCATCTGTGGACTCTCTGTGAATCTCCCTCAGAGGCCCCCCTGGGATTTTCTGTCACTCCCTGCTCTCTTCTCCTTAAGCTCAGTAGGACACAAGGTGTGTTAGGGTCAGAGCCTGGCTACCGAACTTCTTTGTATCTATTTGTTACTGCTGCAATTGACAGTTTTCACATGAGTTGGCGGACAGAAATCGGTTTTATTTATTTATTTTTGATAAAAGAACAGAAAATGGTACAGGAATTGAAAACATGATTGATCCGCCACCTGCTCAGCAAGCATAAGAGCCCAGTGAGGCTCAGGCTTGGACGGTCAATAGTTACGTCACTGCTGCCGTGTATCTTTTGAAGGAATAACCTGTCAAAGAGCTCCCCTCCCGTCACCAGCTCCAGGATAAGCGCTATCTCCATCTCAGTCTCAAAAATTTCCTTCAGCCGAATCTGAGGACCAGCCGAAAAAGAAAGTTTTACCCAGACTCATCCAACCTCACTTACATAAGTGGTTCAGTTACAAATACATAATAAATATACCGCAACCCCCCAAAATAGGTTAATTTCACAAAAAATTTTAATCACATACTTAGACTACAAGTTTTTTTCTATTACTTGTTTGCTCAATAGGATAAAAAACAAAATTCTACCAGTGATGCAAAATAATTTGAATGATTTCCAGAGTTGCTGAAAGGGTAGGATAATTTCCCAAGTAAAGCACAATGTAAGCAAGCTAACAGTATAATTATCTCAAATAACACTAAAAAACTCAGACATTCTTATGGTGTACACTCTCAAGCCAAAGACTCCTTGGTTTGTCTCCACAGGGTAGCCGTTTTTTATTAATTAAATCTTCCATTGTAGGTATAAAAAGCCGGAAAGCTTCGCCCTGATGAAGCTCTTGTGTACTAGACTGTGCATCCCGTATGAAATTCCTGAGGAGCCTTTTGAATCTTTCCATCCGAGAGTGCAGAAAGAACTGTTGCCCATTATTTTATGTTTAAATTACTGTACACTATGTGCATGAGGCAGGAAAGGAACAGAAAGCATTTTTATCCATACATTTATGACATTGAAAAAAAGGATGAAGCCCAGCTTACGATATTAGGATGGGAGAGACGTAACAGGACTCCAATTTCAGTCCGCACTATTTTCTTGTCAATCTAAATTGGAAATAGAAATGTCATCAAGGGTGAGAAGCTGCTGTAAAACACATTTGCATAAAGTGGCGGAACTCCTTACAGTCTTTTTCAAGATCTTCGTAGCGTAGGGTTTCTGAGTCTGTTTCTCCTCGCAGCGAAACACCACTGACGTGGCCCCCCTGTAAAGAAAGCACAGGAATACAGTACCACCATTACTGAGGTCTGCACTGTACATATGCCCGTCAGATTTTTTTACTCTTCAAGATGTGAGATCACAAATGTCAATATGTGTGAGGTTTACGCACTTGCTTGAGACTAAGCTGATTGATACTGTATATGACTTGCACCTTGTCTGATTTGTTGTGTAGCCGTTTCAATGACATTACTCTATGCACTTGTTTGGCACCTTGGAGAAAAGGTCTGCCGAATAAGTGTGTTGTAATACTCAATGGGCCTCATGCAGCAACATTCTCTTAAATTTCTCTTATATTTTCTCTTCGTTTTTTGCTTAGAGAAAAAAATAAGGGAAATAAACACCAGATGCACCAACCGTCCGAATCTGCTCTTACCCATGTGTGCTGAATGTTGAATCCCACTTGGTCGTAAAATTGGAAGAGCGAGGCCGGTTGTTTTAAATTAGCATATATAACACCCACTAAACACCATATAGGGGCAGGTAACGTGCCCTGTGCAAAGAGTCGACTGCTCGTGGCAATCGAGGGCGCTTCACAGTGGGTATGATTGCTCCGTACTTTGCCACAGTATGATTGTCCCCTCTCCCCTCTGCTCCCGCTGTGTCATCTGTAACATGGATTACCATGTATAGCAGCAAGAAAAATTAAACTCGAAATTTTCTTGACTGAATGCTTGATGTTTTTACACATCTACATTTACACAATCTTTCTCTGGGTACCCAAACATCAAGGTAAGCCGAAAATGTACTGATTACATTCAATATTGGTGGATGTTGCATACGGAATTCTTTCGGCCTTGTGTTTTTGGCCGATCATGCTGTCCACTGCCTCATATCACAAACATTTTTCTATCTCATAACTGAGCTGTCAGACTTTGGTTTCGTCCCGCACTTTGAAATATCGCAGCCGCATTTTCTTTAGTTTGTCACGGCACTGAATTATGCCATATATCTCTGAATGTACTGATTTTGTTGCGTCCAACAGCAATAGGTAAGTCATTCATAAGCAGGACGCACATCTAAGGGTTTTTATAGCTTAGTCCAAATTAGGATCAACTGGGCAAACTCATTAGCCCAAGAATTAAATAATAAAATCATTATAATTTCTCAAAAACATAAAACAATCAAAATTTTATTATATGATGCATTTTTAATGATTAGGTTTTAAAACGCGTGTTTCCGTGCATAGGACAAGCAATTTGTGGACAGAGATAACAGTCTTCTGTTTTCTCTTATCTCGGTAAGGGTAGGTACTCTCGACCACTCGTGAAATTTTCTCTTACCTAAGAGAAGAGCAAAAATTAGAAAACATTGGTGCATCCCAGAAATCAATGGGTAGGAACAAAATAAGAAAAAAATCGGGGATTCGAACAAAAACAAGAGAAAATTTGTTCGTATATCGCTTCTTGCACGAGGCCCAGATTTCTTGATTGAACTCTGTAATTCTGGGCTAACAATCATTACTCGTAATAGAAAGCACTAGCTGAGTTCTTTAACACTGACTTACAATTTTGTGGGAACAACTCCAGAAAACTCCTTCCTTCAAGGGGTTAAACGCACATTCATAAATCAGGCTGATACTTGTTTTTCAAGGAGCCGCCCATAATGAAAACAGGACGATAATTAAGGAAAAACAGGCACAGCTGTAATGTAATCATCTGAGAGAGAAGGGAAGACTTGTGTCCTGTTAGCTGTCCAACCTTCCCCTGACCTCTTTCATTAACAAAGCCTGGTCTGAAACACTGACAGATTGCTTGTATCATGCGTCCCTAATACATGCCTGGACTATGTCATGTCCACTGTATTTAAATCTACTTTACGGATAATGCTGCGGACAGATGCATGTTTTCATCCATCCTAGGAAAGGGCAAGAGTGATGAGGTTTGGTAAAACATGAAAGCTCAAAGCCACAACTTAAAGCTGTAACCACTTTTCAACAGATAATTCAACAGAGTACATTATCTGCTTGGGCACAAGTACTCAGTGACCCCACTGCTACCTTTGTTTGCTTTCAAGACAAATGGCCTTGAATGGCAGAAAAGACGTTACCCAGCAGCCATAAAGAACAAAATACAGGTTCGACTTAGTTGCTCACAAGAGTCTCAAAATGAGAATAGTATTGCTCAGGGGTTCATATGTTTTGGAAAATGCCAGCTGAAACATCATCCACTCTTCTGTCCGTGGACATTCTGGTCTCTCCATCCACTCTCTTCCTGAATGAACAGACTCAACTGAGTCTATCATGGTGAGGTGAAAATGTTTATAGCGGGTTTAACAGCAACTAAGAAAATGATTACCCAAAGCCGGAATAAAGCACGACCCTTGACCGATCAACAGTGGGCCCTGACCTTTATAGAGGTCACTTATTTAAAATGTTAAGTGGGGCAGATGCATGGTGCAAAGGCAAGTAATGTTATTCTCTAAGTTAGAGAAGGACCAGAAAGATTTACTTTTTTGGGGGGTGGGGGTGGGGGTGGGGTAGGGGTGGTTGAGATGCTGGAGCCACAAAGTCTGTCCACTACAACTTATGATTCTTTTTGTTTTACCATCCATGTTTCTTTGAGCCATCTCATTTTTTTTTGTCCAGCCCACTGAGTTTTATTTATTTATTTCATTTTTGGTGGGAGGGGTGAGTGATAGTCTAATGTGTTTTCTGCTGTTGTTGTCATTATTTTCTGTATGTTTAATAGTGAAAATGACCAAATCGCAATTGAAAATGTATTGCATTTTCATGGCTTAGTAAAAAGATTGTTCACAAAAAAGAGCAGTTCATTGCAGTGATTTCCCTTGCACAAAATGCAGATTGCACAAATCAGCAGAATGAGTCATAATTTTTCTCTCTGCATTCAGTGAAGTAGCTCTCAAGGACACATTAGCAGGCGAGAATACTCGTATCACTCAGAAGTATGACCTGTTCCGCCATCTCCTCCGCGCCGTATCCCTGAAGAACCAACATTTTACCAGTCCTCTCTCTCCTAATTAATTGCTATCTCTCCAGCTGTCCTGCTAATTCAATCCTTCCACCAGGCCTCTCCTTTGGACCCTTAAAGCTTTGCGTTGTCCTGGCAACCAGGATGCTTCTTCCATAACATAAGCCCCTAAAGTCCTTTCCCATCCATATATGAGGATGCAGGAGGGACTTAGTGCCTCAGACGACACAGCTGGGAATAGGGGACAGGGGTACATGCGGATAAGAGGCATCACAGGTCCTAGACTTTTTCTTCTCTGAGTTACAGAGGCAAAACAAAAACATGCATAGCACTTAGAGGGACATAAAGGTCTTTCCACATAGGAAAAGCAACAACTAGCCAAACGCTTACTGCTACCTGCAAAATCACAGTCTATACTAAGTATGAACTTCAGATGTAAAAAATATCCAGGCAAATTTATTCAAAGTGTATGTCCTCCATCATGTGGAATGGGTTGGACTGGACTCAGATGAAACTCAATCCTGTATCAGCAGGAATGAAATAGACAGATACTGTCTTTAGAATACAGAAAAAAGCAATGTCCCTGCAGTAAATGGCAAACATAAGAGGGATGGTGAGGGAAACCTTATCTCTGCCTCTCAGCTGATGCCTGTCCTCAGGGAGGCAGTATACCTGCCACGGTGAACAAATAGTAATGGGCATTAGGCATTCTTTTTTGGGGGGGAAAGAGGACTGCAGATACTTGTGCTTGAATGACATTGTCAGATTTCATCCCAGTGCACACAGTGAATTTCAAAATATTGCACGTCAAGAACAGATACTGAAGCTCGCAGATAAGAGCATTACTCATTGTTACCTGAATCTAAATGGAAAATTTGATATCCTATTTGAAAAGGATCATCACATTCAATGACCAGCAGGACTTCCGCTGTGGAGTTTAAATTTTTCAGATCCTGAAATGGCAGTGCTGAATGATAATAGCTAATGTCCCATACTGAGTGAAAGACTGACTAGCATTTTTTTACGAATAGAGACTGCGCAAGAAGGCTTAACACAGATATATAGCATTGCCTCTGGCTCTGTATACAGAAAGTTAGCACAAGATGGTGGAGGAATTGCTCAACAATATAGGAGAGCATATTGCAAAAGTGGCTACAATACTCTGAACGGTCAAGTCAAATTAAAAGAGAAAACTAAGATGGCAGAAAAAAACTAGCCATTAAAGTTTAGCTTACAGTTAACATCACTACTACTACAAAACACAGCAGTTGAAAGTCTACTGATAGCTTAGTTAATAGTGAACAGAAATATTCATGAGCCATCAGCCTGTTTGTGTTCTCTGTGGCTTCTGTTCGCCAATTAGCTTGCTTTGGCTTTCTGTAAAAAGTGATGTTGGCAAACATTACCAAATAGTCACCTTCTAGTTTGCTAGCTTGAATTCCATTTTACCTCCCTTTTCCTGTGGAATGGGGCGGCAGCAGTTGGGCTTGCCTCGGCATTTATCACAAGCCAACAAACTAGAGCTGCTGGTGTTCCAGGTAGATTGGTAGTTCAAAGTAAAACAAAACACTAACAGAATCAGGGTAAGATATAGGACAAATAATGAGAGATATCTTACTCCTAGGGTAGAAATCTGAACTTTCCATCCCCAAAATTTACTTGCAAAGACATGAGTTCAGCAGCAGGCTCATCTTGGCAGGTGAACTATTCAGCCACAATATGTTTAGGTTCTGCTCTTCAGAAAAATGTACAGGGTCTGGCAGTATTGGGATGTAATCAAGCTTGTAGTTGTGCTCTAATTTTGAATTTTGTCATCTTTAAAATTGCTGTTACTACCCTGCCTGAAGGGAAAGGCACATTATTTTCAGAAGCATTTGGTTGTACGCTTGTTTCACACCAGAGTTGCTCAAAAAAAGGTTTGCTCAAATTACACAAGATTTTCAGGAAAGCTATGCAATGGTCCAAGGATCGCATGATTAAATTGTGGACATAATTAGGTCAAGGTAAAAGTCAAGGTCATAGAAAAACTGAGCGGGGTATATTGTGCCTGGCACCTCTTGTTTTAGCCGAGGAAAACGTCCCATCGGTTCTGCAGTACTAGAAGTATTAAGATGAGAGCACTTCAGTAAAGCAGGTAATTGCATAAATGGGAATTTTTAAGTATAAGGCTAAAAATGAAGGATTGCTGCCAGGGCCGGAGTGGGGCTCATTTTCAGCCCTGGAGTTTCATGCCTCAGTCTGGTGGTCTTTTGCAAGCGGGTGCTGCACGTTTAGGTTTGCTGAGTGGGGAAGGGGAATGCGGGTCCCCTATGCACTGTATACACTGCATACTAACTTCTTTCACCACTGGATATTACTGGACACAGGCCCTCTCAGCCCCACACCCAACCAGCCCATCTGGAATTGTCCAGATCTTCCCGATTACCCACTCCGGGCCTGATTGCTGTGCTCGGTCAACACACTAGGCCCGTTTCCACCGCAAGAACTTCAGAGTAATTTTATGGGGCTAGGGCCGTTGTTGCGTGGAAAAGTGGAAAGTTAATGATTATTTGCAAAAAAAAAAAAAGTTTCTCAGTTTGAGCATTAAACATCTTGTCTTTGCAGTGTATTCAATTGAATATAAGTTGAAAAGTATTTGCAAATCATTGTATTCTGTTTTTATCCTCGATTTACATAACGTGCCAACTTCACTGGTTTTGGGTTTTGTAGATTTTTTATGCGTTGGTGTCTGCATATTTTTTTGTAACAGGATACTGTCCTTGTATTTGAGCAGTTTCAGTTGTTGTAATGGCAACGTGTTGAAAACTCTTGTTTAGCAGTTGTTGAGTCATACAATTTTTTTGTACATTCTCTAATGCAATTCTCATTGACATTAAATAACCAGAAATACATCCATTCTCAACAGAATCTGCAATAATAACAGCCCAGCCAAAGCCCAGCACATCGCTGGCTGCAGCTGCTACTCTAAGCTTATGAGGCTGAAAGAAATAGCATTATTACATTCCTTGTATTGCTAAAAGACCAGTAGGCCCAAAATATCTACCAATGTGTTTGTTTTGCCAACCTACAAGTGCTGATAATCAAATTATTCAACTTGTACAGCTGTCACTGCTTTTGAAAACCCTGATTTAAATAAATTCAATCACTGAGAAAATTTTGCCGAAAAACACTTTTTTCTGTCAAAGTTCTTTCCTAGCATTCATGCCAGAAATACCAAGGCCTAGCCAGTTGCAAAAAATACCCATGAATGAAAGAAAAATCATACCAAATACAAAATTCCAGAGGTTTCAAATACTAAAAAACTATTGGTAAACTTCTGATATCAAAAATTATTACAAAATGCTCAATATCAAAATTTCAATTAGCAAATTTTATAGATTTGTTATATTTTCAAATCTAATTTATTTATACAGACATCTTATGGCTTCAGAACTTCTAGCACCAGGGTCTTCACGCTCAATAATACAAAACCCAAAACCAGTGAAGTTGGCATGTTGTGTAAATTGTAAATTAAAACAGAATGCAATGATTTGCAAATCCTTTTCGACCTATATTCAATTGAATACACTGCAAAGACAAGATACTTAATGTTCAAACAGGTCAACTTTGTAATTTTTTTGCAAAAATTAGCTCATTTGGAATTTGATGCCTGCAACATGTTTCAAAAAAGCTGGCACAAGTGGCAAAAAAGACTGAGAGAGTTGAGGAATGCTCATAAAACACTTATTTGGAACATCCCACAGGTGAACGGGCTAATTGGGAACAGGTGGGTGCCATGATTGGGTATAAAAGCAGCTTCCTTGAAATGCTTAGTCATTCACAAACAAGGATGGGGCGAGGGTCACCACTTAGTGAACAAATGTGTGAGCTGATTGTCGAACAGTTTAAAAAAAACATTCCTCAACGAGCTATTGCAAGAAATTTAGGGATTTCATCATCTACGGTCCGTAATATCGTCAAAAGGTTCACATAATCTGGAGAAATCACTGCAAGGGTGCGACAAGGCCGAAAACCAACATTGAATGCCCGTGATCCCTCAGGCGGTACTGCATCAAAAACCGACATCAGTGTGTTAAGGACATCACCACATGGGCTCAGGAACACTTCAGAAAACCACTGTCAGTAACTACAGTTCGTGAAACAGTGAACAGTACAAAGTGAAAGCCATTTACTTGGCTTTGGGTAGCTTTGGGTACTTGGGCGGCACGGTGGCACTGTGGTTAGCACTGCTGCCTCACAGCAAGAAGGTTGTAAGTTCGAATCCAGTCTGGGGCCTTTCTGTGCGGTGCTTGCGTGGGTTTCCTCCGGGTACTCCGGTTTCCCCCACCCACAACATGCCAAAAAAAACAGGAACACTCCAACCAGTACCCCTGACCAAGGAACTGGCTTTAGAACTGGAGTTGGTCACCGGGCGCTGCTCTGTGGCTGCCCACGGCTCCTAACTATAGGATGGGTCAAATGCACAAATTACCCCATGGGGTTCGATAAAGTATATTATTATTATCAACAGCACCCAGAAACGCCGCCGGCTTCGCTGGGCCCAAGCTCATCAAAGATGAACTGATGCAAAGTGGAAAAGTGTTCTGTGGTCTGACAAGTCCACATTTCAATTTGTTTTTGGAAACTGCGGACGTTGTGTCCTCCGGACCAAAGAGGAAAAGACCCATCCGGACTGTTATAGGCGCAAAGTTCAAAAGCCAGCATCTGTGATGGTATGGGGGTGTATTACAACAGCATGGCTCCGTAGTAAAAGAGTGCAGGTACTAGACTGGCCTTGCTGTAGTCCAGACCTGCCTCCAATTGAAAATGTGCGGCGCATTATGAAGCGTAAAATACGACAACGGAGACCCCGGGCTGTTGAACAACTTAAGCTGTACATCAAGCAAGAATGGGAAAGAGTTCCACCTGAAAAGCTTCAAAAATTGGTCTCCTCAGTTCCCAAACATTTACTGAGTGTTGTTAAAAGGAAAGGCGATGTAACACAGTGGTAAAAAGGCCCCTGTGCCAACTTTTTTGCAATGTGTTGCTGCCATCAAAATCAAGTAAATGATTATTTGCCAAAAAAAATAAAAAATACTTTCAGTTTGAACATTAAACATCTTGTCTTTGCAGTGTATTCAATTGAATATAAGTTGAAAAGGATTTACAAAAAATTAAATTTTCTTAAATTAAAAAGAAGCAGAGGTTTTTTTTTAAAAAAAGAAAAAGAAGAGAAGAGAAAACTACAAGATTAAAGCTATAGTTTAAATAATTTGATAATCATTGCATTCTGATTTTACTTCCATTTTCTACAGCATCCCAATTTTTTTGGAGACAGGGTTATACTTGTATTGTCTCCTCTTTGGAAAAAAGAGAATTACAGTCAAATAGACGTAAATTACTTGCTGCTGGGAAGTGTAATGTTACCAAGACACCTAGCGCCCACGTGGGCAATGATGCCCAACAGTAAAAATAGGTCCCTCTGTCCCATATCTCCTGTCTTGCGCATACAGTAAGACAAAATACTCAAAAGACTGCTCAAAAGATTGACCAAACTGGCGAGGAAGTGCCAGCTTGGCAGAGGCAATTCCTACTCTTTCGGCATTCAAAATTCAGCTGTCAGTCGATTAAGTGCAGTTGAAATAATGTCTTTAACGAAATAAGAAGAATTTGCTTATTTATCAGGGCCACGATGTAGTCTAGGCTATAGGGTTGCTTACCTTCCTAATTCCGGCCCCATGGTGTAGAACTCTTCAATGGAGACATCTCGCCTCGAGCCGTCGACCCAGTATTCCACTGAGGTGGCGCCGGAGCGTGAGGTGGGCATGTTTTCCAAAAGCAGAACACACCGTGTTTAATTAAGAAAGCACAATCCAATGGCAGACCTCTCTCGTGTGCTTACAAACGAAACGTATATCATCAGCCAAATCAAGTTCTCTGTCCAAAGCAGAGATCGGTTCGATTCTCAAATCGTCAAGTGTCATGCGATAACATCTTTGTCCCAACAGCCGTAAAAAATTGAGGTCCTCAAAGTTGTAAGATCCGGATGCTTTTATTTTCAAAACTAGGACAAAAAATACTGGGTAGCAATGGCAGAAAATCTCGACACTCAAAACCTTAAAAAAGATTACTATTATTTTTTAATTACTCCATGTTTCTGAAGACAACACATTCACAAGGATATGATTTCGAATAGCCTACTTTTCGCCAATTCACTGGATGCTTATTTTCTTCCTTTTTTGGTTTATGTCCTTTCACAATTTGTCATTAAATACAGTTTCTGCAGTATCCACAAGACGGCCCGCGCGAGGGCTGTGCTATTCCAAATCGGTGTCACATTTTACCCCAACAAATACATGATCCGATATGGCAGCAAAATGTATGTTTAAAGATGTTTTCAACTAACTGAGGATGGAATAACGAAGCGTCTAATTGGTTTTCACCACCAGCAAAAAATGCCGGATCGGTCTCAATCGGAATTCCATGAGGATTAATAAAATGAATCCGCAAATTGTCCCTTTTCTGCATGAAAATATCGCAGTAAAATGACTATGACAATAAAAATAAAAGTAAGCTCATCTGATCACGACGTTAAATAACAATGACCAATACCCTAATTAGATAGTTCTAGGTTTACTACTACGTCCTGATCATCACAATCCCCATGAACACCCAATACATCCTGCTCCTCCTCCTTATCTGTTCCTGTAACCCTCCATCTCCGCTCAGGGGGGCGTATAATCCCGCCACAGATTTCTCCAATCCGTTCGGTTCACTCTAAATGCAAACCGGGATGCAATTGGAAACCAAAGAGTCAATCAAAACCATGTTCTGTTGCTGCGCAGTGCGCAGCCCGTATTTCACGTACACATTATGTATGTAGGCTACTGTACTCGTCGCTCAGTTGTCCAAGATTCAGGTTTCCCTGCATGTTCCTCTGCAAAAAATGGACGTAAATATAATGGTTTTATCCGAAATAGCGCTGAATCCAGCCGTTATAGATTTCCGTGTGGATTCACACATTAGGCCGAAGCTGTGTTACAAAGGATTAATAAAGCTTTTGAATGTAGGCGCAAGCAATGTTTTGCCATTGATTTCAGTACTGCGGACAGCTCCCAATGCAAATGGCTCGCAAGCCAAATTCTGCCCATGGCGAATGCATTGCTTGGATTTTCAATGCAATTTTTTCCAAAAAATGTTGTCCGAGTCATTTACTAATAAAAATATTGAATGTTAGCAGCAATGTACAACATTTTAGGTAACTTTTTTGGTGTCATTCGTCCAATTAAGATTCAACTAGGGCCTGTCCATTGTTGAGCACCCTCCGGCTCCGCTAGGTAAGAGCTCGATTGTCCAGATTACCGTCCTCAACCCATAATGGGAATTGTGTCAGAAAAAGCATAAGGGACAGACGGTGAATTCGTTGCCATCATTAAAAGGAGATATAATTCGTCACTGTTGTTATCAACAGCTTCTATTCTCGACACGAGAGAATCTCTTTCTCATTTTACCGATAAACGAAATGTGAGCAGACGCTGATAAAATCAACAATTCAGCAGGTCTACGTGATGGAACAGCGTCCTCAGAGGTTATCATGCGCTCTTCCTCAAACCTAGGACGTGCAAAATAAAATTACAAAGTGAGAAACACTTTTACAAACTTGTAACAAATTTACAAATTTTAGGAAACATTTTTGCATTTTCAGAAAACAAAATTACATTAGCAAAACACTTACCAAGGACAAAACAAATTAACATTTTGGAAAACAAATTCACAAGACACGAAACACTTTAACAAACTCTGAGAAAAATTTACAAATAGTGTAACACTTTTACAAGTCCTGAAACAAATTTACTAACGACTAAATTATAACGAAAAGGGAATGTTCCAAATGCCGGAAGCGATTACG
Organism: Gymnothorax reevesii; assembly: GCA_029721435.1. Classification (NCBI taxonomy): domain Eukaryota; kingdom Metazoa; phylum Chordata; class Actinopteri; order Anguilliformes; family Muraenidae; genus Gymnothorax; species Gymnothorax reevesii. The sequence continues at coordinate 40,688,922 of CM056575.1, read as the reverse complement.
TAAGGAGCCAATCAGTTTGTTGCGACGAGAACCGAATCCCCCCCCATTCATGTAAGTGAATGGGTCGCAGGCTACACACACACACACACACACACAAAATCAAGTACAAGTCAAATAATTTTTTTCTGAAAATGGTTTCTGCTTTTTTAGGAAGTTCAAATCGTACTGATGTATGTTCAAGTGTTCATTTTTCAGGTAAGTTTGCAGTTATCTATTTATTTGATACTTTAGAAAAGGGGCCTGGTTGACAATAGCTGCGTGTCACTGAGTCTTGCTGACCCCCGTCCACCGTGGACTTTTATTGGAGAATACCATCTTTGCCTAGTTTGAGTAAGAATGGAGACAGGAGATTTGCATTCACTGAAATATTTCAGAGGGCAAGCTAACTGCGATTGCCTGTTGCCCCTCAGATTTATTTAAAAAAAAAAAAACGACAAAATGATTTGTTCTTGATTGAACTGTACTCACTGGCTTGACCGATCTAAAGGATCTTTGCAGTTTTATCTGGTAAGTCAAATGTATATTTTCTTAACTAACGTTGAACGGTCAGCCCAGTGAAGTTATCATCTAGGTAGCAAGCTATCTGGACTAACGTTAAGACAGCAATCAATGTCACGTTAATGTTTATTGTGGGGGGAAATGGTGATAGAGAGCCAATCATATCTAGCTAAATATATTATATATTTATTATATTATTATATTATTATATTATATTATATATTTCATTGAGAGGATATCTATAAAGGTAAGCATTTGAATGAAATTAATGATATTCTGTCATAAGATGTCATTCTCCTGTACTTGAACTTGAATGTGCCAGATATAAATAACATAACATAACATAACATGAATGGCAAGAACAGGCCTTTCAGCCCAACTAAGCTCGCCAGTTTCTTCATACTATTGTGAATATATCCCTTCAGATACTAAATGACTCAATGGTATCTAGCTTTAGGGCAAGCCTGCTCATGAAAAACCCCAAGGTCTCTGCCTCAACAATATGGTCCAGTAAGCTATTCCACATTGAAATTACTCTTTGGGTGAAGAAATATTTCCGAATATCAGTGCTAAATTTACCTTTGGTCAACTTCCATTTGTGACCCAGAGTTCTACTCACAACACTTGGTTGAAGGAATCCTACATGATTCACTTTGTTAATCCCTTTAACATATTTAAAGACCTCAATCAAATCACCCCTGAGTCTCCTTTTCCTAAGACTAAAGAGATTAAGGATCTTCAGCCTCTTCTCGTAGCTTTCATCCTTTATACCTGGAATAAGCTTGGTGGCTCTTCTCTGAACTTTCTCTAGAGCCTCTATATCTCTCTTAAAGTATGGTCCCCAGAACTGTACACAATACTCCAGGTGTGGTCTAACGAACGTGTTTTACAAAAGAAGCATCACCTCCTTAGATTTGTACTCAATACTTTTGGCAATGTTTCCCAACATCCGATTAGCTTTTTTAACTGCTACGGCACAATGGCTAGAGCCTGTGAGGGTTTGGTTAACAATCACTCCCAGATCTTTCTCTTGTGCAGCCCATTCCAGTTTTAAACCTCCCATGAAGTAATCTCGTCTAATGTTTTTATTACCTACATATGCAACTTTACATTTTGCTGGATTAAATTTCATTTGCCACATTTCTGCCCAATTCTGGATTCTATCCAAATCATCCTAAATCACTTTAGTGGAGCCTAGACTATTTGCCAAACCCCTCAATTTAGTATCATCTGCAAATTTAACCAATCTGCTGTCAATATTCCTATCAAGGTCATTAATGTAAATGAGGAACAGCAGGGGTCCCAACACCAATCCCTGGGGGACGCCACTCCTCACCATACCCAGCTCAGATGAGATATCACTGACCACTACTCTTTGTGTTCTGACCTGTAACCAGTTTTGAATCCACTTCAGAATACCTCCTGTAACTCCAATGGAGCTCATTTTAAAAATTAGTCTCTTATGCAGTACTGTATCGAATGCTTTCTGAAAATCTAAGTATATGATGTCATAAGCCCTGCTCTGGTCGTAAGTCCTGGTGGCCTCTTCAAAAAATTCCAGAAGGTTTGTTAGGCATAACCCTCCCTTCCGAAAACCATGTTGGCTATCCCTCAAGATGCTGTTACATTCAAGAAATAAGTCCAGCTCATTTTTTATGATAGATTCCAATATTTTGCACGAAAAAAAGTCACTGGCCTGTAGTTTCCTGGCTCGGTACGGTCCCCTTTCTTATATATTGGTATTATATTGCCCTGTTTCCAATCATTTGGTGTTTCTCCAGTTTCTAAAGACTGTCTGAGGATGGCGGATAGCAGCTTAAAGATGAACTCACCAGCTTCCCTGAGCACTCTAGGATATAAGCCATCAGGACCCGCCGCCTTATCTGCTTTTAGTTTATGCAACTTGTCTAATACTTCATAATCCGGAACCTCAATTTCCGCTAAATAATCTTGAGCGTTTGACGTGCCCTCTGGCCAAATAAAGACCCCCTCTGAGGTAAAATTCTCAACAAAGTAACTGTTTAAGGCATCCGCAATAGCAGCGATCCATTTTTATTCTTCATGCACTTAACCTGCTCATTAACTTTCATTTTTCTGATACAGTACTGAAAGAACCGCATAGGGCTAAGTTTTGCCCCCTCCGCAATTTGTCTTTCATACAGTCTTCTTGCATTCCTCAGCTCTTTTTTGACCACAGCCCGCATTCTACAGTATTCAGCCCTAGTATTCTCATTGTTATCCTTTATGTACATCTTATAAAGATTCCTCTTTTCCCTCAACATCCTACGAATACTTTTGGTCATCCACTGAGGATTCTGCTTTTTCAGCTTACTTTTCATGAAACATCAAAATTAACAGCAGAGTGATCACTTCTCCCAAGTGGCTCCAGTACCTCAACATTACTTATTCTATCTGGGTCATTACAGAGCACTAAGTCTAAAATTGCCTTCTCTCTTGGAGGTTTATTAACATACTGCATCAAGAAATGATCATTGATAACATCTAGAAATTCTTCCTGCCCCCTACCCTGTTCATTCACCATTTCCCAATACCAGGATAATTTAAGTCTCCCATAATAATAGTCCCTCCACCTCTACAAGCTTGTGTAATCCTCCTAAAAAGCATTTCATTAACTGTACTGTCCAAAGCTAGTGGTCGATTGCATACTCTTATGTTTAAACCTGTCTCGTGTTTGCCACTTCGCTGGTGATGGGCAGTACTTGCATCCAGCATAGAGTGCTCCCTGGAGCCAGATTTTTCCGAATTTTGATGTTTAAAATCATCTATACTGAAAATACCACCATTGCGATTTTACTAATGCTGTAATGTACCCCAAAGAGACTATGTATCCAGAGAATTTCGGATCTCGATCTTGCTGAGTAAACTGCACTGTGCGAGTATCAGACGGTGGTGGGTCTCGTCAATGTGGGCGAGTTGATTAGATTTTTAACTTTCGTGTATATGTTGTCTAGTCATAAATGTATAGTGGTTGTGTAATTTATTTTAAATTCGGCAAAGAGCTGTGGGAGGGCTGGCTAAGGGAAGTGGGTTGAGCAGTTGGGAGGGTCCATCATTTAGTCGCTCTTTTGAGGTGGAATGTTGGGTAGTGTAGTCCCTCTAATTGCTGGATAGACTTCCGGGAAGTGTGCTGAATTTGCTTATATTTGCTTGACACTGTGTCATGGTAAATCTAGCTGGCCGGCTGGCCTGAATGCTGTGATTGCTACGTATTGGCCCTGGGTCTGCCTTTAGCCTTATCTCATGCCAGCTACTCTCTGTGCCTTTGCTGTATGAATTTGTGAATAAAGTCAAACCTGTCATTATATGGAACTGGTTGTGGGGTGGTATTGTTCTTTTGCCTCTTAAACCAGACCAGCCTGGTTATCAAAGGTGGTAGCAGCATATAAAGACTTCAATTAGGAGTCTGGGTTATTACAATAAATAAACGAAAACAAGAGGTTGCTCACTCGTAAGTAGTCTATCATACACTTGGTTGTAACAACAGCTACTGAACTATGATCTGCTGAAAATCGGCTAACACAATTGAGATATATTAGTCGCGGGGTGAGTTCGCCAGGGACGTGCCGTCAGGGTAAAAGGTGACTTCTCCTTTTTTATCTCTAGATTTTGTCAACCTGTTTCTACGTACTATGCCTGATTGTCAATCAATCAATTTGACCTTTTTTCCTGGTCAATTAAGCCTGTAATGATGGTGACAAAAAGATTAATTTACCTTTATGCTTTGATACAAGACTGCAAGGAAGTAAATCTTGATTAGGAAAAAATCTCAACTCGTTCGGTAATTCTGTATATTGTTTTGATCTTTTGTAACGGGTTATGAAATATAACTGAAAAGAAACTCCCTATTTTTTAAAAATGGCTGTAAAAAAGTACATGTTTAAGGGAGAAATATTATCGTAAACATATTGACCACATATTGAATGCCGCATAAGAAAGGATTTAAGATTTGTTAATGGCATTGCGTGATCTTCCTCTGTCTTGGAAGCATTTGAAGTTTGATGCACTGAGCAATAATGTCATGGATGGAACTGGCATGACATTCTTCCGTTTAGTCTTGAAAATGAGTTAATCAATTCTCAGATTGCTAATCAAGCAAAGTAAAGTAATAGTTATCGTTTGTTTAACGGTGAGGTTTCTGCCTACCCTAACTGACCTCTGATGGCACGTCACTGGAGTTCACAGTCCCATGTCTGCAGCGAAAGTAGCCCTCTGCATGAGTAAAACATCCACCTCCCTTGACAGTCTAAACATTTTCATCCTTTGCTCGGAAGGATTGAGTGGTAAAACCATGAAGTCATTTTCTAGTGTTTTCTGTGAAGTCAAATTAGGCTACAGGTGGTTGACCGGTTCCGCAATTTGGAGAAATCAAACTGGGAAAACGACTTCGCTGTCAGCCTTCAGTTTGACACCGCTGGGACAGTAAGTTATTGTGGATTTAACTCTTAACTGTCGTTTCGAGATATTCGGCTTGATAGAGAAATAGATGCCTGATAACTGTCGCTTGCCATTGGAGCAGTGCCAAATCAACACGTGTGATGTGCGGTGCAGTGTGTGGCCTTTAGACATGTGTATTCCCAGGAATCAGCACGTTGTAAGTGTCTTGATCAGAAATGATCATATATTTGACCATGTAAATCTCAATTTCGTACTCTTGATACTTTCTCATCAACTCCTATGAGAGTGACTGCTTCTCGTTTCACTAGTTCCACAAATCCAGTTTGTAGGTTTTCAGGTTGGGGACAAACCACATTCCGGCTAAGGTTAGTCAGGTCAGGCACTCAACCCCAGATGAGGTGTAGGTACAAACCTTTGAAGTTCCAGTATGAAGATGGTAAGTTTTTGACTTGCCTTCCATTCCGTGTTTCACCCGTAATGACCAAGAAATTCGGTGCAACTTAACTTACTTATCGAAAAAAATTTATTCATTGAAAAAAATAAAACAAAAAAGCTTAGGATTTACGTGAATATTGAAATCTCCAATCGATTCTACATAACTTCACAAATGCATAACCTGTCCTTCCTATAAGAACACATTTTGTGAAGTACCACATATATTAACACTTTCCTATTAACGCAGTCAAAAGAATGTTGCTCCACCATCTTCTCCTTCTTCAGTGAATAAAATACCGTGCACACGCATGACAGGAAATCAAAATATTGAGGTCAAGTTAAACTAGTGGAACACAGAATGATTGTACGGAAGTAAACCACGATTAAGTGCGAAGATGCACAATTGAATGCAGAACATTTCTTGCACGTACCATATGCAAGCAACAGCTCAATATTATTTTGTACCTTTAACCATAAGTTCATTTAAAACGTAAATGCAGCATAAAAGCCTGGAATTCTCAATATGGCTCTAACATGGGATATAGAAAATTTTGTGATTATCAGTTGACAGTTTTCTTCTAAATTAAAGGGGCTATTGATTGATGATAATATTATACTTCATTACGAGATCGTACAATTTCAGCCTAGTGGGTGAGCATAAAGAAAATCTACATAAACAGAAAGGCAAAAAATTACAAGTAGGCCAAGTGAAAAAAAACTATAATCTTCAGAGTTGTTTTGTCTGTTGGCCAATGCTTCATATAACCCAGGTTCTGTAAGTTTCATTGGCCATATTAGAAACAAACTGATGTTCACACAAGAGTGGTAAAGTTACAAAACTTAGGTTATATGAAGCATGGTACAACACACAAATCCACTCTGAACTTCGTCTTGAACTGAGGCCAGTGCACGTGGATTCCAGCAGACACAATGTCAATACACGGAACAATTAGCCATAAATTTATCCAATTATTATGATATACCCTGCAGAGTAATGCTGGTTAAAATGGGTGGAAAATACGCGTCTGTTCCTTTGTGGCCAGGAACATGCAATTATGCCAATAAACAAAGAATATCGTAAGTTTGGCCTGATAGAGGGTGCTGCTTGCGAAACCGGAAATGATTTGCGAAACCGGTCGAAGGACGTGTCACTGAAAAATGACTGTGTAAAGCTTTATTCCTAATGGCTGAAGAAAAGTAATTGATCCACAAAGTGCACAAGTAATTTCCGCAAATTTGTGAACAGATAGCTTTCCGCCACCAAATGTTATATCGATACCAGGCGTTTCAAACAAATTCCATTCGCAGAACCAGTCAAGGAACTGTAGCCAACTTATCACAAAAGGCCCCTGCATTTTTAAATGAATTAAACGAAGCTGTAATTAAACCCCCATTTCAAGAAGGCTATAACATCATTTGGCCCTCTGCCTGAGTGGCCCTCTATTTACAATTCTATTTCTATGGTGCAGAAAGAAAGCACAATAATCAACCGAGATTAACAGTCGACAGCAATGTGTGAACTGGCTATAATTTATTAACATAACTTTCCAAACCTAAAAATCATTTTTAACATTCTCCAGCTTGGCTAGATAATAAATAATTTTGATTCATTGGGTTTATTAATAGTTTATTAATATGCTGGATGCAGTATAAAAAAAGGAGTGAGTACATTGAGTGAGTACACTGATTGTACTGGCTTTAAATATTTTGAACAATTACATTCATAATTTATTTATCAAAATAGCAGATAAATGATTTGGCAAACAGTAATGCTGAGGGTAAGGCAGGCATTTACGATGATATTGCAGTATTCTGAGCATGGACTGTGCAGTCACTGGTTTCGAGATCGTGCCTCAGTGCAAGGCAAGTAAAGACTACAAATTTGTCTCTGTTTGTTAAATAGTTTTGTGTCTCACAAATTAGTTTTCTAAAATGTTAATTTGTTTTGCAGTTGTAATTTTGTTTTCTTAAAATGCAAAAATATTTTCCAAAATGTAAATTTCTTTCAAGTTTGTAAAAGTGTTTCACACTTAATTTTGCACTTCCCAGCTCAAGTTCTAAGCTCTTTAACAGCTTTAAAAAGATCAAGGACATAGATTGCAGGTGATCTTCTCAATTCACAAAACGAGCATGCCTGCTAAAGAAAATATTGTATTTTCATCTTTTTGAAGATGAGCATTCTCTTGGTTATAATGAAATTATTAAAAACTGACTTTTTCTATGCGCCCAAAATGGAGTCGCTAATGGGGATTTCACATATGCAATCTTTAGTGATGATATAGAAAAGGCCAGGTGTGCAGGTTCTTATTAACATACTGGAACAGCCAGGGGCCACGGGAACATTTTGCCATCTGGAGATGAGCTCTGGTGATAATGGAAGGAATCTTTGTCTTTGAGGGTGACAATTTCATCTGCCATATTCATTGTTTGTTTCGGGAAGTCACAAGAGATGGACGTGATGATTAAGTGGAAGCAGCCTAAGTGTGCAGGGTTAATAGGCTCTTAGCTGATGCTTATTTACAGCAGTTATGTTGTTTTCTATCAGCGTCAAGTCCCTAGGGCCTGCTTATCGCTTAGTCATTGAGAGAAGTCAATAAAAAGCTTGCCCATGTGGCTGAACTGCATATCTCCCATGACTCCGTCACTGTAAAAATATCATGCCAAGACATAAAAATAAATTATTGCATGCATTGTTAATGTACGTACACTCTGAATATACTGCATAAAATGAATGTATTTCATCAGTTATTTGACATGAGAGGACAGCTAGTGTTTGTTATGAACCAGGTTAAATCTACAATCACTTGACACTGTCAAGTTGACACCTTTGGCAAAAGGAAAATAATGGCTAATTACTTAGTCCAATCATCTTTATTGGCATAGTACAAGCTCCCATAATGGTGACTGACCCAGAGGTTATTCTACAAAACCCAAAACAAGTGAAGTTGGCACGTTGTGTAAATCACAAATAAAAACAGAATACAATGATTTGCAAATCCTTTTCAACCTATATTCAATTGAATACACTGCAAAGTCAATTTACTTAATGTTCGAACAGGTAAACTTTGTAATTTTTCGCAAATATTTGCTCATTTGGAATTTGAAGCCTGCAACATGTTTCAAAAAAGCTGGCACAAGTGGCAAAAAAGACTGAGAGAGTTGAGGAATGCTCATAAAACACTTATTTGAAACATCCCACAGGTGAACGGGCTAATTTCGAACAGGTGAGTGCTATGATTGGGTATAAAAGCAGCTTCCCTGAAATGCTCAGTCATTCACAAACAAGGATGGGGCGAGGGTCACCACTTAGTGAACAAATGCGTGAGCTGATTGTCGAACAGTTTAAAAACAACATTCCTCAACGAGCTACTGCAAGAAATTTAGGGATTTTATCATCTACGGTCCGTAATATCGTCAAAAGGTTCAGAGAATCTGGAGAAATCACTGCACATAAGCGACAAGGCCGAAAACCAACATTGAATGCTCGTAACCTTCGATCCCTCAGGCGGTACTGCATCAAAAACCGACATCAGTGTGTAAAGGTTATCACCACATGGGCTCAGGAACACTTCAGAAAACCACTGTCAGTAACTATATTTCGTCGCTACATCTGCAAGTGCAAGTTAAAATTCTACAATGCAAAGCGAAAGCCAATTATCAACAGCACCCAGAAACGCCGCTGGCTTCGCTGGGCCCAAGCTCATCTAAGATGGACTGATGCAAAGTGGAAAAGTGTTCTGTGGTCTGACGAGTCCACATTTCAAATTGTTTTTGGAAACTGTGGACGTTGTGTCCTCAGGACCAAAGAGGAAAAGAACCATCCAGACTGTTATAGGCGTAGAGTTCAAAAGCCAGCATCTGTGATGGTATGGGGGTGTATTAGTGCCCAAGGCATGGGCAACTTACACATATGTGAAGGCACCATTAATGCTGAAAGGTACATACAGGTTTTGGAGCAACATATGTTGCCATCCAAGCAACGTCTTTTTCATGGACCCCCCTGCTTATTTCAGCAAGACAATGGCAAGCCACATTCTGCACGTGTTACAACAGCATGGCTCCGTAGGAAAAGAGTGCGGGTGCTAGACTGGCCTGCCTGTAGTCCAGACCTGTCTCCCATTGAAAATGTGTGGCGCATTATGAAGCGTAAAATATGACAACGGAGACTCCGGACTGTGGAACAACTTAAGCTGTACATCAAGCAAGAATGGGAAAGAGTTCCACTTGAAAAGCTTCAAAAATAGGTCTCCTCAGTTCCCAAACATTTACTGAGTGTCGTTAAAAGGAAAGGCGATGTAACACAGTGGTAAAAAGGCCCCTGTGCCAATGTGTTGCTGCCTTTAAATTCTAAGTTAATGATTATTTGCAAAAAACATAATAAAGTTTATCAGTTTGAACATTAAACATCTTGTCTTTGCAGTGTATTCAATTGAATATAAGTTGAAAAGGATTTGCAAATCATTGTATTCTGTTTTTATCTACGATTTACATAACGTGCCAACTTCACTGGTTTTGGGTTTTGTATTCTGTACAACACTTATCCGAAATAAAAGAGTGAATAAAGTTCTAAACCATGCTGGATGATTGATCCATGAAAACCCAGGCAGAGAATGGCTTCTACAACAACAACAACAATGAATGAAGAAGGGAGTAATAATGTATTTATTCCAGTGTTAGTGTGGTTGGAAGAGAGCTTGATAAATTTGATACATCTCTATAACATTGCCTTGAGACGCATCAAGTTTCACCAAAACTGGTTTAAAAATGGCCAAAATAGCCCCATTTGCATGTGGCACTGATAAGGATTCTGATTAATTTGCCCATAGTGCGGTATTTTTCGGACGTGGGATCTTTTCCTTTCAAAATCTGTTTGGGACCAATACATATTTATTAATTAGCAAATTTCATGTCAATTAAACTTACTGTGTATTTAAATTTTTTTTTTGCATTTTTCACATATCAAAAATGGCAGGAAATTGATGAAAAACATCATTTTTGGCCCTAATAATTATTTGATCCTCTTGAGGAGTGTCACGCCCTGGCACCCAGAGATGTGAAATGGGCACCAGGGCAAGGATTGGAGCTGGAGGACCCAAGTGCAGAGGCGCTGATTATTAAATAATAAAGACGAGGGAAAACAAAACAAATACAAAACTTATACAAAAGGAAGTGCACTAAATAAAACAGGAAACAGACTGTGGCTACATGCCCGTGCAGGGGGAAACTAAGTTCTAAACAGAAAGGGAGTCTTAACTTAACTTAACTTAAACAGAAACAGGTGATAACCATAAACTGAAGGGGACTGATGAATAATTAGGTAAGAGCAGGTAGCCAGGTATTGGAATGCCTGAGGGGAGGGGCATTACAATTAGATGAATCTATCATCGCTGATTTAGTGCCTTTACAATGACCAGTTTAAAAGATATGGCCTCCAAAAGTAAAAAAAAAAAAAACACACACACAAAACTTGTTGCTATAGTGCCCCCTTCCAAAATGTTTGTATCAAAATTGTTGTGAGGGGTCTTCTCTGTGCATGCCACAAGGCAAAAAAATGACCAATATTTATGAGAGTTGTTGCTATATTTCAACAAAATGGCGAAAAAGCTGGACATAGCACAGCATGCTGCTGATTAATTTGCATGCGATGGTGACATTCATTAATGCAGGAACTTGCTCTTTGCAAAATTCGTACAGAAAGGTACTAGTGTATGCATGTGATTTCATGTAGATTTGAAGAGCAGTTCATTAGAACACAATTTTTTAGGTTTTTTAGATTTGGAATGGTAGAATATTTCATTGTCTGTGGCAGCCATGATATTTATCCAATCCTCTTCAAATCTATTGTATGCATATACCATAGCATTGCTTTGAGTAATACTGAGTTCCAAACTGCCTGGCTGAAAAACGGCTTAAATAGACTCATTTGCATCTTCAATATGGAGCTGCTGAATTTGCACATAGCATGGCCATTTTGTTCTGTGGAAAATTGTCGTTTGCAAACTTCTCAGGGGCCAATATTTACTTGTTATGTACTGATTTTCATGTCATTCAGACTTATGGCATTTTTTACAAAGATAATTTTGTGTTTTTCACAAAATTTAAAATGGCAGAAAATCTATTATGACTTTTTGGTTCATTTTTTCTGTCTTTTTCGCATTGAAGAGCTTGATCCGCCAGTTGAGACACGTGATGAAAAGTGGTTTAAACATTATGGCCTCTCAAAGTTGAAAGATTTTATTTGTGGATATAGTGCTCCCTTCTGGAATTTTTGCATAAAAATTGTTGTGAGTGTGCGGGCTAGGGTCCTCTGCATGCCTGCCAAAAAGCAAATACGGTTACCATTATTTTTTGCTTGAGGTATGACAATTTTTCTTGAAAATGGCAGAAGGCTGAAGAATAATAAGAATAGGAGCGTAAACGATTAAGGCTTAACCCACTTTATGGGCCTGCACCATAATAATAATAATAATAATAATAATAATATTATGTGGTTTAATGAATACAGAATGAAGTAATGAAGTGTGCTAATTCGTAAACCAACTGCAGTTGCTGCTGGTAACTTGCCATTTTAAAGAGCTCAAAGCAAAGGTTATGAAAAACTGGTTTCGAATGTGTGTATTGTTTGAGCAGCTCTAATTTTCACTTGATGTTAAGTCCCAAAGTCTACTAGCCCGCACAAAGTATCCTCAGATCTTTCAGACAAAACTGCCAGTATATAGTTAAGCATATAGGGAGTCCATGATTCTGCAGCATGATCCCAAAAGGTCAGAGCATGAGCTTGACTCTATCATCAGTCAACTATGATTATATCACTGTCTTCATAGCATCCTGGGAATAGCTGTTACCAGTAGCGGCTCTAGACCCGGGAATGGCGGGGCGCAGACACGTCCCTTTATGACAATTAGTCCTGGGTAGTTCGCAATCATTTTCCTTTACTGACGCGTTTTCCAATTATCGTACTTGGCAACTTAAGACACGGTCTCTCCATATGTGATCGAACAGCGAAGAAATCATGGGCGAAATTCCGTACAGAAAAAAAATGTAGTAATTAATAGGTCAGTGCTTCGCGTTGATTGATCAGGTCCGTGTTCCAGTAAAATATCGCCTTTCACTCTCGGTATTGTGTGGGTTGATAAAGTGGCACTTGGCAGTGAAATAGGCAGCGTGCTGCTCAAGCTGTTTGCGAGAGGCGACAGGTATGCAAGTTTGACTAACATTGATTTAAATACAATAAATAAGCGTCCAGATGAATGATTGTCTTCTTACGTAATCGGGGAGAACAAGCAGCAGCTGTTAACTGCGGAGTGCTCTCGGGGCGAACCTTCGGTTACTCATGAAAATGACTGAGAACAGGTCTGGATTAACGACTTTTTTAAACGGATGTTTTGACACAATTCTCAGTTCAGGTTCTGCCACTTAGCTGAATTAAGCCCATGATTTCATCGCCGTTTCATCGCATTTGGAGAGACCGTGTCTTAAGTTGCCAAGTACGATAATTGGAAAACGCGTCAGTAAAGGCAAATTATTGCTAACTACTCAGGACTAATTGACATAAAGGGACGTATCTGCGCCCCTTCATTCCCGGGTGTAGAGCCTCTACTGGCTGTTACGTTTCAAAATTTTTCATTTTAGCCTTTACACTTCAGCAAAACACTGGTGACCTGATATAAAACACATATCTCTTCTCATTTTATTGAGCTTTACAATTTTATTAAATCACATTGACCACCCAGCTCTGAGCATATGATAATATTCAAGCCTGACATTAATACATGGGTTGCTAAAATGTTTGCTATCAATCAGTCACCCATTCATCCGATCATCCATCCATTATCTCTACTGCTTCCTCATTGAGTTACGAGAGAGCTAGAGCCTATCCCAGCAGACTGTGGGCAAAAGGCGGGGACAAACCCTGGTCAACATGCCAATCTGTTGCAGGGCTCATCTACCATTCACACACACACCCATACCAATGGGTAATTTAGAGTCTCCAATGAACCTAGCATGCACGTTTTTGGTTACAGTCAATGGTTTGTGGACTTTGGGAGAAAGCTTGGAGTACCCGCAAGAAACCCAAGCAAACACGGCAAGAACTTCCATACTCCAAACATAAGATCTCCAGGCAAGATTCAACTCACAATTTTCTTGCTGTGAGGTAACAGCATCACTGTGCCGCCTCTAAACACTTATGAAAATAACTAATACGTGAACATTTTCGGTCCAAAAAATAAGTTGCTGTTTGGATTTTAGTAAACAAATACTCAAGAACGTATGAATGAATCATTATTGCAGTGATGAATTCTCTGAATCCTGACTCATTCAGTGAGTAATTTCTCTTCTTTTAAACAACCATGTCGGGAGATGTATCTCATGGTCATTGAAAAGATGTTACTGTGTCTCAAGAAGGGCAAATTACTGGCCAGCATAGAAACCAGCTAGGGAGATTGCTGAAATCACTAGAATTCAGTCATGACTGTCAAACAATATATTAAAAGCTGGAAGGATAGAGGTGAACTGTGAGCTTGAAGAAATGGATGAAGAAAAATCATGACTGATCTTGATCAGAGATAATCAAAATGCATGGTGAAGTTTTACCATAAAAAAATCAACAGCAGAACACATGCCTACGTTCATTTATGAAGATAAGAGCGTTCTCACATGCTCGATGCAACAAGAGCTTGGGGGATCGGGACTGAACGGTCATGGGGCCACAAGAGAGCCACTTGTTTGTGAGGCTAATTGGGATTTAAAACAAAAAAAAATTTGCACAGGAACATAAAGATTGGACGGAGGAGCGATTGAAAAAGCATATGTGATCTAATGAGTTCAGATTTACCCTATTCCAGAGTGATGGGCACGTCAAGTTAAGAAAGGTAGCTCATGAAATGATGCGCCTGACATGTAGACTGCCCACTGTTCTGAACTCTGAAGGCAGTGTTTTGATCTGGGGTTGCTGAAATTGGTCAGGTCTAGTCTCAGCACTGTCCTGCTGCAATATAATGAATTCAGACTACCCGAATATAATGAATGACCAATTACCCATCAATTGACTTTTTACTCCCTGACGACACAGGCATATTCCAGGATGACAATGCCAAGATTCATCAAGCTCAAATGGAGAAAGAGTGGTTCACTGAGCATAAGGAATCATTTTCAGACATAAAATTGGCCACCTGAGAGGCCATACCTTTACCAACTGAAATTCTTTAGGATGCACTGGAGAAGGCTTAATGCAGTCATTTGACTCGCCCATCATCAGTACAATATCTGGGCCAAAAAGGAATGCAAATCTGGTCGGATATAAATGTTGTCACCTTGTATAAGATTGTCGAAACAATTAAGCACCCACTGCTCAGCCACTGCTCCCATGGATCAGGTTAAATGGATTAAGAACGCTGTATGCTGCCTGGTTGAAGATTACGATGTAGCTACTGTAACTGAGCAAGACCTCAGCAGATCAGTGGCATGAATAAATAAACAAGGTCGGCAACCTTTTGACATGTAAACAAATTATGACATTACAAGAAAGACAGTCCATAGAATCATAATACGGTAATGCAAGCTTGAAGTGATTACTCTTAACAGACCTACGGTTCACACAATTCACAACTCATAGCACAGGGCCGCCTTCAGTTCAGACCGTTGCTAAAATCATAAATATAAGAATTTTGAGGAGATCAACTAGCATTGGTCTTGCAGACATTAAAACTAAATGCAGAAGCGCAACAAAAACACAGCACAAGTAACAAAAAGATAATTACCGACGGACTCGTTATGCCATTTGTGGGATTAATATTCTGTTAATGACTTTCTGCAGATCCCATTTGCATGTAAATTAGATGAGAATCAATATGGTTCACAGACACAAGACGATTCACACCAACTGCTTTGATGGCTCAGATGGACGACCAGGATAAATCAGGTCACAGATGAGAAATAAAAGCCTCAAGATGCTGACCAGAAAATGCTGTTTCAAGTGGCCACACAAACACAAGCATTACTTTGTCACATGTAGTAGGCTACCACTATTCTGGCAAAGAATATACACTCTGGCTACTGCAATGAAATGAGGTCACGGCAGGGGCATAACCAGTATTGGACCTTGGTGGGACTGGCCCATATATTAAAATACATATATGTAAATATGTTTTTTTTTTTTTTTAATGTTTGTTTCATGAATTCATTGATTTATTAAATGCAATATAGTTTTGTGTGTTTGCCTAATTCAGTTTGCATTCAGGATAAGGGGAACATTAAAAATAAGTTGGGGGAAGTATGTGGAATGTAAATGGATTCAACTCCACCAGCTGCTGGGTCAAAAGCTGCATAAAGCATCCCTATAAGGTAATAATGTGTCTTGACTTGTTGTCAGTCTTTTTTTCTTGATTACATGAATTCTGAGAACACTCAGCACTATCAGTTGTGGCCAGTTCTGCTTCTAAAGATACAACAAGACAAACAAACAAAAAAAAAAACTCTTCATGTGGATGCAAAATTGTACACATTTCAATAAACATTATTCAAACTTGTAGACAGTTCTTGCTAATCGTTTTCTTTGCTGTAGTTAAAATAACCACAAACTGCAGGTTAGACAGTTTGCATTTCGGGATGTGCATAAGAAAATACAGAAGTCAAAAGAGTAGTTTATTTATTTTCTTAAAATACTTGAATATATAATAAAATAAAATGTACTTGAAATTGCATGCTGTGACCATAACAACATGGCATCTTGGGTTTGAATATTTCACTCAAGATAAGTGTGATGTAGCTTCTGTGAAGCACTACGACTACTTAAGGGAAAGTCAAGACTTTGAAGGGTTAAATACACTACAGGCCAGAAGTTTGGAAGCAAGGTCAATACAGGTTAAAAAGTTTGGAAGCAACTAAACCCAAATCTATGGATTTTGGGATGTAATTATTGCATGATTAGACAGTTTCCAGACCTCTCTAAAATTGAGCTTGAGTGGGACGAATTGGATCAATCTATCAGAAAAGTGTGTCCCACGAATCAGCAGTTCCTCACTGATAAACCTAAGATAGCTCGAAATGCAATTCCTGGCACATACCTTAGAAAAAACTTGTGGAAAGAATGCCTAATATATGCCCTGCTGTTGTTAAAGCAAGAAGATGTTACGTTGAAGAAAGCAAAGCCAAAGCAAAAAAATAAAAAAAGGAAATACCTGATAATTTAAGTAAAAATGTATTCTGATAAGTGACTATTTATATAATAATCATGTTTATTTTGTTGCCAATGAAAATATGATTTTTTTTGTACAAATTTGATCTTGCTCCCCAACTTTTGGCCTGCAGTGTTGCATTCTACATATCAAATATATTACAGCACATTGGTGACATGATATTGTGTAATTGTTTTTTGAGCTCATTTTGCAAAATCATTGTATGTGTTAAGAAATACATTTTCAAAATCATATAACCACGCACTGTGTGTTACTCATAAGGTATCTTTGTATCATTTCAATCCCTGAACTTGTGTTAAATGTAAACTTATCACAAATGTAAATTTGATCACAAAGGTTACAGCAAAGACCTGTTGTAAGAGTTCGTGTCTGAGCACGAATGTTGTGCACAAAATTGCAAATTCTTTGCAAAATTGCAAAGAATTTGTGTAGTTCATCATCTACAGTTTCCCACAAGGGATATGGCTGAAAATAAGTATTGAATGGCAGTGGCCTTCAGACCCTCAGGGGGCTCTGCATCAAAAACAGACAGGATTCTGTAGTGGAAATTACAGCTTGGGCTCAGGAACACTTCTTAAAACCATTGTCAGTGAGCAGAGTTTGTTGCTGCAGTCGCAAATGCAAGTTAAAACTCTGCTATGTAAGGATAAACCCTAATATAGATATGATCTGGAAACCTTCTCTGGGCCTGAGCTGAATTAAGATGAGCTGAGGCAAAGTGAAGAACTAAACTGTGGTATGACCAATCAAAATGTGAAATTCTTTTTGGAAATCATAATTGCCTCATCCTCAAGACTAAAAAGTAGAGGGACCAAATGACTTGTTATCACCACACAGTTCAAAAGCTGGCATCTGTGATGGTCAGGGGGGTGAATTATCGCACATGGTATGGGTAACAAACACATCTGTGAAGACACTGTTAACCCTGTGATGTTATTTCTGTCATATTTGATGCACAACTTTCTGTGAACTCTTTTTCATTCACATGATCACTACCTTCCTCAAAACTCCATTGAATGCAATCTGACGAATGTCATCTGCCCCCTGGTGGACTATTTATGCACTAGAGGACTGGAGAATACAAAATCAAAAATGGCTGCCCCCGCCTGCAAGTTTTTTTTTTTCTTTTTTTCACGGAAATCTGCGCTAATTTTGACAGTTGCAGTGAGAGTAACTTTTATATTGTTACTAGTACTTCAGTATGAATTTTTACTGGATTGAAGCAAGTTTAAAATACACAAAATTTTTTGCTTATTTTGTTGTAAAATTGAGTTGAAAATATATGTATCAAATGTTATACTACAGGTATTTAACTCTAAGAGATCTGCTCTAGTGCCGACAATCTCTGCCATTATTACTGCATTCATGAGACTCATTTTTTAAGCTAGAGCAAATGTAGTGGTGTCCTGGGAAACTAGAAGACCCAAGGCATCCATTGGTACAGTAGCATCCATGTTATTTTAGCTTGAAGAACGGGGGTCAAGTAATGCTCCAAAGTTAGGCAAAATTTTGACAAAGAAATAACTGTCATGGCCATTTTCAAAGGGGGCTTCTGACGTCTGACCTCAAGATATCTAAATGAAAATGGATTACCAATACCTATGAGTTGCCCCCTCACAGACATGCTCTTTTTACAATAATCTCATGCAGTTTTGAGCAAAAAAGAAAAAAATCATGCAGGTTTTTGCATGCAGTATCAACATGTTATTTTCACCCATTGTGTTTGAATATTAATGCATGTCGGGGTCCCTAAACAATCTTGGAATTTCATAAATTGGGTATGATTGGAAAAAAGAGACTTGTGGCTTCCTTGAGCCCAGTCTTATTCATGTGTGAGGATTCTAATGTCCCCAGTATAGCCATTTGGCAGTGAGACTAGTTATTATTATTATTATTATTATTATTATACGCCCGTCTTAAGACGGGACGTATTATGTCATCACCCCCGTCCGTCCGTCCGTCCGTCTGTCTGTTGTCTGTTAGCAATTTCTTGTCCGGGGCATAACTCCTGAGCCGCTTGAGCTACATTCGTGATACTTCAAATACACGTGCACCATCACTAGGCACTGTGTCGCGTACCATGATTTCGTTCACCCGGTCAAGGTCAAGGTCACTGGCAAAGGTCACATGGGGCCCAGCTGGGGCTTGTCCGGAGCATAACTTCTCAACCGCTGCAGATTCATCCATGATATTTCACACACACGTGTACCATCACTGAGCGGAGTGTCGCGTACCATGTTTACGGCCCTCCCTCCAAGGTCAAGGTCACGAACAAAGGTCAAAGCTCACATGGGGCTGTTGTCTGTTGGATACTGGTATCATGTTGTCTGTCCACTTTCTGATCCATGTTCATGACGGGCGTATAATGCATCGTTGGCGGTGCTCTTCTTGTTGAAACTTGACCTCACTGTAAAAAAAAAAAATCAAATATGATACAAAATGAATTTGATATATGCAAACTTTTTTCAGATTTTATTACATTTTGTTTAAAGGTCCAATAAATCCTGCTATGACCAATGACCTATGACCCATCCCTTGACTTCTGATGTCATTGGGGCACTAGTGAAGGTACGGCCACCACTCTCCTTCATTTGTCTCTGTCCTCTGCATCTCTATTGGATTCTGCCAGGCTCATTTCTGTCCATTGATGTTGTCCTCCCGCCTCTTTCGTTATCCTTCTCGCTTGGGGCTTTCTCTGACTGTCGCTTGTAAGATGCTTTTTACTAGGCCTGCTGAGCGAGAAACATGTCCGTACTAAGGTTTTCCTGTGGCATCTCATCTCGATTGCCAAGATCCTTCTTTGTAGCTCTGCTGTGAGCGTCCACGTTTCACAGGCATTCAGGAAGATTGACAGAGCAAGAGAGCACATCAGGTTGATCTAGGAGCGCAGACTGATGTTTCTTGCCAGCACAGCTGTTTTTTGTGCAGTCCTTGCAATGATCTCAGGCCTTGAGTCTTCATCTGACGTGATGGATCCCAAGTACTAAACCACCTTCACCATCCCCAAGGATTTCCCGTTGACTCTGATGTCGAAAGTGATCCCTTGGGTGCTGTTGGTCATGATTTTTGTCTTTTTGGCACTGATATCCATGCTGCATGCTCTGGCCGCTTCGTCCAGATGTTCCACCAAGCTGTCCAACTCTTCCTCTTTCCCTGTAAGGCCATCAATGTCGTCTGCAAATCTCAGGTTTGTGACTGTTCTTCCTCCAGTGGACACTGTGCCCTCATGATTTTCTAGGGCATCTTCCATAATCCTCTCCAGCAAGACACTGTAGAGGGTGGGTGAAAGGACGTGTCCTTGGCCCACCCCATCTGTTGTGCGAAGTCCTCTTTGCTGCCATTTAGAAGGACAGCACTTGTGGCCTTATCATTCAGATGTCCGACCACTGAGACAAGGTTGGGATTAAGTTGTAGTTCCTCATAGTTGTCTACAAGGCCGCATTCCACAACCTATCCAAGGACTTTTTGAAGTCAACACATACAACCCCAATTCCAAAATAGTTGGGACAGAGTGTAAATTGTGAATAAAATCAAACCGCCAGATCCTTTTTTTTTTTTTAGTTTCTTTTTTACATGTCTATGAGACCATATTCTCAAGGGCTGCCAGCCATAATTACCTACGCCAAGGAGGTTATGTTTTTGCCTGGGTTTGTTTGTTTGTTTTTTACCTCCGCCAAGGAGGCTATGTTTTTGCCTGAGTTTGTTTGTTTGTCTGTTGGTTTCCAAAATAACTCAAAAAGTTATGAACAGATTTTGATGAAATTTTCAGAGAAGGTGGGTATTAAGTCAAGGAACAGGTGATTAAATTCTGGCATATCTAGGCCAAAGTAATCCTGAGATATACGTCAAAGTTCAAGATTTCAAGTCTTTCCAATGGGCCAAAGTTCCAATCGCCGTGCTTTTGGGTTTTGCTGTCCCCTGGCGGAGGTCTGTGCTCTATGAGTGCTTTTCTAGTTCATAATGAAATGAGCAAGGCTCCAGAAGCAGCAGACTGGTAATGAAATAAGAGGTTGAAGAAAAAACTGAAATGTTCACAAGAGAGAAGACTATTATACATCTACTCTAAAGACCTAGGGGGAGTTCAATCTGTCAAATCTGCCTTGCAGAGGATGGATACCTTACCAGTCTGTATAATTGCCCCTGCCCAATTGGTTCTGCGCATGAGAAAACGTTCTGCTCTTTTGCATTGTTGAACTCATATTTACAACACAGCCTAATGTGTTCTATGCACGCATAAAAGTTAAACCCTTTACTGGTTGGATTGGCGATTCAAGTGCTAGTTAAGCGACTGAAACAGGCTGCGTCTCAAGTCTCTTAAATTGCATTCTAGTTTTATGTACTGATTCAATTCAACATTGGGAGAGCTTGAAAATTGAATTTTTCGAGAGAAGATTTTTGATTAATTCATTATTTGCATACTTGTCATCCCTACACACAATATTGTTCAATACTTACATTTACAATGTGGCCTATCGGCGGTTTCTCAGTCCTTTTCTCGTTACTATGACTACAGCTGGACTATTTACGTGCACGGTGGAAGTAGCGCTGGCACGATTATGTTTCAGTATTATCAAGAATACTGGTATGATGCCCCGACTGGTTTCCAAATTAACTTATACCCTTGCGCGTTCATGAGTTGGTTCGCTTGAACGGAAGCAGTTGTGGTGGCCACTTTGATTGTATCACTGAGAGCGACTTTAACTGACACTAATGAAAACAATACATTTAAGAAAATATTAAGTTTAAAAGATCTCGCCAAGCTGGATTCCACACCCCGTGATTGAGGTAGCTACATCTCCACTACATTTTTGTACCCACTATGCGACCGTAATCAACAAGACCAGTATTTGAATCCAGTCTAGCAATAGACTGCAATAATCAGGCGAATGCGTTGTTAAATTAAAACACATTTTTGTACATATACAATGTTCACAATGTCCAATATTTAACGCCAACGAATGTTTCTTGGCGATATCGGTCGCCATTTTACAAAAAATCATCTGTATAGGCACCCACAGTCCTACGCAACTTTCGCTTTAGTTCCCCCTGGCGACACAGTCACGTGCCTGGATACGTTGAAAACAAACCAAATAAATGGCTTGTCACAGTACAATCAGCAGTCAGTTTGACAGCATTTTCCAGTGAGTTTACGCAGAGATGCCAAGTCTCACGCCTTAGTGACATTCACGTTCCTGAGCTGTAGTCAGCAATTATTCAATCAATGCGCACTGAAGAAATTCACTCGCGGAATTTAAGTCATTGTGCATCAAGTTAATCAGTTTCACGTACCACTAATGACACAGAAATCAAGTATGACTCTGGAATTCTCAGGCTTGTCTTTCCTGAGGGATTGAAAGCCATGGAAATGAAATGAGATAGGCTCATATTGATACTAACTATCGGTTTACGGGGATGTTTTCTGACCCTCTCAATAATTAGCACAACAGACTTTGCAGACAAAACAATAATCCTTAGTATGGTGGCCGACGAGGGCAAATGCGCTGCAACGGCCCAACATACGCGGCAAAACGCGCGGCAAAAACAGAAACGATGAAAAGTCAAAAACACAAAAACCTCAAAAACAAATGCAAGAGAAAAGCGCTGCAAAAAATCCAGGTCAACACAAACGTGCTGTAAAGGCCCAAAACATCTCCATTTGGAGAAACATGGTGGAAAAAAGAAATGCTCTAAGCCACTACGGGAAGCACCAACTAGAACAGCTTTTATTTTTGACTTGAGTGAGACCAGCTGGCGTATTTTGTTTTTACACCACAGTAAAAGATTGCAACTTTTTGAACATGCACCACATATAACTGTTAGCTAGCTAGGGCTAGGGAACTTGCTAGCTGAGCAAGCAAACTAAAGTTAGCTGGCTAGCTAACTAGAAAGCTTTTTTGCCGACTTAGCTAATTATATTTGGTGACTGTATTTGCTAGCTAGCTGACTAAATGGCAAAGTCATAACTATGCATTGCCATCCATTGATCTCATTGCATCCCATGTAAGGCCGTAATCGCTAGCAAACACTTTGCACATTCTCACAAGGTGACAATCCTGAGCAAACCCTCTGGTGTGGTGTAAGAACAAATTACGCTAGTGGCTTGGTGCACTTCCGTTGTGTTGATGTGGATATGTACCGTTTTTTTTTTTAAATTTGTTTTTGATGTTCATGTGTTTTTGACTTTGCATTGTTTCATAGTGATATATGAAAATGCCACACCTGCAGGATAAAAATACACATCTTCTCTTGTCCTGCAGGCTGAATTATCTTTCTGATGCTGCTAGTGTACAGTCTTTCTCACATCCTGGCTCTTAGTATCACAAGAATACAAAAGGCCTTATATCATGACCATACACATGCTCTTTTGTAACGTAAATTTTGAAAATATATTCATCTAAAATGAAATAAAAACAAAACACAAAAGTTTCTTTAATCAAGTTTCAAATGGGTAAATTAGACCAGTGGGTCTCAACGTCAGTCCAGGGGGCCCACTGTGTGTGCTGGTTTTTGTTTCTACCACAATTGTAATCGCAGGATAATTACAAGTTGTTCATGTCTTAATTAGGTGTTTTTCATCTTTAGAGTTGTTAATTACTCTCTTTTCCCAATTGCATTGGAACATTCATACATGCAATGAAGAATAAAATACCCTTGAAGGTAGTGTGTGTATTTCTGTACTGCAAGAAATTTCAAGTAATATGACATTTCAAACTGATAAAATTAGACACTGAGGAAATCAGTGAACCCCGGATTAGGCTGCTGGACATAGCTGTTTCAAGTTCTTTCAAAAAACTTCAGGTGTACTTAATTAGATTGACAACACAAAACTGGTTTGACTATTTACCATTTGCTTGTATAATAAATTTGTCATGATGTGCCAATTAGTTTTCACCAGTCAGGAGCCAACTACATCTTTAATTTCATTGGTTACATAGTTTTCTCTCATGTTATACTGTTATTTCCAATACATCGCAATGTGGGAATGGTACTTTTTTATTTTTGATGGCAAACAGATATTTCTTTTTTACTTTTTATTTTTTACTGTTAAGTTTAATGCCTGCTGTACAGATGCATTTTACCACTTTGCACAAATCCCACTCCCCCATAGTTCTTTGGTTTATTTATTCATCATAGTTTTCTTTTTACAGTTTTTATTCCACAGTCTGTTTATACTTGAGATTTTTCTCTATTTTATATATCTATATGTATATTTTATTCTTGGCCAGTCTTTGGATGATCAGAAATTATTTTTCCGCAGTTGTACCTGTATGACTTGTACATAACAAATAGACTTTCTGATTCTAATTTCGATTAACTTGTGAGGTAAGAGGGCAAATAACTGCTTTAAACCAGTGGTCTTCAATGTTGATCCTTTCCTTGGGTTGATTTGTCCCAACCACAGTTGCAATCGCAGGATTTTAACAAGCTGATAATTTGTCTTAATTAAGTGTATTTAATGTTTAGAACAGTTATATACCCTCTTAACTCACAAGATAACAGAAATAGCTGTTTGCCATCAAGAATTTAAAAATATGCCATACCCACATTGCAATGCATTGGAAATAACAGCACAAAATGACAGAAAACAATGTAACTAATCAAATTAAAGATGTAGTTGGCTCCTAATTGGTGAAAACTAATTGGCACATCATGACAAATTTTGTCACCATGCAAATGATAAAGAGTCAAACCAGTTTTGTGTTATGTTGGTCTAATTAATTTCACCTGAAGTTTTTTTAAATAACTTGAGTCCAGCAGTCTAATTTTGGGTTCCTCAGTGTCCAGTTTGATCTGTTAGAAATTTTCTATTTCGTACGTGCTCCGCCCTCTAACGAGCTTCGCTATTGGTTTACCCCTCCGAGGCTCTGCCTCGGTGCTGGAGAAGATAATTGAACTCACCCGCTCCGTAGGAGTGGGTAGCATACTGACCCCCTATGAAGTCCCGCTGTTGTCAATGTTCGTCTCTTTTTCACTCAGCCTGCTGAAGAAATTGGACTAAAACAAGAGAGCATCCATGGTGAAATCCTGTTTCCAGTGTGCCTCCCCCATGGTGGCTGAAGACCAACACAGCGATTGCTTTGTGTTTTTGGGTTGGCATCACCAGGTGGAGGCTGGTTCTTGCTTCGGGAAAAGTGCGAGTGCCGACGGCAGTTCTTGCGGGCCGCATGCACCCTCCAGGCTGGCTTGGAGAGCCAGTGGCGGTGGCCCGCTCCAAGCTGTGGAGCAAATATGATGAGGAAGAAAGATGACCTGCGTGTGTATCAGGAAGACCCAGCAGGCCTCGTCTGTGTCAAGGGGACTCTTTTCGTTAAATCTTGCTCTTAAAACTAGGGCTTCCCCGGCTAATAGCCTGTTTGAGGTACTGGCTATCTAACCACCGGCACGGTTGCATTAAACTACTCATTGTAGTAGTACTTGACCAAACTTGATGGTCAAACTAAAAGTTCACGATCCTATAACTCTTAGTGCTAGGATTGCTAAAAACAAATCTCTGAATGCAAGGAACTCACTTTGCCCAGGCATGCCACCAGCAAAGAAACGTGAATGAACTAAAAGCCAGCATGTTGCCAACAGTTTGCTCAAGCAGCCCGGTCAGGAAATGTCAGCTGACTTCTGCTTCCAGGTCACACGGAAGCAGAGCTGCCCCCCATTTTGGCTCCTGAAATTTAGCAAAATTCTGACTATTCATCCCAGTGGCAAGAGACGGGTTGTGTACGCAAACGTAAATCTGGTACTGGGGCTTCCTAACCCATGGAAAGTGTCACTGGTTCTGCTCCACAGGTCGAGATGTGTTTGAGGGCCAATGTTTCTGAGGGAAACGTCAAGAAGAGCTTTGCATGACTCAGAGACAGCTGCGCCCCCACCGCCCACGGTGAATGAGTCACCAGGTGACGCGCTTGGGGTTGCAGTGTATGCGTTGTTGCCATTGGTCTCTCAACCCTTTCAGGCAGGGCCTCCTGGTTGAACCCTCCCACAAGGGGCGGGGCATTGCGAGAGGACCTGGGCTATCGGAGACTATAGAATCAACTGCTTCACCACTGACGAACCACTCAGTCATGGGTGAGTTTGTGCGCCCCCCCTTCCGAGGTGTTTGGACAGAATGCCGTCCTCCCCCATTCATAGGCATTGTATGGACGAAGCTCCCCGATTCGGCCTAACGAGTGTTTTTGAAGGAAGAGGTAAACTCACTTCGACAGAAAAAAAGCCGTAAGACCGGTTCCTCAATCGGAAGCTCAAGCGGGATTTTATTCCCCTTATTTCTTGATCCCCAAAAAGTCGGGAGGCCTGAGGCTCATTTTGGATCTTCGGAAGGTGAACAGTTACAATGTACGCAGACTATTCCGGATGCTGACGGTGAAGGTGTTGCTGGAATGTGTCAGGCCGGTAGACTGGATGATGTCAATACATCTGACAGATGCCTATTTTCACATCCCAATCCTGCCGCGCCATCAGAAGTCCCTTCGCTTGAACCGGATCTTTCAGTTTTGCCACCTCCCATTCGGATACTCCCTGGCACTGCGGACATTTTCCAAATGTGTGGAGACAGCCCTAGAGCTGCTTCGGCGGAGAGGGGTGCGGATTCTAACCTATCTGGACGATTGGCTGATCCTGGCCCCTTCCAAACAGATGGCGACCGCCCATACGTAGTTGGTGATGCAGCATATTGCGCGGCTGGGCTATCAACTACAACTACACCCTGCAGCCAAGCCAGACCGCGCGGTATTTAGGAATGCTGTTGGACTCTCAGACCATGACCGCATGCTTGTCGGTGGAGAGAGCAGAAGCAATCCTGTCTTGTGCCCAACGGATACGGGACACAGTCTCAGTGCGGGCAATAGCAGTCATGTCGCCGCTGGGGATGATGGCTGCTGCCCATCTAGTAGTCTGCTTAGGGCTACTGCACATGACAGATCTGCAGCGCTGGTTCATACACCTTCGGCTGGACCCGAGGTGAGACCAGCAACGCATACTATGCATTCCATTGCAAGCACGGCGGACCTTAGCATTTTGGTCCTCACGCAGCCGGCTCAGCGAGGGAGTTCGGTTGGGGTGCGTGACTCACTATGGCCATTTATTTGTGGATGCCTCCATCACAGGGTGGGGCGGAACTTGCGGCCCTGCTTCTGTCGCTGGTACATGGCAGGAGTCCCAGTGGCACATCAACCTACTAGCACTCATGGCAGTTCAGAGGGTGCTGCACCATTTTTCCCCACTGTTGGATGGGAGCCACGTCCTGGTGAGATCAGAAAACACAACGGCGGTAGCCTATCTTAACAGGCAAGGGGGGGTCAAATCAGTGGCCCTCCACAAGATGGCGGCTTCCATCCTAATATGGGCAGATCGCCATTTCTGGTCCCTGAAGGCCCAACATGTCCCTGGCATCCTCAACACTCAGGCAGATGGGCTGTCCAGGGGGGGCTGCCCGAGGAGGATTGTGGCCTCCCACCGGCGACAGTCGAACAAATCTGGAGGCTGTTCGGGTGACCGAAGGTGATCTGTTTGCGAACAAGGAGTACGCTCTGTGCCCGCTGTGGTTCTCCCGGAGGCCTACCGACAATCCTTCCCTTGGGGTCGATGCGTTAGCCCATCCAGCGTGGCCAGCCGGCCTGCTATATGCGTTCCCGCCCCGGCGGCTGTTAATGCCACTACTTCGCAGAGTGAGGGAGCAGCACCTGTCCATAATTGTGGTGGCACCACTGTGCTCGAGCGCCAGATGATTTCCAGATTTCATCCAGCTGGCATTGGGGAGCCTATGGGAAATTCCGGACCTTCCCCTAACC
Organism: Gymnothorax reevesii; assembly: GCA_029721435.1. NCBI lineage: Eukaryota > Metazoa > Chordata > Actinopteri > Anguilliformes > Muraenidae > Gymnothorax > Gymnothorax reevesii. The sequence goes on along the minus strand of CM056575.1, from coordinate 40,661,594 downwards.
GGGACTCGGGTGCCAAACGCCGTCTGCACCTGCCCCCTCTTGGCCTGGAAGTTGAAAGGATAAAGTTAACTGAATTGGACCTGCCCGAAGCAGTAGTGTCTACAATTCAGTATGCACGTGGTGTGGAATCATCTTTTGATTCATTTATACCATTATTTAATCATAATTGATCCATTTGATATTATTAATTGTTTATCCTTGCTTATCAATCAATTATTATTGATTCATTCGATTTATCCTTGTTTTACTTGAAATTGCTCTAGCTCTAGTTCTCTTTCAGGCCAAAATACTCATTCTTGCATGTTTCTAATTAGTCTGGGCCTGCATAACTGTGAATTCCAGTGCGTCATGGCATATAGCTTATCTAGGACCGAGCAGACCTCAGAACCATAAACAAGAGTAGGGTGTCTCTTCTAGTCTTTGTTTTCCCAGGAGGTGGATTACACGGGGGAGCCTGGGTGAGATAGGCCTAGGAGATGATAAGAAAACCACCTGCCTATTACGCATACCACAGAGTGGCCTGACGTGGGGTACTGAGGCTACGTGAGCAATGCACGTCTGCAAGAGCAGTCCAACAGATGCCATGATGCGTAAATCAGTCCGGGGAGGAGGGGATGTCAAGATGGACTCCTATTAATACATCTCCAAGAAAGCAAATCTTTGTCTTTGTTCTTGCCTGTAACGAAGACCCTTCTTGCAAGCAGTAAAGGATCCTATTTCTCATCCCGTCTCAGTCTGTTTGTTTTTCCAGGAATACTACAAAAAATTCCCACAACATTGGGGGCATCGTCCGGGGTTCCAATATCTCACCTGCACTCCCTGGAGAATCGGCGCCGACTGAAATTCCGTGCACGGTCGTCTTGAGAGACGTTAAAGAAGGGAAAGTCCTCAACCCGGAGCGACTGGCAAGGCTCCTTGGGTGTGTAGTGAGGCCAGGAGGGAGGTTCTCCATAAAACTGTGGAGGGAGCGGGTGAGTGACGGAACTTTTCCGAATTTGGCTTATTGTTGTGAGACGGTGAAGAGAATAAATCTAAAATGGGGAAAACTAATAGCAAAGGGGGATGTTGCTGTACCTGTTGTAAATCCTGTTGCGAGACGGATGACGTGACTTTGACTGTGACTGGAGAATGTGTAGAACGTCGGTATAATGGTGCGGGGAAATGGGATAGGGAGGGGATTAGGCCCCCCGAACCTTATCCCAAAACAGGCGGCGGCGGGACTGCAAAGTTCCGAGGGCACGTTAAAAATGCACTATAGTGCAGGGGAGAGGACTGAAGGCCCCCGTGTCTAGTGAAGTATGAATGAACATACTGCCGTGGTACCGTCTAGTCGGCGTGCTTGTCGCATGTAACTGTGGGCAACACGTGGTACGTGGGTGACAGCCCACACCTAGCAGAGGGTCGTTGGAGACGACCTCTGTGAACAGGCGAGGCTGGTGAAAACGGTCAAAGTTTCTATTCCCATAGCGAAGTGGGGCAGGGATCAGACCGTCGGTTCCCACCTGGGTGGCCGGTAACCACTACGGGATTCGGGGATCGCTATCGACTGGGTCACCAGCCGGTCGGGTCGCAGATGGCAGTAAGACCACGAGGTGGCCGCCGCGCTCGGCTCAATGTACAGTCAGGCCACCATAAGCCAAAAGCGAATGCGTTAGTAGGCGAGTGGTGCTTCTGTGATCGGTGGGCTCTGAAAAGGAGACACCGGGAAGCAGAAGGCAGATTTCTGAACCTGGGGGAGCCTGGGCAAAGATCTCTGTGGAAAGGGATCTAGCCTGGAACTGCGCCCTGGGAGAGGGAGGTTCGAAGGATCAAAGTGAGCATTTTGGGTGAAAGAATTTGGGTTTAGTGGACAGCTGAAGCCTGCCCACACAAATAAACTTGCGAGAGATATAATGAAGCGGGCGGGTAACAATAATAAGCTGTTGAAAAAGTTTGGCTATGGGGCAGCACTTCAGTGGCATGAAGAAGCTGAGTATCAGCAATCTAAGCGGCAAAGTGAAAAGGCAAAAGCACAACAGCAATTGCAATTGTTTTCGAAAGAGTCTAAAAAGAAATTAGATCTTGAAGATAAAGATATGGTACCGGTACCATCACTGATTGTGTTACCTCAGGAGGAAATTCAGCCTCCTGAATCACGAAATACATTGTACCCTTCGATATCAGATATTTTACAGCCGCAAAAACATCTTGAGAATGAGCACCCATATAATCCGAACGTAGTCAGAGAGGAAGTGTCTCCGCAAACGGGGGGTCATTCTTGTGCTTCGCAGGGAGAAGGGTCAGGTTCTGACCCTCCACCCTATAATTGTTCATCCAAACCTTATACGAATCCTCGGAAACCTAGCAAACAGACGCCAATAAATAAGGGGCATTCCAGGAGTGCTAAAATACAAAGTGATAGCAGTAGTGAGGATGACGCAGAGTCTCTTGAACTGCAAGCGCCGCAAATAGAAGTGTCCGGGGGCAATGGCAGGACACAGTGGGTGTACCGTGCGTGGACGGCCGGTGATATGCGTGCGGCTATGGAGGGGTGCCCTCATCCGCAGCAAGGATTTGAAGCGTTTCGTGTTTGGTTTGAGCCCTTTGTAATAAGCTATCGGCTGGATGCTTCTGAAATTGAGCGTTGTTTGCGTATGTTACTGAGGCAGCATTGGTGTCAGGTTGCAGGTAACTGGACCACAGGTGGTCGTGGTACAAATGGTGCTGGTAATAATGCTGCAGCTGTGGCAGGACACTTGTGGCGAGCAAAGCCTGAAGCGGCAGCAGAGGTTGTCGCTGATGTGTACTGGGGGCCCCTGGTGGCACTGTTGGGCCGCATACGTGATTTTTTCCACGGGCATTGTAATTATGCGCGTATTTCTGATTGCAGACAGGGGAAAGATGAGTCCTGTCTAGAATATTTGGACCGATTACAACCGATTTTTGCAGCAAATTGCGGTCTTGACACACCAAACCCGTGGGTTGATAACGGTCCGTATGCACAGCAGTTAAAGATAGCTTTCCTAACCGGGTTGCGCCCTGAAATTTCGCAATTGGTGAAGCGACACTTGTTGACATGGCGAACGGGGGCATTTCAGCCTGTCAAAGATCACGCCCTGCATTTTGAAACTGAGTTGCGCGACAATAAGGTGAAAACACCACTTTATTTCAACGGAGAAAACCAAGGACCAGGGCGCGGTCGGGGCAGAACTCGGGGTCGTTGGCGCAACCGGGGGGGAAACGGACCGCCAAAGGACCAAAGTTGTTACGTGTGTGGAGAGAAAGACCATTTTGCTCGGCACTGTCCGAATCAGGCTTGTTATGTTTGTGGGGAGAAGGGACACTTCGCCCGCGACTGTACAAATCGAGTGCAACCTCAAAATCAGGGAGATAATTCGGCATGACTAACCGCCCAAGAGGAAGGGTTAACATCTGGGGAGCCGTTACCCTATGATGAAAATAAATTGTTTGCATTGATGGCGGCTCCAACAAGTGCTTGGAAAACATTGATTGTAAACGGCACACCAATTTCTTTCCTATGTGATACGGGGGCATGTCGAACTGTGATTAGAAAAGTGAGTGCAGTTTTTCCACATCAACTCAGCACAGATATTGTAAAGACGTGTTCTGCAAATGGGGGAACAGAACATCATGTAGCAACGGAGGAACTCAAATTTGAGGACCCCGATGAGGGATATGATGCGCACTGTTCTGTAATAATATCCTCTCGATGTCCTGTGAATCTGCTGGGAAGAGATGTAATGTCTAGATTGAGGCTTGGGGTAGTCCCCACGGGTCCAGCTACATGGGAGGCAATTCGGATTTGGGAAGATGACCAGAGTGAATCTGGGGAAGATCAAATGGTTGTTTTGGGTGACGGGCCCCCCGCTACGTATTACGCGTTGCAAATTTCAGACTCTTCCCCTCGCAAACCAATCACTAAAATGTTGCAAATGGTGTCAGAATACGTGCCTCAGTTGCAACTGCGTGATGCTGCTACTGCTCATTGTACCATGTACTTTCGGGGAACGCAAGGCCCAGACTTGAAATATGAGTCCAAATTCAAATTGGGAACCCCGACTTCTGCTACAGCCCTTTGGCTCTATTACACTGATGAGTTGGCAGCAGTGTCATTGCAGTTGTCAAATGAGGATGAAGGTGGATATAGAAATCTGACACCACCTCACATTTCACTGGGAAAAACTCCGTCCAAGCACTGGAAAGATGCGGGGACTGTAGTGTATCATGCGCGCAGAGTATGGGACTGGGAGCAGACCTGTGACTCACCGATAACAATGTACTCCCCCAAGCTTAAGGTTACCGCAGTATCACTGCAATGGCATTTGCATGGCACACGGGTTCGTCTCTTGGGGGAGGCCGATTTGAGTTTTCCTAACTGAGAAAAGTTCTTCCTCACTCTAGAGCAGGAGGAAATATTGAGTGAGGTTCCCAAAAGTTTATGGACAACTAGTAAGAACGACATCGGACTAATAAAAGACGCAGCAATGGTAAAAATAGTTCCAAAAGGAACTTTCCGCCCATATCAGCGCCAATATCCCTTAAAACCAGAAGCAGAAAAAGGCATAGAACCCGTTATACGAGAATTGTTTGAAAATGGTGTAATAGTGCCCTGTCCGGATTCCCCGTGTAACACACCTCTTTTTCCCGTTCGAAAAGCGAACGGGGAGTGGAGACTAGTGCAGGATTTGCAAGCTGTAAATGCAGCAGTGATTCCAAGAGCTCCGGTCACGCCGGACCCTAACACAATTCTGAATGATATGTGACCGCAATCGGCTTGTTTTTCCGTGATTGACTTAGCAAATGCATTCTTTTCTGTGCCAATACATCCAGATTCTCAATTTTGGTTTGCGTTCACGTTTCAACGGAGGAGGTATACATATACGCGTTGTCCACAGGGATATGTGGAATCACCAGCAATATTCACGCAGGCGATGGAGGCAAATATGGCTAAATTTACTCCTCCCGAGGGAAGTCAAATTATACTGTATGTGGATGACATATTGATTTGTTCGCGTACAGAAACACAGTGCAAAACAGATACTTTGGCATGTTTACAATTTCTAGCATCCCAGGGGCATAAGGTGAACAAAAGCAAATTACAGTTGTGGAAGGACACAGTACAATATTTGGGCCACAATATTTCGAATGCAGGAAAATCTATATTACCTGATCGACAGTTGGCAATAGCACAAATGCCAAAACCAAGGACTAAAAAAGATATGATGTCACTTTTGGGTACGGCAAATTTTTGTAGGAGTTGGATTCCAGACTATGCACAGATCACACAGCCATTGTTAGATCTAATTTATGCGACCCCTATGGCGGCATCTGATGCCATCGTGTGGACAGGGGAGGGAGAGCAATCATTGACTACTCTCAAAACAACTTTGCAGACTGCTGCCACATTACGCCTACCAGATCATTCTAAGTCCTTCCACCAATTTGTTGATATAAAGGGGGTCTTTATGACATCAGTTCTCACTCAAGATTTTGGAGGAAAGAAGGCACCAGTTGCCTATTATTCTCAACGCCTTGATGCTGTTGCAAGTGCCTACCCTGTGTGTCTCCGCGCAGTGGAGGCAGCAGCGCTTGCAGTGCGTGCCTCTATGCCAATAGTTTTGTATACTGATTTAACCCTCCATGTACCGCATGCTGTCGCAGTGTTGCTATTACAAGCTAAACATTCTTATATGTCACCGGCTCGACAATTGTCCTGTATGGCAACCTTGCTTAGTGCTCCAAATTTGAATATTCAGCGCTGTAACACACTAAATCCTGCAACACTCCTTCCAACACAGGAGGAAGGCGAGCCACATGATTGTTTACAAGAGGTAATATACAACACAGCAGCGCGCCCTGGCCTCAAGGACGTTCCTCTATCAAACCCAGATATTGAATACTTTGTTGATGGTTCGGCGTCACGAGATGATAAAGGCAATCCATGTGTGGGTTATGCTGTCTGCACTCATGACACTTGTGTTGATAGTGGCCCTTTGCCACCTAGCTACTCTGCGCAAGCTGCAGAATTAATAGCTCTCTCTAAGGCATGTCAGCTCGCTAAAGGACAGCGTGCGACCATATACACAGACTCACAATACGCACATTCTACCTGTCATGTCTTTGCTGGCCAGTGGCGTAATAGGGGCATGATCACCTCAACGGGGAAACCCATTACTCATGCCCAGCTTATCTTGCAATTACTGCAAACACTTCAACTACCTCAAGAGCTAGCAATTGTCAAAGTGCAGGCTCATACAAAAAACACTGATCCAATCAGTTTGGCTAATGCCTTTGCTGACAAAGAGGCAAAGGCAGCAGCCAAACACACTCTTGTGGGGCTAGTACACCAATCCGATGACTCGATCTCACGTGAACTATTAAGAACAGAGCAGGATGATGCTCCCCCACAAGAAAAGCGTCAATGGACATCACATGGGGCAAAATACACTGATGAGGGGTGGGTGGGGCCCAATGGCAAACCTATACTACCAAAATCCCTTTTTCACATTGCTGCTGATTTGGTGCATGGGCAGTGCCATGCATCAAGGGGAGGGATGGAGGGGTTAATAAGTCAGAGTTACTATACCGTTGGACTTTCTACCTATCTTAAAAATTTTTCTAAGAAATGCCCAACATGACAAAGCTTCAATACAAGGGGAGGAGTAGTACCACAGAAGGGGACAATCCCTGTTCCCCCTGAGCCATTCCATACATGGATGATGGATTTTATACACTTAACACCATGTGAAGGAAAGAGATATGTATTGGTAATGGTATGACTATTTTCTAGATGGGTAGAGGCCTTCCCGGTTACAGCTATAGATGCTATTACAGTAGCCAAAATTTTGAGTAGGGAAATTATTCCTAGGTGGGGAATTCCAAAAGCATTATACAGTGATAATGGGCCAGAATTTAGGAATGAAGTATTGACTCGATTGGGCACAAAATTGGGGATAAAATTAAAAAAACATTGTGCGTATCATCCACAATCAGCAGGATTAGTGGAGAGAACAAACGGGACACTGAAAGCAAAACTGCGCAAAGCCATGGCAGAAACTAAATGGAATTGGGTAGCATGTCTACCATTAACATTGACTAGCATGAGAATAACACCACAGCGGGGGTTGGGGCTATCACCTTATGAAATAATACATGGGAAACCTTTTGAACTACCACACCTGCTAGAAAGAACACAAGTAGAAGAGGCAACCTTGGCAGAGTACATGAATAGAATGTTAACTAACAAAAATGAGATTCGAAATGTGCTTCCTCCTAGATCAACAGAGGAACTGCCACCAGGAAAAATTAAGCCTGGGGATTGGATTCTGGTGCGAAGTATCGGAAAAAAAACGGAAGTGGACTGAGCCGGCGTGGAAGGGTCCATATCAAGTGCTCCTGACCACACCGACTGCAGTAAAAATCCAGGAGAGGGAGACGTGGATACATCAGTCACATTGTAAGGTGGTATCTCCTCCTCCAGCGGGTGTATAGGTACATCTGGGTGAGTCAGGATAGACTTGGAGGGAGTCCGGTTACAAAGGGGGGCGTGGCATATAGAGCCCGTCCGTCTCAAACCCGGTGAAGAGTTTATTTACGCTCCAAGTCAGTAGAGACTCCAGACTTATTCATTAAAAAAAAAAAAAAAAAAAAAAGAAAAAAAAGGGGGGTTCAATAAAATGGCTTGCCTCTCCCTGTGTCTGCTTATTTTAAACATGTGCGCTGTGAACACTGGCTGGAGATTGACCTCCCCCAGAGCGAGGAGATATGTGGGGGTGGGTGATCTCTTGCCTCAAGCAGACAATCCCTCACATGTGTATGCTACTAATTCTTGGTGGAGATATGCAAATAGATCAGCGCATGCTGCCAACCGTTCTGATTGTTATGTGTGCACACACCTACCAGCCTCCATATCTACACCCAGAGTAGAGGTGACACAAGTTGCGGCGCCCACAATGAATGTAAACAGTACACTTAAATGTGCCATAGCAGTATCTACTGCTCGCAGTGGATTAGCCTCGATGGATCCCAATTTATCCCCTCTTAGCACAATAATGGACTCTGGTCTGAAGTATTGCATTGATAGGGACGGATATCTGAAGCTGGGTAACGTGACTTCTAATGTCCCACTCATGGTAGTTCATTATAGTGCAGATCAACAGTTTTGGCGATGTGTCAAAGGAAATGGCACAGAGTTTGTGGGGATAACACAGGGGTGCCAGGGGAGGCTACTGATTTTCTGTGGGTATCCGCTGGTAACGGAAACATCTTGGTTCACCGGAAAAGGAGACGGCCCGAATGGGACGCAATGTCATCCGTGGGCACCTCACTGGAATGGGACGAGAGCTGTGGATGGTTGGTATTGGTTGTGTGGACACCGAATATATGTGGCACTACCACCCAGGTGGGGGGGAGTCTGTGCTTATGTACAATTAAATGATCACACTTACATTGTGAGTGCAGACAGGAATGTTATACGACGGAGGCGAGACGCAGCATTGCAGGAGCCAACATGGGGAAGCAATGTCCCAAATGATCAAAGGTTGTGGACGACAGGGAGCAAAGTCCTGTATTCTTTGTTCCCGCAGTTCGGTGTCGGACAGGCAATGCTGCGGCTGGACTCTGTGAATTATCGTTTAAGTGCACTTGTGAATGAAACTCGTAATGTCACAGGGAGCATAAAAGAAGAGCTAACAGCTCTACGGTTAATGACATTACAAAATCGAATGGTATTAGACCTATTGACAGCAGCACAGGGCGGGGTTTGCCAGCTTGTTGGCCCAGCATGTTGTACTTATATACCCGCTAATGATGAGGCCGGAGGGGTGATTGATCAAGCCTTACAACGTTTGAAACGCATATCTGATGCACAACAAAGAGACCTCGCACCAGCATCAGCAGATTCCTGGTGGGACTGGATTCTGTCCGGGGGATGGAGGGCAGGCATTACATCTGTGATAAGTCTCATAGCTGGGGGATTTGCAGTACTGCTCTTCTGTAGTTGCTGCGGGATTCCCATGCTTAAAGGTTTAATATCAAAAATGTTAAATGCTAACCCACAATATCAGCTGTTTTTGTTGCAGGACACAAGAGAGCTGGAAGAAACATACAGTGATGTAATTGAAATAGGGGAGTTGTTCTCAAAATAATGACATGATGAAGCATTTTTTCCCGTTAGTGAAGCACATGCTGAAAATCGAGAGAAGTGGCATGACGCGGATAAACAATTATAAACAGGGGGGAAAATGTGGAATCATCTTTTGATTCATTTATACCATTATTTAATCATAATTGATCCATTTGATATTATTAATTGTTTATCCTTGCTTATCAATCAATTATTATTGATTCATTCGATTTATCCTTGTTTTACTTGAAATTGCTCTAGCTCTAGTTCTCTTTCAGGCCAAAATACTCATTCTTGCATGTTTCTAATTAGTCTGGGCCTGCATAACTGTGAATTCCAGTGCGTCATGGCATATAGCTTATCTAGGACCGAGCAGACCTCAGAACCATAAACAAGAGTAGGGTGTCTCTTCTAGTCTTTGTTTTCCCAGGAGGTGGATTACACGGGGGAGCCTGGGTGAGATAGGCCTAGGAGATGATAAGAAAACCACCTGCCTATTACGCATACCACAGAGTGGCCTGACGTGGGGTACTGAGGCTACGTGAGCAATGCACGTCTGCAAGAGCAGTCCAACAGATGCCATGATGCGTAAATCAGTCCGGGGAGGAGGGGATGTCAAGATGGACTCCTATTAATACATCTCCAAGAAAGCAAATCTTTGTCTTTGTTCTTGCCTGTAACGAAGACCCTTCTTGCAAGCAGTAAAGGATCCTATTTCTCATCCCGTCTCAGTCTGTTTGTTTTTCCAGGAATACTACAAAAAATTCCCACAACACGTGGCCCAGCTAAGTCCAAGGCTTATGCGACCCATTGGTGGATTTTTGTGGGCTGGTGTCAGTCGAGAGGCCTTAACCCGTGCTCATGCCCCCTTCAAGGGGTGCTGGAGTTCCTTCAGGAGCTCTTTGAAAGGAGCCGCGCAGCATCCACTTTGGGGGTGTTCACGGCGGCTATTGCGGCAGGTCATGATGGGTTTGACCGCTTCTCAGCCAGAAGTCACCCCCTGGTAAAATGTTTTTTGAGGGGAGTCCGCAGGCTAAAACCCCCGACGCAGCGCGTGGTTCGGCAGTGGAATCTGCAGACGGTGTTGGACGGCCTGGTAGGACCACCATTTGAACCCCTGGATCAGGCGGACCTGCATATCTTATCATCTTATCAAGACGGCCCTCCTTTTGGCCTTGGAATCAGCTAAGAGGGTGAGTGAACTGGGAGCCCTCTCCGTGCACCCGTCATGTCTGACCCTAAGTGAGGACAGTGGGTCAGTGGAACTGCGCCCTAATCCGTCCTTCTGACCAAAGGTCATCACCACAGCCTTCGAATCGTTGGCGATCCGGTTACAGGCTTTCTACCCTCCGCCTCATGCCACAAGCAAGCAAAAACGGATGCACAATCTGTGCCCAGTGTGCACCCTCAGCCTGAACCTGAAACGCACGGCAAGCCTTAGGAAAGCAGACCAGCTGTTTGTGGGCTATGGCGGGCGAGCTCAAGAGGCCCCTCTGTCGTCACAGCGCCTCGCCCACTGGATCCGTGATGCTATCTGCAGAGCCTATTCGGCATTGGGCCTCATCGCCCCGACGGGGCTGACCGCAGATTCTACCTTGGGCATTGCATCCTCCACAGCGCTATTTAAGGGCGTATCCGTGGAGGAGATTAGCAAGGCGGCCTCGTGGTCTTCCGCATCTACCTTCTCGCTTGGTCACGCATTCAGTCCTGGGAACCCTGTCAGCAGGGTCCCCCTCCAACACTCCAACGCTCTGGGGGCACCTCGCCTGCAGGTGTGGGGGCTTGTCGATGGAATATGACAGCTACAAGCCCCCCCACCACTCATTCTTTCGTTCTTTTATTCTAGAAGGGACCCTATCGGAAGGGGCCCCTATTGACACCGACTTGGGTCTGGTGTTTTTTAGTGTGTCACGACCTGGGTCGGGGTACGCAGCCTGGGGATGCTCGCCCCAGGAAGGGCATGGCTTTCGTTAGTTTCTAGATGGAACTCTGGGGTGCGGGGCCACGTGGGAGTACATTCGTCCCTAACGGCCTTTGCCGTAGGTGTAAACCAATAGCGAAGCCCGTTAGATGAAATAGAAGAAATAGTTACCCTGGATCTAACTCCAGTTCTATGAGTATGTGCGTAGCCCTCTAACAGCCTGCCCAGCTGGCCCCAAGTGTGAGATGCTGAGTTTCAAAGGGAGACAAGCATTGACAACAGTGGGGCTTAATAGGGGTGAGTATGCTACCCACTCCTACGGAGCAGGTGAGTTCAATTATCTTCTCAGGCACGGGTAAACCAATAGCTAAGCCCGTTAGAGGGCTATGCACATACTCATAGAACTGGAGCTATATACAGGGTAACTATTTGTTCTTATGCTTGAAATTTCATGCAGTATAGAAATAAAACCACTATCTTCAAGGGTATTTTTTTCTTCATAGCTTGTATGGATGTTTTTATGTAACATTTGGCCAAAGACTGTAAGTAACAAGGCTAAACATGAAAAACAACCAATTAAGACATTAACAGCTTGTTAAAATCCTGCGATTATCATTGTGGTAGGAACAAAAGCCAGCATACATAATGGGTCCCCAGGAACAACGTTGAAGACCGCTACTCTAAATGTTAAATTTGCTTAATATGGACAAATTAACAGCTTGTTAAAATCCTTTGATTACGAGTGTGGTTGGAACAAAAACCAGCGTACACAGTGGGCCCCCAGTACCGGCATTGAGAAACACTATGATAAACTATGGAGCTTGAATTGGTCTCAGTTGAGACAAGGCATTCCTGACCTGCAGTTTTTCTAAGCAGCTCCACTTGCTGGGCCCAAGCCTGGCAGTATGTCTACCCCTTGGGGCAGAGCAAACCTGGCAAGCCACATTGGCATACTGCCACAGCTGTTGTTGCTTATAGCTCATTGTCAGGGACTGCGAGAGACACTAACTATACAACGCTGTCCTGGCTGAGTAGTGAAATGCAACTATTTGTGACTCTCTGTTCATTTTTGTGCACTGTGTGTTTGCAAGCTAAATAATAGCTAATAATAGCAAGCAGCAAGATATAGTTATCACGCGTTTTGATATTATTCACTGCTCCCTTTTTATTTCCAAGCTATTATTAGCTCATAAGCTAATAAAAACAGAAAGCTAACAGAAAGTGTTCGAAACGGGTCAAACTTGAGTGTTGAAATTGTCATCACTGCAGATGACATAATCAACAGCTAGCTAACGTCAATTATTAAACTACTCAATGAATGTGGAAAAGTTACGTCTGCTGGCTTAGCAAGGATGGAAGTTACAGTCATTTTTATACCAATATTTTTGCCCGTAAATCTATCTAGCTAGTGCAAAAAATTTCTTGTATATACTGGAATAGGAGCTCGAGCAATTGTTTTCTGCTTTGCTATTTTTTACGGTAATGTGTTCTCATGGACCCGCCCTGCAAAAAGACTGGTCGTTGCTGCCCTAAATGTGCTCTCGTGGAGCTGGTTTGAGCGACTGTGCAAATGACGATACCAAAAAGTGTTTCACTGAGTTAGACACAGAAAAATGAGATTTGTCTAACAGTCATATCAATCTTAATCCGAACAATGATAATGCTGAGGCCAGGAAAAAGTCCAGCAGAGGGCAGAGTTGAACTGCTACAATTTCGCTAAGCCATTTGAGTTAATGGATCATTTGGTCCAACGGAGATTTTAGCTAAGGCATCTCTTACTTACTACTGCCTCTACCTCAAAGATAATAAGTCCAATCTACGAAATGGAGAGTCTGCTGAGCAAAATATGTCAAATGTGTGTGTGCAGTGCTAAAAATGTGGGCAAATGAGTCAAAACTGTGTCTTTCTGCTTCTCAACTGGACTTTCCTTGTCTGATTTAATATAGGAGTCAATGGAGTTTTGGTTAGTGCTCCTGTTGCTTTTAGGCTCATACTGCCAAAACCGTCCGTTCGATATCTTGCATGATTACATTTTCGTGGCCAGCACAACCTTTGCTACAACTTGGATAGAAAAATATTTATGTGGAATGAAAATTGTTGGAGTTTGAGCCAGTTCAAGAGAAGACTTCTTTACGATTTTACAGCTGTTCGCCACTCTGACAGTGACGTCACCACACTGCAAGTTCCCAGTATGTATTGTAACAGAAATTATTTTCAAAAAATTATAATAAAAAAAGATAAAGTTATGAAAAATTTGAACTGTGAAAAAATTATACAAGCTTATCTTAAGATTTTGCAGTTTGAAATGACATTTCTAGGTAAAAGTATGCCAGAGGAAAAAAATGGCTGAATCTTCTGAATCAGCACAAAAATGGCTAGAACTAATAGGAACCCAAAAATGACATTTAAAATTAAATGTCTCAAAAACTAAAAAGAAAATAAAAAATCTGTACAGATGCAACGTAATTCAGTACAAGCTGAATTTTTTAAACTTTGAACAGAATCAATAGCTTAAACAGTGTAGGAGGAGTTTGTCGGCTAAATTTAGGCGGAAGAAGAAGAATTAAGAGAATAGAGGGTGCTGCTTCCCTGAAGCAAGCACTCAATAAAATTGGTGGGTAAATGATGACAGGTGTGTTGAAAAGTGATTTGAAATTATTTGAACTGAGAGAAAAGCAATTGTTTTGCAAATTATCATACATTTATATATTCTGCAGTTTTATTCCAAAACAATAGTTTGTCCCTCATAAACAAAACAACACTGTAAAAAGTGATAAGCTCAATAAGTCATCATAACTTTTTTCTATCATTTTCTTCCACTTAACATCATGAGTTATGAAATTTCAGCTTAATTTTGTGAGTTCTTGGTACTCCAATTCAGGGTTGTAAGCCACTTCAGTGAAATGAAAAGTCGAAAAAAAGTTGAGTTTACTTACCTTTTTAAGGCAGCAATTGAACTTAAGTTTTCAAGTTGAACCACCCTAATATTTTTTACAGTGAAGGAATATATAGAAAAAATTTTAGATGCAGTTGTGAAATATGAATCTGTTGTATTAAAAATGTCAAGGTCGCCATTATATAGAATCTGAACTAATGCTGATTGCTGGGAGAAGTTGGAGTGGAAAACCCAGGTTCAGAAAATATGTCCCATCTCGTATCCGGTTACAATTTTCTGGGTTTGCAGATGACTACAACTCTTCAACCACAGAGAAGCATTCACAAGTGGAGCCTGACTGAGTGACTGAGCTTTTTGTTGGAAGAAACACATGACAAGAACTTTATCTTCTAACCTCCTGAGAACTTCCATTTTTGCTCAGAGATTACACTGTTATGATTAATGTATTTTTCTTTGATGTGTCACATTTATTTACTCAAAAGTTGTATATATTATATCATGAGCTCATTGATTTGTCTGTAAAAATGTATTCCTGTTAATGTAAAGGATGTGAATTGCAATGAGAAACTTTGGTTGCCCTCACAATTTGTGACTATTTACTGCAGTGGATCGATAGAAAACCTTCCTCTCGCTGCTCTGCACTACCCAAGATGAAATGGCATATCAGTGCAAGTTAAGATTTAAATGAAATACTCTGTGATCACAAGGGGAAAAGCACTGTAATGAAAAAGCCTGTAGTAATGTCATTGGACAGAAAAATGATAATCTTGTGATATCCCTGATGGTCTAATGCACTAAATGAGGTATTCTGGTCTTGGAAAATTGCTAATTGTTAAAATCATCATAATTCAATTTTTTTAATGATCAACTCTGCTGCATTTTATATTGTTTTACATCAAATTATGGAGTTATTATAATAATAACATTTTACCACCAGAGGTCAGCAAATACCAAGAGAGCAATGAGGTGATGAAGGTTTGTTTTACGCAGGACTCCTATTTGTAGCCGAATGTCCATATGAACATACTTGCACACACATTACCGGATCTTTATCATAGTACGTGTAAACGTGCAAAAGTAACATAGCCGTCTGTCACGTTTCAAGGGTTGATTTACAAACATTCTTCACAACTGAGCAATTAACATAATAAGCATTCATATATTAACTTTAATCCACAGAAAGAATAACAGTGCTCCAGAACTGCAGGTAATCATTGCAATCTGTGTTCTACATAGTTCCCCAGATGATATCAACATCATTTTTTGTAGCGATGATAATCCAAAAAATAAATAAGTAATAAGCTTAACGGAGTATGCTTTTAAATGAGTGCCCACTGTTATCAGATTTTGCAGATTGTTTCCATTTTTTGCTTATATACATGTTCCTGTGTGGCCAGCCCAAAAAAAACTTGAGTCCATTAGCCGAGGGAGGTTAAATTATATGATGTGATGCTTCCTTTGTCTCATGCCGGGTGATAACAGTATGATAATACTGCCTAATTCATGCAGATGGGCACCCCACATAGTGCCATACTGCTCATGTTTTCTAACAGGAGGTTCAACCAGCTGTTGTACTTGTGAGCACCAAAGATTATTATACTAGTTGGCCCAGTCAAAATGCCAGCAAAGCAATAAGCCAAGATGCACTTGCTGACCACTTTATACTGTTGCTAAAGGAGGTGAGAGCTGAATAATGGCTAATCATTTATTTTATGGACATTATATCAGACTATCCATACATTTTTTTTTTTTACTTGGATATTAAATATTGCTAATGGAGGGTAATTCTAGTTAAAACATGGGAACACATCAAAATATATCTAATATTACAACGAGAGTTCCAAATTATCTTTGGTTTGGATAAATTAATTTGCCTCCAAAAGGGTCTGTCGGTCTTCAGTCCTTTTTCAGAAGTCATACAACTAAAACATCAAATCTAAATTTGTTGTTCAAATGGTTATTTTAAAGGAAAAATGTTTTTTCTTTTTGTGTTGCGATTAAACTACACCAACAGAAGGCACATTCAATTGTATAAACACTATAAATGCACACTTCAAAACATTTCTAAAATGTATGGTGTATTTCCGGTCTGCTTGACAGCTGTTTCAGATTTGGCAAGGGAAACCATAAAGCTGCTACATGCGGGAGGGAGACAGCAGCACGTGTTTCCCATTATCTTCGCAACACACTCTCCTTCCCTCGCTTACCAATATGTTATACTTATGTGTATACTTAATCCTAAGTATACTTACTTAGGATTTCACTGCTTCATAAAACGCTGCTGAAAAAAATATTGATACCTCTAATTGACTCCAATGTATTATTAAAGTGGCCTCCCGAATTGACTTTCACAAGCCCCTCAGAACTATCTTTCGCAATTATCCGTGTGGTTCGGATCCCGTGTATTAATCGGCCGCATTTCAGACGGCTAAGGGTACCTGGAATAGCACCGAGTAATTTGAAGCATCAGAGCTTATCTGAGATTTTTTGTAAGTCTGGAAAATACGGGTGAAGTCCATTAGTTGTGCTAAATGAGCCTCCCAAGCAACTTGGCTTCTCGTTATGTTGGCCAAAGCTACTTTCTCATTCAGGTTCTATTGGTCATCTGTGAGAACATTCATGTATAAATTTGTTACTTTGTTTGATCATATAGTACAGTTATGACTTAATATGTGCCTCCATGCAGCTATTTCATTATACTATGTGATGTGTTCATATAAATTGCGTTGTTCACATCCAAGAAAGCAATCAAGGCCACTTAGCACTGGCAAGACCACATTGGCAAAACTGGTACGGCAGTTCAACCTTACTCCCGCATATAGTCGGCACCCATCCCTGCTGAAATAAACAGCAAGCAACGGCATGAATTCCATGCTGGTCAGTGCTGGTTTATGCTGGTTTTGCAGGTGAAGTAGCATGGCCATGCTGGTTTCTGCTCATCAGCAAGGATGACCACGTTAGTTTGTGCTGGTCAGCCAGAATACTGCACTGCAGATGTGTCCAGAATACAGCAACAAGTAAGCAACAAGGCCAGCATTGACCAGACATTCTGGTTTTTGCAGCAGAGACAAGTTCTAGCAGCATGGAATTACTATACTGGTCGGCGCTGGTTTTTTCAGCAGGGATGATAAATGCTACGTTTATATTAAGAGGCTGAAGTGATTCAAATCTGATTTTTTACCTTAATGTGACACAGATCTGATGTTTTCAGGGCTGTGAGGACACAGACATCCGATCTTCTATCCAACTATAGAATCAGAATTAAGCCATGTTGTCCTAGATTGGATACAAATCTGACACGTAACGGCCATATCGAAATCCATGTGGCTTTTTCCTGTTAAAAAATCAAAAACCTAGTTGTCTGACCTTTTCTGCCCTATCGATCTCATCAGATACAGCTGACAAAATGTTTGCCGTCATACAGGGCAAAATCCCATAAATTCATTTGCTACAAGCTTGTCCATTTTCTCGGTTTGAATCAAGTTTTAATCGAAGACTTTATTTAAAGATGGACGATGCATCTCCACTGACTAATGCTGTATGAAAATAGGGTCGGCTACCTGAAAATGGGGTTGGCTCACTCAGCTAAGGTGCCGTGTTAAGGGTTTGATCCCCGGTCGTACCAGCCGGCAGTGGTCAGTAGCCTTTTCAGAGCAGTGCACAACTGGCATCGTGCTGCAGGGAAGTGAAGTGCAAAGATGCAGTGCCTGACAGGCATGTGCTTTGGAGGAGAGTCGCAAACTGTCTTTGTACTCCCCAGATGGCAACATGGCGTCACATACGAACAAGTTTGAGCACATAGTTCACTAATTGGGCGTTCCAGATTCGGGTGGAATTGGTAGATGCTGAATTAAAAAAAAAAAAGGGGGGCCAAAATATCCTTCATACAGATGTTGCCATATTGCACATTTGTTGCCAGAGTCTGCGGTATAGTAATCAGAGGGTACAGCCGAGGTATCGAGGTGCTGCCCATACATCCACCCTACTTGTCATCACATCCCCTCAACTGTTTTTTTGCTCCAGTATATAAGTTGACACGAGCATTGAGCAGCGTCACAGTGTTAAACACGAAGGCACGACAGAAAGAGCCGTCTGAGATATTATAATAATATAATATATATATATATATATATATATATATATATATATATATATATATAATTATTATATTATAATGATATTTTATATATTTTATATTTTTTTATGTTTTGTTTCTAAGATCATTTTGAATTTTTAATTCATCATTTCTCCACAATGTGGAAAATGTGGAAAATGGATCTTTTTCCATTGTGATCTTCAAGTGGCAACAGAGGTGCAAAATGGATGTTTACTGCCTCTGATGTTCATTATCTGTGTATGACAAGTAAAAAAATAAATCAGTGCTTGATATTAATAGTGCCAGAAGTCACGAGATGAAAGTATCAATATCGACTATTTCCAGACGTGATTGAAAATGAACTCATTCGTTGTGTTGCTGCCGACAGTTGTCAACATCAAAAGAGTTAGCCAAGAAATGCAAGGACTGGATACCAAAGGACTGGGAACAAAGTCTTTGGACCAATGAATCAAAATTTGAAATGATCTCATCCAAACGCAGAGCTTATATGTAATGTAATGTAATCTGTCGCGCGAAAAATTTGTTTTGCATCGGATGTGAAAGCAGCTTTATGGATAGAACTCGACAGCTAGAGAGAGCTCTGGTTATGTTATAAAAACAATACAGCTTTTACAAACTGTAAGTTCTGTTTGCATGGACAGTTGCTTATGTGGAGCTAGCAAATCGATCACTTCTGCAGGAACCCTATTCAATCTCCATCTTTTTCGGTTTTTTATGAGCCAGAACAATTTCTAAAGGGGGATGAAATTATGCCACGACAATGCAGAGAAATCATTTTTTATACCAGACACATGACAGCTTCTGTGTTTCGCGATTGCTTTCACGGTAGCTACAGAGAGCTTGCCCAGATATTGGTGAAGTATCCAGCTGACCTCAGTAATGGACTAGTGAAGTGATCACAAGCAGCCATAAACAAAGCCAAACAGGTATCCCAAGCTCTGCAAAACCTATATCTGGTCTAACTGCAGCCTTTTCAGCCCAACTTTGCAGACACATACAGCACCTCTCCGGTTAACTTTAACTGTAGTTTGCTACAATCAGGCAACATTATGATGAAACTGCCACACTGATGCTTACGGAGGTAACACAAGCATACCGATCATAATTACGGCATATAAGTTAACCAAGAGCCATTTTAATTAGCACAGCACACAAACTCACATGCAGTAGCTGGTAACTGAGCATTCGTAACAACCACAGAGACAAACCCCTGCAATACAGGTTTTACAGACGGCAAGTTCTGTTACCGTGGACAGTTGTACCAAGCATCCAAATTACAAACAAGTATAAAAAGTTAGCTTCAAATGAGGTTTATGTTAACACACCTTCTGTTGAATTTCCCCTGATATTACTCTTGCATATTTAGGACACAAACATTAGCAACAGTAACTTAGTTACGTTAGCCGCAGTGCTATAGCCACAATCAACAGCCCATCATATTAGGTAGGCTTATGTAGTAAAGCAACTTACAGCTTCTGCGTCTGTGAGTCACGGACAGTCGCAACTAATAAATAAAAAAAGCTACCAACTAATTTCTGGTGGCATCGTCTTTTGGAAGAGAAATAGGTGCTTTTCTTCTCATCCAAAAGTAAACGAACAAGCAGCTTTGGGAGACATACTGACAACACTGCACCTCAAATGATCTGCGGTTCTTATTTTGTATTTTGAAAAGTGTACACGCTACTAAGGCATATTATGATCTGCAGTTGTTTGTGCCAACTAGAATAGTTTCCGGTGTGGGCAGCTCCAGTGCAGTGGTTGGCTCTGGCTAGGTCTGTACTAATTGGACGGCACAGCCTGACATCAGGTTTTACCCAGATCTCGTGAAGATCTCGGGAGGAGCTGTTCAGAGAGGAAATCACGTTCTTGGATTACGGCAAAACCCCTGTATCTTAAGTTTAGAAACTTTTCAGAGGTTGAGTATGGACATCCAACATTATAACATTACTTATGTATTAAACAAAGGATCAGCATAAGAGGTCCCTGTTCAGCTCCGTCGGTTGGAGGGATGGGCACTCGTCAGGAACATTCTAAGTTTGTTCATTTTCGGGTATCCTCCACTCTTGTTCTGAACTTGCAAGGATTCAACCAATGAGTGTGTAATAAGCAGTGGCTGACAGGCGCGTGCTGTGGAGGAAAGCCGCGAACTGCCTTCACTCTAGATAGGTGCATCCCTAGGGGTTAATTTTGAAAATGAAGCAAGTTGATGATTGCGATTTTTGTGTTACATAAGAGCTTATCAAATATTCAGAAATGTTCCAAACAAAAAATTTCAACGTCATTGCATAGGACTCTTAAACCTTTCATATGAGACAAATGAGGAAAATGTGACTATCCAAACACAGAAATCGTGGTCATTCAAAAATGGGTCGAATTCCAGAAAGACAAAAACGCTACAAAAGAGCAATGGCAAGAATCAAGGTCGGACAATCCAGTAGAAGTGAAACACTATTCTATAGCATACGAGGCACTCTGCACAAAGAAGTACTGATCAACGTTCTGACAAGAGCTGTGAGTGAAAAGACTGCTAATATACAAACAGGGAAGGTCACATGCTATACAGAAAACAGGTGTAGAGAATAAGGCGAATTACATCGGGAGAATCACATGAGGGAAGCCCTAACCACGAAAATTGGCGAAAGACAAAATACGAACGGGAATCACAGAAACAGCCTATGACATTTAAACAGCTCCGGTCTATGAGTTCTTTGTGCACAGACACAAGCAGGAGAGTGATTTAGCACTTGCGAGATATTCTCACTGAAGCTGAGAAGAGGACAGAGACAGGGTGAGGGGCAGAGTATAGAACAGGGCGATTGCGGAGAGGGAATTAGTCTAAATTAGTAGCGGTGCAACTTTACATATTAAACTAGAGTGCTCATTAGTAAGTTAGTAATCTTATATACATGGATTAGTTGTGTTAGTAGACTATGATACAAAATACAAATGTTAGTCTTGTTAGTAATCAGAACAGAAGGGCGAAGGAAGAAAACGAGATTCGAAGGAATATTTTAAACACCGAAATTCATTTTAATCACCCGAAGTCAGTGAGCACGCAGACAGGGAAGACGGACTGAACCAACTAGATCACAAGACAGAGGAGACAAGTGCAATAGAACTGAGACATGGAATGATCCAAAAACCTGAGTTACAATAACCAAAATGAATAAATAAAAGACAAAATCATGAACACAGAACCAGAACATAAACATGACCAAAAACCATAGCCATGACACTTAAAGGTGCAGTCGGTAACTTTTCTGAAAATTACTTTATATTTGCTGAAATTCTCACTCTACACTCACAGTAGAACAACATCATTTCCGAAAAAGTTGGGGACACTGTGTCAAATGTAAATTAAACAGAATGCAATGATTTACAAATCAATTAAAACTCTACATTTAATTGAAAATAGGACAAAGCCAATGTATCAAATGTGGAAACTGTAACAAAATAAATTAGATTGTTTTTGAAAAATATCTGCTCATTTTGAATTTGATTTCAGCAACATGTTTTTAAAAAAACTTTGGACTGGACAATGAAAGACTGGAAAAGTTGCATGATGCTAAAAAAGACAACCGGCAGAACATCTCACAGCAAATTAGATTATTTAGCAACAGGTCAGTAAAATGATTGGGTATAAAAGCGCTGCTCGTTGGTGAAGGTTGCGCTGCTCGTTGGTGAACATTTCGCTTGAGTTGAGAGAGGAAGAGAGGAAGTCTGAGATTGAAGCAGAGAATTTATGGTTGTCTAAACGCTGTTTTCTGAAAATAATTTGTGTGTTAAGACTGAAACAATAATATAGATTAGACAATTTGCTCCCGAGGTGTAACCTTTGTCGCAGTAGGGACAGGGAGAATCTTCCCCCCGTGTTCTTTTTCCCCTTTTCCCCCCTGTTACAACTCAGTAAGCAAACAGCCAAATAAAGTCGCTAATCTGGTCAAACAAAGGCGACGGGGGTTTTCTGTGAGGTTTCAGTCTCCTGGGAGCAAAGCAAAGAAAGGTAAAGTAAAATAAATTTAAACGCTAAATTTAGAGAATAAATTAAATGCTAAATAATTGACTAACTGAGTAAATTGTGCGATATACAAAGTAAAACAGTTTTCAAGGACTGTGGTACTGTCGCTTGGTTTTTCAGTAACTTAGCTGATTTAGCAAACAAACCCTTGCAAGCTCTCAACGCTATGAATATCATCGAATTACCTGGGTATCTAACTATAACCCTGCTTGGTTTCAAACTTGGTGGCTGCCTTTCATACAGTCTTCTAGGCAATAATTATTGACGTTCACCGGGGTTTTTTAGTCCCCTTTGTTCTCTATCCTGACTGCATTGCCGCATAACCACACTGCCAAGCTCGAATATTAACGGCAACCAGGGTTTTTGTCTTTCTCGCATTTTATTATTACTGAAGGGCTCTTCTGATTAAACACATTGTAAATACCCTATCTTTGTATTTTCCTCCGGTTACTGTGCTTTGGTCAGCTGATTGAAGTTTATCTGATTTTTCAAGTGCTTAGGGCTGCTTGTCGGGGGAGGTACCGTGTTTAATTCTTTGACATAGTAAACGACTTGTTTATTCGGTCCGTTTTAATTAAAGGGAACCGAGGCTTTACTCTTTTCTCTGTACTCTTGGTTGTATTTACGGCTAGCTAGCTAGATAAGTACTGCTGCATTTTTGACTGGGGATCTGAGATTTAGTATTTAGTTACTAGGGCAGCAGTCATTTGACTCGCCTGTTCGGTTAGGTTGGAATTTAAAAGGTAAGTTTTTACCGGTGATCTCCGCCTCCTCCAGTTTCTCCTGGGTGTTGGAGCCAGTGTGTTTTTATCTGGGTTCTCAGCTAAACCCTGTGATATTTTTAGTTTAGTATATTAATAGTACACGGACTAGATAAACTCAAGCCAGCTTATTAGGAGTGCTTATTACCTATAGAGTTTGGCTCAATTTGGTACTTAATTTCTGTGAACTGAAACTAAGCCCTTGTTAAAAGAGGCGTATAATCTATTTACATACTTTCCTCACGGTTTCTATTGTGACTGCTGCTTAGGGCTTCTTAGGTTAATAAATTAATAAATTGTGGTTCCTCAGCTTCTGTCTCGGCATTAGTAATTTTCTTTTATCTAGTGTGAGCGAGGTCATTTGGTAGCGGGTTCTTTTATCTAGTGTGAGCGAGGTCATTTGGCAGAGGGTTCAAAATGTGGCCAAAGCTATGTGACAGTGGCAGGATTATTGCACTTTTGGAAAGAGATTTCCAGGGTGGGTTTGTCTGCCACCAGTGCCAGCTAATTGAGCATCTGGAGAGCAAGATCCTTGATCTTCAGGGCCAGTTGGCAGCACGACATGGTTCGCAATCAGTAGAGTTCCTAGAGGAACTAAGGAGTATGTCGTTTAGAGAATTGGTGTGTACACTGAAGCAGGGTGGTACTGGGATCCCAGAGCAGGCAGGGAGAGAAAGTAGGGTGACTGTAGGTCGATAGCGCAGGAAAGGGCGTGCATGGCGTACAGCAACAGCTCCTCCAGTGGTTGAGGTGTCCAACCGATTCCGACCCTTGCAGGAACTTGACTTGGCCCCTGACCCTGAGAGTGGGGGGACTGATGAGCAGCAGGGCACCCTGTTAGCCTCTACCCCTCAGAAAAGAAAGTTAGTGATAGTGGGGGACTCAATACTTAGAGAAATTGATAGCTTAGTCTGTTCGCGCGACAAGGAGTCTCGTGCAGTGTGTTGCCTGCCTGATGCCCAGGTAGGAGACCTCCTGGAGCGTGCGGACAAGCTCCTGGCCAGAGCGGGGAGGGATCCAGTTGTCATGGTCCATATTGGGAAAAATGAAATAGGTAAGGGTAGGTTTGGGGTTCTGCAAGGCAAATTTGTGGAATTAGCTGAGAAGCTTAGGAGCAGATCCTCGAAGGTAGTGTTCACCGGGATTCTACCAGTACCACGAAGAAAGCAGAATTTTATCTGGAGGTTAAACACGTGGCTACAAACCTGGTGTAGGGAAGAGGGGTATAGGTTAATGGGGCACTGGAACTTTTTCTGGGACAGGGGTGACCTGTTCAAGCCTGACAGGCTGCATCTGAACCGGAGGGGTACCTTTGCACTGGGCCAGCGTATGTTGAGGGTAGCACAGGATTATTTAAACTAGGGACTTGGGGGCAGGGAGGTTTGTGAGTGTTACACATAGGGAAATGCAGACTGCCCCAATGGAGGCTGATGGCGTTACATGCACTAGTGATGATATACTCTTAAAGCAACAAAGTGTAGTGGGGGCCTTGAAGCAGCGGCCACATGGGAAATCAAGGGGGAAGAGCATTAATAATAACCTGAAATGTTTTTACTTAAATGCAAGAAGCATAAAAACTAAATTTCCTGAGCTTGAGGCTGTTATAATTAGTGAGGGCTTTGACATAGTTGGGATTACAGAGACATGGCTAAGTGAAAAGGATGGAGATGAGTATAATATAGAAGGTTATAAGGTCTTTAGGAAGGATAGATGTAATAGGCGAGGAGGGGGCGTAGCAATCTATGTGAAGGAAAACATAAATGTACAGGAAATTCCCGAAATTGAACATTCCTTGCCCTGTGAAGATAACTGGGACAGGCTCATTGGCAAACACGAGACAGGTTTAAACATAGGAGTATGCTATCGACCACCAGCTTTGGACAGTACAGTCAATGAAACGCTTTTTAGGAGGATTACCCAAGCGTAGAGGTGGAGGGACTATTATTATGGGAGACTTATATTATCCTGTTATCAATTGGGAAATGGTGAAAGGACAGGGTAGGGAGGAGGAAGAATTTCTAGATGTTATAAATGACAATTTCTTGGTGCAGTATGTTAATAAACCTACAAGAGAGAAGGCAATTTTAGACTTAGTGCTCTGTAATGACCCAGATAGAATAAGCAATGTTGAGGTATTGGAGCCACTGAGGACAAGTGATCACTCTGCTGTTAATTTTCATAGGAAGTTAAAAAGGTGTATTCAAAAAAAAAAAAAAAATTCAATTTTAGGCTAGCAAACTTTGTCAGGATGCGCTCGTATCTAAGTGAAATAAAATGGGGGACACTCCTGGACTGTGAGCCGTAAATGAGATGTGGGAAAGATTTAAGGGGGTTTTACTTGAATCACAACGCAGATTCATTTCAAAGGTGTCCAAAAGTAAGCTGAAAAAGCAGAATCCTGAGTGGATGACCAAAAGTATTTGCAGGATTTTGAGGGAAAAGAGGAATCTTCATAAGATTTACATAAAGGATAACAATGAGAATACTAAGGCTGCGTACTGTTAAATGCGGGCTGTGGTCAAAAAAGGGCTGAGGAATGCTAGAAGACTGTATGAAAGACTGTATGAAAGAGGGGGCCAAAACTAATCCTAAGCGCTTCTTTCAGTACTGTAGCAGAAAAAGGAAAGTTAAAGAGCAGGTTAAGTGCATAAAGAATACAAACGGATCACTGCTATTTGATATCAAGGATATTGCGGATGCCTTAAACAGTTACTTTTTGAGAATTTTACCTCAGAGGGGGGGTCTTTATTTGGCCAGAGGGCATGTTAAGTGCTCAAGATTATTTAGCTGAAATTGAGGTTCGGGATAAGGAAGTATAAGACAAGTTGCATAAACAAAAGCCAGATAAGGCGGCGGGTCCTGATGGCTTATATCCTAGAGTGCTCAGAGTATCCTAGAGTCAGAGAAGTTGGTGAGATCATCTGTAAGCCGCTATCCACCATCTTCAGGCGGTCTTTAGAAACTGGAGAAATACCAAATGACTGGAAAAGGGCAATATAATACCAATATATAAGAAAGGGGATCTTACCGAGCTAAGAAATTACAGGCCAGTCAGTTTAACTTGCATTGCGTGCAAAATATAGGACTCCATCATAAAAGATGAGCTGGACTTATTTCTTGAACATAACAGTATTTTGAGGGATAGCAAACATGGTTTTCGTAAGGGAAGGTCATGCCTGACAAACCCTCTGGAATTTTTTGAAGAGGCCACCAAGACTTATGACCAGAGCAGGGCGTATGACATCATATTCTTGGATTTTCAGAAAGCATTCGATACAGTACCGCATAAGAGACTAATTTTTAAATTGAGCTCCATTGGAGTTACAGGAGGTATTCTGGAGTTGATTCAACACTGGTTACAGGACAGAGCACAGAGAGTGGTGGTCAGTGGTATCTCATCTGAGGTAGGTATGGTGAGGAGTGGCGTCCCCCAAGTATCGGTGTTGGGGCCCCTGCTGTTCCTCATCTACATTAATGACCTTAGTAATATTGAGAGCAGATTGGTTAAATTTGCAGATGATACTAAATTTTGAGGTTTGGCAAATAGTTTAGGGTCCACTAAAGTGATTCAGGATGATTTGGATAGAATCCAGAATTGGGCAGAAATGTGGAAATTAGATTTAAAGTAGCAAAATGTAAAGTTGTACATGTAGGTAATAAAAACATTAGACGGGATTACATCATGGGAGGTTTAAAACTGGAATGTGCTGTACACGTGAAAGATCTGGGAGTGATTGTTGACCAAACCCTCACAGGCTCTAGCCATTGTGCCGTAGCAGGTAAAAAAGCCAATCGGATGCTGAGATACAATGCCAAAAGTATTGAGTGCAAATCTAAGGAGGTGATGCTTCCTTTGTTCAACATCACCAATATCATCTAATGCCATGTAAAGACATGGCAACTCCTTCACTCAAACATATTTTCTAAGCGGTTTTACTCAAAACTGTGGATTCTTTGTCCATAACCTGCCTAAAGAAGAAACATGGGGAAAAAAGGATACTTTGACGTTCGTTCTTACTTCCTCACTATAGAGGAACTGCCATGTGTTCACGAAAGTGACGTCACCTGTAATGATAACTTTATTGTTTCATTACAATTCAGGAACATATATACACACTTTAACTACCATCTACATCTGCTACTGCTGTCTCTCTCACATGGACATTCACAAAATCAATAACTGCTACCCTTACTCTAGCTCTTTGTCTATTCAAATGTATAACTTGCTTTTGATATGTTTTCCTTACTTGAGACTCCCCCCACCTCCCACTCCCTCACTCTCACTTACTCCTACTCTCTCACTCACACTCTCACTCACACTCACTCTTTCACACACTCGCTCTCCCACTCCCACACTGTCACACACTCCCTACCTATTTTGTAAATAATTTATCAGCTCCAGCTCATTACTAAACTTGCACTTCATATAATTGCGTGAGCTTTGCCTCATTTAGCGCCCTTTTATTGGGCCCACATTCTCATACAGCACTTGGCGGCCCAGCAGTATACTAGGTTGCTCCTTGTCTTGTCCAAACCTGCTAGTGTCCCCCATACCTTCAGAGATGCTGGCTTTTGAACTGAAAGCTGATAACAGGAGGGGTGGTCTTGCTCCTCTTTAGCCCTGAGGACACGGCGCCCATGATTTCCAAAAAGAATGTCAAATTTGAACTCGTCTGACCGCAGAACACCTAGCCACTTTGCTACAGTCCATTCTAAATGAGCCTTGGCCTACAAAACATGGCAGCGCTTCTGGATCATGCTCAACAATGGCTTCATTTTCGCATGATAGAGTTTTTGAAGGCATCTGTGGATGGCACGGTGGACTGTGTTTACAGACAGTGATTTCTTGAAATATTCCTGGGCCCATTTAGTGATGTCAATGACAGAATCATGCCGGTGAGTGATGCAGTGGCATCTGAGGGCCCAAAGATCACAGGCATCCAGTAATGGTCTTTGGCTTTGTCCCTTATGCATAGAGACTTTTCCAGTTTCTCTGAATCTTTTGATGATGTTATGCACTGTCGATGATGAGACCTTCAAAGCCTTTGCAATTTGACATTGAGAAACATGGTTTTTAAAGTATTTCACAATTTGTTACGCAAGCCTTCACAGGTTGGAGAGCCTCTGGCCATCTTTACTTCTGAGAGACTCAGCCTCTCTAAGACATCCCTTTTATAGCCAATCATGTGACACACCTGATGCCAGCTAACTTAATAACTAGCAAAATCCTCTTTCAGCTTCAGCTGATTCTCTTTTATATTAATTACTCTTTCAGCCCTTTTTTTGCCTGTGTCCCATTTTTTTTGACACCTGTTGCAGCCAGAAAATTTGAGACATTTTACATTTTTATCCACAAAATGAGCTTATTTCAGTTTCAACATTTGAAATATTCTCGATGTTCTATTGTAAATACCATTGGCTCGTGATCTGGAGGTCATTGTATTTTGATTTTATTTACAATTTACACTTTGCCCCAACTATTTCGGAATTAGGGTTATAAATGAGGTGAGGGCTTAATCCCTCTATGAAAGACTGGATGGAGAAATAGTTCAACAATTTAAAAATAACATTTCCAACTTAAAATGGCAAAGAATTTGAGGATTCAATCCTCTATGGTGCATAATGTCACTGAACAACACATTCTCATCCCGGACTCGTCATATCTTGACGCTACCTACCCAAATGTCGATGTATGAGGCAGAAGGAAGCTTTTGGCGTCATTATTTTAGGGTTAGGATTCGCATTAAGGTCACGTCGCGGGTTCGAGCCCCGGCGTACCCACCAGCAGGGGTCGGCAGCTTTTTCAGAGTAGCGCACAATTGGCGATCGCGCTACAGGGTTTCAAATTGGGAAGGGACTGCCGGATTTGGGTTAAGAATAACAGCTTTGTTCGTTGCTCCAGCGCCTCCTGTTGGCCAGACGGGCGCTCGTCAGGAAGACTCTGGGTTTGTTCACGTCCGGGTATCCTCCGCCCTCGTTCGGAACTTATGAGGATTCGACCAATGAGTGTATAAGAATCAGTGGCTGACGGACACGTGCTTCGGAGGAGAGCCGTGAGCTGTCTTCACCATCCTGAGTTGGCAGCAAGGGGTCGCATACGAGCAAGCTTTGTACATAGTTCACTAATTGGGCATTCCAGATTCGGGTGGGATTGGAGATGCCAAATTTAAAAAAAAAAAAAAAAAAAAAGGATTCGGATTAAGGGTTCGGGGTTAGGGGGTAGGGATTAGGGGTTAAGGGGTAGGGTTCTTTTTACACTGGAGTCGATAAAGGACACTAAAACTGACCTTTTGCATCGTATATTGACGCTTGATCAGGTAGCGTCAATATATGACGCGTCGGAATGAGAACAGGCTCCACTGAAAGATTCTGAGAATCCAGAAAAATCTCTGTACGCATCGGACAAGGCCAAAATCCAATTCTGAATGGCTGTGATATTCAGGTCCTCAGGTGGCACTCCATTAAGAACAGGCAGGATTCTGATGTAGAAATCACTGCATGGACTCAGGAATACCTCTGTCAACCAGAGTCAGTAAACACACATTGTCACTGCATCCACAAATGCAAATAAAAACTCTGCCATGTAGAGATCAACCCACATATAAACAAGATCCAGAAACGCCGCTTTCTTCTCTGGGCCCAAGCTCATTTAAAATGTATTGAGGCGAAGTGGAAAACCGCTTTGTGGTTTGACTAATCAAAATGTAAATTCATTTTTGGAAATCATTGATGCCACGTCCTCTGTGTTAAAGAGGGGAGAGACAATCACGATTGTTATCAGCAAACACTTCAAAAGCCAGCATCCTTGATAGCATGTGGATACATTAGTACAAATGACATGGGTAACTTGCACACCCATGAAGACATCATGAATGGTGAATGATATACACTGGTTTTGTTGCAAGATTTACTGCCATCCAGATGCCTTTTAAGGGAGGGCCTTGCTCATTTCAGAAAAATCATGCCAAACACCATACTGTGCGCATATTACAACGACATAGCTCTATAGTAAAAGAGTCTGGGTGCTGAAGTGGTCTGCCTGCTGTCCAGACCTGTCACCCACAGACAATATTTGGCGCATTATGAAATGAAAAATATGACAAAGAAGGCTGCAAAGTACTGAGCTGTTAAAATCCAATAAAAAGCACACTGTAAACCCTGTCAAGTGGGTGAACTCAAATTTTTTTGTGGAAACCGATTACCTCAAAAAAATTGAGTATGCCATCTTGCTGATCTTGGGCTCTAATTTCCTGAGGCAGTGCAGGCGCCTTTGCGTGGCGCAGCCCACGCAGTGGTAATTTCGTCCGGCGCAGCCCGCGCAGTGGTAATTTCGTGAGGTGCAACACAGACGAACGTGCGCCGAGATGGGTGTGGCGGCGTAGTAGGGGGAGGTGTCACTTACTCATCAAGACGCAGTGATAATTTCGTAGAAAAAGTCTTTGCTGCAGTGGCGCAGAGAGCTCCCCAGCTCCAAACTGGTTCACTTTCTGTGCAGTGGTAATTTGGCTGATGGGCGCGCCGTGCGCACAGGTCACCAAAACCTCACAGGCAGGTTTCCAGAATGTCAGGCACATTTCAGTACAGTAAATAATTACAGCAACCACTGTTTAATGTAACTATCTGAATCAGCACATAAATTATAGTATCTATATCGATTGTCCTGATGTCAGATCCAAGGCGGTTGGCACGCGTGATGGAAACTGGACCTGACTTAATCAACGCAACTGAATCAATGATGCAAATTAACGACTTCACATCTTTCTCAGCCAACCACAAACTGCCTCGGCATCAGGTAGTGCGTATATAATGCTTGCGTTCTATGCTCGGTAAAGCCGCTTGCACACTGGACGCGAAACAAATTTTTCGCACGACTGATTACAGTCAAAGTCAATGCAAAGTACTATCGACTTTTCTTGGTCTTTATATTCGTCTGTTTTCGTCCTCTGAAGATAGACAGCAGTCTTTATTCGGTCTTTCTTTTGAAAATTAGTCAGATGGATCGAACAGATTCACGCTTTATTTCCACAGCAGAGATAAAATAGTGCTTGCAATCCAATTCTATGACCATTGACAGTGTGAATAAATTATCGCATGCACAATCAAGACTGTCCGACGCGAAATACAAAATACTTCATGTCCGGCACCCAGCAAAAAATAAAAGTATTGTGTTCACAGAACTTAAAAACATGTAAAAAAATAACTTATTTTATTTTGCACAGAATACAAAAAATGCCCATTTTTACTGTAATGCATGAGCCTATTTAGGCTTTATAACTCAATTACAGAATTATTAAGGATTAAATTTTGGAATGGATGCCTGTGTCGATACAAAGGGGTTAAGTTCCCACCACACAATGCAATTAAGTTTGCCTTCACAATTTTTTTGAGGTAACTGGTTTCCACAAAACATTCAATTTCACCACACTATCAGGGTTCACAGTGCAAGAATGGGAAAACATTTCACTTTCTGTACTGCAGTAGTTGGTCCCCTTAGTTACCAAATGTCCACAGAACATTGAAGGAAGAAGATGTGATGCAACACAATGGTAAACATGCACTTGTGCCAACTTTTTTGAAATGTTTTGCTGGAATCATTTCAAAATGAGAACATGTTTTCCAAAAACATCTTACATATTTTCTTTGTACTTTGTCAGATATAAAGTTCAAATGATTTGAAAATCATTGCATTCTGCTTTTATTTACATTTTTTACAGCATCCCAACTTTTTTGAAAATGGGGTTTTACATGTGACAGGTAATTTTTAACCCTTTACCGAGCGATGAACCATATTTGGTAATATTTTGGCATCCAAAGTGGTACACCCATGCCTCTCTGAGGCAGTAGCCCCGTGGCGATTTCTCTCAGCCAATGAGATAAAATCAAGCTATATCAAAGGCAGTGACATCAGGGTGCTCGACCAATCAGCAGTGGCCTAGAGCATCTCAAACTTCTTTTCTTCTCCAGACCTCTCACTGTGCTGCTGTGTGCCGTTACCCAGTCCCACTCCAAAGGACCTATCATGGAAACTCATGCATTATTAACTTGAAAAGGTTTGCTAAAAGTTGAGATAAGTGTTGTTTGCGAATTTCCAGGAACTTGTGAGATTTTGCATGAAAAACAAAGAAATGGGTAGTGAGGCCATATTTTATCATACGCCCTTTTCACTTAAGCCAAGAGCAAGAGATTTTTAGGCCCAATACACAGTACACTGTGCATCTTAGGGTATTTTTAGTGCCCTATGAAGGGTTAAAAAAATATATCAGCTAAATTTGGCTACTCCCAGTGCTTCAATTGGAATAAAAAAAACCCACCACGCCTGAGCAAATTAACCAATCAAATTCTGGAGGAGTTTCAAACATAGTATCAATCACTTTTCGTGCGCACGCTGTTCAGCGATTTTCCTCCGCACATGCTCTCTTCCTTGGTCAAGACTTTATTGCTGTGTTCAAATAATCTTTTTTTTTTGCTTGAGAAAGTTGTTAACTCCTTGAAAATGACTCGGTGGTATTTACATGGCAGCCATGATAAGTGTGCTTGATAGGGGTGTCACAATTCGGCTCGGTTCATTGAAAATCGGATCGTAAGTTATGCGGTTCGATTCGATTCGTCCAGCATTGGTTTCTGTTCGATTCATAAATTACTGACTTGTCATTTTATTTCATCTTGAAACGCAAGAAATCTAGATGTAAATACGTTGTCATTACGTTCGCGGAAGTGCATATTATGTTGATAGTGATATGGGTCATGCTCTGATTGGACCATTTTCTCTCAATAGACCCATTTACTGTTTGCAAACAAAACGGGCTGCGCGCATATCTTGGCAACGGAAGTTAGCGAACCATATTAGCTTGTCAAGCAATTCTTGTCTTATCAAAGATCGCAAATTCTACCTAAAGAAATTAACATTGACAAATGGCAACCAATTACCAGATCCGTATGGTATCAGTGGGTGGGTAGATGACGTTGGTTAGTGGCCCAGTATTCCGTGGCCTGATATTTATACCCATTTGATCGAGAAACCTGGCGTGTACACTAGGGATGAATTACGAGCATATAAGTCACTGGATGCTTGGCAGTGGCAGTGAAATTCCAGAGAATCAAAATCTCCTCATCTACACTTTCAGTTCCTCCCTTGTCAACAATGTTACTAAAGTGAATCTAACACTTCAGATACTCAATGACTGAGTGGTATCTAGCACTAAATCAAGCCAGATGTTTAAAACTCACAAGGTTTCTGCTTCAACAATATGGTCAGACAAGTTATACCCAACTGAGATTACACTCTGCATGAAAAAATACCTCCCAATATCAGTGCTAAATTTACCCTTAGCTAATTTCCATTTGTGACCCCGAGTTCTACTATTGTGAAGGTAACATTAGTTTGCTCACTTGCTTGGCTGATCTACACCCTTGCTTCTCTTTTGTGCTGTTACCATCAATACCAAGACTTCAGAACTTGTGTCAAAAATGTGAAGCACTTCCCAACGGAGCTCCACGTCGAGGCTTGTATCGTCTCGGTAAAATGATGTTGCTCCTCACATTCGAAGCCTTATTTGGGATGCTGCTTCGAGAAGGAGGTTCACTTTTGACGAGTGATTCGACTATGAAATGTTATAATTCTCCTCTACAACTCATGGATTGGATTGTTGTCGGAGTTTGTCGGTGCGGTTTGCGATTTTGTGCAGTGTGTGAGTTAGTCTTTGTTTGCGATGGAAAGTTTTCATCCATTTGGGAATACTTTTGATTTGATTTTTCTTAAGGAGGTTGTTTAGTTAGGCTATTAGGCAAAATTGTTAAACTATGTGATGTCATATATCCAAATCTTTTCAAATAATTTCCAATACATAATGAATTCCCTTAATTTAATTAAACTGAAGCCCTACAGCGTGGGTTCATATGCCCTTCCACTTCACCGGTGTCAGCAAGTTTTTTCTTCACCCAGAATAAGGATGGAGGTCTCTGGCCCAACGTAGACTACAGAGGCCTTAATGATGTCATGGTGAAATACCGATATCCATTGCCTCTGGTCCCCAGCACTGTGGAGCAGCTGAAACGTGCTACCATCTTCACTAAACTCGACCTCCGCAGCACCTACAATCTGATCCGTATCTGGGAAGGAGACAAGTGGAAGACAGCTTTTAGCACCACGTCTGGGCACTACGAGTACTGTGTCATGCCTTTCAGCCTCCGTCTTCCATTCATTCATTAATGACGTACTACAAGAGATGCTGGGCAGATTTGTCATTGCCTACCGAGATGACATCCTCATCTACTCCCATGTTTATGAAGAACACGTAAAACAGGTGAGGAGAGTCCTCGAACGCCAGCTGCAAAATCATCTCTATGTCAAAATAGAGAAGTGCGTCTTCCAGTAATCCACCATCTCCTTCCTTGGCGTGTGATCGGACCAGAGGCAGTGGCTAAAGAAGCTAAGAAAGTGAAAGCAGTAGCGGAATGGTCAATGCCACGGATGATAAAGGAACTCTGGTGCTTCATGGGATTTGCAGACTTCAATCCCTGCTTCATGAAGAACTTCAGTGGAGTTGCCCATCCCCTGATATAGTTGTTCAAGGGGAAACTCAAGAACTTGGGATGGAATCCGGATGCTCAACACGCCTTTAACACACTTAAGAATCAGTTTGTTACTGCTCCTATTCTCAAATTACCGGACCCAGACAAGCTCTTCATTTTGGAAGTTGATGCCTCCAATGCCGATGTGAGAGTTATCCTGTCACAGTGACACGGGACACCAGAAAAGCTGTATCCCTGTGCTTATTTCTCACACAAGCTCACCACCGCAGAGGCTAACTACGACGTCGGGAACCAGGAGCTGCTGGCTATCAAGCTGGCATTCGAAGAATGGAGATACTGGCTTAAGGGGGCACGTCATCCATTCCTCATATTGTTGTAAATTCTTTATTAGGAACAATCCCTTGAGATGAAACCATCTCGTTTTCGAGGGTGTCCTCTTAAGTACAAATACACTTCATATAGACAGACAATATTATACAGACAAATCAACTAGACAGAAAAACAAAAGAACACAAAACAACACAGCATAAACGAGAACAAAACAACAAGACACAAAGACAAAACAGATGGATCATTGCATAATTGTTCTATTATTATGATATTGATGATTAGTGAAAGCAAGAGCAGGTAGTTTCAAGATGAGAGGACAGCGCAGTTTTGAACAATTGAAAAGACGTTATCGAACGGATATGGACAGGTAGGTTGTTCCAGTCACAGGGAGCCTTAAACATAAATGATTTTTTGCCAGCTGATGTGGGTATATTAAAGTAAACCTGTGAACAGTGTCTAAGTTGATGTGATGATGTGTATGGTATGAGCAGTTGTTTCAGATATTGTGGGTAGGTAAAGTGAATGCATTTGAAGATAAACTGCAGCCAGTGCTGCTGTCTTCTTGAAGTGGGAGATGGTAGGTTGAGGTTTTCATACAGGGTACAGTGGTGGGTCGTATATGGACAGTCAAGAATAAATCTGCATAGGCGGTTGTATACTGCATTGAGAGGGAAAAGGTTTGCTTTAGGGGTGGCAGTTTGGTACACTATGTCTGCATAATCAAGAATTGGTAATATGAGTTGCTGAACAAGTTTTTTTCTTACTGCAAAAGTAAAACATTTTTTGTTACGGTAGAGAACACCAGTGCTGAAGTAGATTTTCCGGACAATGTTATCAATATGAAATTTAAATGATAGATTAGGGTCAAGCCAAAGGCCAAGATATTTAATTTGTTGAACTTTAAACAGTTGAGTACCATCAAGGCAAGAAATATTTAAAGATTGATTGTTAGTTTGTGCTGTAAGATTTCGTTTGGTACCAAAGAGCATCAGGTTTGTTTTAGTTTTGTTGATAAGTAATTTATTCGCTATGAGCCATGATTCTAGATAATTGAAATTGACCTGCAATGTTGACTGAGTCTGTGAAAGGTTAAGTTGTGAAGTATATATGACTGTGTCGTCAGCATAGAGTTGACAGTTACAGCCAGAGAAAAGGGAAGGAAGACCATTAATAAATATTGAAAACAAGAGTGGTCCTAGGGTTGAGCCCTGCGGCACGCCACGTTCCTGAACTACTAGGTCGGATTTGGTGCCCTGAATGACAACACAATGTTTTCTATTATGCAGATATGCATTAAACCAGAGTAAAGAATTTCGTGTCATACCAATAGAATATAGTTTGTCCAGTAGTAGGTAGTGATCAACAAGGTCAAATGCCTTAGTAAGGTCAATAAATATTGCACCGGTAATTTTGCGATTAGCAGATGCAGAGTGTATGTCGTTGGTAAGTTTAAGTAGGGCAGTAGTTGTTGAGTGATTTGGACGAAAACCAGATTGAACAGGAGACAGGATATTGTGTTTGGTGAGATAAGTGAACAGTTGGTTGTAGATTAATTTTTCAAAGACTTTAGCTATTGAACAAATAATTGATATTGGTCTGTAGTTGTTGGGATCAAGTTGGTTGCCTGCTTTGTGGAGTGGTGTGATACGTGACCATTTCCAAATAGAGGGTATGTCATGGGTAGAGAGGGATAAATTAAAAAGGTCGCAGAGAGGGTACATGAGAATGTGTTGTGCAAGTTTCAAAAATTTGGCTTCAACACCATCTAAGCCGGGACTACTACATGCTTTAAGCTCTTTGATTGCATTCAGGACTTCAACAGGTGAGACTCTCCTGAAGGAGAATGTGCTGGGGCAGCGTGGTGTATTGTTAAGGACATAGGGATCAGATGTAGCACTGCAGACTGAGGAGAAGTGTTGATTAAAGGCTTGAGCTACTGGAAGAGGATTGTGTAATATGGTGTTGTTGACTTTTAGCTGATTATGATGAACAGATTTGTCAGGTGCATTGGTTAATGTTTTAATTTTTTTCCAGAATTGCTTAGGATTTTTATAATCGCTGGTAAGGGATTCATTATAGTAATGTGATTTTGAGTTTCTAGTAGCAGTTTTGCTTTTGTTTCTCAGCAATCTGTATGTCTCCCAGTCAGCAGGATCTCTTGTCCTGCGATACACAGCCCATGCTTTGTCTCTCTGCCTGAAAATGCTTATAAGATCTGATGTGATCCAAGGAAGATGACTGCCCTTGACTTTAATAGTTTTGAAGGGGGCATGTTTGTCAATAATTTTTGTAAGTTCAGAGTGTAAAAATTCCCATGCATCGTGAACATTAGAAATGATTTTGTAACGGTCCCAGTTAATAGAGATTAGATCATGAATAAATGCATCAATATAGAGTTTCTTATCTTGCCTAATTTTGATTAGTTTTGGAGGGAGTTTGGGTAATTTAATTTTCCAAATGCAAAAAATAGTGCAATGGTCACTAAAGCAGTCAGACATGATTCCTGATTTGATGTATCTGTTAGGATGTGACACCAAAATCCAGTCGAGTAAGGATTGACTAGTAGGCGTGACCCGAGTGGGCACACTAATAAGTTGTGCTAAGTTCAAAATCCTCATAGTGTTCTTAGCTGTATTAGCGGATTTGTCTGCCCAATCCTTATTAAAATCTCCCAGGAGTACCAGCTCATTTTTATCTTTGATGGAGTTGATGGTGGATACTATACAGTTAAAGGAATCAGCTGGAGCTGAAGGGGGCCTGTAAATGTTTCCATTTGTTAAATATTTGCTTTCGTGTAGTATGACTTTCACAAAAATACTTTCAAAATGTAAAGGCTCAACTGTGGGCACAACTAGCTCAGAAGCAAGATTGGATGAGACATATGTGACTACACCTCCGGCCCTTGTGCCTCTATCTGCTCTATATAGGACATAGTTTGTTAATTTGATTTCATTGTTAGATATCTTGTCGTTGAGCCAGGTTTCAGATAATGTAATTATATTAGGTTTGTGTTGCTCAACCCATGGTCTAAATAGATCAATTTTATGTTTAAGGCTCCTGATATTGATGTGTATAATTTTAAGCCCTTTCGCACTATCCATATTGATATTTGCAGTTTAGGAGTACTGTCACAAAACCACCTGCATAGATCACAAAGTGCAGTGTGTTGATGATTACATACATAAGGCAGACATATATAGACAGGACATGCACAAGACAAACATAAACAAACACATAAACAAAAAGAAATGGTACCCAAGATAACAAAAAACAAAAATAACCCAAGGCCATCCATGTTAGCCTTAAACCCATAGGCCCAAGCATGCCGGTGAGTTGTCCAAAGTTAAACGCATTTCCCTAGCCAAAATGAGAAGAGAAAAAAAATAAATAAATAAAAAAAATATAAATAAAAATAATAGTAATAATAATAATGGAAAAAGAAAAAAAAAAAGAGGAAAAAAATTAATATAAATGATTAAAAAAAAATGAAACAGAAAAACCATGATAATAACTGGAGTAAAAAGAGAAAGAGAGAAAGAAAGAGAAAGAGAAAGAGAAAGAAAGAGAGATCAGGTCACATTTATCAAAGTTATTGTCTGAGAGTGGATAGAGTAGTGAGGCCAAGAGACAGATGGATACATACGAAATAGAGGAACTGATATCACGCAGCGTTCTGCATGGAGTGTTCAGTGGTAACCACGGTTATCATGGTAATGGGGACGCCGTCGCGTGGCTGACGTCATCAGCGGTCGTCCGTGTTTACATCAGCTGGGGTAGCATGCTGTGTACAGTGGCCAACAGTGAGACTCCGTGGGTCCTCCTCATCCTCGTGCGAAACTAATTCTTTGCTACCATAAAGCCAGTCTGTGATGCGTGGATTCCTGTACAGCTTGCCATCGATATAGAGTTTATCAACGATTAAGCGAGTCTTCTTGTTGTTCTGTCTCGCCTGCGCCATGATCGGATACAGCAGCCTGCGTCTGGTCATGATCTCTGCAGGATACTGGTCACTGATGGCATACGAGGATCCCTTCAGTTTTTTTGCTTTGGACATGACGGCAATCTTCATCTTAGAGTCGATGACTTTGGCCACGATAGGACGGGGCTTCTGCTGGTCCGGTTTGAATTTCCCCAGGCGGTGGACGCGGGAAAAGCGGATAGCTTCGATTTCCTCCGACTGCATTTGCAGATTGCCTGCCAGGAATGACTTTAACAGTTCTTCTGATCTATGGTAAGTTTCATTTTGGACTTCGGAGAGCCCATGTATGATTATATTGTCTCTCATACTTCTGCATTGAAGGTCGAGAATGGCATTAGACATTTTGACTTTTTCTTTTTCTTTATTACTGTAACTGATCACTGCAACTTGGTGTACCTGTGAAAAGCACAACATTTAAATCCTCGGCAGGCTAAGTGGGCACTTTTCTTTACTCGTATCAATTTTTCAATAACCTATCGCTCAGGCTCAAAGAATATCAAAGCAGACACGCTTTCCCAAAGATACGAGGTAGAAAGGGATCCGAAAGCCGAGGAGCGGATTCTGCCCTCCTCCTGCATTCTCACCCTGATCATTTGGCAGTTGGACAGGGAAGTGGAAAAGGAGACCGAGAGGAATCCCCCCTCTAACTTGGTGCTGGCGGGTAAGACGTTCATCCATGCTAATCTTTGAGACTGAGCGATTCTGTGGGCCCATACATCTCTGTCGGCAGGATACCTTAGAGTACAGAGAATAAGGCAAGTTGTCAGCAGGAAATATTGGTGGCCCCTCGTGGCCATGGATGTGGAGGCAGCTGTGCGCTCCTACACAATATCCAAAATGCCCCAACAGCTGCCTGTGGATAAACTCAATCCACTGTGCATGCTACATCATCCATCTTTACACATTGCAGTGCATTTTTCTATCCGATCTACCCTTGTCAGAATTCTGGTGATTAGATATGTTTTCAAAATTCTGTAAATCTATGCCTTTTGCAGCTTTACCATCTTCTCTCTTAGTTGCACACATTATATTTGAGCAGGTATTCCTTCCGAAGGACATCATCTCCGACTGTGGGTCTCATTTCACATTCCGAGTGTAGAGGGCGTTCTTCAGGAAACTGGGAGCCACTGTGAGCCTCACCTCAGGATATCAACCTGAAGCTAATGGGCAGGCGGAGAGAGCCATCCATGACCTGGGGAGGTTCCTCCGAGCCTACCAGAGCAAGTGGTCCAAATACCTGCCCTGGGCAGAGTACGCCCAGAACTCGCTGAAGAGCACCTCCACTAGACTAACTCCCTTTCAGTGCGTGCTCGGACACCAACCTCCCTTGCCCATGGGACCAGAGCCATACAGAAGTCCCGGCGGTGGACGTCTGGTTGAAGGAGGCGGAGAGGGTCTGGGAGACTATCAGTTTCCCGATCCAAAGAGCTCTCCGCCACCAGAAGATCCAGGCGAACCGAAGACGTTGGGGCTCCCCACAATACCAGCCAAGGGACCGAGTCTGGCTCTCGATGAGGGACATGCACCTATCGTAAATTGAGCCCATGGTTCATTAACCCCTTCTGTGTCCTCCGGTAGGTCAACGAATCCACCTCTTCCATACAGCTGCCATTAATGATAAATAATATCATTATTAATTTATGTAATTATTTATTTCACACCGCTCTGCATAGGCTAGTGATTGCTGGACCCCTGGCAGAGGCCACCCCCCTGAAGACCCTCCCCCTGTCCTGGAGGTAAACGGAATCCCAGCCTACCGGGTGCGCAGCCTGCTTCAATCCAGACGAAGAGCAGGCAAACTTCAGTAACTGGTAGACTGAGAAGGCTATTGTTGTGTTCCAGGGTTCTGGCCTTTGGCCAGAACAGTATTGTTCATGGTTTTAACAGTTTCATGTATCAAGATTCCATAGTTCATAGTTCCATAGTTCATAGTTCATGTCACAGTTTTTGCATTTCATGTTTCACATTCCATGTTTTTACTTTTCCATGTTTTTGTTTTTGCCAGGTCTGCCATGCCACTCCACCGCTTGTCTGCGTTCCGCCCCGTGCCTTCGTTGTTGCACTTTTCAGAGCTCTGGTTGGCTTTGGTATTTCCCCTTCCTTCTGTGCTGTGCTGATTCAGGGCTCTCTAAGCTTAATTGACAATTAACTGTTTTTAAGTTACTAACATTTACTAACACTCACTGGGTGGTGTAATTCTTAGATAGGCACATTACTAATATTACTAATTTAGACAGGGAGTTTATTGTCATGATTCCTGCTTTGCTATTTCAAGATCTTGCTGTGCTTTTCTGTTCTTAACATTCATGCTTGCTTCCAAACTGCATACTTAATTGGTACTTAAGCTGAGCACGCTCATTCTCTTAATGAGCAGGTCATGTCATCCAATCTCTGTCCATGTCTTGATCTTGCCATGCCTCTTGTTTCTCTCTCTCTCTCTCCAGGTGTTACCCCTCATGTCATGATTTTCAAGCCTTTATCTGGATGCGGTGGAAGTTGGCTGGCAGACAGTGTCTCGCATCTCGTTGCATGTTCAAGTTTAGCCAAGTTCTTGTTGTCAAGTTCCCTAGCATTTCTAGTTTCAAGTCTGGTCCTAGCCTCTTGTTTTGTGTGTATATGTATATGTATATATATATATTAGTCTTGTTATTTATTTTTTCTTGTGCATCTTGCCTGGAGTTTCCAGTGCCTTTTTGTTTTTTGCCTTTTTGCATTTATTGTTTATAGCTCTGTGTAGCTTATCTTAGTTTGTTTTTTGCAACCCTTTGGGCCAAGTTTTTTGTTGGCCCTCGTGCCTGTTTTGTTTTGGTTTAAAATAAATCCTCATTCCCTTTCCCGCATCTGGTGTCAACTGATTCCATATCAGCTATGGTCCAGAGGAAAGAAGCTGAGTGGATGACCTCTTGGATCCACAGCTCGTGGCCAACTTCCACCAAGCCCACCCGGACTGCCCTGCTCTACACCCCAGAGGGTGCTCTCCTGGGCGAAGATCAAGCACGCTGGGAGTCACGGGAGCCAGAACTGTAGTGCATAAACAACTGTATAAAACATTCTTAGCATACAGCAGCATTATAATATATGTTAAACAGGGTACAGTATTTCTCTGTAAATAATGTAATTATTAATATTTCAGCTCTTTAAAATTTCATTCTCTCACTTTTGGACAGACTTATGTCAAAATTTGCAAAATTTTTTTTAAAGATTTTGGTCTCAATCTCTGGCATTGGTACTTTCTGTACCGTGTCATCATCCTCTTTTCTATATTTCTGCTCAAAATTGAATTAAAAAACTATGAAAAACAGGAACGCTGTGTTGGCAGTGAAATTCAAAACTTAAATACCAAAGTGCACTGTAGTGTATTCCTCGCAGCAATCCAGTAAATTCATGGAAATTCATCCTTTTCTGAGAAATGCTGGGGTAATTTGGAAATTTCTAATATTTGAAAATCATTTGGTAAGCCTATGGTTTTTATGTTCTGGGCCAACTGTACCTCTGGGGTCACTGGGAATAGTTTTTCCACATTTTTGGGCTGAAAAGCATTGGTTTTTATGGATGCTTACAGACATGGTAGTGGTGATCTGCCATGTGACTGCATTTATTATTACTTTTTACCCAAGTACTTATTAACATGTTTTATAAGAAGACATAAATCAGGGGTGTCAAACTGGTCCAAAAACGGGCCGGGGGGACTGCAGGTTTTCAATCCATCTGAGCAGAAGCACACCTGATACTACTAATTTAATCAACTGATCTCAGCCTGCATGGTTGATTATTTGTATCAGGTGTGTTTCTGCTCAGTTGGATTGAAACCCTGCAGCCCCTCCGGCCCTTTTAAGGACCAGTTTGATACCCCTGACATAAATGGACACATGGTATGCACTTCCTGTACACTAAGGTCAAACTTGTGGGGATTGGCCTGACCTGCCTGATCTAGGGTGCCTATTGTCAACCTTAGCTGCAGTAGCTTCATCTTTAGAAAAAATCTGGAGACTAACTGGACTGAAGAGTGAAACATTCCTCATTTGATACAACTTACCTGCCTTTTTTGGGAACCAAGTGGCTATGTATACTAATAAACTCACAACTTTGATGTTTTAATTTGATCTTCTGTTCAAACAAAAATGTGTATTTGCACATACATCAAAGCATGCATGAATGTATGTACATTTGTGCTGTTTTCTAACACATTGTCGTATTGAATTAGACTTGTTTTTGGAGGCAGTTCATCAAATCACAAAATTTAAAATTTCCTCTTATTGTGAGTATGTCCTATTCACCCAGAGAGTTTCCATTGAGATTTTACGAGGTATCTGCATCTCTGGATGCAGGGTGTTTTCAAGTTTTTCTTGATTCATTCCCCAGTTTATTAAAGCACATACCCAACTTGACACTATTAGAGGGGATATCAAGACGTAGCTTGCTTTGCAGGAAATCAAGTTGATTAATTTGTCAAATTTTATTTATTTTGTGGGATATTAGGTTTATATCTTAATATGTTTTCAAGCAAATTTGTGCATTAGGAGACGAATGTGTACATAGTTTTTTGGCGTTTTATTTGTAAATTAGAGCCATTTGAGCATTTCCATGCTGTGAAATTATTTACTCATTATACCTTCAGGGTTGTGACCCATGCTAGAAATTTCATGTGAGCCTCTACTTCAGATATGTTGAAATGAACATCTTTGGTTGCCTTTTCATGAAAGATAAAGTATTAGTTCTCCATTGATTTTGTTTATGTTACACTTCCAACTATCCTAACTTCATTCACTCTGTAGAAGTATCGCATCCCTGTAAACAAAAAATGGCATAGTTTCATTGTTATCGCCAGTCTCGCAATTGCAGTCTTTCACTTTTTCATTGCAATTTAATTGATTGCTGTGAACATTGTTGAAAAAGGTTTGATCGACATTGGAAAAACTCCTTCTAGAAAGTCCGTTTGGATGTGAGAATGTATATTTATATGTAATCAGTGTGGCCAAGATTTGTGTGAGTGGAGGGTAAGTGAGCAGATATTTCTCACTTTGGTCAGGTGATCAAGGTTAAATGGAATGAAATGTTTGGATGGGGCCACATTTAGGCTAATTGTTGATTTTGCGGTGACTGCGCCCGCAATGAACAGGAAATGGCACCAGACGGTGCATTCTACCCTCTCTGCCAGGAGCGCTTAATAGCATCGGGACTTGGCAGGGTAGTGGGGCACTGGGGTCTTCTTTGTTTTCA
The DNA here is from genome assembly GCA_029721435.1 of Gymnothorax reevesii. NCBI lineage: Eukaryota > Metazoa > Chordata > Actinopteri > Anguilliformes > Muraenidae > Gymnothorax > Gymnothorax reevesii. The sequence goes on along the minus strand of CM056575.1, from coordinate 40,617,696 downwards.
CATGCTGACTTGTTTTAACAGTCTTTAACAGAGTGGCTACATTTGTGGTTTTCGAGTCGACTGGTGTTCTGGGTAAAAAGAATGTCGGCTAATAGTGTACAGGCAGGTAGCCGACCAAAAACAATGCATGCTAGGCCGTGCTGATCTGCATCGTTGATCAAAAGCCTGCACGCAGGTGTTTTCCTAATGAGGTGCAGTTGCTGTTACTGTTGGTAAACATGCGTGTGCCAAGCAAGGAGCAACTGAGCAGCCATTTCATGCCAGACGAATGAGCTGTTTACTGTGGAACCTGTGGAATGCATTAGAGTAGAAACAGACATTCACTGTATTTACATGCGCTTCTTCCTTCAGGTAACCTGGACAGGAATTGACATAAATAATAGTCGCCAATTTACTGATTCATGACAACCAGCCCCCCCAACACACTCTGCCACCCTGGCCATCTCATTTCTTGTCAGTTTGTGTGCGGATGCAAGTGTAGCGAGAGCTAATTAAAACCCACAAGTGTTTCATGTTTTATTTTCGATGCATTTAGGCTCGTTGGCTGGTGAATAATGAACAACGCATAGCGAGGAAATCAATTTTCCAGTTATGGGAGCAGAATAAATAGAGCCAGTGTGTTAAACTAAATTAAACACACTCACACCTGAGACCTCGGGATAATAGGCATTCGGGTACATTAGAAATGCATTACACATACCTGCCACCAAAGCAGTCCTAGTCCCAGTTGCAAGCATTTTTTCAGTTTTCACTCAAAGACCCCCGTGAAAACCCCCATCCCCCCATGCAAAGTCATCCCATTATCTTCAACAAATGCAAACACAGCAGATTGAATGCTCCAGAACAAACCTTGGTGCAACCTCAGGGCTGCACATTTCACTGTACTCCAGTGAATCCCTTTGAATCTTGTATCGGGCCATGAACCTATAACATACAACATGTATCAGTGTCTTAAAGGGCATTAATATTTGAGTGCTCGCAGCATGGTGTCCGAGCAGAATTCACAATGATTCTGTGGGCCTCTCTAAGCCCTGGGCTTTTATGTTCCAAAGCCCTGCTTTCAATCAAGACAGGGGAGCCCTGCTTCTGTTCACAATCTGCTTATTCACTTGCTTGTATTGACCTGTTACCTGTGAATGCATATTGCCCCTAATTAACCTGCATACCGACAGTGATGTTATACTATTAATGAAAAACAAGTTTCATGTCAGCATATTTTCATTGCTGCAGGCAATAATGACGAAATGGTGGAATGTTCAGCCTCATCTTAACTGAAAAAGAGTACAGAATTTTCTTGAATATGTTTCAGAGAGCAAATTATTTCGATATACATAGAAGCAGAATTAACAGCCTTGTCGAATATGATTCAAAATGCACATCCCCTCATTTGAAGGACAGAGAATGCAAAACTTATCTGTATTCAGAAATCGCACCGTGTTCCATCAATATAAATGATTTCAGATTTGCAATTTGACTACCCTCAATCTCGCAAAATAAACACTGATCAACTCGAAAGCAACCAAAACCTTCATTTTTATCACATTCTTCTTTCTTGATAACTGCAAAAATGCAGACTCAAGTCATTCAGAGATTGAAATAGTAACGTGTACAAAAAAATCACCTTTGAAGATAAACATTTCATTTCAATGGCAATATTAAATAGCCAGGTTGAAGTAGCTTTAAATGAAGATCACATGACCTTTAAACAAATGTCTCAGAAGTGTTCTGAGAAGTGCACAGTCTGTAAGTGTATCAAGAAAAAGAGAAACATGAAAACAATCTTACTTAGCAGAGCATATCAAGGCGCTTTGGGTGTTTGGTGTAATACAGTAATTTTGTTAGGGGGAAGGTGGTGGTGGTGGTGGTGGGTTAATTTGGCTGCTTAAATTGTTTACAAATCTACTCGCGACAGGCAGCCAGACTAAAGCCTTCCGCCCTGCTGTTTAGGGAGAACGAGAAGCGAAAAAAAGAGTCCCAGTGTGAATTTGCATTTATATGGTTTCAGCACAAAAAGTGCACAACACATTTTTATCTTCATTAGGAGTTAATAAAGACAGGCTATCAATGCTGATCCTGAATATTAATATTGTCCTGGCGAAAAATGCTACCAGGGACTCAACGGCCCCACGCAGCAAACTTTGCAGAGTGACACATATACTGAAGGCTCTCTCCCTCTCATATCTGATTTTCCCTTTTATTTTTACCGCAGCCAATAGGGAGGGCCTCTGCATTATTGCCCATTTCCATCCGATACGTCCACTGTATGATGGGGGAATTTGCAGTGCTATCATCTCAGCCATCTCCCCCACTGTTTCTTTTATTCATCTGATCCATCTTTATCACGGCGGAATGTCAATCTCCCACTCGAAGTGGCGAGGTTTAGAATATGTAAGATGCCAATCGAATTGCGTAGCGTGGGACTGTAAGAATATGGCTTCTTCCAAGACCCCTTGGCAGCCATTTTGAAAGGTTATTCTCATCTGGTGCTGTGATAGACTGGAACTATGCCTTCTTCCCTTGGGAATGTCAAGGTGTCTATGTATGCAGTGCATGTTACTGGAGTGAAACCGCACCTGCGAGCGCACATGCACTCCTGATTACCGAACGGCATTTTCAAATCTGTGACGGAATGTGAAAGCTTCTCAAATTAATCCATCCCGTGTTCCTAAAGAGCATTCCTAAGAATCGATAATCTT